>CM074733.1:82895508-83562710 GCA_037367245.1 Phrynocephalus guinanensis
AAAAAAATAATAAAAAAAAATCAATGGAGGACAGAGGAGGAGAGGAGAGACATTTTGTTGCAAGAAAAAACCCACTGCTACTGTGAAAAATCTGGCAGTTTATAAATTTTCACGTGTTTCTGTTATGCTTGTGTGTTTTTGGACCACGATTTCAAAAACAATATTGCATTCACCGCCCCATTTTGGATCCCCCGCCCGCACCGCATCGCATGGCGACTCGAGTCCGGCTGCCCAGGACGGGGGGGAGGCGGGACCCCCCCCTCCAGAAACCACCCCTCCGGTAGGTGCCCTGCACCCTTAGTCAAGCAGGCATTTTTCCGCCTCCTTTTTTGGCCCGGGAATGGGTGGGGGGAGAGTTTAAAAGTTTTTTCCTGTGCTGTCCGTGCCGCTTGCTTGCGCTTTAATTGCGGCGGCCGGTGCCTGGCGAGACTGGGCTTTTTGCTGGCTGGCTGCGAGCCTGCGGCGAGTCCCACAGAGCAGCCCACTAGGACGGGGGATGGGGGCGGAGGCCGGGGACCTCCAGAAACAACCCCTCTGGTAGGTGCCCTGAGGCACGGCAGGCATTTTTCCGCCTGCTTTTCGGCCGGGAACCGGGTTTTTTTAACGTTTAAAAACTTTTTTTCTGTGCCGCGTGGCATCGCGCGATCGCGTGATGCAAGGAACGAGCACGACAAATCAGACCAAAATTGTTCGTTTGTCAGTTCGAGCTAGAAGTCTGGCGGAGTAATTCCCGTTACCATTTCCGTAGAGTAACGGAAACGAGTAACGGAAACGGAAACGGGAATACCGCTAAGTCGTGCCCATCTCTACTTGCAAATAGTTTCAAGTAAGGTCCTAGAAAGCCTGGCTATTTAAACCTGCACGTCTTCCCTTTTTCCTGCTGGGTTACCTCAGGCTACCTCTCTGAGATGCACTGTGCTGTCAATGTGCTATGACTGCTAGCCCGAACAATCTTTGGATAAACTTCAAAATATCACTTTCAAAATTGCTGCACTCCTGAACAATTTGCAGAATACAAATCAAGTAAGTGTTGCTTAATATGGCATGCTCCGTTTTTATTTTTCTTCATTTCACACTATTTGAGCAATCTTTGCAGTACAAGGATTCATTATAACTAATTCCAAGCAAGTTGGCCACTGGTGGATTACACTGCTAACCCAAACACATTTAATGTACAGGAAAGGGCAGGTAATGAAAGCTTGGGATGATAACACAAGAAACTCCAGAGGGATCACTTTTGTCACCCAAGAACAGACATCAAAAGTTGAAACTATGACTTTTTGTTTTGTTTTGTTCACAGAGTGCCGCAATTAGAGGACAATTATTCTAGGGCGGAAACATGAATTTGGTATTTCCTCCAACATGGCTTGCATCAAGAATCCTCCTTTGAATTTCTGTAAAATTGTAGAAGACAGTATTAGAAGACATTATACCCTTTCAAAAGTTCTAATACAAAGAGAATTCCATTTGTATAATGTAAGAACATGGCACTGCATTTTAAAAAAATACACAAAAAAGGATCAGTGCAGACCCTTGATATCCTTTGTTATTTATAATTCCCTGTTAGCCAACTGCATTGGGTTCTATCATGATTAGAGATGGGCACGAAATGCCAAAATGGCGTTTAATTTCATTTTTCATTTTGCTGTTTATTGTGTCATTTAATTTAGAACGAAACACATTTTTTTAAAAAAAATCATTTCATTTTTTGTTTGTTTCATTTTTCATTTTCTCTTTTTACCATGCTGGCCCGCGGGCCAGGTCAGCACTTTTTTAAAAATTTATTTTTTATTATTTTATTCAAACACTGACCAGCTGGCCCACAGGCCAGGCCAGCACTTTTTTTTTTTTTAATTTTTTAATTATTTTATTCAAGCACTGACCAGTTGGCCCATGGGCCAGGTCAGTGCTTTTATTTTATCTTAATTTTTATTATTTTATTGAAGCACTAAGCACTTGGTCCACGGGACGGGTCGGTGCTTTTTTATTATTTTATTCAAGCGCTGACCAGCTAGTCCGTGGGCTGGGTTGACCTTTTTATTTTTTATTTTTATTATTTTATTCAAGGGCCGATCAGCTGTAGCATGGGCTGATTGGCGGGGCCGTTCCCCCCCACCAGCGGGAGGCCTCCCGGCCTTCTTGGGAGCCCTCCACGTGGGGACAGTCAGCAGCAGCATCAGGTAGGAGAAGACTCCAGATTGGGGGGGTGAAAAACGAAATGAAACAAAATGAAAATGTCCATTTTGTTTCATTTAGTTTTTCTTTGAGGGGGCAGTATGTTATTCATTTTGTTACGTAATGAAACAAATAACAAATAACAAAAGAAATAAAAAAATTCATTTTGTGCCCATCTCTAATCACGATCTACCTTAAGACAAGCAGCAGTTTCCCCTTTAAATGTTTTTAACAATCACTTTTAGTCAAAACTTTTGAGGATTTGACTTAATCTTTGTGAGGAGGGTTGCCAAAAGTTGAATAGCTATAATATCTGTCAAGGGTAAGGATTCTATATCTTTATAAGGCTCAGATGTCCTAAGAGGCAAACCATTAGGGGCAACATACTGAGAGTAAGCAGGGCTGAAACAAGAGGCAGAGCCAGCCAGTGTTTAAAGTGGGTGGAGCCACACAGACCTCTCTTTTTCTGCATCCCCCTTGTTCATGTACATACCTCATACATTCCCATTGAGCCACATACCCAACTTCCTGCCACCACTTTTCCTAAGAAAAAGAACTGTTAGGTTATAGCACTGTGATTAATTAAAGTGTCTAATGTGATGTGCACTTTGACTCTAGCTATAAATACTATACAGCTAGGAACAGACACAACTGCAGTTGTTACCCAATTAGAAAGTACATGATTCTCTGCCAAAATGAAAATAATATGAAAATGAACTTTGCAGCAGTGGCCTGAATTCAAAGTGAATAGCCCCCCTCAGACATGTCCAAACTTCAGCCCTCCAGATGTTTTGGACCACAACTACCACGGTGCTTTGTCATTGCCAATAGAGGCTTGGAATTCTGGGAGTTGTGGTCCAAAATATTAGGAGGGCCAAAGTTTGGACATGCCTATTCAATCAATTTGACTTAGGGCCTGGTCACATGAGGGAAATATTCTTTGGTTATCTCCCAGTTAGTTCATTGATGTGTTTTCCCCTCCTCATATGACACAATAAGGATTGGTACATTTTCCCAGCCAGCTGTGCAACTGTAGACCATTTTCTGCTCTCCAGGTTGTGTTATTCTGTACCTCTGTTATACCAGTGCATTTCTTCTTTGTGTGCATGACCTGACCTGCTTCTTTTCAGAACTGAAGCTAAGTAGGAAGGTGGCCACCACTATTAAGATGCACGTATTTTATTTTATTTTTCTTGGCCAGTATCTCAATATATTGGCAAAATTATGTTACTGTGAGGGGGGTGCCATCTGTACTAAGGGTGTGTGTGATAATTTTTAAAACTTTCTATCAGAAGATGCATCAAAACATTAATCTGCCAAATGACATTGGGTGGTGTTGGTGGAGATCACCAGTATTGCTGTGCAGATTCTCTGGGAGCAGCCATCCCCACAGAGAACACGTTATAAAAACTGTTATTGAACCAACACATATTAAAAAGGACTTGAACCCTTTCTTGACAACAATGTGTGAGGAAGAGGAGAGTTTCTATGGATGTAAAAATGTCTTAAATTCTGAAATAAATGTTCCTGGTTTTATAATAGTTCAACCTTCTTTATTATTCACTGCCACATATAAGGGTCAGAGGGATCAGCCTCACAACCATAAAGAATCCTCACAAACCTCTTCTTGATATATTGATGTATCAATGGTATTTATGTATATATGGGCTAAATTGTCCCTTGAAGGAGGAAAAAAATAAACAGGTCCCATGGTCATTCACATTAAAATAGAAGGAAATATATCAGTAATGCCAAATGTTCCTGGGATGTTCTCCCCAGGTATGCAAGGTATTGGAAAAACTATAGAACATTTCCCTTGTGTGACCAGGTCCTTACATAAATGGTGACATTCCACTGCACGGTTAAATAGATGAGTGTATTTTAGTTGGATCTAGCAACTCAATTAAGCCAAAGTTATATATACTCTGGTTTAGCAGTAAACCCAATTGAACTCAGAGCACATTCTGAGTAGTTATGTACAGGACTGCATTACTAGGATCTTTGTAGAGTCAATGTACAATAATCCCCATCTCAGCAATGAGAGAAAAACACACACAACTTCACTGCTTTTCTCTAATCGATTTAGGCATTTCATATTTTTCTAGTGGGTGAGTGAGAAAGAAGGGGAAAAAACCAGCTAATACCCAAGGGTTTATTTTCTACCTAACGAGCAAATAATATATTTATTTGTCACTTGGCTTGAGCTCTGGTTGGTCTGCTAAATCCTTGTCATTTTCCTGCCATTTTACAGATGTTCCTAATTGCTCTAAAGAAAATTCAGAAATAACTCCATTTCTATGTAAGCATATTTCTGTTTCTCTCCCAAGTTGGAACCTGCTGATCCCATGAAATTATTTTCTTATGCTTTGTGAACTTCTGTTCCTTCAGGGCTGAGATAATATCACTAAACTCATTTCACTTCATTCTTGAGTGCTCTGAGTTGTAGATGTTTTGCCCCCAAATGGAAAAATCGTAATGTGTTTGAGCATTCGCCCTGGTTGTCAGTGGACTCTCCCAATTATATAGGATCCAGTTCATAGGTTATCATGCTGGGCATCTAAGCAAGGCTATGGAAAAATGCTGTGTTTTGAGGATTAAAAGAAAACTATTGACGGGGCATACCCCAGTCTACCAATGTCATTATGAAGCAATTGAATTGTTTCAGATGTTTGCACTAACCTACCACTTCTTGGAATTTAAAAGAAACTATTTTAGTCCCAGCAGGGATTGGAATAACACTTAATGGAGTTATCATAGTTATTCAAACTTTTTTCCACAGTGTTTCTGTAACACGAAGAAACCCCCACTCCCCACAGCCCTCCCTGTCCAAAAAAACGTACCTTGGAGGGGGGTGGCATGGGAGAAGGGAGCAGGCAGCAAAACCCTGCTCCCACCCCTCCTCCCATCTGGGTCTTTTTGACGGGTTGGGGTGTGGGGAGTGGGGAGCAGTGGTCTGAGAAGGTGAGCATTGACATCAGCACTCCTCCTCTCAGACCTGCTGTGAACCGGAGAATGGAGTAGGGAGGCTTTTGGGGCAGGAAATTCATGTTTTGAAACCTCACAAAACAACAAAACAATGTTTCTTTTTTGTATGGTGCCCATCCCTAGTATACACATTCCACCACAGCTTGTCCATGGAGATTCTCAGTCATCTGGGTGAGGTCATCCAGAAGTTCAGTCATGGCAACTGGATTTCTTTTTCTTGTGGGATCGACATATTTCATTACTCATCCAAGTAGCTTCTTCAATCTGAGGAAAGTTGTTGGGAGGCCTCCAGTTCATAATTCACCCTGGATTTACCCCATGCAGGTCTGAATAGGCTTGTTACGCACACAGTGGCTGAATAGGCTCTTTAAATGGACAATGGCATAGGGAATGGATGGCGAATCTATGGCATGCGTGCCCAGGGTGACATGTGGAGAGTTTTCGGGTGGCACACGACAGCCCCCTGGGAGTCAGAACTTCCCCCTCCTCTTTAGCAGCCAGAAGGACTTGTACGGAAGAAGTGGGGAGGGGAAGAAGCCAAGTCAGCTAGCCAGCAGTGAGACGAGATGAGGGGGAGGAGGAGGGAGGAGTGATATTTAGGTTTCGGTTTCTTTGACTTGCATGGAAGAAGCGGGGAGGGGAAGAAGCCAAGTCAGCTAATCAGCAGTAAGACGGAGAGGAGGCCAGGAGGGACATTTAGGTTTCCTTTAATTGACTTGCATGGAAGAAGCAGAGAGGGAAAGAAGCCAAGGCAGCTAACCAGCAGTAAGACGGGTGTGTGTGTTTAGGTTTCCTTTCTTTGAGTTTTGCCTGGAAAGTACCCAGGTTTTAAGCCCGGAGATTACACATCTCCATCATGACTTTTCCTCTATGAATCTATGCAAGTCAAAATATATGGCATAACTAGTTGCTCTTTCCTCATGTATTGATTGCAGAACTTGTAGACAGGTAGCCTCATTGACTCAGTGGGATTTACATAAGTTGATTTATTTCATCAATTGATTCATTCATAGTGGAATTTAGTATTAGGATGCTGCCCATTATTTTCAACTCAATAGTGCAAAATCGCTCCAGAAAGTTTATTCACTACTGTTGAGCATGTTAAGAGAAATGTACAGTTTATATGAAGTTAACCTTTTGTGCAAGCCATAATCTTTTGTGATGATGTATTACAAAATCGTGTTATAAAGGACCAAATATGGCTGACATAACAAAAATTAAACAACCACTTAACATAATAATGAGGGTACAATATTAAAAGGATCAATGAATACCATACCAAGAAACATATGTAGCATTACATTCTTTCTGGAAATTTTCATGCCCACACTAAGATCACTGTTTTTAGGTTTAGAACCTAAGAACATAAGAAGAGCCATGCTGGATCAGGCCAACAGCCCATCTAGTCCAGCTTCCTGTATCTCACAGTGGTCCGACCAGATGCGTCTGAGAACACACGAGACTAGATATCTGTCTCCTGATACCACTCCCCTGCATCTGGTTCTTGAAGTACCCTGGTTTTAAGCCTGGAGATTACACATCTCCATCATGGTTTGTAACCTATGATGGACTTTTCCTCCAGGAATCTGTCCCATCTGCTTTTGAAGGCATCTAGGCCAGATGCCATCACCACATCCTGTGGCAGGGAGTTCCACAGACTAACAACACGCTGGGTGAAAAAATATTTTTGTCTGTTCTTTGTTTAAATTGTGTCCTCTAATGATGGGTCTCATGCAGAGTTTCACATAGCTGAGCTGTGAGTGTTCATGTAATACAGCCACTACAAGAGACAGTGCTGGGGTGTTAAGGACCAGATACCCACCCACCCTTGTTCAGGCTAAATTTCCATATTGGCACTTGGTGAAAAATAAGTGGGTTTTCAGTCGCAGTTTGGGCACACAGCCTCAAAAAGGTTCGCAACCCCTGGCCTAGGGTGTGTGAAAGTCAAACCTATGCAATCCTTCCTAACACCCGTTAAGTACGAGCTATTAGCAGTGGCGTTTCTGGTGGAGATGTGAAGTGCTTCTGATTTGTCTGGGCATCAATGAAAGGGCAGCATAATAAATGGCAGACCGACTGTGCCTAAGTCCTTCATCCTTGTTGAGAGAGGAGTTTTTAATACACACATGAATGGCTTCCCTGACCCCTCTCTTGAACCACCTATCTTCTCTGTCTAATATGTGTACCTCCTCATCTTTGAATGAGTGCGCTTTGCCCTTCAAATGACGGTACACTGCTGATTCTGGTTCTCAGCTGTTTCTCCTCCTGTGTCGGCCCATACTCCTGTTAGTGGATGTTCAGTTTCCAAAATGAAACAGGAGGGTGACCCAGTAAACCCTCTTATCTGCAAGTAACTTCCAGATTGTTCGTAGACTGTGTAATGGCACAAGGATTTATCGGGCACTTTCCAATTAAACAACACCAGTGTCTTGATTTCAGGGGGTGACCACCAGTCCCCAGTTAGCCATCAGAATCCTCTAAATCTTTAAAATATCGCTGGTTTTGCTTAAGCCTTTAAAATGAAAACTGAGTAGTTTTCAAATGAATCAAATTAAGTTGAGTAAAAGCATAATGCTTTCACATAACAGGCCACAATGCATATATTTCTATTTCCTGGTATGCTCCTGCCTTCATGGTTTCTTGCTTTTCTTCTGGCTGTTGCATGTTTGAACTGATGTTCCCGTAGGACTGTGACTTATGGCATAATCCAGTTTGTTCTTTGACCTTTCCGTTGCTTGTTCCATGGAACTGCTTGCTTCTTTCTCTGCTGAATGATATCCCAGTTCAGCTGTTTGGATTTATCCTGTTGGTCACTTTTGAGAAACTGATACTACACTTGATCTTAGCCAAAAGGTTGAGAAACTGCACTCCCATTTGGTGTGCACACAAGACAGCTGGTTGAAAATTAGGTCTTCCTTTGTTTGTCCCAGTGAGCAAAAAGTGTAGCCAGAGACGAATTGAGGCTATTAATTTATTTGTGCAATTCATTTATTTGAATTACTGCAGATAAACAGGGAATAGGATCCACAAAATGAAGACACAATATGAAAGAAATGCAAGAAAAATCAATAAATTCCTGTAGACAATGCACTGACAACAAGTGCAAAGCAGAACAACCTGAATTAAAGTATTAAATTAGGAGTGATTAAAGTGAGAAATTAGGAGCATTGGAATTTGACAGATTCTCCCATCTCTATTTGGCATTTGGCAACCATTAGGGTTTTTTTTGGGGGGGGGAGGTTGGTTTCTTTTTTTAGTGAAACATAAGCTGCCATCTTGGCCGATTATTTTATTATTATTTTATTATTTTGTTTCCTATTATTATTACTGAACTACATGACTGCTGCAAATTGCCCGGAGTTCCTCCGGAAGATGGGTGGTATAAAAATAAATAAATAAATAGTGTGGGGTGAGGTGTTTCTCCAGGTGCTCAAACTGATACACTATTGGCTCTAAATAAATGCAAAACATTAGCAAAGTTTCCCCCCACCCCAACACAGATCAGCTGGCGCACGGGGATTGGGGAAGGGGGGGTTTTAAAAGCCCTGGGCTTTTCAAAAAAAAATTCCTCCCCCAAGCCCCAAACTTTCCCCCACCCCAGCGCTGATCAGCTGGCGTGTGGGTTTTGGGGGAGGGGGGAAAGTTTAAAAAGCAGGATGGAGGAAACCATGGACTTTTTAAACTTCTTTCCCACTTGAGCACCAATCAGTTGGTGCACAGGGCTTCGGGCAGGAAACAAAGTGTAAAAAGTCCACCGTTTCCTGCACCCAATCGTTTTCCCCATAGGAATGCATTGAAGCAATGCATTCCTATGGGAAAATGAAAAATGAAACAGAATGAAAGGAAAATTTCCATTTTGTTTTGTTTTGTTTTTCTTTGATGGGTCACTTCATTTTTCATTTTGTTAGGGAACAAAATGAAAAATGAAAAACGATTTTGTTTTGGTTTGGTATGTGCCCATCTCTAATCACCAATAATAATCACTACTGGGTTTCTATATGTGGAATAAAAGGGCAGTACCTCTATTAATGCTGGGGCCTGGTTCACTCAGGGTCCCAAATTCAGAGATTGCTTGAGCATAAATGCCACTTGTGAAGTATAAAATTAATTGAAAATACAGTGGTGCCCTGCCCTTTCGTGGTTCATATACTACGGTCCTGCTATATCGCGGAACCACAGTATATGAAAAAAAGCCCCTAGCGTAAGGGGGGAAAGTCCTGTTTCAAGCCTCCCATACTTACCCCAGGACTGGAGCTGCCCTGAACAGGCCTGTGAGGGCCTTCCAGGGCCTTCTAGAGGCCCCAAAAGGGCCTCCTTGTGAACTGGAAGTGGCTTCCGCATCGCTGAAAATCATTTCTGAGGCCTCTGAGAGACTTTCTAGGCCTGTCGGAGGCCTCGGAAATTATTTCCAGTTTACTGGAAATCACTTCCAGTTCACAAGGAGGCCCTTTTGGGCCTCCATAAGGCCCGGGAAGGCTCTCACTGGCCCGTACAAGACCCCACAGCTAGCACCCCCAGGCCTGACTCAACCTGCATCTGCATATTGTGGATTTTCAATTATCGCGGGTCAGGTCCCTAACCCCCGCAATAGGCAGGGGATCACTGTAATGGTGAAAATGTATGTGATAGTCATTGCAAAATATACCAGTCGCATTTCAGGGGGCAGCTACACAACCTAGACATTAGCTTCTATACCTAAGGAGGTTACAAAAATAGTTTGTGCTAGCATATAAGGAAAAAGCAAAAAATAAAATAAAATAAAATAAAAAGTCCTGGAACCTTACAGAATGTTTTATTTTAACGTGAGCTTTCACAAACCAGTCCACTTCTTCAGACAACTGCCACTTTTTCAGTTGTCTGAAGAAGAACACCTGCCCTCAAAGGCTCACAAATAACAGTCTTTAAGGTGCCGCAAGGTTTTTAATTTTTAACGTGTCATAAGGTTTTTATCTTTACTTTTTACTTTTACTTTTACTTTTACTTTTGTTCCCCCTATATGTCCAAGGAAGTAATCCAAAGCAAAGTGAATAAGCACTGCATTTATATCCAGAATTTGAGTCGTGGTAACTGGACCTTTTTCTTGTGAGGTTGAACATTTCACTACTAGAGATGGGCACAACTCAAAAAAAATTGTGTTTCGTTTTTCGTTTGGTTGTTTGGGGATCCGTTTCGGTTCGTTTTCGTTTTTCGTTATGTTTTTGAAAAAAAATTTCATTTCGTTTTCAGTTTGTAACGAAACAAAAAAATGAAAATGAAAACGAAAAATTGCTGTTTCATTAGCATTCTTTTCAGTTCAATGGATTTGCCGCAACGAAAACGAAAAACACGGCAAAAATGGTCGTTTCGTTTCCGTTTCCGTTTTGGTTTTTGAAAAATTTTCATTTTCATTTTCGTTACGAAACGAAATGAAAAAATGAAAATGAAAACGAAAATTTCGCTGAATCGTGCCCATCTCTATTCACTACTCATCCCAGTAGCTTTGTCAGAATGATGATAGTACTTGGATGAGTAGTGAAACATTTCGATCTCACATGAAAAGAAGTCTAGTTGCCATGACTCAACTCCTAGACAATCTTACCTGGATGACTGAAAATCTTCACCTGACATTGCCCCTTCACAGCCACCTGTATTCAGGTTAAAATGCTGTAATGTCACTTTGTGAAAAATTAGTAGGTTTTAAATCACAGTTTGGGTACTCAGTCTCTAAAAGGTTCAACATCACTGGTATATGGGATAATTAGTATCCAGACTGCAGATGTTGGTGATAAATTAATCCCAAACCTGGACCAATGCCATCAATTTTATTTAGCAGAGAAATTTATTTATTTATTTATTTATTATCTCCACATACACCCTTTAGTGACCACAATTTTGGAGCAGTTTACAATGTACAATAAAACCACACAATAGAAAAACACAGTGTGCAATGCATACAATAAAAAGTACAATAAAAATTTGTTGTGGCTCAGTCAATAAACATTAATTTTTCTTTATTCATTTCAGAGTGTTGCATAATTCAAAAACACAGACAGCATTTGAAATATAGGCCAACTGCCCCCACCCCCCACCCCCCCCACAAAATGCTAAGATTGTCAACTCCTTTTGGCCAGAAGCAGTCAGAGTTTCAGATGCGTGCAAAATTATGTCTTCTACTTCAACCATCATTCAAGGGGTCGGTGTTCCTGAAGATGATGGGTTCAGTGTGGTTCCAGGGCAATGCTTCCAGAAAGGAAGGTTTACTGGTTACATCTCATGTAACTGGGAAATTTCTGAGGGGATGCATATTACATTAGTAGTCTAGTGTGAGCTGTTTTCTTGCAGTCAGACAATGTACAGGACATCTCAAATCAGCTCAGCTCAATTTTGCCCTCTACCCAATCTGGACCTTTTTTGACCCAGCAGCAAGGCTATTATATTTTGGAGCTGGACTGGAGCAATTCCTATGTGCATGGAAGGGAGGGCACTCCCAGTGAAGTCACCCTTTCCTGCACAAGAAAACAGGATCCTGTATTGCAGTTCAATTGTACCCTAAGTAAAGTCAATAGGATATAGTTCTGAGATATTCACTAGCATTTGGGAGAGGAATAAATGAGAACAAGAGCTGCTCAGGCATGGATTAATAATAATAAGAATGATGATTCAACATTCAGAACTAAAGCTTAATTTTCAATCCAATGCTGTCAGAGCCCTCCACGATCTTAAGAGAGCAGTGCTGAATCATGATGAACAAAATCAATCCTGACCCAGAATAGAGGGGCAGTTTTGGCCCGTCAGTCACGAAGTGATGATTTTTCAACTAGACTGAACTGCAATTCAGATGCTAGGACCTATAGCTAGGCTACTCTGTACTTTCTATATCTAGAAAGCCTAATTCACAGAATGGTATCTTCTGAAAGTTAAATGTTAATATAACCATAGTAGAGATGGGCACGACTTGAAAAAAAATTTTTTCGAGTTGTCGTTAGTCGGGCCGGTTCCGTTTCGGCTCGTTTCCGTTTTTCGCGAAAATTTGCAAAAATTAGTCAGTTCGTTTTTTTGTTTTTTCGTTGTCGTTAGTACTGGTTTGGGGAGGGGGTAGCGGGCTCCTGGAGGGAGCTGCAGGAGTCAGCCAGAGCCACAAGTGACGGACTGGCAGACTCTTTGCACCCGCTGTGTCTCACGTACTTGCATGTAGTGCAATGCAAGTAGATCTGGCTTAGGGTTAAGACGGGTTAGCGGAACGGCTAGGGTTAGGCTAGTTACGGGTGAGGTTAGGGTGAGTATTGGGGTGCACCTCTGGGTGCCTCTCTGACCCACTTAGAAGGACAGTGTACTGGCGTATGGGTTAGGCTTAGGGTTCGGGTTTGGGCTACGATTAGTGGGCTGTTTATGCCCGATTGGCACATCCCAGAAGTCTCTGTGGTCAACCTGGCCAAGTGGCCATGCGATTGGTGGAAAATTTGCATGGTCTACTCCCATGGGCGAGCCCATCATTGCAAATGTGCAGGTGTAAAAAAATAAAATAAAATAAAATCAACGGAGACTTTTTTTTGCAAGAAAAACCCACTGCTGCTACTGTAAAAATTCAAGCATTTAAAATAGCCAATTTTCGCATCTTTCTGTGGTGCTTTGGTGGGGTTTTGGGCAACGATTTCAAAAAAAATATTGCGGTCGCCATTTTGGATCCCCCCCCACCGCATGGCAAATGGATGCGCCCTCCCAGCCTGGTACAGTCAGCAAAACCTGGCCATGCGATTGGTGGAATGGCTCCAAAACTTTGCATGGTCCACTCCCATGGGCGAGCCCATCATTGCGAATGCGCAGGTGTAAAAAAATAAAATAAAATAAAATAAAATAAAATCAACGGAGACTTTTTTTGCAAGAAAAACCCACTGCTGCTACTGTAAAAATTCAAGCATTTAAAATAGCTAATTTTCACATGTTTCTGTGGTGCTTTGGTGGGGTTTTTGCAACGATTTCAAAAAAAAAATTGCAGTCGCCATTTTGGATCCCCCGCACTGCATGGCAAATGGATGCGCCCTCCCAGCCTGGTACAGTCAGCAAAACCTGGCCATGCGATTGGTGGAATGGCTCCAAAACTTTGCATGGTCCACTCCCATGGGCGAGCCCATCATTGCGAATGCGCAGGTGTAAAAATAAAAATAAAAATAAAATAAAATAAAATCAACGGAGACTTTTTTTGCAAGAAAAACCCATTGCTGCTACTGTAAAAATTCAAGCATTTAAAATAGCTAATTTTCGCATCTTTCTGTGGTGCTTTGTTTTTGTTTTGGGCAACGATTTCAAAAAAAATATTGCGGTCGCCATTTTGGATCCCCCGCACTGCATGGCAAATGGATGCGCCCTCCCAGCCTGGTACCAGCAGCGCAGCAGTAGCAATAGCCAAGGAGAGGGGGCGGGGAAACCCCCCCCAAACAAAACACCCTTCTGGCCTGGTAGGTGCCCTCAGACAGTTTTCGCCTACTTTTAGGGCCGGGAATCGGGGTTTTTTTTAACTTTTAAAAACTTTTTTTCTGTGCCGCTTGGCATTGCGCGATGCAAGTAACGAGCACGACAAATCAGACCAAATTGTTCGTTCGTCGGTTCGAGCTCGAATTCTGGTGGAGTAATTCCCGTTTCCGTTTCCGTAGAGTAACGGATACGAGTAACGGAAACGGAAACGGGAATACCGCTAAGTAGTTAGAGATGGGCCTGAATTAAATAAGAAATCACAAATCCATTTAAAATTTGCTAATTCATCAATTTGCATTCATACAAATTAAAAAAAACCCAACAAATACAATTAATTTTAGTGCTTTTTTGATCCATCAATTTGTCAGGCTATAAAATGGCCCCCAATGCATCTAGAGATACCAAATTTGCAGGGAAGCATCTCTTGACCCCCCTCTATAATCCCTTGGGAATGCTTTGATGCAGATGTCTTGACTGTAGATGCCTTGGGGACCATTTTGGAGGGCTTTAAAGTCAAAAGTGAATTTATGAATCAATTCATCAATTTGTCAGAAAAAGTGTAAATTTGTTTTTTTTGTGATTCATCACACTTGATGAATCATGAATCATAATGACTGTTTTTTAAATTTGTTCCCCTCTCTTATGGTAATATTTGCTTCACTATTTAACTGCATGACTCTATGTATAGCATACTCTGGGTTCCTACAAGTGGTTCAGAAACTGTCATCATGATTTTAATAAGCCCAGCTACAAATAACTGTTTAAAGATTACTTAAACAATAATTTAAACTGGAAATGTTCTCATTGACTGCTTTGTATGCACATCTGTTTGGGATCAGCTTCTGTTGTGTCCATTAAGCACACATTAAAATTTACTGAAGGGGTCAGAAATCTCCAGAAGTCTGGAGGCCACAAATATTTATCCTGAACCTTGGAGGGGCACTCCCGCAGGCCCATTTTTCCTCAGAAAACTGTTTTTTTTTTTTAAAATCTGAAATCTCCTCTTTACCCTGTGGTGGCAGTTTGAAAGAATATCTTGAGGGAGTACTGTGGGATTTAGAAACACAAGATGCCTACTCATTATTTACAGCTTGAAGTATTTAAAATAGAACTGTATAATAACCAGGGATGACATCCAGATAGCCCATCTAAAAGATATTGTGATCAGTATGGCCATATATACATCTAAAAATAATAACAGGGTTGCATCCCCCCCATCTTTCACTCAATAGAAATCATTCCATAATTTCTAGATCCAATTAATTATATCAAGAACAATCAGCATCATCCAGGAGTATCTGAAGTTGCTGTATACCTGCAATCCAAGCATTACATCCAGTAAACTAAAAATGTACACTAGGACCAACTGAATTTGACCAAGAGCCATGAGACTGAGAAATTGAAAGTTATCAATACAAATAATAACAATCCTATAGAACAGTGAGCTGAGAGGATAGCTCACTGAGTTTGGCATCTGGTTGTAGAGCCAGAAGCTGAGCATTCAGTTCTCCATTATACATCAGAATAGTATAAGAACAGCCTTGCTGGAACAGGCCACAGCCCATACAGTCCAGCATTCCATCTCACAGAATACCCAGATATTCCGGGTATTCTCAAGCAGATGCCTTCACCTGCTTATGATTCCCTGCAAATGGCATTGAGAGACAGCCTGCCTATCTCTCCAACCTGGATGTTGTCCTTAGGCATCTATAATGATAGCCATTGAACCCTTGTTCTTCATGAACTTGTCTAATCCTTTCTTAGAGCTGTCAAGGCTGATAGCTGTCACCACTTCTTCTGGCAGGGAGTTTTATAGACCAGTGATCCTCTGGGTTAAAAAGTACTTTCTCTTATTTGTTTGTGATCTAGTACCCAAAAGTTTCATGGAGTGCCCTCTAGTTCTAGTGTTGTGCAGAATTTAGTTTTTCTTTATCTACTTTGTACACACCATGTATGATTTTATAAAACTTCAGTCAGGACACCTCTTAGGTTCCGTCGTTCAAAAGTGAAGAGGCCCAGCCATTGCAGTCTCAGATCGTAAGGAAGGTATTCCAGTCCCCTAATCATTCTGGTTGCCCTCCTCTGCACTTTTTCCATTTCCATAATATCCTTCTGGCAGTATGGTGACCAGAACTGTACACAATACTCCAGAGGGGGCCTCACCATAGATTTATAAAGAGTCAAAATTACAATTGCTGACTTATTTTCTATACCCTTGCTAATGATCCCTAGCACTGAGTTTGCTTTTTTTTCCACTGCTGCGGCACACAGGGCTGTCCACTGACCTGTCCACCAAAGCCCCTTTCCTGGTTTGTTGCAAAGAGTTCCTTTTGTTTTGTATGCCATCCGAGGATCTCATGTTTAGATTGGGCCTTCACCCTCTTTTGTTCTCAGGACTAGAAAGAAGCTCCAGCTCCTTGTAATAAGTCTGGCCCTCTTCTTCAAGGCCGGTGACAGGCAAGACTAACTACTTGCACTGCCCTGACCAATTTTCCCAAATAGACAAACTGTAAGAAAATGTGCCTCTCAGGGCAGTTTTGCACCCCTCTGAGGTCAGTTTTGCATCCCTCTCAGGCCTGCACTCTAGGTGGTTGCCTAGTTCTCCTAGTGCTAGCTCCGGCTCTGCTCTTCCAAGAGCTGTTGGTTTTGTGGGATCTTTATCGGGAGGTCCTACTTCATCCCCTTTAGAGGATGAAAGGTGATGGAAGCTGGCAGTCCATTATATATATATATATATATATATATATATATATATATATATATATATATATATATATATATATATATATATATATATATATATATATATATATATATGCATGTTAGGGTGGATTCGGGTTTCTTCACACACACACACACACACTTCAGGCTTTTTATGATTGTTTTCATAAATACTGTATTGTAGTGCCTTCCACCATAGAGTAGGTTAAATGATGAGCTATATAATTCATGGGTGATTAAACTCATCATTTGCTTTCTCCCACTTGTATCTGAGGGCCTTTTCACACGACCCCTAAGATCTGCTGGTCACTTAAATTCGGACCAGAGATCTTGGGGTTAAATGATGAGCTATATAATTCATGTTGCTCATCATCCTGTGTTCCCACCCCCTAAGATCCGCACTCCTGGCTGCTGTGCTGCGTGCTGAGGGTGAGGGAGGGAGATAAAAAGAAAGAAAAGAATGCCGCTTACCTCCGTTCTGCCGGTCTCGCTCTGTTCCCGGCAGCATTTCAGATCTCTTAAAGGGGTGGGGGGCAAAAAAGCAACAAACAGAAGCAAGGAGAGCCGGGCACTCACTACATTACATCCCCATCAGGGATTTTCACCCCTGGAGAGCAGGTACCTGAAAAGTGCGCTGGGACGTGCTTAGGTGGGCGTGGTCGCACTTATTTTTCTGTAAACTCCGGAGCTGGTGGGGAAACAATTTTAAGCTCCGGAGCTGGGAGCCATTTGCTGCGGAATTTAGGGGTCGTGTGAAAAGGCTCTGAGTAACTTCTCAGCCTGCGCCATTACACTTAGCTTGCATGTACGGTATATAGAGGAGCTGTAACTGTGGTTACTCGGTGAAGAAGACTGTGTCAACTGCCGAATATATTTCTGTATCTCACAGAACAACTAGCACCTCAATGTGACCATCAGAGATACCAGCTGGAAACTTTTCAGGAATCCATCAATGTTTTGCATTATTGCTAGTACCCATGTAGAGCCATCGATTTCACTAATGGCATGTGCAGCACATAAGGAAGGACAAGATATGGGAAATGGTGATTGATCTCAACATTGCATCAGTTCATTTTCAAAGTTCTCTCCAATCATTTCTCCTTTTACAGCAGTAAAAGTCTCATTCTAATTATTCCACCAAGTCAGACTACATTGGTCCCTGCCTAACATTGTTTTGGAGTCCTTGTGGGATTTTTTCTTTATCCTGACATGAGTTGTTGCTAGGAGCTAGAATGGTCAAAGGACTTGAAGCTGCTATTGCACTTAGCAGGACCGCCTGGAAATATGCAGACAATACTTCTGGCATCTGAAAAAAGCAACTTGACTAAACCCAGGAGCTTGCACCTGCTCATGATCATTCTGAATGTGACCAAAAAAGGATGTGAAGTTACAACACATATGCAGCTGTTTCAGAAATCCTGTAACTCTATACAAGTCGGTGTGTATATTAATAACACGGACACATTTTAAACTGAAAGATTGACATCTCTGTTAGTGTATACATTACAATGTACAGGAAATGTTGGAGGTGTCTTTTAACTTATCCCACGATAACAAGGGGTGTAAGAAGTTCTAAAATATGATAGTTCTATCAGGAATATCAACAGAGATAGAACTCTATAAACCAGTTTAGTTGCATTGTTTTTCAAGCAAATTCAAATGTAGTTCTTGCTGTACATTTAAGTTATGGAACTTTTCAACAAATTGGTTGATTTGCTGATAGTATTGCCGGGGAAAGGTGCTATTCTTTGTACAATGCATTTGTTCAGAAAAGATCAAAAATATTTGGAAATAAAAGGAATTTTGTTCAAATTTTTGTGAGTATGTTTTTATAATTTGTGGATTTGCATCTTGTCTTGATCATTTGCATACCATTACACCTAATTCACAGACACTTTTTAACTGTTGTATTATTTTTTAAGAACTATGTGGAAGCACATGCATATTGCCTGGTGATTCTTTAGTTGAGTAGCAGGGGCATGGCTTGAAAACCACACTTCCAATGCAGCCTGGGCTTTTTCTAGCTCATCTCAAAGGAGTATGCCTGGCACAACGATCTGCCATGAATTCTTGGGATTTTCATTATGTAATTTTTCTGCACTATCGAGAACACATCAGTGTATGACCTAAGGAGGTGTACTTGATCCACAAAGGGTATTGCCTGGTCTTGCATATAAAATCATCTTTCTCCTTGTTAATTTACTGGCCAGAGTTCATTCTGTTAACCTAACTGGCTAGAATATTTGCTAATTACAACTGAAATAGCCACTAGTCATAGAGGCTGCAGAATTCTGGGAAATACAGCTGAAATGCCAAGAAAGCTCATCAATGCATCATTTGTGACCTAGACAGCCTTTTTAACTGGCACAGTGAAGCTGCCTGTCCAGCATTCTTAGGCTTTCTTGAGCTTAAGGAGATATAAACAAGGGTGTAATTTTTCTTCATTGTGCGTTGCACAGTTTATGCTTAATGTGTCTAGCATTCTTTGTCTTACTGAAAAGCTAAACAAATGCATAGGAAGCTCACATTGCAAATGTGTTGAAATTTCAGAAGTTTCACCAGTGTGCACATTCTCTGTGAAAGCAACATGAAATCCTGAATAATATCACTCTGAGGCTCTGAATAGGAAAAATGCTGTGTATTTTAGTGTGAGAGGATTACCCAAGTCACAGTTTTATATCCCTCAACTCTTGACCAAAAAGTGACTGTGACTAATTTCCTGGTGTCACAGGGACTGGTGGGGGGGAGTAGATTTTCCTAAGCAGTCCAATCATAATTAAGCACATTTTGTTTTTTTGTTGTCATTTTGTTTTCCAGGCACAATAATTTCTTTTTTTTTTAACCTGTTGACCCTTCCTTACTTCTATGAAGCATGTAATTTCACTTCCTGGATGGAAAACACAATAATGAAGTATCCTCTCCCATAGCTCTACTAATTTAGGTAGAAGGTAAAAGTAGCCTCAATTTTGCTACCTGGCAGGAAATACGCCTCCACCTCCAGCACAATGAAATCTGGAAATTTAAGTCAATGACAGCATCATACCTGGAGTACAGTGGGCGCATTTGCTAAAAATAAAATAAAATGCACTTTGTGTTTCTGTTCATTGTCACACCTATTGACCACAGGGTTAATTAAAGAGCAGTTGTGTGTAGAAATCAAGCTGCTTCCTTTATGCCCAGATCACAGGGGTTAGTGGGGAACATCATTCCGGTCTTCAAAAAAGATTCCCAATTCTCAACAGCCACATATTTATCAGATCAGATCCTACAGAAACCAGGGAGACTTATTTCTTTTAAATGTGCTGTGTGTTGTACTGTAAGAGACAGCAGAGATCAGAAGCTGAAAACAATGGAAAGCTAATAAGCCCAGAAGTTGGAGGCAGGTCACAGAAAGATGATGGTATCTCACCATAACATTATACAAAAGAAAGCTTGCTGAGGTCAGGAGGTAATGGCCCAGACAATCAATTATTTCTTAGCATATGCTTCTATTACAATATGGAAGAGAACTCAGGAGGAGGATTGATGAATACTACCAAGCCTCTTATCATCAAAAAAAGGAACCTTTGAAAAGCATGCTGTTCTCTCAGAAGACTTAAAAACCCTTGGGTCTCACCCTTGTCCTTCTGCATAAATACATACATAGCTCTAACAGCCATGAGGTACATTTGGAATGAATTCAAATCAATAGTTATTAGTTTTGTTTTGCAACTGGTTCTAGATCCTGGCTAATCCTAAAACATGCAGTGTGAATCGAAAAGTACAGCTGCACCCTGCATGGTTTGATACATAGTTTTATAGTTAATAACTACCACTCTGTACAAGATTTAGGTAAGTAGTGAATCTTGGTCCAAGCCAGTTTGTACAAGGGTCAAATTGAAGTGGAAAGGTCAGGTTTCATTTGGTGGGAGGAATGATACAAAGCAATTGAGACCAATTTGAAGAGCTAAAATGGAAGGAGATGACTCAAGGAAAGGATGACAACAACAAGCCCAGAACTCCTTGACCAACTACATAAATAATGACTGACCCAGTGGGTCCTTGGAGTTAATGCACCATGAAGAAAAATGGAAAAATGGTAGTTGAAATAAAACTAGTAATATCCGCTATGCCCAGGTGAATTTTGGCCATATTTTCCCATAATACCTTGGCTTCAGGATGGACTGGACCTAGTATAAACAGCAACCATCAAGTATGATGCAATGCGTTTCTAAGAAGAGTATATATCTGAATGTTTTGTGATTTTAAAATATTCATTACAAAATATTTCTCATTGGGAAGCACTGAAAAAGTTGGTTCTAGAAAAACAAAAAAGTAAGCCATGAGCTACAAGAAAATCTGTCAGTTTTCCTAAGTCACGAGATTTTTGTTTGATATGTAACTTAATAATTTACTATGCTGCATACTGAGATGTCATTGTTGCTTCCTCATTTCATTTCATTATGTAACGACACAACGAAACAGCATTAATAAGTAAATTTTTTTTTTTAAAAAAGATAACTGTTTTAACTACTACAGTTTTAAAAAAATAACTCTTGCCCTGTTACCACAGATTAAAATGTTGTGTGCCTTCTTCTCCACTTCTTCCATGTATAAGTTGGCAACAAAGAAGTGGAGAAGGCACTCAACGCCATCCCAGGGAAAACACCATCCTACTGGTTTAGGTATGTAGATGAATCCTGGGTGAAAATCAAGACTAAGTTAGTACAGGCCTTTACAAACCACAACAATGCAGTGGACCCAAACATTAGGCTCATCCAAGACAACACACTAGCTTTCCTGGATTATGCAGTCATCATCAGACCCGACCATGGCCTGGGAATAGAAGTTTACAGGAAACCCACCCACACAGATCAATATTTACTGTTTGACTCCCACCATCCATTACAACACAAATTAGAAATCATAGGACCCTAAACCACAGAGCATCCCCACCTCCAAAGAAGCCAAGAAGGAAGACAAGCACCTTAAGACAGCACTTAAGGCCTATGGATATCCGAAGTGGGCCTTCAACAAAGCAGTTTAAAAAAAACCAATGGAAAAAACAAAACAAAAACCGAAATGAAATACCATTTTGGCATTTCATGCCTATCTCTAATTTCAGCACAGGGAAAAGAAAGCTCTCACTGGAGTGAACGGGATCTGTTTAATCAAGCTTGATAGTCATGTGTGCCTGAGTCGGTGAGGATTTTGTGTCAGCTCCTCCACATGTCCCATGGACTTAAATGGACATACTAAGTTAAAGCAAGTTGGAATTTATGGAGAGGTTAGCTCATCAAATCCTCAGTGTTCTAATGGGTCTGCTCTAGTGCAACATGCTATACTAAAAAAAGGATTTCAGCCACTGTGTGAAACTGGGTCTGTGTACTATGTGTTGATGAACATGAATACACATGCGTAGATGAGGATATATGTGTTTTTATATGTATGAAAGGAATTGTATTTTATGGCTATATGAATGTGTATATGTAAGGATCTGATATGGCCCTGCACATCCTTGAAACACAAACTCACAAAGGATAATCTCAAGAAAATGCAGCCTAGGCCTTAGGGCAATGTTGGTGAACCTATAGCATGGGTGCCAAAGGTGGCACTCAGAGCACTTTCTATGAGCACCCAACATTGTCCCTTCACAGCTGCCTGGATTCAGGTTAAATTGCTGTATGGGCACTTTGCGAAAAATCAGTGGGTTTTGAATCGCAGTTTAGGCATTCGGTCCCTAAAAGGTTCACCAACACTGCCTTAGGGAATCAAGTTTGAACTCAGAAAAGAGTTAAAGAATTAAACTTTATTTTAAAATATCATCTGTTTTCTTCAGTCATACATATAACACACGCCTCCCAAGCATTTTACTAGAGATGGGCACGAAACACTAAAGTAGCATTTTGTTTTGTTTTTCATTTAGTTCCGTTCCCTTCCGTTTTGTTTCATTTTAAATGATTTTTTTTAAAAAATCATTTCATTTTTTACTTTGTTTCAATTGTGTGTGTGTGTGTGTGTGTGTGTGTGTGTGTGTGTGTGGTGCTTGTGCAACTTTTTGTGTGTGTAGTGCTGGTGTAACTTTTCCCCCCAACTCCCAAGCCCTGCCTGCCAGCTGATCGGTGCTGGGGCGGGGGGGGGAGTTTTCCCCCATCCCAGTGCTGATCAGCTGGTGCAAGGGGCTTGGCGGAGAGAAATTTTTTTTAAAAGCCCAGGGCTTTTTAAACAACCCCCCAAGCCGGGCGCCAGCTGATCAGTGCTGGGGTGGGAAAAAAAGTCCCCACCCCACCCCAGTGCCGATCAGCTCGCATGTGGGGCTTGGGGGGGGGAGTTTAAAAAGCCCTAGGGTTTTTTGTTGTTGATAGGGAATGAAACAACAAATGTAAAATGAAACAAAATATTTATTTTGTGCCCATCACTACCACTTGCTAATGTGCATCTGAAACAGTTTTTCTCCCTTTCCTTTATAGATGCCCACCCAGAAGGATTACTAACTATACTATAACCTATAGTTTTTTGCAGGAATGGTGCTTCCTAGCATGTTTCTCCTCAGTATGATTAAGGATGCTGCTTTCATGACAAGCAGTAGCAAAAGGCAGTATATGGCAGCTCCTTTGTATAAGCAGTTACAGAATGTAAGCACATTATTCTTCCCCTTTTCTTTACCAGGAACATGTTATAACAAATACACCATAAATTTCCCAGTGCGAAACGTTTTATTCTGCTGTTCTTGGGATTGAAGGTCCCAGCTGAGAGGAAGAAAATCATTTAGGCCAACAGAGGATATTCATACGATTGTTTCTTTCCCGGTCTGCATAAAACATTTCTCAGTCAAGCTAGTTGGTATCTGGTGGCATTTAAGAATAGCTAGCTTACATAACCGCCTTTTCAGATCTCAGAGAGAGTAAAGAAATACCATGTCTTTTCATTAAAGGAAAAGCAGTATATTAAGTTGAGCACTCACTAACCTTCTATGGTATATAGATGTTAAAATTAGCTGTATTTAAAGACTTAGAACCTGGCTTTAGTTCCATACTCTGCAAGATCTGGAAATGCCTTCCATGTGCACTTTCAAACAAATATATATCCTGCCTATAGCAAAACAATTAAGGACTTATTCTATCTTCAAAATGAAAACAAAACTCTTAGAAAATTCACATTTACCTAGCACTGAGACTATGTAAGTCTGCAAGAGCTATATGGATAAGTGGAGTAGAATACCAAAGCCACAATCAAAGCAGTAAAGCACAACAATCCACTTAAAACTCCCACTTGGGGAGCCTATCATTCAGGGAACCTGGACAGAAGAGAGAGGTCTTTGCCTGCCTGTGGAAGGACAGTAAAGATGGGGTCAGCCTGTCCTCCGGTGGGAGGGAGTTCCAAATTCTGGGAGCAGTAATAGACGAGGCCCTCTCCTGTGTCCCCCTCCAAACACGCCTCTGAGGGTGGTGGGCCTGGGAGAAAGACTTGTTAGTACCAGGCAGGCTTTTAATAGGAGACAGAATCCTTGAAATAGCTCAGAGTGAAGCCATTTAAGGCTTTATAGATTAAAACGAGATTAAAACTTTGATTAAAACTTTGAATTGTGCCCAGAAATGGATCCGCACACTTTCCAGAGACAGCCCCAGCTGGAGTGTATTACAGAAATCCAGCTGGAATGGAATTAAGGCAGGTGTCACCATGGCCAGAACAGAGATCTCTGTTAATGGCTGCAGCTGGTGCACTAGTTGTAGTTGTGCAAAAGCACTCCTGGCCACTGCTGAAACCTGGAAACTAATCTCAGATACCTGGTACCTGAGTTAGTCCATTATAATACAATGGAGATAGTTACGTTGAGTGTTTCTTTATCATGCAGCACTGTAGCTTGTAGAGTAAACCCGAACACTTAGGATTGGCACAAATGAATATGCTAGTATCTTCTGTAAGGTTAAAACCAGCACATTTCAGAGTTTTGGTCTGCCAAGCAACTACCTAGTTGCTATTTTCCCTTGACAGAGTAACACTGAAATACGAACAACAACCTATGATTATTAGTACACTGCTTATTTTAACCACAACCGTGCAATAGCAATGTCAGTGGGGTCATTTCATCGATGAGATGTCAGGAGAAAAGGACATATATTTTCATTAAGACAGACTTCTGCGTGAGGACATAGATGTAGGTTTTTCATTCGAGATGAAACAAGCCTTTTGCAACACAGGCAGAGGAAAAAACCTAACACCCCAACAAATATGGCTGATTAATATTAATGGTGATATATTGGGTAAGTGATGGTTACCTCATTGTCCGTCATTTTAAACAAAGCCTAAATTGCCTCATTAAACATTTATAGGCTCTTGTTTAAATGCCAATTGCCCACAAATTGCAGTTGCTCCATCGGTTGTCACTATGAGTGCCACAAAAGCTAAATGAACTATCAAAATACAACTCTTGAAGGCTGGTTTTGGCAGGAAATCGGAACATCTCTTGTGCAAATGCATCTCTTCTATAAATAATATTTGGCCCACTAAAGCTATCCCCAAATTACCAGATCACCCACGCAGAAAGGTGCAGGGTTTAAGCACCTAGCAGAATGTCTCATCAGAACCTCTGTCTACTCAGGGCTAAAGGATGGTTTGGAATTTCTCAAGACCTGGAACCCAAGTTGGAACTATTTTGATTGCCACTATTTTGGGAATCTCAGTGACATACAATGGATCAGATCCAGTTGTAAGTCCCAGCTAAAATAAACTTAGGTTGTGACACATTGGCAAGCTGAATGGAGCTATTCGGCTTTCTTGCAGCTTGATTCATGCAACCTTTTTTATGATTCCATTCAGATTACGTGACCACAAAGAGACCGTGGATTTTTTTTTATACTAGGGTCCACACTGGTCCCTCAATCTGATGCAGTTTCGTCTGTGACACAACCCACAACCCCCACTTTCTTTGACCCCCATCCTCTGCCAGTCCTAGCTCTCTCTTTTTTATGATTATTGTAAGTTGGAGGGCTGTTGCATGGAAATGGGGGAAAGTGATGGTGAGGAAGCAAACATAGCACAGTGACATTATAATGAGTAAATGTTGATTTCAGCATGCATTTTCATGCACCTAATACCTTGCTTAAAACTATGAGATGAGATGATGACGAGAAAGAGACAGAGAAAGAGTAACTTGATTTCTCTTGTGCATTCAAGTGGCAGGGTGAACAAGCATCAGGTCTATGGGATCAATTCTGAGTTTTCAACTAGATCCCTAAGAGTTTGTGCCTACTGCCATCCACAGTTGTTGAAAAACAGCTCTAACAATTGCTTTGTGTTGATCTGGGATACAGATGTGAAAAAAGGAGCCAGCTTCTCAGGTTTTCCCTTACTCAGAGTCACTTTGTGAATAGTAGTGGGCAGAAAGGGGTATGTATTCTATAGTAGACCATCTTCACTGCTGCCATTGGAGATAGCATTCAGCCTGCCCTTTGTTACAAAAATCTTAGTATCTTTCTCTGTGATGTCAATGCCCTCAAGATATTGTGCAGCAATATCGGTCCATTTTGTGGTGTTTTGAACCACGGGCACAGAAGCATGATATCCCACTTTCATAAACCGGAGGGAGTTTTAGGGGGCAAATTGAATCCATGTCAAGCTGGGAAGATTTTTCATATCCCTTTGATGACTTCTGACTTGAGAATTCCTAAGGCAAGTCACATTTAATGGCATAATCTCTTCTTTCTGAATATGGGTTCATTCATCCAGTCCTGACATGCAAGGGACAAGTCAGTTTTGCAAATGCACAAGGAACAGAATCAAGGAGAAACACACTCTTAATAAAGATGCAAACACAATACTCTATGGATTTACCTCATCATTGCATTCACCCAGTACTTTCCTCCCTGTTCCATATATTTCAATCATGGCTTACCTTCTCCAGAGCTTAACTGCTACTTGAGTTAATTAATGTGAAATAATAAGAGGGAAAGAGAACATTTAATTAAGGCTGCTTTAACTCTGCTCCTGGTAGTTAGATTACATGGAACATTACCAATACTATGAGGCAATTTAATGGCTGAAAACCTGTTGCACTGCTACGCAAATGGCATAACTGTTAGATGCAAATTGCCATAAGTTAAGACATCTCCATAGACCAGATAAGTTTTATGGAGGTTTCTTAGCTTATGGCAGCTGGCAACTAAAAGCTATGCTATTTGTTGTGCAGTTAGGGATCTAACTGTGCAACAGGGTTTCAAGCAATAGATGTATGATTCAGACTAAAATGTGAGGTTCAATTCAGCTGTTGACGAAATCACTCTGTCTGTGCCTGATTTCTTTAACCCACTTATCTAACATTAACCTATCAACTGATGGGGGATTGTTTGAAGCATTTGTGATATGATGTTCTACTGGGCATTGTCTGAACTCATCCAGAAAATGTTATGAATTATTTATTTATTTATTTGATTTATATATCGCAACCATCTAGCAAAAAAGCTACTCTGGGCGGTTAACTTACAGATGTATCAAAATTAGTAAAGTATCCCATTTATTTCAAGAACTGTATAGATTTCCCTATCCATCTTCCTTTGCTAAAACAAGTTTCTAATCTTCAAGTTTGTGCTTTTTAAAGTCCTTTTATTATCAGCCAATTTGAGTTCTGTTAGGGGAGAAACTCAAGATGTAGGCCAAATCAATCAATCAATAACCTTCATCCTCCCTTCACACTGATGTAGTGGTATTCCGTGGCAATATGTAAAGCATATTCTTTCAATTGTCTTGGTCATCCACTTTAAAAGTTTGTACTGTATTTCCTGGAGTGCTGCCGAGATGCCCTAAGCACATCTGATCTTGCTTGATTTCAGAAATTAAGCAGTGTTGGCCCTGGTTAGTATTTGGATGAGAGACCACCAGGGAATACCAGGTGCTGTAGGGGCCTGGAACAGGAACTGACAAGGCACTCCATTATTCCTGCCAAGAAAACTCCATGGACATGGGGTCACAAAGAGTCGGTCACGACTGTAATGACACAACAGCACACACATCTCCTGGAGCATCTTTCCATTTCACTGGGTGGAACCAGTACAAACCCAAATGACCTCCCTTAAATGAACTGAATACTCACTACTTGGAAGTAGACATGGGCACGGAGTGGCGAAATCTTCGTTTCCATTTTTGGTTTTTCATTTCCGGAAGTAACAGAAACGGTAACGGTAATTAAGCCGTTACAACTTGAACCCAAACCGAAAAAAGAAAAAATTGGTCGGGTTTTTCATTTCCATTTGTGGCATCGCGGCAATCGCATGATGTGAAGCACAGAAAAAGTTTTTAAAAGTTTTTTTTTTAAAAAAACCCGACTCCTGGCTGAAAAAGCAGGCGAAAATATTCCTGCCTGAGGCTTTGCCACCTACCAGAGGGGTGGTTTCTGGGGGGTCCACGGCCTTCCCCCCACTCCTCTCCTGTCCTGGGCTGCTTGCACCAGGCTGCGGGGGGGGGTCATCCTCGTTGTCTCGCCAATGCCATGTGGTGGTGGGGATCCAAAATGGCGACTGCAATTTTTCTTTTGAAATCGTGGTCAAAAAATACACCAAAGCACAACAGAAACATATGAAATATATTTATTTTAAATGCCTGAATTTTAATAGTAGCAGCAGTGGGTTTTTTTATAGCAATAAAACATTGCATTGATTTTATTTTATTTTATTTTATTTTATTTTTTTAGACCTGCCCATTTGGGCTGGGCATGGGATGGGACCATGTAAATTTTTTGAACAATTCCACCAATGGCATGGCCAGGTTTTGACTGATACTTCTGGATGTCTTGGAGGGCATAAAAAGCCGAGGCACCTTCCAGAAATCGCAGTCGGGTCTTGGATGTGGTTGAGGGAGGACTGTGGCTGCTGCTGCTGGCTATCCGATCGAGATTAATATTGGTGGAGGGAGGCCTGGGTGGAGGCTTTAGGCTTTTAAGTTAGGCAGGCAGGGAGGGAATTGATTTTATTAGAAAATAATTTCTTTGATTCCCTGCAACTTTGTCTGGCGAAGGGAAGCAGTTAGAGTTTTTTCTTTGTTCTCTTCTCTGGCTGTTTGTGGGGAGACGATTTTTCTGATATTGGATAAAGGGGGAGGGTTGACTGGGAGTGGGAGGTGTGGATTTATTTTAAAATATATTATATACTACCATTTATTTTCTATTTTTCCCAACTTCAATTTGCTTGCACACACACACATTTGGGGTGCAAGCCAAGAACAGAACCTCTATCCTAAGTGGAGAATATTTTACAATATTATTTAGTTTACTAATTACTTACTTCATTGTTTGTTTTTAAACTTGTTGCGTTGTGTGTGCACTTGAACACACAGACACATTCCATTTAAGTGGATCAGAAGAATTTAGAAAATTATTTTTATTTTATTCCCTGACTACAACTACTAAACTATATTGTATTTATATAAATCTTTTACAATATTATTTATCCATTACTCCAGCTCATTGTTTGTTTGTTTACATACATACACTTGTTGTGTTGTGTGTGCACTTGCACACACAGGCAGGCACATTCCATTTCAGTGGATCAAGTTGAATTCAGAATTTAGAATACTATTTTTATTTTATTCTCTGACTGTGCCTGCATGCACTGCAGTTTTGCTGACTGAGTGCTGAAGAAGGGAAGAGCAGTTCTTCTGGACTTCCGGTCTGGATTTAGTTTCATTTCAAATACTACCATTTGTTTTCTAGGTTTTCCTCCATTTCAGTGGATCAAGTTGAATTCTGAATTTAGGAAATTATACCAAGGGCCAGCAGGGCAACATTGAAAGCTTGTACAAAAGAACACAGTGTGAGAGTAAGCTTGTGGGTCAAAAGGATAAGTTTATTAGAATAGTTTGTTACTTAACACAAATATAATAAGAAAATATATTTCCAATACTTTTGAGAAATAAAAAAAATGAGGAGGGGTGGCAGAGCCAGAGGGAAGGGCAGGGGGACCCCCACTAAAATAAATAGGGACACATTTCTGAAGGAAGGCACAGGAAGTAGTGCAGATAGTGATATTGCTGCCACTCCCTTTCCAAGCAGCAGCTGCACAACCAGCACCACGGGACCATCTTCTGTCACTGAGGGAAGCATGGATGACTGCATGCGATACCCATCGCCACCATGCTTTGACATGGACACACACCCCATTTATCAGGAGGAAGACGAGTACTCGGAATCAGAAACGGGCCCTTTGCATCTGAATATGCCGGATTCTGAGGACCTGTTGGCAGGAACAGACGAAAGGCAGGCTTCAGGCAGTGATGGAAGGAGCAGCCCTCTTTCCACCCAGGACCAGAGTACCACCAGTGATGGCAGCAGTCAATTGTCCCAGCAGGGCACAAGCCACACCACCACCAGCACAGCAGCGGCAGGCAGTACCAGAGGGGGCAGTACTTTCCATAAACCTCGCGGGTCTCTCTGGGAGCATTTTGAACAGACTCAGGGCTTGCGGTGTGCAAGAAATGTGGGGTGGTTGTGCACAGGGGGAATGACCCCAAACACCTCTCCTCAAGTGCCTTGCGTAGCCACCTCATGCGAAAGCACCCTGGGACTCTGCCTGGGACAGTGTCAGGCCCTGGTTCCTCAGGGAGGAAGAGGGGGGAAGCAGGCATGGGGAAGGACTCCAGAGACAGCTCCGCTGAGAGTGGGAAGAAGCAGGCCACTCTGCAGGAAGTGGTGCCGCTGTGTGGGAGCTTTGTCAGCCAACGTAATAGGGCCAAGGCACAGGAGACCACCACTCGCGTGGTTGGTGAAATGGTGGCCATGAACGGGTTGCCCCTCCCCTTTGTGGAGTCATCGGGACTCAGGCACCTGATGAAGCATGTGGCTCCATGGTTCGAGCGTCCATCCCATCATACCTTCAGCAGGCGGGTGATTCCCTCCCTTTATGAGTCCGTCAGGGACATGGTCCGGGCCCTGCTGCAGGCGGCCAGAGGAAGGAAGATCCACTTCACTTCCGACCTCTTGACCGGTGGGCACCACGGATACCTCTCTCTGATGGCTCATTGGTGGCAACCCAAGGAGGTCCTTGACACTAGGGCATCCCAAGAACAGCTACAGGGGGAGCCACAAGGGAGCACCCCAAGAGGGTACAGGGTGGTGCTTCTCCAGGCACAAAGCATGGAGGACAGTGCCAAAGGCATCCACATTGCTGAGGTCCTCAAGACGGCACTGCGAGAGTGCGCACCCGAGGGGCAGGTCAATCGTGGATTCATGGTTACTGACGCAGGCCGTAACATGATCAACGCGGTTGATAGGGCAGTGCTCCAGGGCATCGTGTGCACAGCACACAAACTGCACCTAGTGGTGGGCGATGCCATTGGGTTGGGAGCACCAAAGTACTTCTGGGATGAGGGGACCCTGGAGACCAAGGCCTTGCTGGACAAGTGCAGGAAAATAGTCGGGCACTTCTCACGCAGCGTCAAGGCATCCAGGATGTTGCGTGAGAGGCAGGCAGAGACGGGCCGACCAGAGCACGTCCTGATCCAGGACGTGACCACCCGGTGGAACTCCACCTACAAAATGGTCAAGCACCTGGTGGAGCAGAGGCAAGTGGTGGAATACGTCATGTCCCACACTCCCGTCCTGCCTGGGGGAATGGTGTTGGACATTGGTGCTACTGAGTGGCTCGCCCTCTCCCAGATGGTGGATATCCTGCAGCCTTTTGAGGAGACCACCCACGTCCTCAGTAGCTACAACGCCAGCCTGGGCCACGTACTCCCCCTGATAAATGCCCTTTGCCAACGCCTAGAGGCCAGTATCCGGGAAGAAGCCGATCTTCTCCCAAAGAGCAGGCCCTTGGCAGACAGGCTGCTGACCGGCGTGGATACCCGCCTTAGCCCACTGAGGAGGGAAAAGGTGTACCAGATGGCATGTCTGTGCATCAAGGGTTCCCTGGCGGGCAGCGCTGCCGACCTAAACTCCTGGAAGACGGAGCTATGCCGTCAACTCCGCATGACTGCCTCAAATCAGGCCCAGCCGTTCCCAAGGGCGCACGGAAGCCAGAGCGATGCAGAAGAGGAATCCTCGCAAGGGTCCTCTTCCTCCTCTACTGGAGGAGTGTACACCCAGAGACCAGGTTCCTTACCAGCAGCCAACTACCTGGCCTCGGCCCTAGCCATGGCAGTGTCCTCCTCAGTGGAGGCAAGGGAGGAAGAAGAACCGGACCCCGCTCTGACCATGGTGAGGGAGTACATGGCCGAGCCCCTACAACCCCTCACCTTGGACCCACTCCACTACTGGGCCAGAAAGGGAGACATCTGGCCTGCTCTTTCGACTCTGGCGTTGGACTTCTTGTCCATCCCACCCACCAGTGTCCAGAGTGAGCGTGTCTTCTCCCACATGGGAGATGTCCTGAGGCCGCGCCGCTCTCAACTGGACCCGGAGACCATGGAAAGGTTGACTTTCATCCGCTTCAACCTTTCCATGTTGGGATTACCCCAACACTCCAAGACCTAGGTCCACAGTAGTTCTTCTACCGGTTCCTTCCAAACAGGCCTCCCTTGCTCTAACATGCACTACCAGAGCAACACTTATGCCTGCCTGCCTGCAATTATGCCTGCCTCCCAGCTTGGCTTCCTCCCTGCAAGCCCAACTTCCTGCCAGCCACTTTACAACACTTTACAACAACCTACCTCAAAGACTGATTAGCAGGGGCCTAGCTCTCTTTACAGCCTTGAAGAAATAGCCCTGTTCTCCTGCATCCACTCTGTCTCCTGGGTTGATGAAACTCGGTCTCCTGGGGTGGAGAAACTCTGCCTCCAAAGGCAGAAACAATCCTCCCTTCTGGCACTTTGGCTTTGTGCCTTCCCTAGCCTGGGTGGGTACCCTGCAAGCCTGCCTTCCTACCTGTAAGCAAGATGTCCTGCTTCCCTGCCTGCCTGGCTGCCTGCCCGCCCCTCTGCCTACCTACCTGCCTGTCAGGCTCCTGGGATTCCCGGCTTGGAGGAGGCCTTCCAGGTGCTTCTCCTTCAGCCTATCAGCAGTTCAGTGCTTCAAGTTCAGCCTCCAAGCCGACATGCGCCCTGTCGGCCACTCTCCTCGACTTCCCCAGGCAGCAACCCCAGCCGCCCTCGCCTCTAGGCGGAAAATCACTTGAGGAGACCAACAGGTACAGTCATCATCAACTATCTGGTTGAGAATTGGGGTACTCTGTCCTCCAACATGGGGGGGGTGTTTCACTCCCACCGGTTACAGTCCAGGTTGGGAAATCCCTTTGCAGGAGGGGAGATTCCTTCCAACTAGCATTCCGGCTTCCAAAGGCGGAAGAAACAATCCCTCCCTAACATTTGCACTCTGGCTTCAGGGGTTTCCTGGGTGGACTGTGTCTCCACTGGGCAGGCAAAACTATGGCCTAGTGGCCTCCCAAACTCTGGCCCAGTGGCCTCCAAAACTCTGGCTTTATGGCCTCCAAAACTATGGCTTCGTGGCTTTCCTGGGTGGACTGTGTCTCCACTGGGTAGGCAAAAATATGGCCTAGTGGCCTCCAAAATTCTGGCTTTATGGCCTCCAAAACTCTGGCTTCGTGGCTTTCCTGGGTGGACTGTGTCTCCACTGGGTAGGCAAAACTCTGGCCTAGTGGCCTCCAAAACTCTGGCCTAGTGGCCTCCAAAACTCTGGCTTTGTGGCCTCCAAAACTCTGGCTTCGTTCCTGAAAGCTTCATTGAGAGAGAAAAGTACCAGGCCGGAAAAAATCCCTCCCTCAAGTTCCCTGGCACTCTGGCTTCGTGGCTTTCCTGGGTGGACTGTGTCTCCACTGGGCAGTAAAAACTCTGGCTTGGTGGCCTCCAAAGTAGGCGGCTGAAAGAATCCCTCCCCAAACTTCGCTGCCGTTCTGGCTTCGTGGCTTTGCTGCGTGCGTGGACTCTGTCTCCACTGGATTGGTGGAACTGGTCTCCTGGTTTGGAAAAACTGGCCTCCAAAGTAGGCAGCTGAAAGAATCCCTCCCCGAACTTCCCTGCCGTTCTGGCTTCGTGGCTTTGCTGCGTGCGTGCGTGGACTCTGTCTCCACTGGGTTGGTGGAACTCTTGTCTCCTGTCCTGGGTAGGCAAAACTGGCCTTCAAAGTAGGTGGCTGAAAGAATCCCTCCCCGAACTTCCCTGCCGTTTTGGCTTCGTGGCTTTGCTGCGTGCGTGGACTCTGTCTCCACTGGGTTGGTGGAACTGGTCTCCTGGTTTGGAAAAACTGGCCTCCAAAGTAGGTGGCTGAAAGAATCCCTTCCCAAACTTCCCTGCCATTCTGGCTTCGTGGCTTTGCTGTGTGCATGGACTCTGTCTCCACTGAGTTGGTGGAACTGGTCTCCTGGTTTGGAAAAACTGGCCTCCAAAGTAGGTGGCTGAAAGAATCCCTCCCTGAACTTCCCTGCCGTACTGGCTTCATGGCTTTGCTGCGTGCGTGGACTCTGTCTCCACAGGGTTGGTGGAACTCTTGTCTCCTGTCCTGGGTAGGCAAAACTGGCCTTCAAAGTAGGCGGCTGAAAGAATCCCTCCCCGAACTTCCCTGCCGTTCTGGCTTTGTGGCTTTGCTGCGTGCATGAGTAGACTGTGTCTCCCCTGGGTTTGTGGAACTGGTCTCCTGGTTTGGAAAAACTGGCCTCCAAAGTAGGCGGCTGAAAGAATCCCTCCCTGAACTTCCCTGCCATTCTGGCTTCGTGGCTTTGCTGCGTGCGTGCATAGACTGTGTCTCCACTGGGCAGTCAAAACTCTGGCTTGGTGGCCTCCAAAACTCTGGCTTCGTGGCCTCCAAAGCTCTGGCTTCATGGCTTTCCTGGGTGGACTGTGTCTCCACTGGGTAGGCAAAACTCTGGCTTGGTGGCCTCCAAAGTAGGCGGCTGAAACAATCCCTCCCTCAAGTTCCCTGGTGCTCTGGCTTTGTGGCTTTGCTGCGTGGACTGTCACGAATCGGGCTCAGCTTCCTGCACCCCAACCGTTCAAGGCAGCAGGTCCAACCCCACGACCCGTCCTTCCTGCTCTCTGAATGGCTGCCTTTGCCGTTCTGTTCTTGAAAAACCAGTGGTCCCTTTTGCTGGCAGTCCTGGGGGGGGGTCTTTTTCTTCCCAGGCAGACCTTCTTACAAGTCGGCCCCCAATGAAAACAGTTACAGGGCAGAGGGGGGCTGGGGTGGTCCGCTGAAAGCAGACAAGAGCAGCTGAAAGTGGGCCCACATATCCGGATCATGCTGAGCGGGATGGAAGCCTCCGCCCGCGGCCGCCTGAGACAACACCGAGGCAACTTCCGGCGACACGGCAGGGAAGCCGGACGGGGTGGAGGGCAGCAGAGGGTCTCTGCCCCGGAGATGGGCATGGAACTGTGCCACCTGGTCAAGGAGGGAGAAGGTCTGCTCCATGAGCGAAACGGGCTCCTCGGTCATCGCGCTGGGGCCAAGAATCTGAGGCAAAGGCCAAACCTGCCCAGGCAAAGGCTGGGCAGGCAGCTCGGCTGGGCCGCGCTGGTATGGCGTTTCCAGGGTGTTCCCACCAGGCGCTCCCTCTGCTCTGTCCTGAATTTGATCCTTGGGGATTCTGCCAGTCAGCTCCTTTGGATACTCCAGCTGGCGATGATTCCCCAAGAACTTGATGGGCACTCAACAAGAAGAGGGGGGGACAATTCTCATGCCACTACCAGACTGAATCTCTGACCACTAGTTGACCAGGGTAGCATTTGCTTGGCTTTACAAGGAGTGTCATGGGGAACGGACACTGAGAGGAGTAGAGTAGACCCTCATCCAGATTTGGGGGATGAACGGAATACTGTGTCTCCTGCTGACTGTGAGAGGTGGAGGGGAAATGGGATGGACAAAGGCTTCAAAACAAAACAAAACAAAAGTATAACAGGCAGCCAGACCAAGTAGGGTGGCCGGTTCAGTCAGTATTGACCAAGAGAAAAAAAGAACATTGCATTCTTCCCACTTTGTTTGCTTTATTGCATAGGATGCAGTCTTATGCTATGATATATTTATTAAATATATTATTCATCACCCAGTCTAAAGTGTTTTCCGCCTGCTCTGGGTCATTGCGGGACGCCCCCATGCTCTGGGAAGTCAAATCGCGCTAAATCGCGGTAGAAAGGACAAACGACGAACGAAACGTCGAAATGACAAATTTTCAGAAAAAAATTGCGACAAACGGAAACGGAACGAAACGGACCCGTTCCAACAAATGAAAAATCGAAACGTCATTTTTTTCTGGTCATGCCCATCTCTACTTGGAAGTATTTAATTTAAAACTGGTCAGCTTGTAATTCATTCTTTTCTCCTATAGCTATAATAACTATATCATTACTTTTATGATATGATGGAAAGTTTTTATTTACTTTTATAAGGTGTGCCCTTCCTAAATGGTGAGGCTGCGATATCGCATGGTGTAAGTGCTGTCTCTCATCTTACAACCTCATGCTCTGGTGTCGATACCAAAGTGACAGGGCATCATGTTTTTACAACAGACTAGCAGCTTCTAGCACTCAGATATTTTAAAAAGTAAATAAGGCAAATATTTAAACAGTTAATGTAAACAAAATGTTATCATAATAACAGATACTTCCTTTGAGGGCCTTGTTAGTATGTTGTTGTCTTGTCTCATCAAGTTGCTTCCAATTTATGTCAACCCTAATGAAAATTTCACATGTCCAAGGAATAGTTTGCTGCCGCCGCCACCACCCAGGGAGTTTCTATGGCCAAACACATAATTTGAACCAAGTTTCCTCAATCCTAGTCCAACAAATTATCAATCAAACTACGCTGAAATTAATTAATTACACCCCATCAAGTTTATGCCAATTTATAGCAGACCTTCGCAGGGTTTTCAAGATATCCAGTACTTAAAAGTGGTTCATCACTCTCTCCTTCTGGTGCTGTGTAGCTTGCTTGAGGGTTGGTTCTTTATCATGAAACCACACTTACAAGCTTGTAAGTCCTGATTCCACAGAGAGTTGCTCCAACTCACTGTGTTGTCCAGCCTTCTTAGGGGTAACCACTTGCATGAAAAACAAACATTCTGTGTTTCAGAAGTAGTCCTATAAAGGCAAGAGATGTAACTGCACAGATGGGTCTCTCTGTTTTAGGGCAACTGTTGCCCAAACACTTTTCATTTGGAGGATGCTATTGACACAGTTGGGTCATTTTCTTATTGCAAAAACCATCTATAAAAGGCTCTTCAGATATGAAAAGTTAAGAATAGATCCTCCAGGACACATAAGCTAATGACACTTGGACATAGAATCCAGCTGATTTCCATTAAAATCAGTGGAACAATTCCATGTTCCTGAGCATATGTACTGTATGTCTTAAATGAGGCCTTCTTTCAAAGTCAGTATGGCTGAACTCAAACCCCAAAGCATATTAATAGTAATTATGCTAGATAAAAAAATACTTATAGATGCTAATTCCAAGGATCTGTTTATTTATGAGCAGGATTCATAGCAAGTTTATTCTTTGTACTCCCCATTTCTTAAAATTATTATTTTTTCTTTCATCTCTGAGTTGCTCTTGTTTCAGTGATCATTCTGCATTTTTCTTGCTCATTCTGAGAGTTTAGATATTTGTTAATATTATTTTCTTTAATTATTCTGTTTATCTCTAATTGTCTTGGAGCACCAGAGGAGGGAAATGATAAAATGTGGTGTAAATGTAGTTTCAATAATATGCATATTTCCCTTGTGAGCCCCTCCTCAGTATGTCATCATTATTGTTTCCCTCATGCTTAAAGATGCACTGTCTAGTTTTTGACTAAAAGCCTGTCCAGACAGGGGGAGTTTGACTGGTCCTGTTCACACTTGAAAGATTCCTATCTTTAGTGATACCTGTCTCTCACTTAAGCAATCCTTCTGTTCACAATGGAATTGTTTGTTCTCCTGTGGGAAGGGTGCCAGTTTCCTCACAGGTAAGTTTACTAGCTTTACTAGTAAGTAAGGAGACCAGAGCAACAGCAGAAAAAGGACAGTGGCAACATGAGATGAAATGTTGGGGTGAACATTAGAGAGATTTGAAGGAAGATAGCACCTTTCCCCCCCCCCCCCACCTTTTGTTTCCTGAGCTGGGGCTCTTCTTAGGCTGTGCTGCCTAGTGGGGACTAAGCCCATGTAGTCAACCAGCTAACTGTCCCCTTCCCAACATTTCCCCACATCCACCATTCTGCAGGCCATGGTGCCTTTCTTGTTTATTTATTTATTTTACTTATTATTGCACTTATTGACTGCAACAATTTTCCCACAAGAACTCTGGGTGGTTCACAAGGCGAGGAGCAAAGTAAGCAAATAAAACAAAATATAACAAATTTTAAAAAACAACAAATAATCCCGGTAAGAGGGATGGCGGGGTAACAAAACTATAACAAAACAACATCACAGAACAACAGTGATTGCCATAAGCCTCTGCGAAAAGCCAAGTTTTTAAAGCTTTCCTGAAGACTAGGAGGAACTCATCAAGGCAGATCTCTCTAGGCAATTTATTCCATAAAACCAGGGGAGCCACTGAGAAGGTCCAATTGTGGGTTAGTGCCTTACGGGCCTCCCTTGGGGTGGCTACCCGAAGCAAGAAAACCTGTGATGTTCTAGTGGGCCAAGCCACAGCTGATCTTTGGGTGATCTGCTCCCAAAGGTTTTGTAGTTGTTATTAAATACAATAAATGGCATATTGAAACAACAATGCATCAACCTGGCATGGCATTACAATTTTGCCACATCAGTTAGGGAAACACTTTAAAAAGAAGACAAAAATAGAGAAGAGGGTTTCGCCTCTCCTTCCTTTTAATGTCACAATCCACCTAACATGTCACAAGCTTGTCCCCTCTCATAGCAGAGACCTCACCTCCACTTGAAATAACCATCTGCACAGGCTATACAATGGGATAATTAGGTGAATGTTGCATCACATGAAAAAACAGAAACCCCTAATAATGTGACAGCACGTATCATGGCAGCTCTTAAAAGGACAGGATGGATCAATGTCATAAATTAGTTCCCTACAAACCATACCAACAGTGATTCAAACAGCAATTTATATACTCATCTGGGCTGTCCCTAAAGCACATAGTAGTAGTTTAGGGTGCTATCATACTCCATTTCCCTTGGAGGAACACCACTGAATTCCATGGGAACAGTGTACCATCATGTCTTATACTGAACTGTAATATTTCAGCTAAAGTATGCATGTTGACAAAGCTGTCAAGTCACTATCTAAATACTTATATTTGAGTAACACCACACATTCCAGCAAGTTTGGGATTTCTTTGTAACTTTTTCCACCTGGTACATGGCAGCAAGCCAGTGCTGGAATATAGGGTAGAAGCCTCTAGTGACTGGAGCAATAACAGTGGTAGCCATAATAAAACAACATGAGGTCTCATGAAAAGTAAATGGAATCGGATAATTTTGAACACTGCACTATCATTTGTCTCTAAACTTCGCAGTACTTTTTATTTGTACAACTGTGTTTATCAAGAATGAAGTGTGATGGGAAAAGGCTAGTTGAATAACTGTTGCACCTGTTTCTCAAATAAAAATCCTGAATATTAAGAATTTGAATAGGAGAAAGTGTGCTTAGAATAATAATGACTCACTATAAGGACCCAGACTATTATGAGGGGCAGGATCAATTTTCAGGGAATATTTATGTTTTCTTTAAAATGAGAAGTGAGTTTCTAGCCCTTAGAACAATGCACCTGTTTGTGAGTATGCAAATAATGCCTCCTGAAATTTCAGAATCAAAGAAAGGATTGAATAAAATTCCTATTAGTTGTTTGGGGGATTGGGTGATCTTCAGAGCTCTAACCACGTCTCATGAACAGCCAAAAACACCCCACCTTCTAACAAAATAAATGTCACAAAAGAGGAACAATTATGCACACCTATCACTTTGCATAATTTATACAGGTTGAAGAGTGGAACTTTTATTTTACAAAATATGAATTTATTGGATGAGGAATCCAAATATCCCTGGACTTCTTATGCAAGTCATGTCCCTGCTGGTATATATCAAAGTCAGTATCTGTAAATACCTAGTGAATGTGACCATGACCTTTGGATTATTATTTTCCCCAACTCCTGTTCTGGCTCATTAGAAACAAAAGTTGCTTATGCTTTTTGCTTTCTTTTTATAGGACCACACTGCTAGAGTTTTGCTAATAAGCACTGATGTCTGTATTTTTCTCCTAGACTAGTTTGAAAGTTTTGGAGTTGAAAAGACTGGTTGGGCACAAAGGAATCCCTTTACTTTCTGTGACTTGCTTTCTTTACATTAAGATGGCCTGGGTTATCTGGAAGTTTTTGCTCAATAGGATGCTGAAGCCTGTTGCTTGTTGTGCCAAAAATGACCAGTTGGGTGGTGGAGGCTGTAGAGGCATCTTTGAAAAATGTGTTTCAAGTCAACCATTGCAAAGAAAACCGTTGAAAGGCTTCAGCTTAAAACCTTCGCTGGGTTTCAGTACTCCAGATATTTATTGGCCAGTATCTAACCTTCTTTCTCTAAATAAGGTATTACACCAAATGGTGGCAACAAAACTCCAGACCTTCTTAAATGAGGACTCGGATCCATTCCAATCTGTGTTAAATTTCATGGGTTTTGGAACATGAAAATGTCTTGGTCGCCTTGGTGCACGACCTTCATGAGGAACTGGAAAGGAGCAGTGTATCCTTTTTCCTTCTCCTGAACATCTGTGTGACATTCAGTGCCATCTGGGCTCTTTTAGTTCATAAATGACATGGAGGCACTAGCTTGTCTAACTATTCTCATAAAATGGGACTGCCATTAAGCCTGTAGTTTATGGGCTCCCTCAAGGATCAGTATTATCCCTCAGTACTGAAACCTATAGAGAAGGAGATCTGGAGTTTGCAGGTTATAACTTACCAAGTATCATGGCTCTAAACAGATCCACCTTTTTTATTCTCATAGCTCCAAAGAGCAGACCCCAATGTAAAGGATTCAAATTACAAGAAAGGAAATTTTGCTTATACAGTATATTAGGAAGCGATTCTGACAATGAGAACTGTTCAGGGATCAAATGGGTTGCCTCAGAAAGCAGTGGATTTTCCTTCATTGGAGGTTTTGAATCAGGGGCTAGAAAACTACCCATCAGGGTTGTTTCACCTGTAAATTTCCAGTGAGGAATGTGCAGATCTCTACTGTATATTGGAGAAACTAAACAGCCATTAAACAGGAGGATGGCCCATCAAAGCAGAGGCAACAGCTCAGGACCAGAATCAGCAGTGTACTTCCATTTGAAAGACAAAGGGCACTTATTCAAATATGAAGATGTACACATCTTAGACAGAGAAGATAGGTGGTTTAAGAGAGGGATCACAGAAGACATTCATGTGTGCGTTGAAAACCCCTCTCTCAACAGAGGTGGAGGACTCAAACACAATCTGTCTGCTACTTATCAAGCAGCCCTTTCATCAATCCCCAGACAAATCAGAAGGACCTCACACTTCCACCAGCAAGAGTGTAGCTAATGGCCCACACTTAATGGGAGTTGGGAAGGTTGCATAGGTGGGATTTTCATGCACCTTAGGCCATTGTCCACCTAAAAAGCCTATTCAGGCCATTGTCCAGTTTATGAGCCTATTTAGACAAGGGTGATGTGAAATCAAGGTGAACTATAAAATGGAGGACTCACTACTAACTTTCCTCAGACTGGTGAAGGTGTTTGGATGAGTAGTGAAACATTCAGATCTCTCAAGAAAAGAAGTCCAGTTGCCATGACACAACTTTCAGATACAGCTTAAAGTAGTCTCTGGGCAGTTTACAATTTAATTCTGTAGGTTATACATAGTCGTCCCCCCTCCCTGGGAAGTAAGTGGGGTATTTAATTTACCAAACCGAATTAACCTTGAGTTCACTGGTCATGAGCAGATTAACCACTGTGCCATGAGGCTCTCTTAGTAATCAACTCGCAGAAATATCCAGTGTGGTGTAGTGGAAAGGGTGATGAATCCCTGTTCAGCCATGGAAACTCACTGCAGTGTGGAAATGGTAACACCACTTCATAAATACTTCACTTACCTTTAAAACCCTGTTCAGGTTGAAATAAGTTGGCTCCAACTTGATGACACATGACAACAAGCAACTGCTAACTAGTGTACGTCTTTCAGTATCACGTCAAATGATCACAAGGCCATGCACTAGTTAGCAGTCTAACCACATAAAGAATGGTTCAGAGACATAAATTCATGAATAAAGAGTGTAATATCGAATAGAGATGGGCACGACCAGAATTTTTTTCCCCCGAGTTGTCGTTTTTCGGGACGGGTCCGTTTCAGGTCGTTTCCGTTTTTTGCAAAAAATTTAAAAAATTTGTCATTTTGTCGTGACGTTTGTCATTTGTCGTTACCGCCACCGCGATTTCGTGCGATTTGACGTCCCAGCGAGTGGTGTCCCCGCTGGCGCTAGGTGTTTTTGCGCCCTAGGTGGCAAGCGGGGTGGCGGGGGGGCATGGGTGGGTGGCGGCAGCGGCAGGGGGGAGGGGAGGGCGCACGGGCGCGCGGGCATGCGGGCGGCGGGCGCGGGTCCCGCAATGACCCAGAGCAGGCGGAAAACACTTTAAACTGACTTGCTGCACAAGACTGCATCGAATAAAGCAATTGCAATTTTTGCAAACAAAGTGGGCAGTGCACCCACAGCAGAGCTGCAGGCAGGGTATGAAAGGACCTTGGCTTGCCACCAAGCAAATGATTTTTTTAAAATAAATCCACACCTCCCCTCCCACTCAAACCTTCCCCCCTTTGAAGCACTATCAGAAAAGAAATCCTAACAAACTGCAGGAGAATAAAAAAGAATAAACTGTGTTGCTATTCCCCACAGCAGACAGAGAATGAAAGGAATTATTATTATTTCCTAAAAATTCAATTGGATCAATTCCCTCCCTCTCTGCCTAACTGAAATCTAAAGGCTCCGCGAAATCGAAACTAGTCTAGCACAGCAGCCAGCTGCACACAGCCCTCTCCCACCCACATCCAAGCCCGGACTGCGACTCTTCTGGGAGTGCCTCAGCTTTTTATGCCCTCTTGCACATCCAGAAGTGTCAGTCAAAACCTGGCCATGTGATTGGTAGAATGGGTCCAAAAATTTGCATGGTCCCATCCCATGGCCAGCCCATCATTGCGCAGGTGTAAAAAAATAAAAATAAAAATAAAATAAAATAAAATCAGTGCGACCTTTTACTGCTATAAAAAACCCACTGCTGCTACTGTAAAAATTCAAGCATTTAAAATAGCTAATTTTCACATGTTTCTGTGGTGCTTTGGTGGTTTTTTGGACCACGATTTCAAAAAAAAAATTGCAGACGCCATTTTGGATCCCCCCGCACCGCATGGCAAATGGAGACGCCGAGGATGCCCCCTCCCAGCCCGGTACCAGCAGCCCAGGACAGGAGGGGGGGAGGCTGTGGACCCCCCTCCCAGAAACCACCCCTCTGGTAGGTGCCCTCAGGCAGGCATATTTTCGCCTGCTTTTTTGGCCAGGAATCGGGGTTTTTTTTTTTTTTAATTTTTAAAACTTTTTTTCTGTGTCGCTTGGCATTGCGCGATCACTGCGTTATGCCAGGAATGACAACGACAAATCAGACCAAATTTTTCTTTTTTCGGTTCGAGTTCGAGTTCTGACAGCTTAATTGTCGTTACCGTTTCCGTTACGTAACGGAAACGATATCCGAAAACGGAAACGACAATTTCGCCAAGTCGTGCCCATGTCTAATATCGAATCTTTCTTTTGGAATTGTTGGAAGACAAGCAGCAGGTGTGGCAGGAGCAATAGAGCTAAATAGCCCATATGCTTTCCTATTCTGTCCTTTCTATATCTACATGTAATTTGGTACTTTTAGGCTTACTTCTCCCCTTTTCTTCTCTGTATATAAGGTTAGTATAATGTATTTCTAACTCATGCAGGGGCCATTTAATTTCTCCTGGAAGTCCCAAATTGCACAAGCCATGAAATGGTTGTTCCATTGGAAAGTTTGTGAAAGTTCATGGTTTGTGAATAACAACAAACCATGAAATATCATGCACTGCTGTTTTCCTGGTTCTTATCCATATATATTCCAGAGCAATTACTTGTCTTTAGTAGCTATAAGCTCAGCATCTGGCCGGTAGTCTTTCGTAAATAGCTAACATCTTTCAATTTCATTTACCAGTAAGTACAAGTATATGGGGAAGACTCAATACTTGAATGGCAAGTAAGAGAGCCAGCATAGTAGCCATTTTGCTTGCACACAAGATGTGTTGCATGCCTGCGGGAGAGGCATAAGGCTGTCATAAAATTAAAATGTACATATGCAACATCAGTTCAGAGGAGTGGCAGAATAACACAAAGCCTCTGGGATACAGAAGTCCTCAGCTCTTTTCTGAAGTCAAATCATTAATGTGCTTATAATAACCCCTGGAGAAGCAGGAACAAGAGAGGAGGGAAAAACAAGGCAGGGGAAAGGAAACCAGCAAAATGAACTTCGATTTCCTCTTTCAAGAGGCAGAAGGGGAGATTTGGAACTTGATCCTTTTCTCATTAAGGGAGACAGCGACCATGTAGCTTTCAGTACAAACAGGTTGATAGCTTGGGCACAAGGAGGGGGGGATATGGCATTTGTGTCAAGTGTGGATCTCCAAGTCTTCCCCCAATAATTAAACACCTAGCTAATAAATCCCTCTCAACCCTCCATGCTCTTGGAATCAGACTGACAGACAGTTAAAAGTAAGGTACAGGTACAATGCTCCTGTGGTTCAAAGTAAGATGAGGCATATACAAGGATGTTGAACGCTTCTTACTGACACACAGGCTACAAGCTATAACATCTGCAACAATGATCAGGTTGGATTTTTCAATGTTCACTTTTTCTTCTTCTTAGCTCCCTATAGCTCTCAAAGCTGTTAAAAGCTTTGTTCGTGCTCTTAACTACTGCTGCTTTCTCCAAGATCCCTGCCACTGTCAAAAGCAAAACACACATGCACACACACCCTTCACATGTATGCATTGCTGAATAATTCAGACAGACACTACTCCTTTTCCTTTTATAAATCATCGTTACTGTCATCATCTTAGAACAGTGATGGCAAACCTTTTAGAGACTGAGTGCCCAAACTGTGATTCAAAACCCACTAATTAGTCGCAAAGTGCCAATACAGCCATTTAACCTGAATGCAGGTGGCTGTGAAGGGGTGATGTCAGATGCCCACAGAATGAGCTCCAAGTGCCACCTTTGGCACCTGTGCCATAGGTTCGCCAACACTATCTTAGAACTAGAGATGGGCACGACTTAGCGGTATTCCCGTTTCCGTTTCCGTTACTCGTATCCGTTACTCTACGGAAACGGAAACGGGAATTACTCCACCAGAATTCGAGCTCGAACCGACAAACGAACAATTTGGTCTGATTTGTTGTGCTCGTTACTTGCATCGCGGCGATCGCGCAATGCCAAGCGGCACAGAAAAAAAGTTTTTAAAAGTTAAAAAAAAACCCGATTCCCGGCCCTAAAAGTAGGCGAAAACTGTCTGAGGGCACCTACCAGGCCAGAAGGGTGTTTTATTTGGGGGGGGGTCCCCGCCCCCCTCTCCTTGGCTATTGCTACTGCTGCGCTGCTGGTACCAGGCTGGGAGGGCGCATAGATTTGCCATGCAGTGTGGGGGATCCAAAATGGCGACCGCAATATTTTTTTTGAAATCGTTGCCCAAAACCCCACCAAAGCACCACAGAAACATGCGAAAATTAGCTATTTTAAATTCTTGAATTTTTACAGTAGCAGCAGTGGGTTTTTCTTGCAAAAAAAAAAAGTCTCCGTTGATTTTATTTTATTTTATTTTATTTTATTTTATTACACCTGTGCATTCGCAATGATGGGCTCGCCCATGGGAGTGGACCATGCAAAGTTTTGGAGCCATTCCACCAATCGCATTGCCAGGTTTTGCTGACTGTACCAGGCTGGGAGGGCGCATCCATTTGCCATGCGGTGGGGGGGATCCAAAATAGCGACCGCAATAATTTTTTTGAAATCGTTGCCCAAAACCCCACCAAAGAACCACAGAAACATGCGAAAATTAGCTATTTTAAATGCTTGAATTTTTACAGTAGCAGCAGTGGGTTTTTCTTGCAAAAAAAAAGTCTCCGTTGATTTTATTTTATTTTATTTTATTTTATTTTATTTTTTTACACCTGCACATTTGCAATGATGGGCTCGCCCATGGGAGTAGACCATGCAAATTTTCCACCAATCGCATGGCCACTTGGCCAGGTTGACCACAGAGACTTCTGGGATGTGCCAATCGGGCATAAACAGCCCAGTAGCCCACTAATCGTAGCCCAAACCCAAACCCTAACCCTAGCCCATACGCCAGTACACTGTTCTTCTAAGTGGGTCAGAGAGGCACCCAGAGGTGCACCCCAATATTCACCCTAACCTCACCCATAACTAGCCTAACCCTAGCCCTTGCGCTAACCCGTCTTAACCCTAAGCCAGATCTACTTGCATTGCACTACATGCAAGTACGTGAGACACAGCGGATGCAAAGAGTCTGCCAGTCCGTCACTTGTGGCTCTGGCTGACTCCTGCAGCTCCCTCCAGGAGCCCGCTACCCCCTCCCCAAACCAGTACTAATGACAACGAAAAAACGAAAAAACGAACTGACTAATTTTTGCAAAATTTCATGAAAAACGGAAACGAGCCGAAACGGACTGCCTCCAACACACGACAACTCGAAAACGTCATTTTCCCTAGTCGTGCCCATCTCTACTTAGAACTACAGAGCTTGAAGGGACGTTAGGGATCATCAACTCTGGCCTCTGTCAGGGAGGCATAGTAGGGAACTTGAACTCCTAACTTCTGGCTTCACTGCCAGATGCCTGAACCACTGGGCTATGCAGCCCTTGTTGAAGGAGATGGAAGCAAAATGTAACAAGATAAGTAACAAAAGAGGCCTGAAATCCCTCAGGACCCGCTGCGGAATCATGTTCTGAAATAGTATGCACTTTCAGGATCAGAAATTATGTCTTGTCTACATCTTCACCTATTAGAGAACCAGAAAGAAATAATACAAAACTGGTGTATCCCGCCATGTTTGTCATACAGTGACAGCTTCCCAAATGGCTGGAGACAGTTAGACTGACAAGTCTTATTAAGGCCAGAGGTCACAGCATCAGTGGGAATATTTGGCAGATCAGTGGTTCTTGACCTTGAGTGATTCTAGTATTCTTGAAATGCAACTCCCAGAAACCCCGGCCAGCACAGCTAGTGGTTAAGATTTCTGAGAGCTGCAGTCCCAGAATACCTGGGTTACTCAAGAAAGCACTGTGCAGGATGGATTGACCTAGGCCAATTTCATAAATTACCTGCCAGTGTTGACATGGTGATAATTCTTAGTGTGAGTGGGTCAGCTAAATTTAATCTCCAGCTGAAATTCCAGTCTTCTGACATCTGACATGAGGATTGTCATTAGAGATGGGCACCAATTAATTTTGTTCCCATCTCTAATGGGAATTTAACCTCATCGTACTGCCCCACTCACACTCACAACCATCTGGGCCCTCCTTCTATGGTGGTGTGCCTGTCTGGGCAGGAGCTTGGTTTGCACTTCCTCACCTCACATAGTTCACCACTCAGGCAAGGTGGTGCCATGGGGATTCTTTCTGTGCAACTGCTGAGTGGTCGGCTGCAGGAAAAGATGGGGAAAGCCAGCTTGAGCTCCTGGATAGACTGATATGCCAACAGAGAGGGTGGACCCAGGTGGCATGCCACATGCGTTGAGTTTGGCCAGCTGGCTGGGAGTGCCGGGAGGGAACATGCAGCACCTCTGGTGCTACATGGCTATATTCATACAAAATGTCCTGAATTAATTCATGCTCACCTCTAATCACCATATCTCTGTGTGCCTGCCTCCTAACCAGAATATACTAAATATCAGTCTCCCCCCACCCTACAGTCCCAAAGGACAATTGATCCGGCATTGACCATCTGAGATGAAACCAGATATCCAGTAGTAAATTCTGCACATTTTCATCATCCATGTTGGGATGCTACTTTAACTAATTGGTAGAATCATAGAGTTGGAAGAGACCTCAAGGGCCATACAGTCCAACTCCCTGCCATGCAGGAAGCCCCATCACAGCATTTCCAACAGGTGGCCATCCAGCCTCTGCTTAAAAACCTCCAAAGAAGGAGACTCCACCACCCTCCTTGGCAGCATATCCCACTGCTGTTCTGTGCCCTTCTGGAGATGCTTCGTCTGTACTCTTTTCTAGGTGTGAAACAGAATTTGTGAACTTCCAAATCTCTTTTCCTGGGGAATCATTCCCATGAGAAATGCAAATAGCTATGCCTTTTGGTTGTGGGGGGTAGCACAGGAACAACTGAACATCTGGTAGGATTACATGCTGACCTCCAGCCCAGGAAACACAAGAAAAAGTGATGCAACAGACAACTAAACAAAACTGTGGCGGGAAATGCAGGCACTAGCACTTGCAAATCAATAACTCAACATTCATACAGGAATGCAAGCATTTGGTAACTAAATATGTGTTTAAGAGAGAGGTGGGGAGAAACAGAATATGATGAGCAGCAGCTATAACCTGGTTACCTCGCTAAGAGACCTTTAGTGATAGCAGTGTGCAGTTGATATTTGGGGCTTCCTTATAAGTTGAACCTGTTACTCAGACATCAGCTGACCTTCCTTATAAGGCACAACTATTTTGAATTTCCCTTTCCCTCACTTTTTGTCTGTGTCTTTTCTATTTTAACATTTTTACCCCACAAGTGCCAGATTTAATGCCAATGATAAGTGAGGATTGCTATTATTTGTTACATAAATACACAAATAGCTCTGATTTGGTCTAAAATTATACAAAAAAGTAGGGAGCTAGTAAAATTTATTTAATTCATGTTCTTGACAAGGATTTGCCAAAATTCACACATTACAAAGGGTAAAAAAATTCAAATGCGGGAAGAAACAAAACTGACAAATATGTCTCTTCAGGGTTGGTACATCTAGTCAAAAGCAATTTGTTCCCGGTCTGTGTGCAAATCTTTATTTTTAGAGAGAGAATATATAGGGACTGCCTCACCAAAGTTCTCCATAGTGAAGAGAAATTCTCTAACACTTTTTCAGGAATGTGGAACCACCATTAGCAACGGTAGCAATGCAGCTTCTTCCCCCACCTCCGAGATCTGTCTTTCATTTCAGTTCATTTCTGTTTGTTTTGCTTTCCTTTCTCCCTCCTCATTTTTACAGCTGCTGAATGTTACAGTCTTACTTTGCATCCTGCACAAAGCCCAGTTGTGCTGGGAAAAGTAAGTGGTGGCCATCATGGAAGGAAAGAAGGAAAGGAGGACATTAAACCAAAACAAGGGAAGAACCTTTGGACAGAATTCCTCAGTGGTTCGTCTTTAACTATCTTCCTCATGGGATACATGATTTTTAGTGTTAAAACTGGACCATTTCAACAGAGAGGAGAAAGGGAGAGGGAGAATGCATGTATATAACCATATACATACTCGATTGATTGGTCCATTAACAGACAGTTATGTCTCCAGTGAAAACTCATCTCAAATCTTCTACTTGTTGACAGTTGTGACGACAGTGTGATAAAGGAGCTAAATCTCCATGACGTTGTGCTTTCCCAACACATTTATGGGAAAATCTCCCTGAAATGTTGTGAATGAATGCTGGTCCTTTTCTGCGCCCCCCATGCCCAGTCATTTCCTTCTCATGCTAAAGAGCCAGTGACAGAATGAAAGTGCAGTCAGTCACAAATGCTGGAAAATATTATCACCCCTGGTACAGAATGCAGATTGCAGAACACAGATGAAGCTTCCCTTAAAGCTGACAGGTTTTGACATTCAGTCTGACATGGTTCTCTGTTTCTGTATGGTACTGTTCAGTGAAAAGGCAAAGGATGGAAGTGTCGCTTGACAGGTATTATTATTTAGATGGCAAAAATCAAGCACCAGGGAATTAAGGCTTTCACGAAAGAAAATCTGGACACTCAGTGTGAAGGAGGGGGTGGACTGTGCTGTGGAAACTGATTTCAGCATTCAAAGAGGAATACTGACTGGAAATTAAATTCCATGACCTTGAATCTTTCTTTTCTACCTTGGTGTTTAGTTAAGGGCAAAGCAATTAAATAGACCTAAATGTGAGATGAGCTGATCCCAAAGAGCCTGTTTTCCAAGAACTTGAAAAAGAGATTTAAAAGACTGAAAAAACTGAAAGAAATATGCAGAATTTGAAAGGGTGCTGACAAAGAAGCAGCAAGCAAATGGGCACAGCTATGTGTTTTTGAACTGTATCCCTCTTCTCCTTCAGAGAGTCTAAAGGAAAAGCAAGTGTTACTCAGGTGGACTGATTCTTAAAACTGAGGGGTATGCTGTAGTTGTACAAAAGGCTTTAAAAATAGATGGACCCTTTAGATCAGTGGTTCTCAACCTGTGGGTCGACTGCAACTCCCAGAAATCCCTTCCAGCACAGCAACTGGTGGAGGCTTCTGGGAGTTGCAGTTCAGGAACATCTGGGGACCAAAAGGTTGAGAACCACTGCTTTAGATGAACTTCATGACTTCAAAGTTGCTGTGAAATGAAACAATAAAGAAATGTTTCATTTCTCTGGGGGCTTGTATTCACCCCTCCTCCTCCTTCCAGGCTTCGGGAGCTTCTGGACTCTGGCGGGGCTCCAGCAGCATTGCTAGGCAGCCCCGCACCGGTTCATTGGTAGCACCAGGGGCAATGGGTGCTGAGAAGCCTCCTTGCCACCTCGCAAGGCAGCCCCGCACCAGATTGCTGGTGGCAACAGCACCAGCAGCGGGTGCCAAGAAACCTCCCTGCCGCCTCAGGAGGTAGCCCTGTGCCAGATTGGTGGTGGTGGCAGTGGTGGGCACTGAGAAGCCTCACCACCAACTCATGAGACCGCCCTGTGCTGGCACTTACAGTTTTAAAAAACTTTTCTGGCTACACTCCCCATTGGGAGGAAGAGAAGGGGTGGGTCTTTTAAAGTCTTTTTCTGCTACAGAGGCAAGCAGTGATGGTGGCCACCAGCACTTGCTTCTGCAGTGAAAAAAAAGTTTAAAAGACCTTCTGCTTATGTGAGTTGTGCATACTGGGCAAGTGTAATCTGTTGAACACCACCCTGAGTTCCCAAGGGAAAATTGGGCAGTTCATAAGTAAGTAAGTAAATAAATAAATAAATAAATAAATAAATAAATAAATAAATAAATACATACATACATACATACATACATACATACATACATACATACATACATACATACATACATAATCCCCATGATCAAAATGCAGTCACAAAAAAACAGAAGCCATCTCTCTCTGTTTACAACTCAGCTGACTCTGGTGCATGTATATTTCTCAGTGGGAAGAAATGATTGAAAAGACAGTATTGGGGACTTACCTATCACATGGAAGTGATAGTAATATCGCTATACACTATGCTGGATAGTTCAGTGGTTTAGGCATCTGGCTGTGAAACTAGAGGTTGGAAGTTCTGTTACCTACTGCACCTCCTTGACAGTGGCCAGACCCAATAATCCATAGAGTTGTTCCAGATCATCATTGCCACTGTCGTCGTTGTCGTTGTCGTTGTCATCATCATCATCATCATCATCATCATCATCATCATCATCATCATCATCATCATCATCATCATCATCATCATCATCATCTCCTCTACTAAGACAGTGCTTCCCAACCCTACATCCCCAGATGCTCTTGTACCACAACTCCCAGAAATCCTGGCCAGCACAGCTATGGTGAAGGCTTCCCAGAGTTTTAGTTGAAGAACATCTAGGGACCCAAACTCGGGAACTAAGGCATTAAGCTAGTTCTATTGTTTTAAGCAGGACTTACTTTTTGGTAAGAGCAAGAATGTAGCTAAAGAGCATCCCAGTCACTATACAGCTTTGTTGTATGTTTCTATCTCAAGAAGGATAAGCATCTAAGTATTTGCCAGAATCTATGAACTGAAAAGTTCAAACAAGAGCTTAAAAACCCTCTGTGGATATTTGTAAAAGTGGCTGTTATTTCTGTGGTTTGCGCATCTAGTGCAGAGGCCGTGGGTCTAAAAGACCATCAGCTCTTTTCATTCTTAACTCCACCCAGCCTTCCAAAACACAGAAGGGAGAGAAAAGCACTAACTGATGACGACAAAGAAGATTGATCATTTTACTCAAAACATTAACTTTCTTGCTACATGAGTGTTTATATAAAAAAAATTTAGTTTTTACTATATTCAATTACTTAACGTAGGGAGGTGGTTTTCTTGGGGTTCTTGCCAGAGGGAGGAAGAGAGCTGAGGGTGAGGGATGAATGGATGTGGTTGGTTAAGGAGGGTGTCCCATTTGCACCTAGGCCCATGGTAAATTTGGCAATGGGAAAAAAACCTCTGTGGTGTCTCCTTCCTTTGTTGATGCCCTAAACTGAATAGATAATCCAGCCATAGTTTTAAAAAGTAACTTCTCCAAGCTCTTGCAAAAACTGCCTGGATTTCAACCAATGAATTAGATGACAAATGAAAAACATTCAGTTGGCAAAATCCACCGTTTATTATCATCTTGCTTTTTCAAATGCACAAGGAATGCTATAGAGAAGGCTATGAGTCAGGCTCCTTTTTAAACGGTAGACACACTATGAGTCATTCTGTACATGTTTAGACTTCTAAATAATATTGTTGTTCCGAATAAAGCATAACATGGGATTTTGACATAACAGTGAAATTTTTCCTTACCTCAACAACAGAGTTTATGTGGAAAGAAATCAAGGTCATCTCCATGAGCATGCTTCAGTAATGTGGTGGGGTAGGAAGGTTCATAGGGATTATTATTAATACTGTAATCTGTAACACTTTGGGAGAAAAAAATGTTTCTTTGTAAGTGATCTTTTGGTCTTTAAACAGCCCTTTTCAAGGTGAAAATACTACAGAATTGCCTATTCATGTAAAACCAAGCAAAACTATTTTGCTTCTACTTCTCTAGGAAAACCCTTTCACCCTTGTTAAGGATGCCATGATCAAGGAAGCCACCCCAGAGTAATATTATTAGAAACATTTCCATGAATATCTGCTTGCTCTGACCAAAATATAACTAGTGAGTGAAAGGGGAAAATGGGTACATATGCTCTAACTGACGTATTTTCAAACACTGACTGAATTTGTTTGTTGTTTAATTTCATGGTTGCCAGAGGAAAGAGCAATACTACAAGGGACCCTTTTATATGCCATGCAGCATTCATAGTGAAGAAAAAGGGAACCACTTCCTCAGACAACAAAAAATCACATTAAAATATAGCTATTCTTTAAGATGCCACAATCCTTTTAGTCATCTTTATTTTATCTTCATTATTTTATTTTAATTTTGCTTGGTATGCTAACACAGACTAACATGGCCATTTCTTCTAAAGCATCTTTTTATTATATCAGTATGTGATATCTCAGGAAAATAGATCACAATTTAGACCACTTAGAGATCGCCAATTATAAATAATCTGCTGTGAACCGCCCAGAGACTACTTGAAGTGGTATGGGGTGGTATATAAGCAGAACACCTTACTTTATATCTCACAAATAACATGGTATATAGAGAAATGCTATCAACCATGTGTCTTGTGGTCATGTGATTGGAAGCTACCTTAGCTTAGTTTGCTGAACTTTACTGAAATATTGGTATACTATTAGGACAGAGCATGTGTGGCTGTGGAAAGATGAGTGTTGTATGGGTTTTGAGTTTCTAGATCCCACAGTTGAAATGGGGCCCCTTCCCAATCATAACCATTTGCATTCCCACCCATTAATGGGACTTTTTAAAAAAAATGAACATCCAAAAACACACTGTTAATGCCACAGACCACATGACAGAAAGGGCCAGAACATCTCCTGAAGAATACATGAAAAGGGGGGGTTGTTTGTTTATTTGTTTTGTTTTGTTTTGTTTTGTTTTCAGAGGCAGTCCTGAAACGTTCACCCCAGCCAAAACTTTCCAAAGGCAACAGATGTAGGTTGCTACATATCCCACAGATGCTTTTTCGAATATAGCTACTGCTAACAGACCCTACAGCCATTGTGTATGTATAGGATGGTGAAAGTTTATCCTTCCAAGCTTTGGGGTATAAGTCTCTTAGTCACCACAAGGGCTCATAAAATCCAGTTTTGTTACACATTTGTGAGCACCATAGGACAGGGATATAATTTAAGAGAACATGAATTATGGCTGCAAGTGGTGGTGGTCCATGTGGTGTCTCTGGAAACTGCCCTTGTCCAGGGTGGTGCTGAGGCAAACATGGACTCCAATGTCAGGCTTAGTTGACAAGCTGATTGGTATTTTTGTCACAATAATTGTCACAAAAATGACTACTAGGGTGTTTCCCTATAGGTGATGCATGCTAGGCCCAACCAACCAACGTAAGCAGTGGACAAGGGCTACCAGTTTGGGAGCAAGAGTGGTTAAAGAAGATAGGCCAAAGAAGACCCAAATCACTGTGAATAACGACATTCAACATCAGAACACTGACCGGATGCAGCCACAAACTGGCTGATGTTCGAAAATGCCACTTGTATCAACATAGCATGCCTTCAAGAGACCAGATGGAAGTCCTAGAAATCCAAGAACATCAGAGAAGGTTATAACCTCTTACACATGCAGTGAGCAAGGACCTATGCATCCACATCCTTGAGGTCCAGAAACACTCTGACTGTCTCAGGCCTGTCACTCTTCCCTTGACACCCCATTCACCACCTCCCTGTGTTTTCTGCCTATGCTCCACAAACAAGATTTGGTGAAGACACAAAAATCAACGTTAGAATGAATGACAGGCTAAAATCTCTCCCCGTCTTGAAAAAGATCTGCTATTCCTCTGTGGCAACTTAAATAGCCATGTGAGAAGCACACAGGATAGATATCAGTGTCACAGGAACCAAGGTTATGGAAGCTGCAATGAAGATGGATTGTGAATCCTTGATTTCAGAAAAGCAATCTCATAACCTGCAACATGGTTTTCAAAATTGAAAATTTGATTTTCTTACTTTGTCCAAAACAAAAGTTATTCCCTCTGATCTCCTCACCCCACAGCACAGGCCACTCATCACAGATTTAATGATAAAAAAATAAATGAGTGGGCAGCAGCACAGGTCCAGAGAAGATCAAATGGTAGAAGTTGTGGACTCATATCAAAAGTGATGATGGCATCAATGGCAATGTGTAAGGATGAATGTGACCTGGTGGCAATGGTGAGAACTCTTCAGTGTGCTTTGTGACAGATGAATGCCAATTCATCTCAAATCCAAGATTTACAAGATTATTGTCCACCCTTTTGCATTTTATGGCACAGAGTGCTGGGCAGCAACAATAGGCACAGAGAGCTGCCTCCATGTCATGGAAATGCATATGCTGTGTTGGATATTGGGTATCTCCCTATTCAACCACATCACAGATGATACTACCAAACAGCAACTAGGTGTGGTATCAATAACAGAGAAGATGAAAGAAAGCTGGTTCTGCTGGTATGGACTTGTCCTCAGAGCAGCACTTTCCACCATCACTGCATGCGAGCTGGAAATGGATGGCCGGTAGCCATGTGAGGGACCAAAACAGAGATGGCAGGACATTGTCAATAAGGACATACAATTTGTTGACCTGTACCCTGAAGATGCATTCAATTGGGCAAAGTGGGTATTTTGGGATCTGAAAAGCAGACCCGAAAACTGCACGAAAATGCTAGGAAGAAGAATTATTATTGCTGCACGAGAGGTTTATGGGCAACTTTTTCAGAAAAGAGGCTGTAGTACATGTCCATAAGAGTGGATGTCCAATGTTCCTGAACATCTCCCACCTCCTTTGTCCAGTTTAATCTAGAGAAGGGCATGAAACAAAAAAAAAACCCAAAATACTTTTTTGTCATTTTGTTATGTAACAAATTACTTCATTATGTAATTAAACAGTAGGACACATTTTGTCACAAAATAAAACAAAACACCCCTAAGAAAAAATATTTCTAATTGAGCAAGAAACCGCTAATACAGTGGTTCTCAACCTTCCTAACGCCGCAACCCTTTAATGCAGTCCATCTTCCCGAAGGAACTCTGGGTGGCTTACAACAATTGACAGAGCAACAATACACAATAAAGATTAAAACAGCACAATAAAACAATGAGCATAACTATTCTAATAGTTAAAATAACTTGGCGCCCTAGTTATGCATGCAGACCCAACAATGAGGTACTCGGTGGGTGCAAAGTAGGGATGGCCGGGGGGGGGACTACAGAAAGTCACCAAAGGCCTCCCGAAAAAGCAGAGATTTTAACGCTTTTCAGAAGGCCAGCAGGGACTCTACAGAGCGCACTTCGCTTGGGAGGCTGTTCCAGAGAGAAGGGGCTGCCACCGAGAAGGCCCGGTTACGTGTGGATGTCTTCTGGGCCTCTCGAGGGGTGGCTACCTGAAGCGAGTGTGCTCGCGACTGCCGAACTGGACGGGCCGAGGTTGATCGCTGGACGATCCGCTCTGACAGGTAGTCCGGACCCAAGCCATGGAGGGTTTTATAAACTAAAACCAAGACCTTGAATCTGATCTGGGAAGCAACGGGCAACCAATGCAGGCAAGCCAGAACTGGGGTGATGTGGTCATAACGACACACACCCGCCACCAGCCTGGCTGCCGCATTCTGTACCCATTGCAAACGCCGGAGGAGAGTCAAGGGCAACCCCATGTAGAGGGCGTTGCAGTAGTCCAACCTCGAGATCACCAGCGCTTGAACCACTGTTCTCAGAGAGTCGCCATCCAGATATGGGCAGATCAGAGCAATTTAACGGAGATGGTAAAATGCGGTTCTGGTCACGGCAGCCACCTGGGCATCCAAGGTAAGTGCCGGATCCAGAACCATGCCCAGATTCCGCACTCTATCCGCGAGTTAGAGGGAAACTCCCTCCAGACAGGGGAGAGGGCCTCCATACCCAGATGGCGAATTCCCAAAGAACATAACCTCCATCTTCTTGGGGTTGAGCTTGAGCCTGTTGGCCCTGGTCCATGTCAATACGGCATCCAGGCACTGGTCGAGAGTCCGAACAGCTTCCACTGCAGAGGTGGAAAAGGAGAGATAGAACTGCGTGTCATCAGCATACTGATGACAGCAGACTCCAAATCTCCTAATGACCCCAGCCAGCAGCCTTACATAGATGTTGAACAGCATGGGGGAGAGAGACGACCCCTGCGGAACCCCACAAGGGAGTATCCACGGGGCCGACAACTCCCCCCCATGCTGCACATACTGGGGACGGTCCTCCAAGAAGGATTGGAGACAACTGCGAGCAGTGCCTCCGATTCCCACCTCAGAGACCCGATCCAGTAAGATACCGTGGTCAATGGTATCAAAGGCTGCTGACAAATCCAGGAGAACCAACAGGGTAGAGCAACCCCTGTCGGCCGCCTGGATTAGGTCATCTTGCAGCACGACCAGAGCTGTTTCGGTCCCCCGGCAGGGCCTGAACCTGGATTGGCATGGATCAAGGCACTGCTGTTCCTCCAGATATGACTGAATCCGGACCGCAGCCACCCTCTCGATAGCCTTGCCCATAAATGGGACGTTGGCGATCGGATGGTAATTTGCCAATTAGTCTGATGCCAGGCCAGGTTTTTTAAGAATGGGCTTAACCACCGTCTCTTTCAAATGAGAGGGAAAAACCCCCTTGCTGAAGCAGGCGGTGGCGATGGCAGATGACCATTCTGGCATACTCCCGCCTGTGGCTTTTATCAACCAGGCAGGGCAAGGGTCGAAGGGGGTGGATGCGGGCCGGCAATGGGCAATCGCCCTGGAGGCCTCCAAAGAGGAAACAGGCCCAAGCTCATCCAACCGGGAAGAAGGAGGTGGTGCAGCAATTGGGGATGGCGGGGAAGGGCTAGTGCAACCGGATTCGAAGCCGGCCCGGATGGCCTCTATTTTAGATCGAAAATAGACTGCGAAATTCTCACTACTGAAATCAGTAGGAGGAGGCCTGGCCAGACTAGGATTGGTGAGGTCTCGGACCAACCGGAAGAGCTCTGCCTAGTGGTTCGAGGCCTCACCAATTCTCAGGGAGTAAAAAGATGACTTAGCCTCCCTGATCGCTCAAGAATAGCGCCTAGTCTGGAACACAACAGCAGTCCTATTAATTGCCATCCGGCTTCTTCTCCAGCTGCTCTCCAGCCTTCTCCGTTCCTGCTTCATCGCTCGCAACTCCGCCGTGAACCACGGCGAAGGTCGAGCTCTGCTACAGAGAAGGCGCTTGGGGTCAATTTGGTTGATGGTGCGGGCAGCTGTTTCATACCATTGGTCAGCCGCAACCTCAGCTGGAGTGTCAGTCAGGCCACCAGGTAGCTCCCCGAAGGCTTCACGGAACCGAGAGGGGTCCATGAGCCTCCGGGGGTGGGCCAAAACAGGAGGCCAATGGTCCCCACGAGGAGGAGCTGCGATCTACAGGGAGAAAGAAAGCAGGTGATGGTCTGACCATGACACAGGTAGGGAGACAATGTCCCCCACCTCCAGACTAAAGTCCCCCGACATGGAGGTAAATATCAAGTCAAGGGTATGCCCTGATCTGTGGGTAGGACATAAAACATGCTGGGACAGACCCATGGAGGTCATGGATTCCATGAAATCCAGAGCTGCACCGGAAAAGTCCACCGCCTGCCTGCACATCGAAGTCTCCCACAAACAACGGGCCAGGGGACTTCAAAAGTGTGGCTGCAATGAACTCCAAGAGCTCTGGGAGGGATTGCGCTGGGTTGCGGGGAGTACGGTAACCCAGCACAATGCCAAATTTGTCCCGCTGTCCCACCAACAGAAGGCATTCTAACCCTTGACTGACCAATGTCGAGGCCCTGCTAACATGAAGAGAGTCCCTGTAAACGATGGCGGCCCCCCTCCCTTCTGACCCTCCAATCTTCCCACTCCCTGAACCAGAAACCCAGGTGGGCACAGCTGGGAGAGCGAAGCCCCCCCCCACTCAGTGCCCACCCAGGTCTTGGTGATACAGGCCAGGTCAGCCCTCCCATCAGAGATGGAATTGTAAATGATGGGGATCTTATTGTGGACTGACCTGGCATTCATAAGGAGACAGGAAAGTTTGGAGGCGCTGGTGGGATAATTCCTGGACATGTGGCAGTGAGCCGGGGGGTCAGAACAAGAGACAGGCACGAGATGCCTGACCCGAGTTCTTCTGATCTGCCTAACCCAACTAGGTTCTGAACTTGCCCAAGAGCGAACAGTCTCACACCTGTAGTGCTGGGAGTGGTTTGTTTGTTTGTTTGTTTTTTGTTTTTTGGAGGGGGGTATTTTAAGAATAAGAAGAATTCACAGTAGACACAATCAATCTTTAGCCCTTCCTCTCCCCTCCTCATATTGCAGGAGTTGACTGCAATTCCAATCATTGCCAGTCAACATAATCACTGCTTATGAGGTTTGGGGGTTTGCAGCGGACATTCCCCAGCCATTTTCAATACTTAAATCAATTCAATGCAAAGATATTTTACTTCTCATTGTTTTCTTTTTTTAATGGAGTTTAATTTTTATTTTGCCCCCAAAGCTGGGATCTTTCCCCTCTCCCCTCCCGCTCGGCCTTTTCAAAATCTTTCTTCTCCCTCCACACTGCACTTCAGACCTGGGCGGAAGAGATGTAGCCTGTTGCCTTGCTCCTTGGGCTGCTGACCGGAGAAGTCAGTGAATGGAAGAACAGGGCTCAGAAATATGTCTGTGAAGATTCTCAGTCATCCAGGTGAGTTTATCTGGAAGTTGAGTCATGGCAACTGGACTTGTTTTTCTTGAGAGATTGAGAGGGCTCAGAAACACTATGCATTGTCTTGTCATTCGCCAGTTGCCTAAGCATTCCATTTGTTCCCCAACCTGTCTCCTAGGGACCTTTTCTCATGCTAGCGGTGGCAGATGTTTAGCAGATTGCCTGTCACTGTCACCATCTGCCCTTTTCAGTCCATGGTTTTAACCAAACCATGTGGGTGGACCTGCCTGGAGATGGATAGAGGAGTCGTGTCTCAGTTCCTAAGATCATCGGAAATATGTGTTTTCCAGTGGCCTTGGGTGACTACTATGAAAGGGTTGTTAGAAACCCAAGGGGGTTGTGACACACAGGGTGAGAACTGCTAATGGTTTGCGTGGGCGAGTCATTAGCACCACCGTGGCTTTGATTCTGAATCCAATTAGAAATGTTTTTTTCCTAAGGGCACCCTCTTTGGAGCTTAATAACTTAGCCCCCTGAGCCCTAAACCTCTCCAAATTTGGCAGGGTGTGTTACAGGAAATAGTCTAAACTTTCTGCCCAGTGATTTTGGTGTGAAAGCATGCCTGTGATATCTATTTTGGAGAACATAAAAATATATTCAGAAATTGGTATCTCAGCAGCCATGTATTTGCACCAAAATCACCGGGGAGCAAGTTTGGACTCTTCCCTGTAAACCCCCCAAATTTGGAAATTTGGGGCTGTCCCTAGGAAAAATATTTCGAATTGATTGCATCAGGATTTGGAAGCCAAGCTGCAGTGGCGCTCGCTCATCCACAAGGGAAGGCTATTCTGGATTCAATTAGAAAGATTTTTTCCTGGGGGCACCCTTTTTAGAGCTTAATAACTCCCCCCCCCCCGACCCACAAACCACTCCAGATTTCAGGGGCTCACCTATAATTGCTTGAGAAAGCTACCCTGGTGCCATTTTGGTGCCTCTAGGACCCAGGAGAGCATAGTGTTTGTTTCATTTCATTTTGTAACAAAACTATTTTTAAAATTCATTACAAACGCAATGAAACTACTAAAGTAATGAAATAAAATGAAATGCTATATTTGCATTTCATGCCCATCTCTAGTTTAATCTATCAGCTGGGCAGGCAGGTTGCTGTATAAATTCCCTTTCTAGAAAGCCTCAATTTATGTCCATTTCTGTGAGAAGAACAGGTTGTCCTTATGTTGCAGTGGAACGATGCTGAGCAAATTTGAACACCCTGTTTGTTCACTACCCTCGTGCTAAGTTACCGACGTGTTGTTGTTTCATTACACATGCTGAGCCTGCTTGAGGCATAATGCCCACTGCTGTTTCTGCTACAGCTCAAATTGTTGGTGGTGGGGGAGATCCTCACCCACAAAAGCACCTCCAAAGGCACACTCAACATTTTGAATCTCAAACTGAGCACAGGAGGTTTCCTGTTTCTAGCTGAATGTAGAATATGTCATAACTCCAGCTGGGTATAGCCTAGTACACTGTACAGTAATTGCAATGTTAATCAATATTAATGAAGTAGCACAATCGCCAATATTCATCTTCATTATTTACAAGTGAGTCAAGATTGCAGTCCTCTACAAATAACAGTGCAACACAACATTACATGGATTAAAACAGACATGAGAAAATCAAACCTCAGGTGCTCAGTCTGTATAACTTAAGCAGAATTGACTGTTGTGGAATTTGTTGAATGCACCCTCTTCCCTCTCCCCATTCCTTGAGGTATTGCATGCAAAATTAAAAAAAGACACAAAATATGTGGCACCTTAAATACGCAATTTTTGGCACATTTGTTCAAAGTTAGTGCCATGTGGCACCTTGATACACGCACACAGCATGATTCTTTTGTAGTTTTTTCAATGGAAGTCCATAGACAAATGGTGCTTGTTGCATTTTCTACTAAGAGATGGCTGTGATTAGAGATGGGCACGACTTGAAAAAAATTTTTTTCGAGTTGTCGTTAGTCGGGCCGGTCCCGTTTCGGCTCGTTTCCGGTTTTCGCGAAAATTCGCAAAAATTAGTCGTTAGTTGTCGTTAGTACTGGTTTGGGGGGGGGGAGCGGGCTCCTGGAGGCACCTCTGTGGGGTGGGTGCCTCCTCTGGCCCGCTATAAAGGGAAAGTGGGCTCCTGGAGGCACCCGTGGGTGCCTCCTGCCACTAGGAAGGGGAAGCAGGCTCCAAGAGAGACCCCTCTACATGGGGGTCTCCCCTCCTCACCTGCTGCTGCTGCAAAATGCTATGCAATAGCCATATGGATATTGCATAACAGAATGTGCAGACAGTGAGACCAGTGAGAGTGATAGCGTCATGCCCGCCCTTCACAAGGCTCTCGCACCACCATGTCTCACACAGAAGGGATTGTACTTGCTGCGCGTGTAGTGCAATGCAAGCAAGTAGATCTGGCTTTTAAGGTGGCTTACTGCAATGGCTAGGGTTAGGCTAGTGACGGGTAAGGTTACGGTGGGCTAGTGGGTTGCACCTTGGGTGCCTCTCTGACCCACTAAGAAGACAGTCTGTGACGTATGGGTACGGAGTCAAGGGTTAGGGTTAGGGCTAGGGTCGGGGCTTTCCATGGCCAAGTGGCCATGCGACTGTCCAAAAATTTGCATTTTTGGCTGGCCACTCGGCCAGCCCATCATTGCGCACTGCGCAGGTGTAAAAAAAATAAAAAATAAAATAAAATAAATGGAGGACAGAGGAGGAGAGGAGAGAGGTTTTGTTGCAAGAAAAAACCCACTGCTGTGAATAAATTTTTCGCGTGTTTCTGTTGTGCTTGTGTGTTTTTGGACATAGACAAATTTTTTGGCCCGGGAATGGGTGGGGGAGAGTTTAAAAGTTTTTTCCTGTGCTTTGCTTTTTGTGCGGCGAGTCCCACCAGAGCAGCCCACTAGGACGGGGGATGAGGGGGGAGGCCGGGGACCTCCAGAAAACAACCCCTCTGGTAGGTGCCCTGAGGCACGGCAGGCATTTTTCCGCTGCTTTTTGGCCGGGAACCGGGTTTTTTTAACTTTTAAAAACTTTTTTTCTGTGCCGCGTGGCATCGCGCAATTAACGAGCACGACAAATCAGACCAAAATTGTTCGTTCGTCGGTTCGAGCTCGAAGTCTGGTGGAGTAATTCTTACCGTTTCCGTAGAGTAGAACCGAGTAACGGAAACGGAAACGGGAATACCGCTAAGTCGTGCCCATCTCTAGCTGTGATAGTCCCTTGCAGGAAAAACTATGAACTGTAACAATGAACACTGAAACTAAGAAGTTTATTATGATTTATGTGGTAATAAATTTGTCAGTATTTTGTTGCTGTTGATATTGTTGTTCTGCTAGCCTATTTGTTGGTTTTGCTTATACCTTGTAGTTGTCAAGTGATGGATGAAAAGGCCCAGTTTCTGTGCCAGCAAAGCTAATATATTTATAATGAAGTATATAATATTTCCACAATAATTTCCCTATGGAACGTAGTACTAAAGGAGGCAATAATATGCCAGCCTGCTCACTTCAGAGGATTATGCACAACACAAATAATCACATAAATCAATTGTAAGGATACACAGGAAGGGGGGCATATAAAAACAAAAAAGATGGTGAGCTGAAAAGAATCTGAAATTATAGTATTGATGGCATTGTGTCATTTGCAAGGATTATGGATTCAATGAGTTCTTTGGTGGCTTAAAAAGCGCATAAATATTTCTGTTCATTGCACTTTCCATTCAACAGACTAAAACAATATGTAACTATTTAATGAGAGGGCATTCTCAGCTTGACAAAACATTCCTGAATCAATTTTAAAACAACCCTCCAAGTGTGACTGTGAAACCATTTATCTCCACTATAATCAGTGAGAAGTTTGCCTCTGTGAAACAAAGATGAGCACACCATTTGACCTCAATTATAAAGGGAACACATTTCTAAGGAACATTTTTGCAGTATTTCTTATATTACTTGCCTTTTCACAGACACCCACTCTATGAAGCACTTGATTTAAGGGATCAGGAATGTTTCTTTGGGTTCTTTCTTTATTCATCTCAACAAATTATATTGACAGATAAACATGCACTACTAAGCAGCATAAAAATAAATTATAAAATTATTACGAATAAAAAGGTCTACAAAATTAATAAAATTAAAAAAACTAGATGTCAATCTCCAAATACTGGGCCACATTAACAGATCTTCCTCCATGCATGTTGAAGGGCATCGTATGCATTATACATGTGTGAGATGATTTGTTCTTCTCCACATTCACACAAGGTGTCTTCTATGGAAAGCCCCATTTTTTCAGATTATCCTTTGATCTTCCAACCCTGGCACACAGCCTGTTTAATGCTTTCCATACAGGCCAAGGTTGTTCTTGGCCAGGCAGTAGAGAGTCATATGTTTCTGTCCAGTTACCCCATAGCTTTCTCTGGGTGACTCTCGTTCCCTGAAGGCTCCCCTTGGTATAGCAGCTGGTAGAAGTGACTGCATGATTCTAAGAATTTTATTTAAAAAATAGTAACTTTTCCAGCCTTTCCTTGAGTACTTTTCATTCAGTAACTCAGAAATTAATATGTTAACTGGCAAAATTAAAAGCATTGTGCTTGGAGTGGTGTAATGGTGGTGTCTACAGCGTTGACTGGAGGCAGATCTAGCACCTTTCCATTCTCCTCGTTGACACTGTGGAATCTCTCAATATCCTTGGTCCTTTTGTGGTGGGCTTTCACTAGCTGGTAAATGTCATTTATCGAGGTTTCTGTACATTTCCTCAAAGTGCGCAGATTTCACTGCAGCTACAGCTTTCGTTGCATTGCATCAAGTGTCACAGTTCTTCTGTCAGTTGCCAGCTGTCATTTCAGCTAGAAATATGTGATAGAGAACTTTTTCTCACAGACCGCCACTTTGACTTTGTCTGCCCAAAGTCACATTTGTCTCTCAATCTTTTTATAACTGGGCTTTGTCACACCAAGTTCAACCTGAGGGTCTGTTTTAATCACCTGGTTTGCTTCTGCCCATGTACCGTCATCATCATCATCATCATCATCATCATCATCATCATCATCATCATCATCATCATCATCAAAAGAAAAGAAATTTCAAAAAGCTGAAAATATTCACCCCAAAATTGGAGTGGGGGGAAATAAACCCAAAGAGGCTGGCTGGCAGAGGGAGGCCGATTGATGGTGACATTAAAAATAATTCAAACAAATAGGAAGAAGCAAGAAAATAAAGGATCGAAGATCAAGGCACAATGATAGCACATTCCAAGATGGAGGGTACCTGTAGCTCAACAGTACTCAATGATCCTATCACTGAATGACTGAAGCAAAAAGTACTCCTGACTGAATCCCCAATCCAGTCCAGGTCCCTTTTCTCACCCTATCCACTCTGATTGGTAGCTGACAAAATTCTTCACAATACTATTGGATGGTGGGAAAACCTGGGTTATTTGCCAGACAAACAATGAGAGAAAAGTTAAATGAAAGGGAGAAACACAGACAAAAGCTGAGATATTTGTATCGCTCTTGTTCAAGCTTAAGAACTTCTCCGGGAATCAATGAAAGAACACAAAACAACGAGGAAGGGCCTCTTTTGTTATTTCTCCTTTTATTAAAATACGAAAGGGCCATGCCGAGAAGAAAGGTCCCCCCCCAAAAAAAAAAGTATTCTCAAATGGAAACACAGATGGAGAAGCAACCTGTGGTCATCCAGAAGTGGTGTATAAGCAAGCACTCAGTATGCCTCATCATTGGTGATACTGCCTGAGGCTCATGGCCCTTGCAGTGCAAAAACATCTGGCAGGTCATGGATTCCCCATCCTTATATTTACGAAAATTTCATAAGGTAGAGGGTAACTTCCAGTCCAAAGCAAACAATTCTGTGCTGCATAAAACAATACAGTGGGGATTTATACTTCTAGTTTTGGGTGTACTGAGCCCTCAAGCTCTTAGATTCCATGTAACACTTTATTTCTGCACCATTCTTTCATTCACCCCTTCCTGTACATCAGCAGGATTAACAGGAGTCCACTGCCTTAATTGAACACACTGATTTCAATTAGAGTCATCCTGAAAGTCAGCAGGAGGCTTGATTGTGGAAACTGGTCAGACAAAAAAAAATCAATGCAAGAGGACAATTTGAAAAACAGATCAGAAATCACCGGGATATGTGGTATTGCTTGAGCAATCAAGGTGGAAGTAGCTTACTTGTCACATTCTTTGCAGGGAAAAAAACCTCCAGGAGAAAGTGCTTGAGCTGATGTTTTGCAAAGATCTTATATAGTCCAACCAAATTTCAATGCATATCTGTGAGAAATCTGAGTTTATTTAGTTCAAGGCTCTCAGCCTGAATGCCTTTTTCCCTACTATAACAGACTTATTCCACTGGAAGAATCATGAAAAGCCCTTTCTTTTTATCAATAGGTCAGTATGTATTAAGAGGAAGCATATTTGTTCCATGACAGGATTTCTTCAGAGATCTGTGTCCAACAGCCTAACTTACAAACTAACTTTACCATCCAATGCTCAGGCATAACCCAAAACATACTAAAGTTTAAGTCTTAAGGTATAGAATTGAGGTTTATGCTATATGACAAACAGATACCTTTCTTCAAACAAGGGAGCATCTCTTTCAAAATATGCTTAACATACTCGCTGAAATTCCGCTGGCAGAGTTCCATCAAGAAAGGCAGATGTAAGACACAGCCTTTTATTTTTATTTTTTTCTTTCCCATTTACAAAATAATAATAATAATAATAAAAAGAAAGGCAGATGGCAACACAGCCTTTTACTACCAGCTTCCGGTGCTTCCTAGGGCTTCCATTAATCCTAGGAAATCTTTGAAACAGGGTCCAGCCTTTAAAGTCCAAACATTACCACCACTTGTCCAGTCATTTGAACAGTCAGCACTTTCCCTTCATCCTAATGGCCACAAAGGATTCCCCGGGATGAAAGTGAACCCTAGGGAAGTCTTGGACCCTGAAGAGACGGGGGACTGACATCTTTTAATTATCAATAAAAGGCTGTGGCTTATGATAAGTTTAAATGTTTATGATTATGATGATTATCTATATAATATGTTGATATTTTCATCATAGAATCATCGAATCATCATAAGGTTGGTAGGGACCTTGGAAGTCTTCGAGTCCAACCTCCTGCCCAAGGCAGGAGACCTCCTAGCATCCTGGACAAATAGCTGTCCAGTCTTTTCTTGAAAACCTCCAGCAATGGGGCACCCACAACATCAGGAGGCAAACTATTCCACTGTTTAATGGCTCTCATTGTCAGGAATTTTCTCTTTATTTCCAGTTGGCTCTCCCTCTGATGAGTTTCTACCCTTTGGTTCTTGTTAGAGATGGGCTTTTTGTATTGGAAGTGGTCAGCTTCTGAAACAAACTGCGGGAGCCCAGCTGACATTCAGAACCAGAGAATAAAATCAACCAATCCCTTATCTTGCCCCAGGCTTGTGTGGGTCAAACTCCAATGAATAAGAAGCCTCCGCCACATCATCATTCCTTCTCCCTGGTGCTGGCCAGTCTGGAGCTGTGCAGAGAAATACATCATCCTGCCTCACTATCTGATTGGCCAGCACCAGGGAGAAGGAACAATGATGTGTTGGAGGCTTCTTCCTCATTAGCATTTAACCCCCTTCAAGCCCAGCGCAAGGTAAAGGATTGATTGATTTCATTGCTCCAGTTCCGAACATGAGGTGGGCTCATATGATTCATTTGGAAGCTGACCACTTCCAAAACAATAAGCCCATCTCTAGCTTTTGCCATATACTCAGCTGCAATTAGGAATAAATCAATAAGTCAAAAATAAATCTTTTTTATTTTACTTCATTTTTTATTTCATTATATTACACTTTTGGGATTATGTGTTTTATTTTGTTATTATTTTATCTTATAATTTTTGTATTTGTTTGTTAACACAAACCACCTAGAGTGGCCATGGGAGATATAAACATCTAATAAATAAATAAATAAATAAATAAATAAATAAATAAATAAATAAATAAATAAATAAATAAATAGACAGACAGACAGACAGACAGACAGACAGACAGACAGACAGACAGACAGATAGATAGATAGATAGATAGATAGATAGATAGATAGATAGATAGATAGATAGATGCCATCTGCCTTTTGCGCACAAAGCTGTACCAACAGGATTTCATCAATTGTATGTTTTTTCTAAACCATCTTGTCTTAAATCAGAAACACTTGTGAGCTGATTACATTATCCACAAATCAAGCAAGGATGGAGGGCAATGTTGCACAAAAAACACCCCTAAGTATATGATAAGAAGAAACAAAACTTATTCATCTCTGCATCTTTCCACTATGTTACCTGTAAGCAGTTCCTTCTTGCTCAGCTCACCTTCAGTATTGCTTTGAGAACAAATGAAACACGATTTAAATATTTCTCTCCCCCACATGTTCCTTCCTTCTAATGTAATGACACACAGACATACACATAAACGTTATATGTCAATATGGCGTACATGGCTCCTATACAATAGATCTCTTAATTTTTCTGTATTCTTTCTCAGTATGTCTCTATACATAACATGTATGCCTCCCCTTTTGTACATTCTACTCTGCAGATACCATTTGCCTCGTCACTCTTAAAATTATTATTTCTTTTCCTCTTTCCCCATGTCAACAGAATGTTCCTTCATTTGATATCTGCTTTTTATGCCCTTTCACACAAGCGTTAATCAGGCACTCAGGATTAGAATCCAGATGTGTGATGAAAGACAGAGGGAAAAGGCTGCATCCATTGGCAGATGTCCCAGAAATTAATTCTCATTGTGGAGAATGGGTCTTCCATCTGAGTAAATGCTCCTGTGTTCTCATTAAGCATCCGGAAACCCAAATCAGTCGTGTTACTAACTTTGGCCTCAGTCCTATGGATGGGCCATGTGGAATGTCGATGAGCATATAGCACTGTATGAACCATGATCTGAATCCACAACTGCAACTGCTTCCGATTGATTATAGTAGAACTGTGCTTCAGGAGAACAAAGGAACACTGAAGATGAAGCAACCCAAGAAGTACCCAAGAGGTCTCTGGTATGAAGAACAATTGTGCTTGACAAAACAGGGATATGCATACTAAGTTCAATGTTTATTCAAGAGCAAGGCTAAACAAAAGAGGATTCCAAATTTAGTTGGTGAGGTGGGTTTAGAAGTGTTAAACTGGACAGGTCATATATATTTGCTTTCTTACCAATTAAATGATCTGTAAAATAAATTCCCTGTGGTAGCAATCATGCTTATAGAATTAAAATGGATCATGAAACATATTATTGGCCTTTTTCATTATGGGTCCCAGCCCATACTAATTTGCCATCAGCTTCTTCTAAAAAGTCATTATCTTATTCAATATTGTTGTCATCTGATGCAAAGCCCCACAAATTTCTTCATTCTTTTGGTGTTAATGTGTGACTTTAAAATCAGGGGAGTGGAAGAAACTGAGCCTTCTCTGGGGCTGGTCCTGTGTTGTGTAATCATCTCTCCAGTGTGCTATGCCTAGCACAGTCCCTGCCAGCCTTCAAAAAGGCCTTAAAAACCTGGCTTTTTTTGTGAGGCGTTTGGCAATTGTTAATTTTTTTTCTTGTCCCTCCATCCTTTCATTGGCCCCTCTTTTAGTTTTATTGTCATGCTATTATGATGTATATTTATTGACTAACTTGTAACTGTTTTTGTTTTTATTTTGTTGTAAACCGCCCAGAGTTCCTCCTGGAAGACGGGTGGTATATAAACACTAAAATAAATAAATAAATAAATAAATAAATAAATAAATAAATAAATAAATAAATAAATCTCTGCTTTCTGGGAAGCTCTTCATATTTTGGCAAAATTATGGCAGTTAGGTACAATATACAGTGGTACCTTGTAAGACAAAATTAAGCCATTCCATGGGTCCTTTCATTTTATATAAAAAAAAGTCTTACAAACCACAGTTTCCCTTAGGAATGCACTGAAAACCAATTAATCTGTTCTGTAGGTCAGAACAGGGAACGGATTACATTGGTTTTGAATGCATTCCCATGGAAAGGTTGTCCCATTCCCCCTCAACCAACCAGCAGCCCAACAGACAGCTGATTTTGAAAGATTCAAGTTCTCAAAATCACCTATCTATGGGGGGCTGCAGACCTGATCTGACCAGAGGGAGGTGAAAGCAAACCTCTTCCCATGAAAGGGAAGTCAAATGCGGGGAGAGGGTGTGTGTCCAAAATCATAGTTTCCCCAAGGATGGGGAAAGTGGATTGGGGGGGGGACAGAGAGAGAGAGGGAAGACCAAGGAGTTCTTCCTTCTCCCACTGGCTCATTCACTCTATATTGTCTCCATTGAAGGCTTACCAGCTTTCTCGCCTTCCTCCAAGTTCTAAATTGGAGGAAGTCGCTTTGCTGGCTGAGAGGCATGTGGGGCTTCCCAGCCTCGGCTGGCATCAGGGCACATCAAGAGGGAGAAGAAACCCCAAAACACCCCACACACACACACCACAACCCCCCCCCACACACACAAATGGGTGCTCTTGTTAATAAAATACATGCTTATTCTTATGCCTATCCACTCTTTCTTTCTGGGGGAGAAAGAGCGCCAGTGATTGCCTGCCCTGGAGGTGACCTTCCTGGTGAAAGCAAACCACAACGATGAAAAGACCCTGGGCCCCAGAGGGGGTGGTGGTGGGCTGCGTACCAGGAGTTTGGCCCAGATCCTGACAAAGCCCCCAAACTCCTTTAAAGACCCCTAGGCACTCAGGAAAGAAGGAGGAGGAGGAGAGGAGGAGGATGAAGGATGGAGGATGGAGGTGAAGCAACAAGGCAGCCACTCCCACTTCACTTGAGTCTCCATGCCAAGCCATTTTGGTACAGAGACCCAGGCAAAGGCGGGCCAGCAGTTTGTCTACTTGTTCATAGCTGATGGCTGGAGAGAAAACTGTGGCTACAAATGAGAAGACAAGCCACTGCCCCCCCCCGCCTTCGGCAGGGTCTCTGTGCCAAAACAACTTGGCATGGAGACTCAGGCAAAGTGAGAGGGGCTGCCCCGTCGCCCCACCCACATCCTCCTCCTCCTCCTCCTCCTGGCTGCTTGGATCTGTTCACCGGCAGTCGCCAGGCATCAAAAAGATATCCAAGCAGCCAGGAGTGGAAGGAGGAGGGTGGGGGCAAGCTGACAAAGGCAGAGATTGCACCAATCTCTGCCTCCATTGCCTCGCCCCCCCTCCTTGAAGGTTCCTCCTGACAGTCCCTAGCTATCAAAATCACCTGGGTCTCAGGTTGCCAGGAGGAGCCTTCATTCCCAATCTTTTTCATCTTTCAAGTTTTTCGCCTTACAGGGCATTCATCTTACAAGGTACCACTGTAGTCCTCCCTGGGTGGGGCAGGTGTGTCATTCTGCCTGTTGAATTGGTTGACACATATGGAGGAAACTTTTTGTTTTTGAAGAGTTGCATGTGCAAGATAAATGCTTAAGCAAACAGATTCCTTTTTTGTTGGCCTTCTGTTGATGGAGATGAAACACAGACAAGAAAAGCTACTGGGACTAGTGTTCATAGCTCTATTTCAGAGTATTTTAGAGGGGAGGAAATGATTTATCATTCATTCCGCACTCCGGCCTACAGGCTGTGTAGGTCAATCTTGCGGAGGTATTAACACTCCAGACATATAGTCAATACCTGTTCTGGTCAGGACAGAGTTCCATTTGAACTAAATTGCAGCCTGTCAGTTCTAAATCTTTCGTTGTTCAGTCATCAAAAGTGAGTGACAGTGTACCTCAAGCACCATGTGGCACTACAACCAGCCATTTAGGATGAAAACTTTTGCCACCACCTACTTAAACAAGAAAGTTGACACAGTTTCCGTAGAAAAAAAAACCAGTCCTCCTCATCATCAGCAGCAACAAGGCATTATAAATTGCAAGCTATATGACTCTTTGGGGGGAAATGAGTTATGTGCTTCCATCATTTGTATCTCTAGAGTACAGCCTCATATATGCCTTGAGCTAGCAGTCTGCTGGTGGCAATTAAAAACCTCAGAGATATGACAGACAAATAAGGTTCTTATCTCCTGGTGGCTATCTATCAGTCAGAAATGACAGTCACTGGAAGGTAGTCATGAACAGAGATTCTAAGAAGCACTATTTAGGCCCACTCTGTATGACTCAAACATTTACTCTTTTTCCCAGTTAAGCGTGCAGCTTAGAAAGTTCATTTTGAGAACAGTTCGTGCATGCTGAAACCATGCAGAAGTGACTGAACAGTGGTGAGATGTTGCTGTGGGACCCTGCACATCCTTCAGTTATGGATGGCTTCAGAATGTCATCATATCCATTCTTCTTGGGCAGGAACATTTCAGGATAATTCCACTCCTTCAATGGTCATGCTGAGAATACTCATACTCTTTCCAATGGAAGTATAAAATTTTTGAAGAACCAAGTAGGCTCTCTGGTACAGGTTACTTACTGGCAGCAGCTCTCCAGGAGTAGTGTTTTAGAACTAGTTATGTTTTGGAGCAATGAGGCACACAACTAAGTGTGTTACAAGTTTACATTTTAAATGTAATGTGTGTCACCCAGGTAGTATACATTAGAGATGGGCACGACTTGAAAAAATTTATTTTCGAGTTATCGTTAGTCGGGCCGGTCCCGTTTCGGCTCGTTTCCGGTTTTCGTGAAAATTCGCAAAAATTAGTCGGTTTGTTTTTTCATTTTTTCATTGTCAGTACTGGTTTTGGGGGGGGAGCGGGCTCCTGGAGGTACCTCTGTGGGGTGGGTGCCTCCTCTGGCCCGCTATAAAGGGAAAGTGGGCTCCTGGAGGCACCCGTGGGTGCCTCCTATCCTCACCCACTAGGAAGGGGAAGCAGGCTCCAAGAGACCCCTCTACATGGGGGTCTCCCCTCCTCACCTCCTGCTGCTGCAAAATGCTATGCAATAGCCATATGGATATTGCATAACATAATGTGCAGAGAGTGAGACCAGTGAGAGTGATAGCGTCATGCCCGCCCTTCACAAGGCTCTGGCACCACCATGTCTCACACAGAAGGGAATTGTACTTGCTGCGTGTAGTGCAATGCAAGCAAGTAGATCTGGCTTTAAGGTGGCTTAGTGCAATGGCTAGGGTTAGGCTAGTGACGGGCTAAGGTTACGGTGGGCTAGTGGGTTGCACCTCTGGGTGCCTCTCTGACCCACTAAGAAGACAGTCTGTGACGTATGGGTACGTACGGAGTCAAGGGTTAGGGTTAGGGCTAGGGCAGGTTTTAGGGGGACTTTTTGGCACATCCCAGAAGTCTCCATGGCCAAGTGGCCATGCGACTGGTGGGATGGCTCCAAAAATTTGCATGGTTGTCCACTCCCACATGGCTGGCCACTCGGCCAGCCCATCATTGCGCAGGTGTAAATAAAATAAAATAAAATAAAATCAATGGAGGACAGAGGAGGAGAGGAGAGACATTTTGTTGCAAAAAAAACCCCCACTGCTACTGTGAAAAATCTGGCAGTTTATAAATTTTCGCGTGTTTCTGTTGTGCTTGTGTGTTTTTGGACCACGATTTCAAAAACAATATTGCGTTTGCCGCCCCATTTTGGATCCCCCGCCCGCACCGCATGGCATGGCGATGGTGACTCGCGAGTCCGGCTGCCCAGGATGGGGGGAGGCGGGACCCCCCCTCCAGAAACCACCCCTCCGGTAGGTGCCCTGCGCCCTTAGTCAAGCAGGCATTTTTCCGCCTGCTTTTTTGGCCCGGGAATGGGTGGGGGGAGAGTTTAAAAGTTTTTTCCTGTGCCGTCCATGCCACTTGCTTGCGCTTTAATTGCGGCGGCCGGCGGCGAGACTGGGCTTTTTGCTGGCTGCGAGCCTGCGGCGAGTCCCACAGAGCAGCCCACTAGGACGGGGGATGGGGGTGAGGCCGGGGACCTCCAGAAACAACCCCTCTGGTAGGTGCCCTGAGGCACGGCAGGCATGTTTCCGACTGCTTTTTTGGCCCGGGAATGGGTGGGGGGAGAGTTTAAAAGTTTTTTCCCGTGCCGTCCGTGCCGCTTGCTTGCGCTTTAATTGCGGGCGGCCGGCGGCGAGACTGGGCTTTTTGCTGGCTGCGAGCCTGCGGCGAGTCCCACCAGAGCAGCCCAGGACGGGGGATCATGAGGGGGGAGGCCGGGGACCTCCAGAAACAACCCCTCTGGTAGGTGCCCTGAGGCACAGCAGGCATTTTTCCCGCCTGCTGCTTTTTGCCGGGAACGGGTTTTTTTTAACTTTTAAAAACTTTTTTTCTGTGCCGCGTGGCATCGCGCAATCGCGCGATGCAAGGAACGAGCACGACAAATCAGACCAAAATTGTTCGTTCGTCGGTTCGAGCTCGAAGTCTGGCGGAGTAATTCCCGTTACCGTTTCCGTAGAGTAACGGAACCGAGTAACGGAAACGGAAACGGGAATACCGCTAAGTCGTGCCCATCTCTAGTATACATGTAATGAGTAGCCCAGATTTACTTTCAAAGGTCACTTTTGTGGGTCATTTTAAGGCAACTTTAAAAGCATTTTGTCAGGAATTTTCTCAGCTTTTTCACCACTCCCTTGTCAGTCTAAAGTGGCTTCTTTGGTACTTTTTTTTAATCAATAGATCCAGGGTGTAATATCAGAATTGTCTTCTAGAGCAAACTACAGATTTAACCAGAGGTTTTATCTACAACTACAACACAATGCCTCAATAAGGCCCAGTTAAATTTATTACTGTTCTAATGAGAACGACACTGATGATAGTGGGACCTTGTCATTGAGCTGCAAGGAGGAACACAACAATTTCCTATTAAAATGTAACACTCTGAGCATGGCTTACTGGTGAACTGTGTGGATGTCTGTATATGTTTGTGTATCATCACAACGAGACGTTGCCCTTGCCCAGAGCACAGCCTGACCTCCCATTTTTAGACATGTACTGTATTTAGATATCTGAGTCATCTTCCTTCAAATGTTATCAAAGAGGCTGTCTGGCAAGAACAGAACAAAATTTAAAAAGTAAAGAAGAAGAAATGTCGTGCCACCTTATACTCACTGCATTATTTGAGCTTTAAGAACATAAGAACATAAGAAGAGCCATGCTGGATCAGGCCAAAGGCTAGTCCAGCTTCCTGTATCTCACAGTGGCCCCACCAAATGTGTCTGGGAGCACACGAGACTAGATATCTTGTCTCTTGATACCACTCCCCTGCATCTGGTCCTTGAAGTACCCCGGTTTTAAGCCTGGAGATTACATATCTCCATCATGGTTTGTAACCTGTGATGGACTTCTCCTCCAGGAATCTGTCCAATCTCCTTTTGAAGGCATCCAGGCCAGATGCCATCAACACCTCATGTGGCAGGGAGTTCCACAGACTAACAACACATTGGGTAAAAAAATATTTTCTTTTGTCTGTTCTCACTCTCCCAACCCACAGTGGATGTCCCCTAGTTTTGGTATTTTGTGAGAGGGAGAAGAGTGTCCCTCTATCCACTAGACTCATCCCCTGCATTTTTTGTACGTCTCAATCATACCCCCCCTCAGGTGCCTTTTTTCCAGACTAAAGAGCCCCAAATGTTTTAGCCTTTCCTCATAAGGGATGTGCCCCAGCCCAGTAATCATTTTAGTCACTCTCTTCTGCACCTTTTCCAGTTCCACTATGTCTTCTGGTGACCAGAAAAGTACACAATACTCCAGGTGGGGCCTTACTATTGTTTTGTATAAAGGCATTATAATGTTGGCTGTTTTATTTTCAATCCCCTTTTTGGAGAATCCCTAGCATGGAATTGGCCTTGTTCACCGCTGCCATACATTGGATAGACACCTTCATTGAGCTGTCTGCCCAAATACTTTTTTCTTGAACTATGTTAATTCTGAACTAACATTACCACCTGTTCTCCCTGAGAGCTTCCGCACTTGGAACAGCTCTACAACGGGAACAGTATTCTCCATTCCATTTTGGGAATAGGTGCAGGGAATGAAATCTGCCCAATGCCGTCCAGAGGGAGTTTCATATCACTTCATTTTTAAAATAATTTATAAAGGATTCAGACTTTTCTTCCAATGTGAGATAAGATGAATTTGAATGTCATCTCTCTTCCTTACTGAGGAATGTTGATACTGATAAGGTTCAACATATATTTGTTTTCTTATAAATTCTCAGACATGGCCAGCAAATTAATGTAAGTGCAAATAATTCTGAAAGGAACAGTAAACATGCCAGCAGCATATAGGATCAAGAAAAACATTTTTCAGCCTATTGCAAATGAGTATCAGTTTAGACCCCAGTGTGTCCTGCTAGCAAAGTGGGCTCTGTCTGCTCCTGGGAAGAGCCAGATTCCAAGAAGATATTCCCTAGGGGAGGAACAAGGTTGCAATGGGAAGATGCTGGGGGGGGGGGCTATAGGCCCCGCAACAGCAGCTTTTCAGGTAGTTACTAAGAATGGGAAACTGCACCTAGGGATGGGCACAAAATGGAAAAAATGAAATTCATTTTGTTTCATTTTATTCCCGTTATTTGTTTCATTTTGTTAGAGAAATGATTTTTTTAAAAAATGTATGAAACAAACTAATAATGAACCAATTTGTTACTCTATAAAACAGGTCCCCTGGGTCTTTGAGATACCAAATTTGTTGGGTTCCTTCCTTGGATGCTTCCCATTACGTCCTCTACATTTGGAGAGATTTGGGGTGCAAGGGGGTGAACCCCAAATCTTATTTAACTTCAAATGGGGTGCCCCAGAAAAAACATTTAGAATTGCAATGTTATATGCTTGAAAGTAGTGATCCGAGGCAGCTAGCAGCATGAAAATTACAGTGGAGCTTCCTCAAGCTCTTCCCTTGAAGCACCACCATTTGGGAGAGGTTTGGGGTATAGGGAATGGAGTTATTGAGCCCCAAAAGGGCTGTGGGGGAACTTAATTGAAGGAGTGTGTGAACCGGTGCACTGAGGGGAAGCTATCAATTAATCCTCAAATTGGTAAAGCACACCAGACACACTCCTTCTTTCCATTAAGTATAAGCACACACACACACGCGCACACACACACACACACACACACACACACACCTCCATTGGAGCTTAATATCTCTGCCCCCAGAAACAGGGTTCTGTTTTTCTGGGGGTACCCCCTTTGAAGTTGAATAACTTGGCCCCCTGAACCCCAAATCTCTTCTAATTTGGAGGACTTGAACGGGAGAGTCCAAGGAAGGTTCGTAACAAATTTGGTGCCTCTAGGACCCAGGGCAGCTGTTTTACAGAGAAACAAATCAGTTCATTTTAAACTAAAAAAAACAGTTTGTTTCATTACTAACAAAATGTTGTTTCCCAGTTGGTTTCATTTTGTTTCATTTCATTATGTAATGAACCGATGAATCAGCATTTCATTTTTTGTTTGGTGCCCTCCTAGTTGGGCCTCTTTGACCAGAGTCCATACATTAGCAAAGTTATGTTGCATTAAAATTCATCTACTTTCTGCACTTCCCCTCTCAATTATTTTAAACTTTTAACCAATTTTGGAAACCAGAGATCAGATTTCGGATGTGGAACAAAGTGTGTGCCCTGAGGGCAAAGCCTTAAAAAACAGTAATAATTTTGGAAAAAATGCTAATTCTAAAAGAAAAGACAGAAACCTGTTCTTGATTTCCAGGTAGCCCAGGTTTGTGAATTAAAATTAATTCAGACAGTCCCCCTTCTTTGTTTCAAGGCTGAGCTTAATTGAACGTTTGCAAGGTGTTTTTATTGGGGTTAGTATAATCAGCTATATTCCGTGACATTGAGATGTTTAATCAAAACAAAACACACTTACTAGCAGGGGCAATACCTAATTCTGTGATTATTATTTTTCAAAGTCTGATAACTCCTGATGAATACCATTTTTCTGTTTTAGAACTGCCACCACATTTCACTTCTACATCTCCAAAAATTGGAGCGGCATCTGTCCACAGGAATATCATAAGAAGAGATCCTATTCTACAGAGGGGTGATTTCTGTTTGCTTGTGGGGTGACTGGATCCTTTGCTCACTTACAGCAAGGCCAGCAATTCACATTAAAATCAACTCATTAGTTCAGTGCTGGGGTTGGCTGTTAGTTCTGTCAGGTGCACCAGTCCATGCTGGCAGATATTTGAACAAATTTAGAAGATCCGGATAAAGGTCATGAAAGGCACAAGATATATTATTTTCAGTACACAGAATGAAAAGATCCACATGCATAGACTCATATACACTCTATAAAGTTACACCTGCTGCCAATAGCTAACATCTGTAGCATTACTGAATTCTTCCTACTACATGCCTTTGGGGACTGTTTTTGCTACATTGCTATATAGGATATTACAAGGGTAGCACTGTTTTCAGCTGATATAGGGATCAAAAAGCACCTAGCTCTTCTGATGCAGGCTACTGCTTTAGCTTTTGGCTCTTCCTATCACTGAAAAGCCTGGAAATAAGTAAAGACACAAACAAGAACCCAGAGTACTAAGTCAGCTATGCTGGGGAGCCTGCCAACCACTGTTTGATAACCTCATAAGGATTTGCTGAGAGCCCAGATCACTTGACAGATGCTAGCTGTACTTTGACTAGCACATCACAAAATTATATAAGGCCAGTTTTACAATATGCACAGTGAGCAGTAAAAGAACAGGCGTATTCAAGTATTTAAGCTCTCTTTCTTAAAAATTTAAATCTCCTGTAAGTGTAATTTTGAATTACATTTACAGGGCACAACTCGAGATACGGTTTCTCTATGATCCTACGGGATCCAAATCACTGTTGCCACTTACGGGGACCTTTTCCTAGAGTTCTAGATGTGATGTATTTTGACATCCCTTCCCAACTAGTCCCACTACGTATTATTTTCAGAAGTCAAAACTAAATGTGTGGGTGATCTTGTGTTAAGCCTTTCCTTATATTACTTTAAAAAAAACACTAGAAGGAGATCTCTTTCATGTAACAGACTAGCCCACCAATGAGCCACTTGTTTATCAATTTCCCCTCTTGCTTGCCTGCTTGCTGCTCCAGCAGTCTCAACATGTATCTTTCCTAGAGCTATAGAACTTGACACAGAGCTAGCTAGCAAGGCTTCCTGCCTGCCTTAGGAAGTACTGGTAGATATTGGATCGTGATATGGGCTGGACAGAACTGTATCCATTGCCTGCTGTTAATCTGCCTTTTGATTTGATGGAGGTTGTAGTCTCACCAGCAGTGTTGAACTAAGGCTCAACTAGGGACAGAAGAATTCTTTATCTCTATTTCCTTGCATTTCCTCAAATCCCACTTGCATCTTACTCTCTTCCTTCATTTGCATTAGGTTGCAATAGCTGGATTTTTTTCCTTTCTGAATGGGAATATAGACATTTTTCATGTCTTCCAAAATACAGTATTATTTTTTTTCTAAAATTGTTAGATTAAAATTGAGTGTCAACTTATACATGGAGAGAACTGTGTGGTTGCAAAACTGTAATTTTGGGTTGGAAAATGGGGTTCGTCTTATACATGGGGACACGTATAGATGGAAAAACATGGATATGTACATTTATTTATGTATTTTCCTTAATTGTGTCTCCTCTTTAATGAAAGTTTTTTATTATTTGTTTTCTTCAATCATACATATTTTAACCATTCATTTTTAAAAGGCCATTCGGTTTTGTGGTTATTTTGAGCAGATTTTCAAGATGAGGTGAATTTTTCTCACAAGTCTCTGGAGGGGGGTGAAGCTACTTTTGTTGTGATTATTGAACTTAATTCAATATCTTTCCATTTCTAGATTTAACTGTTTACCAGTCCTGTTGGTTCTTGCATGGAATCGTGCATCAAGGAGGGCGCTATACAGACAGGAAATTGAAATGATTTAGAATTCTTCCCTACTTTGGAATTTATTCTTATCTGAAGAATTATGGACTTGGAAATGTATGACATAGGCAAGCATAGCAATCTCTTTCACTTTAGGACCTAATTCATGTATTAATGAGCCTTAAATGATACATTTTCTGACATTGTTGAACATATTATAAGACCTATATATTTACCATATTTTTGCCTTTTAAGACACACTTTTCCCACCCTCAAAAGTAAGGGGAAATGTCCATGTTTCTTATAGGGTGAATACAGCAGTCCCTGCTACATATATATTATAGATTTTCATTTAGAGATAAGATTCCTGCAGGGAGCCTCTCCAATCTCCTGCTGCAGCAAGGATTCCACAGTTCCAATCACCCAGTTTGCAAAGAGGCTTCCTCCAGGGAGCCTCTCCCCACCCCCCCTTCTGCAGCCAATATTTCCCAGTCAAAAATCACCTTGTTTCAAAGAGGTCTCCACGGAGTCTCTGCCCTCCTCTTCTGAAGCCTGGATTCCACAGCCCCAATTACCTCATTTGCAAACCTCCCCTTTTGCAGTTTGGATCCCAGAGCTCCAATTACCTGGTTTGCAAACCTCCGCTTTTGCAGCCTGGATTCCACATCCCCAATTACCTCATTTGCAAACCTCCCCTTTTGCAGCTTAGATTCTACAGCCCCAATTACCTCATTTGCAAACATCCCCTTTTGCAGATTGGATTCCACAGCCCCAATTACCTCACTTGCAAATCTCCCCTTTTGCAGCTTGGATTCCACAGCCACATTTACCTCATTTGAAACCTCCCTTTTTGCAGCTTAGATTCCACAGCTCCAATTACCTCTTTGCAAGCCTCCCCTTCCCCTGCCATAAAACCTTAGGCTAAACATTTTTTCTTGTTTTTCTCCTCTTATGATCCGGTGCATCTTATAGGGTGAAAAATACGGTACCTGGAAATTTTGGAGAGAACAAAGACTTTTTATATTAAGCAAAGGGAGAAATCATTGTGAGTTAGTGTAGCCATTTTATGTGAAATCTTCCTTTTCTCTATCATACTTCATAGGTTAATAAACTTTTGGTAATTGTATCTTCCTAGCTTCGATATCATTTATTGCAGGACAATATAGTCATTAGAAAACCTCCAAGAGTAAAGGTCATTTTAAATACCAGGCTACAGTTTACGATGTCATCATGGTTTGCAAGAAATGTCAAAAAAAGATTTCAAGGAAAAAAGACTGGGCCTGATTTTGTAGTGTTATTGGCCTAAAATCTGATGGAAGTATATTATCTTTTTGTAGTTTTGGGATTGCTATTATTCTTGCTAGCTTCCATGATTCAGGTATTCCCCCCCCATTCAATACTGAATTATATAATTTCAAAAGATGTTTAGCCACCTCATCTTGCCATGTTTTATAAAACTGGGATGTAAAACCATCACATCCTGGAGACTTCCCTTTTCTTAATCTTTTAATAACTGCTTTTATTTCTTCAATCCTTATTGGTGAATTAAGTTGGTCTTTATGTTCTTCTATAATAGGGCTGATTTTTAATGAATTAACAAAAGTTTTAATATCTTCTTCCGGTGTAATTTCTGTTTCATATAATTCTTTATAATCAAAAAATCTTTTCATCCATACTGGCACAAACAATTAATAATTTTATCACAAACTATATTCATACCGATCAGTATGGCTTTATCCCTGGGAGACAAATGTCTGATGCAATCCGTCGTGTTTTAAATGTTATAAATACAGCTAATAAGAATAAAAATAAAATGATAATAATATCACTTGATGCTCTTAAAGCATTTGATCGCGTTGAATGGCGGTATTTATATGATCTACTAGATAAAATGAATATGGGTGAGATCATTATTTTTGAAGTTGATTTCCAAGCTTTTTTATATTCTAAGCAGAACACTTTATTATTAAAATTTTGAGAAATCTATATGAAGGAGCTAAAGCTACAGTTATGATAAATGGAATAGACTCAGAGAGATTTGAGTTACATAGGGGAACAAGACAAGGAGGCCCCTTGTCTCCTTTAATATTTGCTATGGCCATTGAACCACTGGCAACAAAGATTAGAGAAAATGGTTATATTACAGGCATGTCAATAAAGAATAAGCAACACAAAATTAATTTATATGCTGATGACATGCTTTTATTTTTGGAAAATCCACTGAAAAGTATAGAAACACTAAGGCAGATTCTAGATGTTTAATCAATATACAGGATTAAGAATTAATTATCAAAAATCTAAACTGTTATGTATTAACACTCCCATAATAGAACAGAAGGAAATAAAGGCAAAGTTAAAGTTGGACTTATGTTACTCTAGTTTTAAATAGGGATATGGTTGACCAAAATATAAACCAATTAGTATATAGAAACTATAAAATTGCACTGAAAAATATGAAAGAAAAAATTAAAAAATGGGAGAAATTGAATCTATCATTATTAGGGAAAATAGCAACAATTAAGGCATATATATTACCAAAATTTTCATTTTTATTTCAAAATCTAGTACCCCTGCAACTAGAAAAGAAAAAGATACAATTATGGCAGAAAAAAATGGAAACATTTATTGCAGGAAAGGGAAGATCTGTTAGATTTATAAAGTCTGTAAAATACCGGCCAAATTCAAGAGGAGTATTAGGAATACCACATCTACTGGGATATTATGAAGCTTTTCAAATAGTACAAGTGACTAATTTTATAAAAGAGGAGAATATTCCAGATTGGGCTAAAATGGAAATGGAAGGGAAAATGAAATTAATCAATCTACACTTATTTACACCTAGGTTGGTAAAAAAATAATACCCAAATACAAAACCCTTTTACTAATGAAGCTATGAGAATATGGAGGAAACATATGAAAACCTTTGCTCCACCAATATCCCCTTTATGTCCTTGTTCAGAACATCCACAATTAAAACCTAAGAATCAAAATCTTCAAATAGAACATTGGAAGAACATTGGAGTCTATAGAATAAAGGATCTGTTTGTACAAGGTAAACCAATTACAATTAAACAGATACAAGAAAGAACTAAACTAATAACAGATAATTGGTTGCTAGCTTTCCAGATAGGAAGCATCGCAAACCAATTATATAAGAAATTATAATTTAATAGACCACTAACAGATTTTGAAAACTATTGCACAGGTAGTAACAAGGAGAAAAAGGGGTTAGTTTCACTAATTTATAAAAATATTTTGGATAAGAATTATGATAGTAATGCAGGATCTAGGATAGTTTGGGAAACAAACCTAAAAATCAAAATACCAGAAAATATATGGTAAAAAATATGGTCCACTCAACCATATAAATCAATATCCGCAAAATCTAAGGAGACTGTGTTAAAGGTAGTATACAGATGGCATTTATGTCCTAGCAAGTTGCATAGAATTAATAGAGAAATATCAGAATTATGCTGGAGAAAATGTGGACACAAAGGAACATTAGAACATATGTGGTTATCTTGCCCTAAAGTCCAAAGATTCTGGTTTGAAGTGATTAGTTGGCTGGAAAAAATAAGAAAACAGAAAATAATCCCAAATGAAATGCTCTTATTGTTTTCACTTTTTACCGGAGAGAATGAAAAACTATTAAATAAAGAAATGGTGGCAACCCTCATAGGTGTAGCTAGGAATGAAATAGCCCAATGCTGGAAATCAGCACAAAATTTAAATATGGAAAAATATAGGACCAAAGTATGGGCAATGGTAGTACTGGAAAACTTGACTTATCGGGTTAGATTGTATAGAGGGGAAATTAAACAGGATCATTTTATGGAAATATGGCACCCACTGTTATCAGATACTGAAACTAGTGATAGATTAAGCAAGATGGAAAATGGGTTACACAATGGGTTGTTATAAACTCTTATAAATTGTACTAGCAGAAATTATAAGGAAATGGTGCATTATATTGTGTTACAGTTTTTAATTGTTAAAAAAATATAAAAAAAGAAAAAAAAGAAAAAAGACTGGGTTTTTTTAAAGGCTTAGAATAATTACAAAAGCTTTCCTCGGGATTTATCATGAGGAAAGGTATTTCTAAAGAAAACGTGCTAAGTCAAGCATTTCTGAATTGATATTGCATTGATTAGAAGAAAAAGTAATCAGTAAAGAAATCATGTGCAATGACTATATCGCTACACCTGGAATGTAAGTCAAACCTACAGAAAACAGGATATGAAGACAGCAATATTTGTGATGCACCTTGGAAGAAACATGGTCCTATGGTTATTTGTAATTGTCCCTTTTCATTGTGTTTATTTTATGTTACTTTGTCTATTTATTTCATGTTTTAGTTTGAATGGGTCAACCAAGGGAAGCAGGGAGAGAGCAGAACAGGCATGGCGATGGTGGTGAACATAAGCAAAGGGTTGAGGTAATCTGTGCTGGAAGTAATATATCAGGGAACAGTTGCAAATGTGTATGGACTGGTGGCACTCGGCAATCCAATACATTCCAGTTCATCCAACAGCTAATACCAGAATACAAGTCTGCAACAAAAAAATGCCAGAACACTCTAAGTCAGTGTTTCCCAGTCTTGAATAACCCAAATGTTCTTGGCCTACAACTCCCAGAAACTCTGGCCAACACAGCTGGTGGGAAAAGCTTCTGGGAATTGCAGTCTAAGAACACCTAGGTAACCCAAAGGGGGAGACTAAAAATGGACCCTTACTGCAGTTTAGAGCTTTAGTGTGATTTGGTGGAATGGGGCTACTGGTGTTATGCAGGTGCCTGGGAATCCTTGCTCTGCTTCCTCTTGTGAGCACCCACTCAGAGGCGAAGGAAAGCCAGGGATTCTGCCTCTGAGTAGACACCCACAGGAGAAGGCAAGGCTGTCAGATGAGGAAAAATATGCTGTATGAGACAGAATAGGTTTGTCTACAGGTGTTTCATATGTATATATAATTGATTTGGAAAATGGAGTTCAATATGAAATACTAAGTCACTGTAACCCAGGTGTACAAAATAGACATAATGAGGAAAGATGGTGCAAGGTAGATGCAACTGCATGGTGTAAACAGTTTTCTGACTGGTTATCATGAGTATAAAAAAGCTCCAGAAATAAGTAGCTTTTGGAGCTTTGGTCAGAAGGCACCCATGTTGCCATGCTTTATATCCGTACAGTGGTACCTATACTTACGAGCAGCTCTATTTATGAACAATTCAGCTTATGAGTGGCTGCTCTACGCTCCACTACAGCTGATTTTGACAGGTCAGACCTGTCCAGTCACCTACCAGCATGGAGCAGAGAGCAGCATTCACTGCTCATCACCACCCAACCTGCCTGAGCTGTGCGAACATGCATGCATCCCAGGGATCAGGGAGGGGGGGGCACGGTGGTGAGTGGACGGGTTTCAAAGGGCTAGAGCCAAGCTGTCATTGGCTCTAGGCCTTTGAAACCCGCATGCTGGCAACCGCGACCCCCTCGTGGTGGTGGTGGGGTTTCAAAGTGCTAGAGCCAAGCTGTCATCAGCTCTTGCCCTTTGAAACCCTTTGTGGTGGCAGAAGGGTGAGTTTCTAAGGGCTAGAGCCAAGCTGTGAGTGGCTCCTCCTCCTCCTCTTCACCTGAGTCTTGGCATGGAGACCCAGGCTGCCCCCTCAATCAAGGGCACAAAAGGAAGTAGCTTCCCCCTCCACACAAAAGGAAGTAGCTTCCCCCTCCACCCAGAGAGCTGATTTTGACAGGTCTCACCTGTCAAAGTCAGCTGTTTGGTGGGGTTGCAGGACAGCAGCCTTCATCTGCCCTTGATTGAGGGGGGTTGGGAGAGCCTTCCCATAGGAATGCATTCAAAACCTGTTAATCAGTTTCCTCCATAATGGATTAAATGATATTCAATACATTCCTATGGGAAACCGCTCCTCTATTTTCGAAATTTTCTGCTTACAAGCATGTATATAGAAGCTTCGTGGCACAATGGCTAAATGCCTGTACTGCATGTAAAATTGTGCTCACGACCTGGGTTCAGTCCCAGGTAGCAGGCTCATGGTTGCCTCAGCCTTCCATCCTTCCGAGGTCAGTAAAATGAGTAACCAGCTTGCTGGGGGGGGCAATGTGTAGCCTGCATACTGTAATTAAAACTGTAAACCACCCAGAGACTACTTGAAGTGGTATGGGGTGGTATATAAGCAGAACACACTTTGTATTCGGAACAGATTAAATTTGTAAGTAGAGGTACCACTGTGCTATGTAATGCTGCTATGCCGTCTCTATGTACTTTGTGATGTGATGTTGAAACTCTGTTATGTTTGTACATATGTAATATAGCTGCTTTTTATGAAACTCTGGTTGTTTCATGTGGATTTTGCCTCCCTGAGTCTTAGCTTCTGCTGGCAGAATAAATTGCCAAGCTCTGTCAAGGGCAGGGAGTACTGGGCACCCATGCAACATCTGTTGGCCTGATCCGCCAAATTGTGCTGAAGTGCCAAACTGCAGTTGATGCCCCTCTCTCTTGGGAACCATTGATTTATAACACGTGAGAACAACTAGAGACCATGCTGCTATATGGATGAGCACAGAGATATACATTGCATGTATGCTGTTGTGCAAAAGTAAATTCAAACATAAATTCAAATAATGGTTTGGGATGGAGAGTCAATATCTGAAATGGAGACCTTGTTACATCCATAGAAGCTCTACATACAAGCAAAATCCTTTAATTAAAAAAAAAAACCTGAGTTTTGCGAAACATATAAGGGTTCCAAGAAGGTTTGTTTTTTCAAACACCTCACATTTCCATGAGGAAAGTGAAGTGGGATGATGTGCTATCCTTCCTCATGCAAGCAGGGCTAAAGATAGATATCAACAAGTATATTCTTAACTTTTCCTAGTACTTCTTTCTCTAACATTGGGGATGGTCATATTATTTTCCTGTATCTTCTAATATGGCAAGAATAATATAAAATAATAACCCATAAAGGGGTCATAAGCTTTGTTCTCTTGTGCTTCTGTTCACAGGGAAATTATCCGGGATGATTATTTGAGATATTACACAGCTGCTTCTCTTTTGGAATATAATAATATGACCATCTGTAAGAACTGGCATATAATCCAGATTTACTGAGTATAATGGGAACAGTAATTGCAAATGACTTTTGCAAATACTTTTCCACACCTAGGGAAATCACATCCCCACTCTCATTCATGTCCTCAGTTATCCTGGCCAGGGTGAACAGCTTTATCTTTGTGGTCCTTAGACTTTTGCAGTGTTGCCACTTCTGGGTAGTCCCCCGCGGGAAAAGAAAGGAGATGACCAAACAAGAAAGCAAACAATGAATGGGATCAAATTCCATCCAGCTGAACATTAGGCCCTTCACATCCTGTTTAACATTAGTTTTATTCCACATGCTTCTCCCAAGGTGACTTTTCTGAGCACTGACTTAATAGTTTGTTAGTCTGAGCCGAATGGGGACTCATGCACAGGTCTCTCTATCTCATGCTAATTATATAGTGATTATCCCCATGGTGCTTATGTTTTCCAAAAGCTTATGAATAATCACATATAAAACTTTCTCAGAGAATATGCTTTATCTATTTAGCTGTCATTCCCACACCCATTTCTGACTACCACTTTCTGGGAGATGTGGCACCACAGCTGGCTTTAATAGATTAGTTGCAAGGGTCCCAGCTGCTAGTGCAAGGAATTGGTAGTGCCTCTAAACCAGGATAGGGACAAACATGCCCATCACCAGCCCAGGTGTAACTGGGTGTATCTCTGGAGCACAGCAAAACTTATCCCATCATTTCAATGGCTGGCTCTATTCTGGTTGCCATGCACATTACCCTAAAGCAGGCATGTCCAAACTTCGGCCCTCCTGATGTTTTGGACCACAACTCCCAGAATTCCAAGCCTGTATTTCCATTGGCAAAGGGCTGTGGGAGTTGTGGTCCAAAACATCTGGAGCACCAAAGTTTGGATGTGCCTGCCCCAGAGGCTTTTGAAGATATGTAATATCATTTCTGGCTTTTGAGATCTTTCAAGGAGAAGCTGCAACCAACAACATAATAAATAGCCTTCATACTGTCCCCATGGTGATGTGAGACCTACTGATCATCCTCACAGAACATTTCCAAGGGACCCTTTAGTCTAAATAGTCAAATTTTGCTGGCAGTTTGGAGGAAACATGCTTGTAAAAGAATTCAGGAGGCAGAATCACTAGAAGGGAACCTATTTCCAGGACCACTCCTCAACAGAATCAGAAATGCACAACAGGGGGTGGGGGGGGGCAGAAATACTAAATGAAAATATTGCTGGGAAGAAATATAGTAATATCTGCTCAGGATCTATTCCATTTGTCTAGTTTTAGTTATAATGTGCAGTACAGTGGTTTATTTTTCCCCCAGCTGAGACAGAGGTTGTTTGTTGTAGCTTTGCCTCTTGCGGCCATTTCTTCATGATCAGGCTATGATTTCCTTATAAGACTTCAACAGGCAAATTGCAGTCATTCCCTGAGTGCATTATTGAAGAAAGAAATTGGATTACCTCCTCTACATCTTCTGGGAAAGCAATAATTGTAATGTTATTTTATCTTTGCTTTCTAGATCTGTAATTTCTTTATACGCAGCTGTTTTTGAAGAAAGCCAGTGTAGATATAGTATTTCCTAGTAAAGACTTACAATCTTTAGCTGCCAAGAGAAAAAACCTGCATGATATCTCTGCACCTTTGGCTCCAGAGCTGTAACTAGGATAGGGCAACTGGGCACCAAATTTAGAGGTCATGCAGACACACGCACAGGTTTTCTGAGTGGAGTGCCGATCCCTCACAGGGCAGCAAGCCTTTTTATTGATCATCCATTCAGTGGGCAACAAGAGAAGGGGGCGGATAATTATGGGCAGAGAGAGACAAAGGCCCTTACTTCACGAGGCGCAGCGCTCCGCAGCGATATTGCCTTCGATTTGAATTCGGAGGCAGTCACGTGGCGGTCACGTGTTCTCGCTTTGCTCCCGCCCCTGTTTCTCAGTACTCACGAGCTGCAGTTTTAGGACCGATTCGAGCACAACCTCACGTGCTCCCTTCGCATTTGCATGCCACTTTTCAATGTTCGTTATTTCCCATCCGTCCTTTAAAAAAATTCCTACCGACGGCGTATCGATGCACTGATGCTGGACTGTCAGTTGCAATGGCTCTACTGATTTCAACTGTTTCCTGGCATCATTGGCAGCCCCCCTCCGCCGCCGCCGCCGCCGCCGCTACTCGGGGGGAGCCCCGCATGGCACAGCCGCCCGCCCTCCACCGCTTGCACGCTGCCTGCCCCGGGTGCCCTGCTCTGGCCGGGCGAGGCGGCAGCGGCTCCTCCTGCTCCCGCCGCCACCGCCGCCGCCGCTGCCGCCGCCGCCCCTACTCGAGCGAGGAAGTAACAGCGCAAAGTGATGAAATGATATAGCGATGCATCGATATCCCTGTTTGAATATTTTTTTAGAAAACTTGAAATAAAAGCCAAAAACCGAGACCACACGTGATGCGAAGCGAAAAGATTCCCGGCAGCAGCCAGGGGAACCACTCGCCCCGCTTGGATCACGGTAAAGGGGGCGTGGTCGGGGTGGCATCGCAGCCAAAAAGGAGGAGCGTGCGGACTGAAATGATCGATTCGCACAGAAAAGAAGGCTAGCCGCGAAGCGAGCGGCTCGTGAAGTAACGGCCAAAGAAAGACTTCCAGGAGACCCTTGCATAGGCACCGGAGTCTGTTGATGCCGAGTGCCAAACAGATGTGTCACCTAGGGCTTAGTCCCTGTTGATCAATTTGGGAGATAGGATGCCTGAGAATATCCTGTTTACAGGCTAAGCAAAGAAATCTCCTCTATCCCCTTGGGGCCTCCCCACACAAGAGGGAATGAGGAACTTCCATGCTGCCTGCTCAGGCCTCTGGGGTCATGTCCTTTTCCCAAAAGAAGTTATTCCTTCAATGGTCATTCCCCCTGCCCCCTGCCTCCTGCACTTCTGCACCTAGAGAAGCTCTCAGCTTCCTGGCATAGCTTCATTTCATCACAGGCGCAATGCAAAGCCCCTTGCCACAAGTGAGTTCCTTGTATGGGCACAGTCTAGGATTACCATATGGCCATGGCGTGTAGGGTTGAGGACAGCCCGATCTATATGGCAGGTTGAAAGCAGGATGCCAAATCTTCCCACCACTGCCATGTTCCTGATTCTGGAGAGAAAGGAGCCTCTCTATTACCAGCAGTGGTGCTATCACATGGTAAAGAACAGGCAAATGAGTAAGCTCTTGTACAAACTAACCTTGGTGGTGGTAGGATTTTATTAGATATCCACTTGTAGCCCAGGTAGAAATGGGATGGGAGACATCCAGAGGAATCACCTTAAGAGGCCATTTCTTTGGACAATTCCTTCCTTCCAAGCCATCCTTGGCTCTGAGAGGACTCCCAAGAGACAGATGAAATAAAAGCAACCAAACAAAAGAAACACTAGCTGTAAGGGGAAGCTGCCAATGTGTGGTCCCTTGGCTCTCCCCTTTCTGGTGGCATCTCAGCTGAAAGCATAGTGCACACCAGTTGGGCATGTCCCCCTGGGCAACACCCTGGGGCAGTTTCTCACAAACAGAATGCTTCCAGAGCAGCCTGCAAAAATGGAGACTGTGTGTGAGCTGAAGAATGAGCATGTATATATGAGAGCACAGGCAAAGGAGTGTGTGTGTGTGTGTGTGTGTGTGTGTGTGTGTGTGTGTGTGTGTGTGTGTGTGTGTGTGTGTGTGTGTGTGTGTGTGTGTGAGTGAGTGAGTGAGTGTGCACGCGCACACACATGCACTTACGTTTGAGAGACAGAGGGAGAGAGGATGACTAGCCAAATTCTCACAAGAAGTGCAGGAGCCCTCATTGCTGACAGTGAGAAAACATTGAGGGACGTGGCGGGCTCGAGCCTCAGCCCAGCCCCAGGAGGAGAGATAAGAAACAGGCCACGTTTAGGCAGCCAGAACAGCATGGCTTAGAAGCTGCCCCCTTGCACCTCCCTCCTGCGGCCCGTTATTGCGGGGCTGATCAGAAGGGGAGATAAGGAGGCCGTGCTTAGGTGGCCAGAGCAGCATGGCTTCAAAGCCGCCACCCCCTTGTGCCTCCCTCCTGCAGCCCGTTATTGCGGGGCCGATCAGGAGGGGAGATAAGGAGGCTGCGCTTAGGTGGCTAGAGGAGCATGGCTTCAAAGCTGCCACCCCCTTGCGCCTCCCTCCCACGGACCATTATCATGGGGCCAATCAGGATGGGAGATAAGAAGGCCGCGCTTAGGTGGCCAGAGCAGTGCAGCTTCAAAGCCACCTCCCTCTTGCACCTCCCTCTCACGGCCCGTTATCATGGGGCCAATCGGGAGGAGAGATAAGGAGGCCATGCTTAGGCGGCTAGAGTAGTGTGGCTTCAAAGCCACCGCCCTCTTGCGCCTCCCTCCCGTGGCCCATTATCGCGGGACCGATCAGGAGGGCTGATAACGAGACCGCACTTAGACGGCCAGAGCAGTGCGGCTCCGACACCGCTCCCCCTCTTTATTCCTCCCACGCCCATTCGTAGGCACCCCCCCAGCTCTGACTGGGCCCCAGTGGCTGTGCAGTGGGCACTGGAAAAAAGCGGGTAAAAACGAATAATGAATTAACGAAAAAATGAAATGTTTTTTTGCAAAAATTCACAAAAAAAAAACAAACAAACTGAACTCCTTAATGAAACAAAATGAAACCAAATGAAACACCATTTTTTTCGATTCGTGCCCATCTCTAAATTGCAGTATTACAGTCAAGCCTCTGTTCACAGCCTGAGTTCAATCTCAACAGGTTTAGATAGCTGGCTCAAGGCTGGCTCTGCCTCCCAACTTTCCAAGATCAGTAAAATTAGTAACCAGCTTTGGGAAGGGGGGATTGCATAACTATTTTGTAAACTGCCCAGAGAGAGCTCTAGCATTATGGGGCAGTATACTATATGTCAAAACAATAACTAAAACAATAATACATTGCCACCTGCTTCTGTGTCACCATGCAGCATTTCCCAATAAACAGCTGTAAAAACCTGGGTGCATTTATAGAAGGGGGCATTTAAATCCCCACCACCACCAAATATTGAAGCCACCTTGTAATTGTCTGGGAGTTGGTGCTCCAGGACAGACAGTGAGGTACACTTTTCTTCTTGTATTGGTTAATTCAAGTCCCCATGATCGTCATCAGCTCACAGCTAGATGTGACAATATACATTCAGAATTAGCAATTACAGTATATCAGTGGTTCTTAAAAAGTACATATCAGGACACTGGGAGAGAGAGAGGTGATCCAGATGGGGACCTAAGGATATAGCCGGGCTTTAGCCTTTGTCTCTGTTCTGGTCCTAATTAGGGATGCAAAATATCCTGAAATTTTGGAAACCACTTCTTCCCCCCACAATTTTTCTCCAAATTTTTTTTCCCAATGGCTTCAAAATTCCAGAAAGTTTGTGTCTTTAATCCTGACAGAGGAAATGTCTAATGCATCCAATATACATTGGAAGAAATGTTCCCTTTCATGTCAATGCCCAAGTTGATCTGGGTCAGAACAACAGAGGAAACCAAGGCCATTGACATATGCCATCCCATGTCAGAGTCCTGGTTAAGGGCAGGCCACACTCCTCCAACCACAAACACATGATTTTGTTCAAAAATCTTGCTGCACAATTACCAGTTATATAGGAATGTCCTTGCTTGTGTGGAATAACAGACAATCAGAACAGCCCTTGGGAATGTACATTCTCCAGATGTTGTTTGATTTCAATTCCATGGAGCCCTAGACTGATCATAGCCTTCCTATCCTCCATTTCTGCTTTGGATCTCAATACCTAATGCTATACCTGTCCAATCCACAGCAGCTCTATGAATCATCAGCACCTTCCCCAATCTTCTCTGTAATCTTGATTCTGTCTCCTTCTTCAGATATAAAATGGCACCCAGCCCTCCTCTCACCTCTCTAGGCCTCTCTGCAATTCCTGTCATTTTAGATCAGCAGTTTCTACTTTTTGCTCCTTCTGTCATACCAGAGGAGTTAACTGGCTTCCATTCTCATCTAATCTCCCCGCATGCCTCCTTGTTCCTTTCCATTCATCCCCTCCCAACTCTTGGTTACCATCTCCCCTCCTGTCATTTCCAACTATCATCTTGTTTCTCTTGTTTGTTTGTCCTCTGAATTCCTGGACTGTGCAAAATTCCCTGTGTCAACTTTCTCCTCCCTAACTCTGTTTTGGGCTTCCTTCAGTCTGGGTTTTGCTGCAACACACAACTGAAAAGAATTAACAACTTCCTCCCACCCAAATCCATGGAGTCTTTACCCTCTTGATTAGACATGGGCACGACTCGGTGAAATTGTCGTTTCCATTTTCAGTTATCGTTTCCGTTACGTAACGGAAACGGTAACGATAATTAAGCCATCAGAACTCGAACTCGAACCGAAAAAAGAAAAAATTGGTCGGGTTTTTCGTTTTCGTTTGTGGCATCGCGGCGATCGCGCAATGCGAAGCACAGAAAAAGTTTTTAAGTCCCGGCCAAAAAAGCAGGCGAAAATATGCCTGCCTGAGGCTTTGCCACCTACCAGAGGGGTGGTTTCTGTGGGGTCCCCGGCCTTTCCCCCCCTCTTTTCCTGTCCTGGGCTGCTTGGACCAGGCTGGGGGGGGGGGGGTCATCCTTGTCGTCTGTCTCACTGCATGCCATGCGGTGGGCGGATCCAAAATGGTGACCGCAGTTTTTCTTTTGAAATCGTGGTCAAAAAACACACCAAATCACCACAGAAACATGTGAAATTTATTTATTTTAAATGCCTGAATTTTTATAGTAGCAGCAGTGGGTTTTGTATTTATTTTATTTTATTTTATTTTATTTTTTATTTTTTTAGACCTGCCCATTTGGGCTGGGCATGGGATGGGACCATGCAATTTTTTTGAACCATTCCATTAATGGCATCGCCAGGTTTTTGACTGACACTTCTGGATGTCTCGGAGGGCATAAAAAGCCGAGGCACCTTCCAGAAATCGCAGTCGGGTGTATGGATGTGGTTGAGGGAGGAGGGCTGGCTGCTGGTGCTGGTGTGATCCGATCGAGATTGAGGAGGGAGGCTGGAGGCTTTAGGATTTAAGTTAGGCAGGCAGGGAGGGAACTGAATTTAGAAAATAATTTCTTTGATTCCCTGCAGCTTTGTCTGCTGAAGGGAATAGCAGTTTATTTTTTATTTCTTCTCTGGCAGTTTGTGAGGATTTTTTTCTGATATTGGATAAAGGGGGAGGTTCGACTGGGAGTGGGAGGTGTGGATTTATTTTAAATATATATTATATACTACCATTTATTTTCTATTTTCCCAACTTCAATTTGCTTGCACACACACACATTTGGGGTGCAAGCCAAGAACAGAACCTCTATCCTAAGTGATATCCTAACTGCCCACTTGCCCATCCGCCCACGCCGCCACCCGCCTGCGTCCTGTGCTGCCGCCCGCCCACTCACCTGCCCGTGGCCACCGGCCGCCCATGGCTGCCCGCCACCGCTGCCCACCCGCACCTCCCCCCGCCCAGCCCCCTGCCTAGGGCGCAAAAACACCTAGCACCGGCCCTGATTGCGGGACGCCCCTATGCTCTGGGAAGTCAAATTGCGCTAAATCGCGGTGGAAACGACAAACGACAAATAGAAACGACAAATTTTTGAAAAATTTCACGACAAACGGAAATGACCCGAAACGGACCCGTTCCGACAAACGAAAACTCGAAACGTCATTTTTTCTGGCCGTGCCCATGTCTACTCTTGATGTTCCTGCAACTTTTGATTACTTTCTCCTATTTGGTTCCCTTATGCTTGAAAACACAGCTGCTGTTGCTGGTGATCAGTGGCAATACTTCAGAAAAGCAAGAAATTAAAAATGACTTGATGCTGAGCAGATTCCTACTGCCACTAATTTCTGGATTGGGAAAACATTATTTTTCATTATCAGGTTCTTGTGATGGGGTGTTTATGTAACTGCTCAGGTTATAATATGCTTGGTTTCCGTTGGTATTTCTGCAAATATAATCAGATTATGAGTAACTCATCTGACAACTGTTCGATATCAAGCAACTCATTTAATAGTTTTGTGAACTGCGATGTCTCTTTTTTAGGATTTAGTGTGTTATTATGTGTCTCTCTTGAGAAAGGTACTTGGGAAAAGAAAGAGCAATAAAATATAGATTTCTGTTTAAAAAGCAGAGATGGCACATGTGCCTGTGTGTGAATGTAAAGCAAGATGAATGAGCAAAGACAAGGGATCAGCCCATGGTACAAAGCTGCAAAGGCATTATTCATTTATCATTTTTCAGTGTACAAAATGCAAAGCTGGTGTCTCAATCTGTACAGTTTTCTAATGGTTTTTTAAGCGAGCAACCTATGTGCATGTCCATAGAGAGTTTCCCACATAGTTCAGAATCTGAGCATATTGCACAGGGCTTTATTCCTGACTAGCATAATCTCATTAGAGCGCCACTAATTTCCAAGTCACTGCATATTTGTATAAAGGTAGATGGATATAAACCACAGAGTTAAGACAATCTGGGACATAGCCAGAGTATCTGACAGCTACAGAAATATTGGATAAAATGTCAAAAAATGCACTTCTTCTATTTGTTCCACCAAATGTGTGTGAGCTTTTTTTTAAAAATGCACATCCTGAAAGAAGGATAACTTGCAATTTAAATACATTAAACGATTGCTTAAAAAGATGTTATTTTACCTTCCAGATGTGCCTTCGAAATGTGTTAAACCTCAACTCCCATCATCCTCTGCCAGCATGGTTGGCATCAACATAGGAGAGGATGTTCTAAGAGCATTTCTCTCTGCTTGAACCATACGCTTCCATCTATCTCCACATGCACAAGATGTCGTGCATATTAATTTCCAAGTGACAATGTAACTGAATGAACATTTCTTTTAGAGTCTCATCATTGCTCCTTAGTTGGATGAAAGAGAGCTGTTCCTTTCCCCAATGATCCTATAAGAAATATTTCCCTTTCATTTCTAAATATTTAACAAATGCATAGATGTAGTTAACCACAGTGATATGGCCTAGATGAAAAAAGAGGTTTCAGTGAGTGATTTTGAAACCAGAATTTTAATCTTTGAACAATGGATAAACAAAGGTTCAAAAGCCAGAGATGTAAAAAAAAAAAAAACCCCTCCATAACTTGATGAGCTTGTATTCCAACTGCACAGTTGTTGTCCCCACTTTTTCTCAAGTGCATGTAAGAATCAAATAAGTGATAAGATAAACATACTAATCCAAACTGCCAGAGGTGCAACCTGACACTTACCACCAAGGAGCTCCTTCAGTAATCCTCATTTTGGAACCTGCTTTCCACAAGGAAATCTGGCCTGAACATCCGGGCATAGATTTTGAAACTTTTATCTGTACCATCCCAGGACGAAATGAATAGGTGAGACAACATATTGGGTTGGAACTTGGGCCATGCATTATTGAATACAATACATATCCATGTATATTTCTGAGAGGGGGCTGTCGTGATGCAGGGAACCATTGGCCCTGAGGTTTTCACGAGACCTCAGACAATGGGATCATCATGGTGAGCTAGTTCATATATCCCCTAAAGCTATGCCATCCAGCCCCTGGTGGGGGGGGGGCATCATCACATGGCAAATTCCAGCCCCGATAGGGTTACGAAGGCATCTTCACTCAGGCACTGTGATCTCAGGATCTGCAGAGCTGTGGGGTTGGAGGAGCATAACTTGTTAACCATTTTGTGACTCATCAGATGCTTCTGTTCCCTGCACTACCTGCCAGTATGGCCAATTCTGCACAACCCGTGCAAATGTAGGATAGGCAAAAAATCCCAGCCCCCCCCCGGCCAATCTGGGGGACAAGGCAAAAATTCCTATCCAGCCCCTGAAGGCTCCCACCTTATACCACACTAGCTTTCAAAAAAGTGGCAGGTGGGAGGGCCAGGAAGATGAAAGAGGCTGTGTGAGGGTGGTGAGGCCCTGCTAAATAGGGCTCTTGCTCTGCCCACTCATGCACCTCACAAGCTCTGGGTGATAGGGTGTCTCACACTACTTCACCCGGAAGGGCAAAGTGGTCCCTTCTACCAACCCCTGCTGCATAATGCCCTGCCTAATCAAGACTCATTTCCACTAAAGGCAGAACCTTACCAACAGGATATTAGCCTACAAATGCATATTTTCTCTTATTGACTATAGCATGTCTATGCTATCCCCTTACCTCCAGAAAAAGTCAATTGTATCATGTATTGTACTGTATATTGTGGGATCAGACTGGGGAGAGGAATCTGATGCTTATAGTTTACTCAAAAGGACAAGGAACTGAAAGATGCATGTGTAGGTTCATTAATAGTATCACAAACCACAGATTACATGAATTCACTAAAAAGGTCACTTAATTTTAATTTCTTCTTCACCTTTGGCTTTAGCAAATGTCATTTTGAACACTGTCATCTAGGCAAGTAATTGAGGAGGATAAAGCCACAGGCAACCTTTATCTCAATTCTGTTTTGATTTGTATACTTTTAAAAAAGTAGGGTACTGCAGATAACTAGAAACCAAGGACAGAAAAGTGACCATTAGAAAGAGGATGGGAAATAGGTCAAAATCTTATTTCCTTTTCTAATATCTTCTCCAAATTTGATATTCATGAAACCACTCAATATTCTTGGGTGGGAGAATAAAAGACTGTCGATCAGCTGCCATGAAGAAAGAGATGCATCCACCCATGATTCAATATCATAGTGGATGATGGATGAGCTTGGGAAAGGGGATAACTTTTGTTATTAAAAAAGAGAGAGAGAGAGAGAAAACTCTTCAAATAAGCTTCTTATCTGGCAATCCAAATCCACTATTATCATTTGACTGATAGGAAACTCCTCTGTAAATTTCAGAGTATTTCAATGTGTAACATTTATCTTTCATTAATTTCATTTATAGAAAATCACCACCTACTCATTCACATCTGATTATATAATATATGAGATTACTGACAGAAAACATTATTAATTTCAGGATCACCTATCCATCAGCATAACGGTGAGGGTTGTTCTCTGTCTACAGTCACATTAATTGCGATAAGAAGGCATAATTTGATGCTACCCCATCTGCATTTCAGCTTTAAGTGCTGATTCTCTTTTCTGTTACCTCATGGCTGTCAGTTTTGAAATTAAAGCTAATTTTTGAATAATAATGGATCTTTTATGATTTAAAGTCTAAACATATTGGCTTGTGTTGATACAGTTACTTCAGTTTTAAATCGTTTGTGATTCAATCCTATGCATACGTAAGTGCTTCTGAATTAAATGACACTTAGCACCAGGTAAATCCGTACCAGATTGAAGTCTAAATATGTTTAGACTTCTTTTCTCGATGAATACAGTTTCAGACTACAAATATTCGTATTCTGTGTTCCAAAAGATAAAAGGCTAAACTTCTTATTCCAGCACTGTCTACTTCGGGCTCATCTCCATATGGCAATCACACCAAGCACTGCTACAAATCAGCATAAGAGTATTGCCAGATTCTGGGGAAGAGGGACATGCATGTAAAGTTGCCAAAGCAAAAGTCTTAGAATGTTTTCCAGTAGCCTTTATATGATATTGGCTTGGGAAAACAGAGAAACATCAAGTCAACTCTCTTGCAGCAGAGAGATGAATATTTCATCAATCAAGAAGGAGCCCCTCCAGGCTCTGTTCCCGTATAAATTTGAATGACCCGAGACATTATGGGGGAAATAACTTAAGAGACTGTGGGAGCTGGCTTTATAGATTAAGCTCACCACACTATTTAATATATACATGCGGGAAATCTCTGTGCATGTTATAATGAAACTATGTAGGTCAGAGGAGGGGGCTGTGGGGGAAAGGATGCTATTCTACACCCACACACACATCTCTTTCCTTCACACAAAATATGAATCAGATACAAGTGTTATGTAACCTAGTACTCTGTTTTCACACTAGCCCAAAAGGGACCTATAGGAAGCTTAGAAATAGGCTTCCTCTTACTCACACGCCTCAGCAACTGGTATCCTGAGGCCAAAATCCTGTTAGCATTTGAGCAGAAAGAATAATGCATTTCATAGGGGGTGCACGTCAACATTTTTGTCAGTTTTTAATTTCAGTTTTTGTTTTCATGTGCTTTGCATATTAGTATTTCATTTTAACAAGAAACGGAAATACTTTTTCAGGACTGGAAGTTGAATCATGGCAACTGGATTTTTTTCGTGTGAGACCAAACTGTTTCGCTACGCATCCAGGCAAGGACTCCAATTTAGTTCATGTTGAATTCATATCACCTTAGTCTGAATAGGCTCAAAGATGGGCCATGGCCTGAATAGGTTTGTTAGATGTACAATGATGTGGGGTACATGAAACTCCCACCTATGCAGCCCTTCTGGACACCCATTAAGTATGGGTTGTTAGTGTGGCTTTCCTGCTAGAGGTGTGAAGTGCTTCTGATTTGTTTGGGGATTAGAGATGGGCATGAAACAGAAACATCGTGTTTCATTTCATTTCATTTTGCTTCTTTAGTAGGTTTTTTTGTTTCTGTTTTTTGTTTTAAAGTAGTTTTGTAACAAAAAAAAAAAAAAATGAAACGTTATGCTCCCCTGCAGGAGAGCTTCTTTGGACTCTTCCAAAGAATTGAGTTGGAAGTAGCTAATCACTCGTCTGCCCGGGGGTGGGGATGGTGCACTATCATCATCTTAGTTCAGGACTTCCGACTCAATTAGAAAGACTTTTTTCCTAGGGAGACCCCATTTGGAGTTTAATAACTCAGCCCCTAAAACCCAAACCTCTCCACATTTTGGGGGCTTATAGGGCATAGCATGAGGAATCTCCCCAGCTGTGTTGGTGCCAAAGATACATGGCTGTGATCACTAATTTGGAGTACATATTTTTATTTATTCATAAATAGTGATTACAGATATGGTTTGGCATCAAAACTGCTGGGGAGCTTTCTCAAGTTCTTCCCTATAAGCCCCACAAATTTGAAGAGGTTTGGGTTTCAGGGGACTGAGTTATCAAGCTCCAAAAGGTTCCCCATATAACTAATTGCCAGAGTGTGTATGGCATGTGCCAGCAATATAAGGATAATTAAAGCAGCTCAACCCCAATTAACTCGTATATTGCTAGGGCACGCAGTAAACACTCTGTCAATTTCCCATGGGGATGCCCTTTGGAGATTAATAATGTGGCCCCCTGAACCCCAAAACCCTTCATTGTCACATTTGTGGAGGGAAGAGCTTGAGGAAGCTCCACTACCATTTTGGGTTCTCTAGATGAATTGCTTTGGTCCTAGAGGGAAACAATTGTGTTTCATTTCATTTCATAACAAAATGATTTATTACATTACAAAACAATGAAACAGCATTTCATTTTTTATTTTGTCCCTGTCTCTACTGGGGATTGATGAAAGGGCAGCTTGATAAGTAGGAGACAGATTGTGCCTGAGTCCCCCATCCCTGTTGAGAGAGGAACTTTCAGTACACACATCAATGGCTTCCCTGATTCCACTCACAAACCACCTACCTTCTCTGTCTAATATGTGGACATCCTCATCTTTGAATGAATGTCCTTGGTTCTTCAAATGAGGGTACATTTTTTCAGATCATTTGTTCCAATTTCTTCATTTGTGTTTTCTGACATTTCAAAAGCTCTAAGGAACCCTAATAACCTTTAAAAATATGAGGCAGCAAAGGCTCAATTTACTTCCAAAATAGGAAACAGTACTGGGGGGGGGGGGTTAAAATGCAAAAAATCATCCATGCAAAAATAATTCACTCAGTCAACTAACCAATTCAAAAAGCAGCCAGGCTAAGAGACAAAGAGAGAAGGGGTTCAGTGCCACCTACCCAGGATAAGCAAAACATTCTGAGCCTAAGCAACAAACAAACAAACCTCCTCCTCCTCCCGCCGCCGCCGCCGGAGGAGCAGCAGCAGCCACCCCCCCGCAATCGCCCCCCCCCCCCGCCACCGCCGCCTCCTGCTCCTGCTCCGGTTCAAACCTCCTCCTCCTCCTCCTCCCGCCGCTGCCGGAGGAGCAGCAGCGAACAAATTGCGGAGGGGTGGTGGCGGCGGCGGCGGGACGGGGGCGATGGCGGCGGCGGCGGGGGGGCGATTGCGGGGGGGTGGCTGCTGCTAAAGGAGGAGGAGGAAGAGGAGGAAACAGGAGGAGGCGCGGCGGCGGCTCGTCGGTGCCGCGAGGGCGCTTGCCGCGCACGGGGCACCGGGGCCAGGAGCCGCGCGCGGGTCTCGCTGCTAGCGCCCCGCTCGCTTTCCCCGGCGGAGGGGGAGGCCCACGGGCGGCGGCGGCGGCGGCGGCAGCAGGAGCAAGTGGGGCGCCAGCAGCAGCGAGGCCCGCACGCGGCTCCCGGCACCGGAGGAGGAGGAGGCGGGGGCCCGCCTGCCCAGGAGCCCCGGGTTCCCCCCCACCCCGCCCGTGTGTGTGTGGGGGGGGGGGGGAGTGGCACGCCCGACGCAGCAGCAGTTACCCCCCGCAATCAATAACCCCCGCCAGCCGCCTCCTGCTCCTGCTCCGGTTCTCCTCCTCCTCAGCCGCCTCCCGCCGCTGCCGGAGGAGCAGCAGCGAGGGCAATTGGGTGAGGGGTGGTGGTTAGGGCCCGGCGGCGGGGGGGCGATTGCGGGGGGGTGGCTGCTGCTTCATCGTCGGTGCATTGTGCCGCCAAACACGCGGGTCTCGCTGCCCCTGGGAAGGCCCATCGGCAGCGGCGGCAGCAGGAAAGTGGGGCGCCAGCAGCGAGGCCCGCAACAGGATGCCCAGGACCCCGGGTTCCCCCCCACGATCAGTGGCATTCCCCCGGTGAGGAACGCCACCGCGTCCCTCCTGGCGGAGCCCAAGCAGTCAACGCCGACAGCGTTTGGGGGCGGAGTCGCTGGCTGGCCACCAGGAGGGGAGGGGAGGGGAGGAGGGAGGCTTCGGCCATCTCTCACCTTGTGTATCCAGGCGAGAAGAGGAGGACAGGGATCATGTTCCCCAGTTACCACGGACCGGCACCGGTTGCGGACCGGGGGTTTAAGTGGTATAAATGACATAACTGTGAACAACCTTAGAAGGGAGTACCCAATACCAGTCCCTTCATTGTCACATTTGTCATGGTTCCAGCACTAGGTGTGGAGAGGAAGAATCATAGAATCATACAGTTGGAAGAGACCTCAAGGGCCATCCAGTCCAACCCCCTGCCATGCAGGAACCCCCACCACAGTATTTCTGACAGCATTTCTGACACATGGCCATGCAGCCTCTGCTTAAAAACCTCCAAAGAAGGAGACTCCACTACCCTCCGTGGCAGCATATTCCACTGCTGAACAGCGCTAACCGTCATGAACCTTATGTTCAACTGGAATTTATTTTCCTATAATTTGAAACCATTGCCCCGAGTCCTAGTCTCTGAAGCCATGGAAAACAAACTTGTTCCCTCTTAAATATGGCATCCTTTCAAATATTTAAACATAGCCATTAGTACTACATCTCTCCCTTTTGGCATCTGCTCACAGAATGCATCATCCCACTCCTCCACCTGGCTTGGGGGTCTATAACATACCCTCACAGTGATATCTCTCCCAGTTTTTTCACCCGATTTGTACCCAAATACTCTCAACATGCTTTCCATGCTGTTTATCCTGTATTTCTTCAGCAGTATAAATGTCCTTAATATATAAAGTTACACTTCCTCCTTTCTTACTAGGTCTGTTCCTTTGAAACAGGTTAAACCCTCCAATAACTACATTCCAATCATAAGTCTCATCCCACCAGGTTTCAGTGATGCCAATTTTGTCATATTTATTTTGCTGTATTAGGAATTCCAGCTCCTCTTGCTTGTTCCCCATGCTCTGGTGCATTGGTGTAGAAACGTTTGAGGCCATGTGTGCTTCTTAAATGTCATTTGCTTAACCTGCTTTTCCTCACACTGATGGTCTGTACTACTCCTTGTCCTACTCCTGTTGCAACATTTGGGCTAATCTCCACAACCCCTTCTGGATTGCTACCATTAAGAAAATTTTCTCCCTCCCCCTGCAAACTGAGTTTAAAGCTCTCCTTATCAACTCTGCAAGCCTCTTGGCAAAAAGATTCCTACCAGAAGTGGTGAGGTACACCCCATCCGTGCACAATATCCCATCTGAATGAAATAGAAAACCATAGTCCAAGAATCCAAATCATTCCTGCAGGCACCATCTCCAAAGCCAACCTCCACTATTGTTCTTTCCCTTCATGTGCCACATCCTTCTACAGGGAGGAGAGATGAGATTACCATCTGGCCACCCAGGTCCTTCAGCTTCCTACCCATCTCTTCATATGCTTTTGTAATATCCTGAAAGCTGTGTTTTGAATAATTGTTAGTTCTTACATGGACCAAGAGAAAGGGGTTAGAATCTGTGGGCTTGATGAGTCTCGTCAGTCTCTCTGTTACATCCTGAATCTTGGCTCCAGGGAGACAGCAGACCTCTCAGTTCATTTTGGCTGCAGATGACCGCTTTTGTTCCTCTAAGCAAGGAATCCCCAACCACCACCACTCACCTCCTCTGAGGCTTGGTAGATGCCCCTTGGTGTGCTGTTGGATTCTGATTTCTCTGTGCAAGGTCTTCAGGCTGCTCTTTCTACAGTTTGTTCTCCTGGTTGATAAGGGAGAGAGGTTGGAATCTATTTTGCAATTGCAAACTCCCTGTCTGTTTCCTAGTTCTTCCCTTTCTGACTGTCTTCCCTCCAAGTGTTTGTCTCCAGTATTTGTGAAATGCCCTTGTGCTGATTTAGATTACCCGTCACCTGTGTTGACAAAGTTTTTCTCTGCTTCCTGTTCCCTAATGTTGCAAAGTATAGAAACACAGGCCTCCAGCTGCCTGACCTTGTCCTCCAAGAGGGCCACTAGGTTACATTTTGAGCATGTGTATCCTGGCACTTGGTTTTGCAAAAAACCAAACATGCCACAGGTGATACATGTACCTGCACCTGCCCCCTGCCCCTCCACCTTGACTAAATAAGGTCAGTTACTTGAAAAATGAAAGAAAGAAAAAAGAAAATATAATGGAAAACCGATCCTCCCACTTAATCTTCTCTGCTACTCTAGATGTTCCTGGTTGTGGGTCACCCCTGCACACAGATTTCCCCCAGGTTCTCACATGTGTGTAGAGCCTCCATGTAGGCATGGACCACTGTGCTTTAGAGCCAGTGCTGAAACCAAGAAGAAAATTGCAGAGAGGGTAGGAACATAGCTCTCTATGCATATTATCAGCATTAGCTTTTATAACAGCTCAATGGGGCTGCAGCTGCTGCTCATTGCAAATCCTTCCCTGTTAAATGAAGTTGTGGTCCTTTAGCCCTTATGTTGTACTGAGTCTTTAATTTATTCTAGAGTATGGAGGCATCACACTATTTAAATTCAAAGGTCCTTCAAGGATTTTCAAAAGGGAACATCTGCAATACTGAACTGAAGCACAGCTAAACTTTATGTGTGTTTGCAGTGAGGCGTCCCCAGCTAATTGGATACAGGACTTTGCCTTTACAGAAGGATCTTAAGCATATTTACTGTAAACAATGTTCTGCTCAGTTCAATGAGTCTTATATCCTGTACAGGTTCCCCATCTCAGTCAGTTTCAGGAAACTGCTGGGGGGGGGGACTGAGCTTTGTTTTGTCAGCAAACAAAGTCTCTAACTGTTCAGAGCCTGCAAAGTTGCATTCCTTCTGTGCCTTTTACCATTCATTGATGTTTACGCAGTTTAACTTGTCAGTTTCCAAACTGCATGAAGTAGCATCGAATAGCATGGGTGGATAGCATTTTGCTATTCACTTTAATGTCCAAATGATATTGTTCCAGCTATTCTCAGGGATTCTTTGTGCTTGGTTTCTCGTATGACTGAACTTTACAGCGCAAGCATTCTTGGAGAAGAGAATTCAAAATCAAACAAATAACTACTCTTTGACAATGCTGTTTAAATTTGCATACAACACAATTTATGCTAGGAGTGTTTGATCACTCATCCAGTTGGAAAACAGAAACAATACCTTGAGCAGGAAAACAAGCACACAAAGAGTGACAGGGGTTAGCTAAGGAAGCAAAGGGATCTTGGAAGGAATTCAGCAGGGAAGAACAGGATTCTATGTTGGAGCTCCACAGAGGCTGATAAGCTGCATTCACTGTGGCATTTGAATATAATCTAGAATGAGCTTTTTCAAAAACTAGAACACTTCATAGAAAAGGAAATAAAATCCAATTTGAAAAAATCCTGGGTTGGAAATATGCATCATTGGATCAAAATGTTTTCCAAACCTTGATGTTATCAAGGCAAAGTGGTGGCAGCGGTGACTATGCAATGGACTTTATGAAGGAAGTATTTAATCCTTAAAGGTAAAGGTTCCCCCCACACATGTGTGCTAGTCATGTCTGACTCTAGGGGCGGTGCTCATCTCCATATTCAAGCCGAAGAGCCAGAAGTGTGCAAGTCCATGGCCACATGGCCAGCATCGCTGCAGGAAAACGCTGTTTTACCTGCCTGCTTTTTACAGAGGTACCTATTTATTTACTTGCATTTACAGTACATGCTTTCAAACTGCTAGGTTGGCAGGAGCTGGGGTTATCAGCAGGAGCTCACTCCACTGTGACGGTTACTTTACGTCCTTCCTCGAGCCGAGGTAAACTTGCCTCCGTGTTGAAATCGGTTTTAGTCACGTGACCTAATGCTGGTTCTGCCCCTGTTTCTCTGTACTCAAAGGCATGCTGATTGAAACTGGCAATACTTTAACCGCACGTCCTCGATCCTTACCTGGCGGTAAGGAACAAACACAAACCAGGGTGAACTGTTTGAGGAAGAATCTTGGTTGATAAGCGGGGAAAATGGATTCATAAGAAGGAGTTATAATTCTTGTTGTTCAATACATCGAAATACCGATGTTCCTCCCCCCTTCTCAACCAAAAAAACCAAGTAATCACACTAACTCAATGCGAGTTAAGAGGAACTGCACGTCCCCTGGGGGGCGGATCGAGAAGCAGATTGAAAAGATTCCTGAGCTCCAGGACGGGAATGTTTCACCCCGCTTGGAGCGCAGTTCAGGGGGCGTGGTCAGGGTGAACTCGGATTGACCCCACAAGGCCGTGAGGTTCCGTTCCTTCGAACTCAGATTGACCCCACAAGGATCTGAGGTTCCGTTCCTTCGAACCAGTCTCGAGCGGGGCCGCGAACTGCAGTGAGAGGGACGTGAAGTATCAGCCTGTGTGGCACCCAGGATTCAAACTGCTGAGCTGCCGACTTTGCAGCCAACAGATTTTGGAAGCCTTAGTCCACTGAGCCACCACACCCTAGATCTAATCCTTAATCACCTGCTAATTTCCCCTCCCCAAGAATATTCTTCCATTTTGTTTCCCTCTCACATAGTTTATAATGCAGTGTGTGTGTGTAATACTGGACTCAGACATGGTTGGACATGATTTAGAGGGCACCTGATGTGAAGCAAGAGTATGAATGGCTCGTAATACCCTCCCATGATCAAGTTCTCTCAAAAAATACACACACACACTCCCAACATAATTTATCCATCATTCTTGAAGTAACTCAGGGATTCCAGGTGTAGTTCCAATGTAGTGCAGGAAGAGTAAGCCTGCAGCCATCAATCAATCCCCTTCCATTTCTCGAGTATGCATCATCCACTTCCCCAGAGAATCCATCTCAGGGTACTCTTGACATCACTCTTCATGCCCATAAATGTATTAATGGGATACCAGCAGCCAAGTCTGGCATATCCCTCATTGTTTCTCAGTTGCTTGCCCTGTCTTCTGTTCAGACCTCAACGACAATCCAGTTTCAGTTTTCCACAAAACAGTAATAATAGCTTTTCTACCACTCCAGATAACTCCTCACCTGGGACAGATCCCACAGATTCAGGTACATAGTTTTGGTGATAATGGCTGCACAGATTAATAAAGAGAGGAAAGCTATTTACATTATTACCACCACAGATTCTTGCTGCTGAAGCTTCTCATTATGTGTTTCTACAAATATGCATGGCATATTATACAAATAAATAAATAATTTAAGATATATATCCCATGTGTTAGATTCCAAAAGTGAGAAGCAAACTATTTGTTTCTTGAGACCACTCTGAACATATGTCATGATGAGAAAGGTGGGGCTGTTCATCTTATGCCTGGTAGACATGTTGCAATATTGTACAAATGTTACTGTAACTATGGCAGGTTATTTAGCACTCCAAATACATAAGCTATCATGATGTGCACATCCCCTGATTCAATGTGAGGGCTAATTTGGCACTTGAGAATGGCGTCAGAATACATCCTATGAAAAGCCAGACTAGGTCCAGATGAAGAAGGAGTGAAAATTGGTGGAAACATTAATAATTTAAAATATGCAGAAAGCAGCACCTTATTAGCAAAAAGCAGTAGTGACTTAAGCATGATGGTTCACAACCTGGGGGGCAGGACCCTTTTTTGGGGGGGGTCGAATGACCATTTCACAGGGGTCGCCATGAGCCAGTGAAGAAAAAGGCACAAACGGCTTGGGTCTGGAGGAGGTGGGAAGGGGGGAAGAGTGAGTTACAGCCTGATAGGTTGGAGGGGATGTCAGTCAATGGCACCAGAAGCTGCGAATGGCTGAGGGTTCTCTATGGCACCTCTGGCAGTGGCCTGCCAAAGGAGGCTTGTGGCCTCTTCCAAGCAGGGGAAGGGGTCACCACAACATGAGGAATTGTATTAAAGGGTTGCGGCATTAGGAAGGTTGGGAACCACTGCTTAAGCGGATTTGGTTAAGAAAACCAAATTCATGACTAAGAAGAACTAAGCCACTTTTAAACATTCACAGTGGAGAAACTGAAATAGTGAGAGTTTGTATATCTCAGTTCAATCATCATTCCATGTGGAGACTGCAACCAAGAAGTCAGAAGACAGAAACTCAGAAGGAAAGCAAAGAAAGAGGTAGAAAAGATAATCAGGTGTAAAGGTGTGTCACTGGGAACCAAGGCCAAAATAATCTACATCTTGCATTTCTGATTATGATGTACTGTGTGGGTGTTAAAGCTGGAGAGTGAAAAAAAAGCTGTCAGAAAAAAAATGTTTGAAATGACATGCAGGAGAAAGGCTTTGTGGACTGCCAGAAAGACAAAGGTCTTAGGTCAAATCAAGCCTGAAGTATATATTGAATATTGAAACTGAGGCTGTCAATAAAACAAAAGGCAGGATTCTCTGGAAAAAGGCAACAATTCTGGGAAATTTGGGATAGTAACAGGAGAAAAGGAAGACGAAAATTGAGATGGATTGACTCCCTAAAGAAACTCACAAAAGCTGAGCTTGATTGTTGAGGACAGGCCTGCTGAAATCCCATCTTCATACAGGCCGTCACTTCACGAAGAACTTCTCTTCGCAGCGTGATTGCCTTCGCTATGAATTCGAAGGCGGTCACGTGGTAGTCACGTGGTCTCCATTCGCCCCCACCCCTCTTTCCGTGTCCTCACCGGGCGAGGTTTTAGGGTCGAATCCAGTAGTACTTCACGTGCTCCCTTCGCATTCGGAAGCTTACTTGCAACGTCCGGTTTCTGCTTTCTTTTATTTTTTTAAGAAAATTACCACGGCGTATCGATGCATCAATACCCGGCTGTCATTTGCGGTCAGAGGACTTGTGGGCGGCCATCGTGTTTCCCTGAAGCAGAGCTGCTGGGTTGGTTTTTTTTTTGGGGGGTGGCGGGGCGGGGAGAGGCTTCTCTCAGCTTCATCGCCCTGTGTGCCCCGCCGCCGCTCTCTGGGTGGGCGCGCGCGGGGGTGCTGCGGCGGCGGCACCGAACCCCATCCCCCCTCTTCATTCGCCATCCCTTGCCAGTCGCTCATAAGTGCCCCCCCCTCTGTTTGCCCCTGAAAGAAGCAACCGGGTGAAATATCTATGCATCGGCATTTCGGAGAAAAAGTAAGTTAAAAAATAAATAAATATACAACTGGCCACAGTGAATTTGGATACGAAGCGGGATGCGAAGCGAGGGAGATTCCCGAGGCAGGGGAGGAAGGAAGGGCGTCAAATTCGGGGTGGCTTCCAAAATGGAGGATCCGGACCCGACCGATTCGCATTCACGGCTGGCGCAGATTCGTGAAGTAACGGCCTCGCTATCCAAAAGTAATTGGGGGGGGAAGGAGGGAGAGAGGAAGGAAGGAAGGTCAAATTTGCTTTGGCCCCCAATCATTCTGGAGATGTCCTTTCCAAGTAATTGGGGGGGGGGGGTTTGAAGCCTTCCGTCCCTAAAGTTCAGCTCACTCCCACTTATCCTCTTGCATCACCTCAGCACCTTTTGTATATGATACCATGCACCTCATTTGTTCCTTCGGTTTCTTTCTGTCTCCTTTTTTGTGCTCCTTTTTATTTTATTTTGTAACTCTTTGAATATTGATTCCTCCCATCACTGCAGGTATCTGAATTTACCAGAAAAGTGTCAGCCTGTATACTTTGAGCTGTTCTGTGCCCAAATAGCCATAGTTTGAGCAGAAATTTGGGATTTATTAGAAACTGGTAGATAACCCTAATATAACCTATACATTGTTGTTGTTGTTGTTGTTGTTGTTGTTGTTGTTGTTGCTGTTGCTGCTGCTGTGCTGTTGTTGATGTTGTTGATGATGATGCTGCTGCTGCTGATGATGATGATGATGATGATGATGATGATGATGATGATATCCATTCTCATAACTACCTTGCTGAATTTGTCTTTAAAATATAAGACAGAGTATGATTTTTTTTTAAAAAAAATTATGGCAGAGAGGTCAGTATAAGTCTGGTTTTTAATAAAAGCATTTGCTTAATGGAATTCAAGTCATTGTGTACCATTCAGGCCACAAACCCCAAGAGAGGAAAGACCTCAACAAGAATGAGTATACCATGTTTTCCAGGTGTAGGCCATTCAGTTGTTATTGTACTAAAATCTCCATCAAAGCCAGCATAGCCAATGATGATGGGAGTTGCAATCTAACATTTGGACATCCATGAAAATGTCATCTCTTTTGCATGAAAAAAGAATACTGCGAAGCTGATCTTGCTTCACCAGTAAGCAGAAGAAGGAACATGATTCAATTCAGAGAGCAAGCTTCTATAAAAGAAAGAACAATACTTGGCTGTGTGTACTAGATTAGTTCAATAATGTATAAAGAGAAAGAATATGGTATGTTGAATCACTGGATGCTTAATTTGATAAATATATCTTCAAAGAGTATTCTTTTATATAGATGTACAGAAAAGTATTCCAGAGAGACAGTTTATTTTAATCTCCTTCACAGGCAGACAAAGGCTTCCTTTTCCCATTTTTTTTTTAAATCTGGCCTAGATTGTAGTCTGACAAAAACCATGAACAGGAAGAAAGAGACAAGTGAGCAGGAAAACAGAAGATGAAAGCATAGATGTGGGAATACAGGAAGTATGAAGGGCTGATAAGAACTGACTGGTGGCCTGTTTGGGGATTTGTTTGGGGGGTGCAGGTTGTTGCTGTTCCTCAAAATTATATATGAGGACTGTAACTAAGCAGAGTCAGTCACTCAGCATTGTGGAAATCAAAAGGATGAACTGTTTTGGGGAAGTGCTCAAATAAGCAACATCTGCAGGTGACAAGAAAGCCACTGAGAAGACTTCCCTGAGGAAATTTCAGTGAATGGAAAGACCGAATAATTATGACACCACATTGGAGGAGGTGAAAAGATTTGTGAAGCAGTAACATAATGAGGATACTGAGAACTTTCACAAGAAACAGAAATTGTCTGAAGAGAAAATTCTGCCATGATGTCCTTTCCTTTATGCTGGAGGAATTTGTTTGTTTGTTTGTTTGTTTGTTTGTTTGTTTGTTGTCATTGTCATCATGTGCCACCAAGTCGTCTCCAACCTAGCAAAGGGCACAAATCGAATTGGCAATTCAACAAAATGAATTTTTACAATTTTTGTTTCATTCTAAATGAAACAAAACAATAAAAAACAAAACAAAAAATAAATGAAATGAAACACCATTTTGGTGTTTCGTGCCCATCTCTAATATAGATGAAGGTGTGGAAGGCGGCAGAGGGGGGGGGGGAACACTGATCCTTGGCAGGAAGCCAAGGAAGCCAGGAGGACAGGAGGACAAGCCTCCCAGTGAGAGGAAGAAGCCGGCAAGGAGTTCAAGCCCAAGGACAGACCAGAGAGTCTGCAGCTTCAGCATCTCAACCTGGAGCCAGTAAGCAAAGGAGCTTTGGAGGAGAAGCCTTGGCCCTGGTTCCTTCACTTCCCCAGCAGTTTAAGGAAGCTAATTCCCTGGTATGGGAGAAAAGCCAAAGCAATTGCAGCTGTTTCCTGGTGAAGAGCTTTCCTCAAAGGACATTCTGGCCTAGCTGTTTGAGAGTGGGGTAACTCCCCACCAGCAACAGGATTACTCCCTTACTGTCATGGGGGGGGGGAGGTGACTTCAAGGAGAGCTAAGCCTGCCTGAAGGGCAGTGGAGGACTGCTGGGGGAGCCTGAGCCCACAACACTTTAGTGGTGGTCTCTTCTCCTTGGAAGCTGTGGCATACCCTACTCCGTGGGTTGCTGAACTTTGGGTGTGGTCTGAGAAGGGATATCAGCCTCACTTTGAGAGACTTGGACTCTGACATAACTTATGGTTAGGCTTTTTTGTTGCTTACCCTTACTAAGTTCTAATAAAAGTTTAATTTCACTGCTGCTCATTGGCCCATCATGGGGGGGGGGGGGGGGGGGGGCTTCACAAGTGCTGATGTACATAGAATTTTGAGACCTAGTAGACCCTTAAGAGTAAAGCAGGCAAATTTCAGACTGCTAGATTCATGTATATTGGGCATCTTTAAAGTTGGCTTTAGAAAAGAAACTTTTCTAAAAAGACTGAAGTGATTTGAGGACATTCAGTCCTATTCATGTTCTTAATACAAACTGATTTGTAAAGTCACCTAATTTTACCCCAGCACTGAATCTGGCTATTATACTTTGACCTGGATTTCATACAGTTCAGTCCAAATCAGGCTGATTCAGAGATTAGAATTAGGGATTCATTTGAATCTGATGCCACAGCCCTAGTTCATTGTAAACTAAGCACTATTCTCAAACCTATTTTACATTCTAAGGCAAAATGAAGATGTCTACCAGCAATTCAATGTAGTTTGGCAGGCCCGTCTGGTTGGAGCATTGTCTCATATGAGAGGAGATGAAGAAGATAAATTCATAAATTGCAGCATTATATGACACTAGACGGTCGTAGGAAGACATTGATTTCCATTTGTTAAATGAAAAATTGATACTCCAATCTCTGTTTCTATTACCAGTATCTGGAGAATAGAAAATTAAATGAATTGCATTATGCTGTATAATAAAATAGCTTAAAATGTAATGGGAAAAATGTTGAAGAGAGGAACTTTCGATACATCATTTTTAACATGGAGATTCTAAAACCTGCAAGCCTGAAGGCTGTTTAAGCTATAATAGGACTATACCATTGGTTATTTCATGGGTGAGCAAAACTATCACTGTACAGTAAATTGTTTCTATCTAGTGTTCTAGATCTACGAAATGACAAGTAAACAGAAAATAAGCAGAATTTGGAAAAATTGCTTTTTGTACAAGAATGGCCATAATTCCCCCAGCTAACACAAACAGTAAAAAAATAGAAATCTACAGTAGTACCTCTTCTTATGAGTTTAATCCGTTCTGAATGCATGCTCATAAATTGAACAACTCGCAAGTAAAGCAGCCATATCCAATAAATAAATAAATATTTTAAAAAATTTAAAAAATTAAAAATGTAAGTAGAGCAGACCACATCTAAAATTTGTAAGCCAGTGGTTAAAACGCCAATGGATTTCCGCTCTTAAATCAAATAATCTCTGCTCTCCAGACTTGTCGCTGTTTGCACAAACACATCAAGGATGGGTGTGGTTGGGACTAGCTTCTCTCCAGCTACTGTAGTGATAATTCTGGATTTCAGGAAAGCTACACGGGGCTTACATCGCTATATCCCTGCATAGGGCTGCATAGTCATCTTCATAGTTTTTCTTTAGACAATGTGCAGCACACACTGTATGCTTTAAAATGTGGTCAGCAATGGTCCAGTAAGTTGTAACTTGAGAAGCCTCCTGAGTGTGTTACGATCCATGCGCATGCACATACATGCAAGTAGGACTTTTAAAAGTTACCTTTTGGACCACACTTGGCAGAACCTCTGGCCACATGTGTTTGTGTGGGATTATTAGAGTCCTTAAACCACTAGTTTTTTCAAGTTCTAGTATATACTCAATTCAAAAGGCTGTACCATGGCCTGCTTCCTTTGGGATAAGACCTAAATGGAACTCATTGATGGCTATTTGTTTAAAATCTACCCCTTGCGTGTGGATGAGAAAGCAAGCACTAGTCAGGAAGTCTGTGGATTAACTCCTCAAAACAAAGAGTATGCCTTTGCACACATACTGCATGCATATACATTTCTATGGTTCTTTCCTGCCAGCTGCTTCAAAAATTGGAGCAGGGGCTGGCTTTAATCGAAAAACTCCCAACAGCTTTCTTTCACATTTATTTTTAAAATTCTTGCGATAATGCCCAGTTACAGGGCACATTGGTTGGTGGTAGAAAAGCTGGCAGCATGCTCATCAATCTGTATTATTCAATATTCAATTCTGAGCCAGCAGGATCAGTGCACAGCATGTACTGTAGTTTGTAAGATCCTAGCAGTGTTGTCCTCTATGTACCAACTCAGAAATAAGTTCCACTGTTTTTTCAACTCAGCACAATTGTGTGGGGGCATAGGATCTGCAGCTCAAGTAGTCAATTTCTTTGACATAGAACTTGGGAAATTACTTTGGAGAAGAATATTCTGATTTTCTGATAACAAGCGTGATAGAATGAAGCTCTGGGTCCCAGAGCCCTTCGTTTGCCTCATGATATCATTATTTTTAAAAAAATTAACCTGCCAAGCTCTATGAGCTGCTCACACTGTTCACAGCCAATATCTTGATCATGTTTCCATGATCATCAAACTGTGCTCACTTAAAATATTTCAGTCATTAATTATTTATGACATTGGATACAAACTGACTGGATCCTCTCTTATCTTGCTCTACGGAGTGTTAACTGCGTCATTTAAGAGATTTTGCACTTCCTAAAAACTCCACTGTTTTTCTTGAATTTTTAATAAGTACTATCCTTAGACAATATACAAGAAAATATACAGCCTGTTTAAATGCAAATGTTTTTTAAATCCAAAATTCCACTTACATCTTTTGTAAATGCTTATGGAAATGGGAAGGGATGTAAACTTTTTAGAGATAGGCATGAAACGCTAAAATGGTGTTTTGTTTCATTTTTTTTTCATTTTGTTTGTCCTCATTTTGTTTTATTTTGTTTAGAATGATTTTTTTTAAAAAAATCATTTCAGTTTTCAGTTTTATTCATTATTCGTTTTCCCCCCTAATCAGACATGTGGGGGGAGGTGCAGGGTGTTCAAACTGTCTTTGAGCCACCAAAGCAAATGGTGGCTGCAGCCATTGCCACTTGCTTTGGTGGCTCAAAACAGTTAAACAACCCCATGCTCCCCCGCAATGGGGCGCACGGGGGAACAAAAAACAAAATGAAACAAACAAAGAATTTCCAGTTCATTTCATCTTGTTTTCTTTTAAAAAACAGTTCATTTTTCATTTCATTCTGAAACAAAACAAAAAAATAAAAAACAAAATAAATAATTCATTTTGTGGCCATCCCTAAAACTTTTGAATTAAGACATGCAAAAGTGACATGGACAAAAAATAGACTACCAAAATATTTATGGATCATTTAGAGCAAGAGTAGCCAGTAGTCTTATGGTATATTTAAAATGAACTGTTTTTCAATTTTTTCTTAAGCTTTCGTGTATCCAAATTCAGTTCTTCAGATGAATGGAATTTATTTATTTATTTATTTATTTATATACCACCCGTCTTCTGAAGGAACTCCGAGTGGTTAACAACATCAGCGAACAAACAATAAATAACAACAATGCAACAAGAAGAAAAAATACTACAGCAAAAGGTAAAATATGTAAAATAATATAACTATTTTATGTGAATGATTACACATATAATGCTACTATCTTTCTAACTATTACTGGATAACTGGGAGAATCCCACAGGGTTGCTCCTTCTCCTTTCTCATAAGACCATCCCTTTTTTTTTGGTATCATAATTAATTGTGATTGGTGTGATTGGTGTTATAACTGTACTGATGCCAACACTAACCACAAAAACCACAAAGTCATAATTTGTAGATATAATTGGGCCTTCTGTCATAAATCAGACAGAAATTATAGTTCAGGACCTTAATGTGCACAAAAGTGTTGGTTTAAACCATTTTTTCATGGGAACCACCAAAGGAGGGGCGCCTTTCCTGCTTCAATAATAGTATTTCTGGACCTGAAACTGAAATATTAAAATTTGGAACAGTCAATATTCTAGTTTAACACTTGAATGTCATTGACGATTGATGCAAGATTGTCACACAATGTCTTTATGCCCTCTCTAAGGACAGCATTTATAACAGAGATGTAGATAACCTAATACAGTTTAAAGTACAGTACATATATTGTTTCATTTCAAATTGTCTTATCACAGAGTTAGGTTTTAGAGAAGAGTTTTAAAGACACCATAGGTCACCAGAAAAGAAGAAGTGGGCCATAGAGCAAACCAAGTCTGAATTGTCTCTAAAAGCAAAAGTGCCCTAACTGAGATCATTGTACTCTCAGCTTGTCACAAGCAGACAAGGCCAATCTGAAAAGATGGTACAGGTGGGAAACATAGAAGGCTATTGGAATAGAGGAAGAAATATTGATTCAATATAAAGAAATCAAGGGCTTGAGTTCTGAAGACCTGAGCAGGAGTGTTAAGGTTAGGGTCTTTTGGAGGGTCACCAATGGTTGTTGTAAGTCAGAAGGAATGTGACAACACATAACAACACATAGAGTATATTGCAGAAATATTTGACAGCAACTAATGGTGTTTTCTTTTTAAAAAAAATAGGTATACATCCATTGTACTGAAATGAATATTCGTAACATTATAACAGAGTTTAGAAGATGCTGATACAAGTTATTTTTCCTGGTGAACGGCAAGTACACCTTGGACATACATATAAACAAGTATTTCAGGGGAGGATATAATAGCCATAACAGAAACCTGGTGGAATGCAGAGAACCAGTGTGATACAGCAACCTCAGGCTATAAACTCTATAGAAGGGATAGAGAGGGGCGGTTTGGAGGGGATGTGGCCATCTATGTCAAAGATGATGTAAAATCCAGCAGAATGGAGATTGATGGTGGGTCTGACTCCACCATAGAATCACTGTGAGTTACCGGTAACTATCAGGTCCAAGGAGCAATGTGATAGTGGGGGGGGGGGGTGCTATCATCCACCAGATCAAAAACTTGAGGGGAAACTTGAACTGAGGAAACAAATCATGGAGGTGTCTAAGAGGGACATGATATTTATTTATTTATTTGACACATTTATATACCGCTACCATTTTCCATTCCGGAACTCAGGGCGGTTCACAATAAAATAGCTAAAAACCACAACAAACAATTAAAACAACAAGCGCAGTAAAAAAGGCAAGATAAAAATAATATTTAGCAATGAGGGGAACCCTTGGTGGGGGGCCAACAGGTAAAGATTATCCCCACATTGACTGGCCCAATGCGAGCTCGGGGCAAGAAAGAGAAACTGGGTTTCTTGACATGCTGAATGACTGTGTCTTAGAGCAACTTGCATGGAGCCCACCTGAGAACAGGCAACTCTGGATCTAATACTGTGTGATACTCAGGACCTGGTCAGGGATGTGAAAGTCACTGAGCCTCTGGGGAACAGTGACCATGATGCAATCTTCTTTGCCATGCATGTCGGGGGAAGTGTGTCAGCAAATCAGACACAAAAACCCTTGATTTCCAAAGGGAGAACTTCCCTCAGATGAGGAAACTAGTTAGAAAGAAATTGAAAGGGAAGGTAAAAAGAATCCAATCTCTTCAGAGTGCATGGAGCCTGTTTAAAACAAAGGTAGTAGAGGCCCAGCACAAGTGCATACCAAAAAGAAAGAAGATCCCCTCTAAGTCCAAGTGTGCCTGCATGGTTAATGACCAGAGTTAGAGAGATTCTAAAGGGCAAGGAGAGGTCTTTCTCTAAATGAAATCCTTCCCAAATGAGGAAAATAAAAACGAACAAACACTCTAGGAAAAGAAATGTAAGACGCTCATAAGAGAGGCAAATAAATACTTTGAGCATTGTATGGATAGCAATATATGAAGGGAAATAAAAGCTTCTTTAATATGTTAGAGGTAGAAAACCTGCCAGAGAACTGGTTGGCCCTCTGGGTGATAAGGGTGGTAAAGCGGGACTTGGAAATTGCATAGAAATTAAATGACATTTGCATCTGTCTTCACAACAAAAGACCTCAGGCAGATTTCGCTGCACGGTTGGCCCCTCTTGATTAAAGTATTAAATCAAATACAGGTTAAAAAGAGAGGATGTTTTAGGTTTAATTGATCAGTTGAAGATCAATAAGTCACTGGGCCCAGATGGACTCCACCAAAGGGTTATTAAGGAACTGAGAGATAAAAATGCGGATCTCTTAACTGTAATAGGCAACTTGTCTCTTAAAATGGCCACAGTGCCGGAGCACTGCAGGATAGCAGATGTTACACCAATTTTTTTAAAAAATGAAGGACCCGGGAAACTACAGCTGAGTTAGCCTTACATCTGTCCCATGGAAAAAAATATTAAAACACATAGAAGAAAAAGCCTTCCTAAGGGAAAATCAGCATATCTTCTCTAAGGGTAAGTCTTGCCTGACAAACCTTTTAGAATTCTTTGAAAAGCTCAACAGGCATGTGTATTTGGGTAAATGAGTGGATATTATCTATCTTGATTTTCAGAAGGCTTTTGATACAGTCCTTCAACAAAGGATGCTGAGAAAATCGCACAGTCAGGGGACAAGAGGGCAGGTGAAAAGTGGTATGCCCAAGGGATCTGTCCTGAGACTGGTGCTTTTCAGTCTGTTCATAAATGACCAGGAGAAAGGGATAAGCAGTGAGGTAGCCAAGTTTGTGGATGACACAAAACTTTTCCAGGTGGTGAAGACCAGAGAAGATTGTGGAGAGCTCCAGAAGGATCTCTCCAAATTTGGGAGAATGGGCTGTGAAATGGCAAATGTATTTCAATTTAGGAAAATGTAAAGTAATGCATATTGGGGCAAAATATAAAAACTTTATCAACTCATGGGTTCTGTGCTATTTGTTACGGATCAGGAAAGAGATCTTGGTGTGCTAGTGGAAAGCTCAATGAACGTGTCTACCCAGTGTTTGACAGCAGTGAAGAAGGCCAATTCCATGCTAGGGAATCATCAAAAAGGGGATTGAAAATTAAACATCCAACATTATAATGCCATTGTGCATTGTACAAAATGATAGTAAGGCCGCACCTGGAGTACTGTGTACAGTTCTGGTCACCACATCTCAAAAAGGACATAGTGGAACTGGAAAAGCTGAAGAGAGCAACTAAAATAATTACTGGGTTAGGGTACCTCCCTTATGAGGAAAGGCTACAGCATTTGGAGCTCTTTAGTATGGAAAAATAGCACCTGAGGAAGGATGTGATTGAAGCATACAAAATTATGCAGGGCATGAGTAAAGTGGATAGAGGGACGCTCTTCTCCCTCTCGCAGAATACCAGAACTAGGGGACATCTACTCAAATTGAGGTTTGGGAGAGTGAGAATAGACAAAAGAAAATACTTATTTACCCAGCGTGTTGTTAATCTGTGGAACTCCTTGCCACAGCATGTGGTAATGGCATCTGCCCTGGATGCCTTCAAAAGGGTATTGGACAGATTCTTGGAGGGAAAGTCCATAACAGTGTGCAAATAGGGATGGACAATTTGTTTTGGAACCTACTGGTTCCAAAACTACCCACGATCCCAGGTGATTTTTGGAAGCCTCCAACACACAAGCAGCCAATCCCTTACTTTGGTCTGGGCTCGCGCAGGGTTAAACTTCAACGAGGAAGCAGGCTGTGGCATCATCTTTTCTTCTCTGTGGTGTTCGCCAATCAGACAGGGAGGCAGGATGATGCCTGTCCCTGCATAGCTCCTTATTGGCCAGCACCACAGAGAAGCAAAGATGCTGTTGCAGCCTGCTTCCTTGTTGGAGCTCCTTGCGGGTGCAAACCAAAGTAAGAGATTGACTGCTTGTGTGTTGGAGGCTTCCGAACACCACTTAGGTGGTGTTTTGCCCATCCCTAGTTACAAACCATGATGGAGATGTGTAATCAGGCTTAGAAACAGGGTAATTCAAGGATGCAGGCGAGTGGTATCAGGAGACATTTATTTTGTCTTGTGCGCCCAGTATTCACTCAGCCTAAAAGTCACTCCAGTAGCCATTTGTCCTCTTGGGAGATTACGATTCTTAGACATTTACGGACATTGATTTCACCTGCAATCATCCATATGGTAGTTAAGAGGACATTATTTCCAACCTATGTTAAGTGTGTTGGAACCTATCAGTACCCAAACAAAATTTTAGAAATATTATCCCTCAAATGAATGTATTATATTTTACAGTGAACTTCCTTTTGTGACAGAATACAAACGAGAGAATTAGTGGAAGCTGAGGGGTCAACAGCTGAACCTCTCAGCTCATAGCCAGAGAAAAAGAATCTGATAGCTGTAGACTGTATGGCCTACTCAACTGAAGAGCTCATTAAATGTCATACACCACTTAAGGCTAATTAACGTGTGCCTATTTTCAAGATGGAATTTCAAGAGGAACCCAATTTCAAGTTTGAAAGTCATGTCAGTCATCAAATACTGTATTTTTGCCTTACAAGACACACTTTTCCCACCCTCAAAAGTAAGGGAAAATATCTGTGCATCTTATAGAGCAAATTTCATTTAGAGATAAGATACCTACACGGATCCTCTCCCATCGTGTGCAGCAGACGGGATTCTGCAGTTCCAATCACAAGGTTTGCAGAGAGGCTTCCTCTTTCTCTTCAGGCAACTTTTCCCTGAATGATGGACTACCTACTATATGTGACTTTTATATGAATCTACCATACATGATTACATAGAGTTTGTGTTTGTAACCACTTACAACTTTTTGTTTATATCTCCCCTTGTGTGATTGCATTGACACTATGTTTTCAATGGTAGTTTCCATCCCTCATAACTTTTAGATGGTCTACCATGCATGATTACACAGAATTTTTACTCTCTCTTTAACTCCCAGTGTTCACTTTAATGTTGTCTTTTAATGCTGTAAGATGCCCCTCAATTCCCTGTCCTCAGACTTGAATATGTCTTACAGTACTGGATTGTATATTGTCCCTCATTGCTGAAAGCTGTCTTGGGTCCTTTTCCAAGGAGAAAGGCAGGGTAAAGAATTCTCTAAATAAAATAAAATAAGTTGTGTAACAATTGTATGCTATCAGGTTGCATCTGACTTCAAATTCTGACCATTTCCTGGGATTTCTAGGTAGAGAATACTCAAAAGTGGTTTACCATTCCCCTCTTCCTTGACACACACTGGCACTGTGTGCAGTGGGGAATTTAACTCCCAACCTCTGGATCTACAGATGAAAACCTAAGCCATGGAGACTTATTGCATCCAAATTTCACAGTTAAAATATAAGTATGTTTCTTTTGCATTTTACTTTCCTCTGTCTTTGGTCATTTTCTTGTGTGTGTGTGTGTGTGACTCTTCTTGACCCCATGTCCATGGAGTTTTCTTGGCAGGAATACTGGAGTGGCTTGCCAGTTCCTACTCCAGGCATCTACATCACCTGGTATTCCCTGGTGGTCTCCCATCCAAGTACTAACCAGGGCCGACCCTGCTTAGCTTCTGAAATCAGGCAAGATCAGATGGGCTTAGGGCATCTAGGCAGCTACGGTCATTTTCTTTTTTGTATCAAAATTAAGCAGCTAATCTTTGTATTGTCAGAGAACTTTGCCTTTTTAATGCCATTGGCCATTGCAATTCTCTTGTCCAAAATGACAGCATGTTTGCACTTCAATAAACTACTGCAACTGCATCAGATTCAGCACGATTCCAACTGATTCAAAAATATATGATTGCATGTTGTACATGTAAAATAAGGGCAAGGAGAAACTGCTGTCTCTTCTTTTGACAGCATTCATTTATTTCTGAACAACTATAGGTGGTTGTTTATTTTACATTTTTTACATCAGATGGCATTGTATGCTGATCCATCACAACACTTTCTACGTTTTAAAAAAGTTCTTAATATTTTCATTTTACTTTAGTGCTAAAACAGAGAGACACTGAACATCTGGGCTGTTCTCTGAGCTAGGGCTTACAGCTCTTGTGCTTGTGCCTTTATGAGGGTTGTGGAACAGATCAGGCACCAGGAGTCCAGTTGCAGAGAGAGAGAGAGAGAGAGAGAGAGAGAGAGAGAGAGAGAGAGAGAGAGAGAGAGAGAGAGAGAGCATACATTGAAACACTGATGTAGTGCTAGGCCACTTAGGATAAACTGGGGGTGGAAATTCAGCTGCAATTACACAAAACATTTCTTTGAAAATGCCCATACATTTGAGACTAAGCTGTAAATACAAGGACAAGAAAGAAAGGATCTGTATGGTATAGTCCCTTGTGATGAAACAACCTGGATTAAATGAGGCTTTCCCATTAGGATAGAGAGAATGACACACAAAAAACACATGGCAGGATTTGACAAGAAAACACAGGGATGATGGATCAACGGATGAACAAAAAGGAAGGAGAAGGCAAAGAGATGATTAAATGTGAAGAAATTACTGGAAAAAAGGGAGAAAGCAGAAGATAATAAAAATATAAAAGGGATAATAAGTGTGATATATAAGATGTTGACAGAAAGTGAATATAAACCAATGGCTCTTAAGGAGGTCTGGCAGAGATATTTAAGGGAAAAGACTAGTAGAGTTTAATTAAATTTAATGAACCATGACATATCACTCTCATGTTGGATATGTAAGAAGGAAAGGGGGGAGGTTTATAAATGTGGTGGCCATGTGAAATGAGCCAGAAGTTGTGGTAAAAGAGATAAAAGGAATTATAGGGATTGATATACCAAAGGGTCCAATGAGAGCCTTGGTAAATAAATTGAAAATTATCTAATTAGGATGGGGGGAAATTAATTAATTATTATGGTAGCAACTACAAGATCAATTTGCAGGAATTGGAAGAATGATAACCAGTTTAACATGGAGGATTAGTGTAATAAAATGTGAAATATGATGATCAACAACAAATGACATGTGTCTAGAAAGGGAATATTGAAAGCAAATTGTTTTAAGGGCATATGGAATGTTTCTCTAATGGCTATATTTTGTAATGGTAAAGGTTATACTTCAGGACAAGAATCATTATATTTTTGAGAAAGAAAAAGAGGTCATGTAAATTAAAAAGAAAAAGAAAAAAATTGAGGATGAAGGGGAGAAGCGGATGTATTTTATATTTGTGCATTTTGAATGGAAAATGAGTTTGTTTTTGTTGTTAGTTGTGTTGCTTTTTATTTTCATCTTTTATTTGTCATCTCATTATTGATAATTGTTCATTGTTAAAATAAAAATGTATATTAAAAAAAGAAAATAATGTTCTTTACTTAATATTGGATTTTTAGGAGCATTATTATCCCCTCAACCAGTAAAGAGGCAGGACACAAAAGATGGGTCTCACACTTAGGACACAGCTTTATTTATAAACCTGAAGTAGGGCTGGTGATAGTGTACCACATCTATGGTATAAGAGTAGGTAGATCCTATTGGATCCTTTCCAGCCTGGGCTAGGTAAGTCCTGTGAGCCAGGACCTTCCTTTACATCATCAGGCTTGTACCATCTCTAGGAGATATCCTTGGGTCCATTTTCATCCTAATTCTCATGAACTGAGTGTCTGTTCATAACCAAGTCTGTTTCAAAGAGCCATTCCTTTTTGTGTACCAAAATCACAATTTGGCATCCATCCAGGGGACCCAATCACCTAAGAGCACCCTGAGGAGCTCACAGGTATTCCCTCTTTTCCAGGGCTGTCCATCAGATTGTGATTTCTTTATACACAACAATACCATCGAGCTGTCCTCATTGCCCTCTAAGAAACAAAATAGAAAATGCAAAAATGACTCAATCCTCTTTTGCTCAATATATGGCAATCAGGAAATCCTGGGTCTAAAAACTCTATTTCCTATGATGCAACCAAAGCCTCACCCTGGTCTATAGGGTGGAAGGTAGGCCATCTTGCAGCAGCAATGAAAGAGGCCAGCAATGGGGCAAGTCAAGCTTTGAGTGCCTCACCACCCCTCCTGCAACAAGACAACAACACCCAGCATCACCTCAAGTCCTTCCCATGACTGAAGGACTTACTGCTCCCTCTCCCCCCCCCCCAGCTGCAAAGCAGCAACACCATCGAAGCATCAACATTTGCCAATCATGGCACAAAAATCACCACAAAAAAGTTCAGAAGTGCAAATCATATCAATCTAAATCACCCACTAGCTTCTCCATGATTAAAATTCTTTTTTTGCCCACCACTGAGAATATTAATTAAAAGGGCTTCTTATGAACGCACACCTCTCTTCATATTTCTAAATCCTACCTACAGTCTAATGACTAATAAAGAATCTGGTTTTGGGTTCTTTAAAGAAAATTGAAACACAAACCCTAATTCCTTCAAAGATTAAACCATTTGATGAATTCAAACAGACAGGGCAGAAAACAATGCAACAAAAGAAAGTATATTCAGACAAAGCCTTTATACTTGGATTTAGCATAATGCAAGTTGGTGCTTTATTTGTATGCATGGTACAAACCTTATGTCAAGCAAGCTGGCTAAAATAATGCTGCTGAAAAGTAGCCCTGTCTCAAACGTGTGCTAAAATTAGCTTTAAAAGTTTGGCTCCCCTCTGATACGCCGAGAGAACCAGAGTGGTCTTACTGAATGGGGAACGCCATGGCTATTCTACCAAAAAGAATACCCTACCCTGTTTATTTCCTTGTTAAGGCCTACATGGTATAGATAAACATAGTCATCTGAGAACTGCATCTTTCTGATAGGACTATATGCTACCACAACATTGTGTGGGAGATAAATAACTTTTGCCTTTTCTCGGAGGGAAACTTCAACTATAAACAAGCTGTGGTCACACTAAGGAAGTACCCCACTTTTTCTCATATTTTCTGCATCCTGTGTAGTTATGCATTGTGGTCACAAGGCATAGATCCTGTGATAGCGATTCATAACTTTTAAACCAAGACACTGTCTTGGGGGGGGGAGCGTAATTTAGATGCAGTACTTTCATCTACACCCCTAAAACAGGACATGCCTCTTCTTTCTTTTCCTCTGACCCCTTCCCCCCTTTTAAAAAACTGTCTTGGTCATTTCTACTAGTTATTTTTTTCCATTTGTTCTTATTTTGAATTGTCAAACCATTTTGATTTATTGTATTTGTGCTTATTTGTTTATTTGTTCTTTTTATTATTATGATTTGATTATTTGGTTTGATTGATTAATTTTTATTTACTATTTTAAGTTGATTAATCTGTTTTTATATTTTGTATATATTTGTAAACCACCCAGAGTAGCTTTTTTGCTAGATGGTTGTGGTATATAAATCAAATAAATAAATAAATAAATACTGTGCCTGCAAAACGCTCTTGCTGGCCATGTACTTGTCTGGACCATTTATTTAAATGTCTGCACTGAATTACCCCTTTTGGAGGAGAACCCACAGTGTACTGGCAGTAGCAACGACAGTAGGGGGATGTTCAGCTCTATTTGACAGACGTATACCAATGCAACAGCATTCCCATTTGAAAACTAATATAAGAAATAAACTAGGCAGTTGAGCTATAGCAGGCTAGGAATGTGAATTGTACTGTGAGATGAAACATGGAACAAATATAGTAGTAGCCTCCCACGTAGCTAGCGGGATTTGATGCAGAGCTAGCATGGAGGTGGAACAAAATAATCACTAGTGGCCATGTGTTGTCGAATCCCTGCAAAAAGGGTCAAAATGCATGAGGACTAGTAGGAAGTAGTTTGCTGATGGACCGCTGCCTCAGACTATTTCTAATATTCTGGTACACTATTCTATAGAAGTTCATGGTCTTTAGTTTGTTGGTTCAGTGCCCATTATTTGCCCAGTTATTATTTATGCAAAAACTGGTATATTCCCAAAACCACATACATTATTCAGGAGATAACACTGCTAGCATATTACAAATCAAATCACCCTAGAATGATTATGAATTGTAACAGAATTAATCACCTTTGTACTTTGTGATTTCACCCCTATTGATAATAGATTCCATAGGTCATATCTAAGCTCACTCCTCTTTAACATCCTGTTAGATATCCATAGGTTCTAAACTGGTTGATAAACATTTCTGCATTTATATTAAAGTTGTGTTCATGTATATTGTTAATCAACCAGAGAGGATCTGAGAGGACCCCCTTTTTTGAGAGACCATCCAGATATAAGTCATAAAGGCCAGTGACAGATCAGAAAGCAGGCCTTTCCTGTAAAAGAGATGAATTTTCAGAAAATGAAAGTTTGGTACTTTTATATGTTTTGGAAATGGAAAAAAATAAATCTTGTTGAGGATTTATTTTTTTCATTTTCAAGACACACTATGTATGCTGGCAAGTGTCAGTGCTCTGGGGCTCAAGTTAGCTAACCTTCTCCCAAGTAGCATAGAATCAAAGAGGGGGGAACCCACAAATCCTGTTGTCTACTTAAAATGGAATGAGTAAACTCTATGGTTTCCTATTAGGGCATGTCTAGTCAACAAACCTCCATGGTAACAAACTAGGTAATATATAGACACACTATTTGTTATTTAAAATGGCCATGAAATTATTGCTGCACAAGTATGCCACAAATAGATAGTGAGTGACAGCAGCAGAATCCAGCATTCCATAAACCAATCATGCCCACATTGCCACCATGAAAAAGGGTCCCAAACTTTGCATAGCCAAGGGCAGCCTGAATGTTGACAACACAGCATCAATGACAGCAGTCAAAATGGTGGACAGCCTCTTTTGCTTACCACTACTCAGACTTGCAGAAAAACAGTTCATATAACTACTTTGTGTTTGGATGAGAAGTTAACTGATGAAAAAAAGGAGTCAACCACCAACTGCCAACCTCAACCAGTCAGCTGTATGGAATTGCATTCATGCTTGAAAATAAGGACAACAGACACTTCACACTATTGCATATGGCATCTACAGGTTACAAATCATATGCTATACACTAGTGAGAACATAAACTGATGGTAGAGATAAGTCATATGGAATTGGAATGCCATTATTGATTTGTTTTTATTTACATCCTGTTATACTGTAACTATGTGCATTTACTTAATAAAGTAAATTATTCGAGATGGAAACAACTATAAGTGGAAAACAACAGAAGATTTTACAATTAAAAAGTAATATAAAGGACAGATCTATTTTAAAATGAAATAAGAGCATATTTAATACCAGTCAGTTAAAACACTACTAACATAAAATTAAGGTTAAAACGCAAACCAGCAAGGAAAACAAACCAGGTCTATAGGCAAACTCTATTTAGAAAGAATAATTCTGCCTCCTAGCAGGAGGCCATCAACATGTGTACTCAAAGTGGTGCAACTCCTTATTCACGAGTCAGATATAAGGCCAAAACAATCAATAAACTGAACAATAAAAGCTTTTCAAAAAAGAAAGAAAGAAAAATCCCAGTGTTTAATGCTAAAAAATCTATCTCTGTTAAAAAGAGACAGGTTTTGCTTGCTCTTAACTGTTTTAAAGAAAAAGAAAATTAAAATCTTGCCAATAAGCTTTGATTGTTGTTCTCCAAATGTAGGCTGGATTGTGGATTTTTCAAATAGGTTCAAGGGATCATACTTCTGAATTGACATAAATAATACGATTTTTTAAAAACAGAAGCCCCAGCCACAGAGGTGAAAAACTATGTGTAAGGGGTGTGGCCCTGGGCTGATCTGGATTTTTTATGGTATCATGTAATCAAATGTGAATCAGCTGGCCTCAAACCCATAGGATTTTCTGCTTTTCCCCATGTTTTTTCCAGTTTTATATGACCAATTCACTGGTAATAATTCAATATTATGTCTGCTCTGCAGCAAGTACTGGTAATTGCCATTTCAGGCTTGCCATTAAATAAACAAAAAGTTAAGATAATAGTGGACTATCTCAAAATAATTGTCTTCCTCAGTGGAGAAATGGATCTTCTTCCTCCTGGAACAAGCAGGAACAAGTAAAGGTCTGCCTAATGCACACAATTTATTTTTTTTAAATCACCCTGCCTTTCTTTTTGAAAGGCACCCAAGGGAGCTTGCTACCCTGATAAACAATATTTAAAGTTGAAGACACTGAACATACAGTGGTTGTGAACAACATTAAAGACAATATTTAAAGTTAAGAACAATGAGTGTGAAGAGTCATCTTACATAATTAAAAAGGCAATATTAAATCTAAGAAGAATAAGCAAACAAATACTGTATAGGGGAAAATGCCACAAAAAATGTAAAACACAAGTAGTACTACAAACCCAGTCCAAGCAGTAATGCATACCAATCCATCTAAAAATCACATAACAGCTAGCAAGTTACTGAGGGAAGACTTCCCTGAGGAGAAAGGTCTTTGCTTGCAGAAGAACAGCAAAGATGGGGCACGTTTGGCCTTCTGTGGGAGGGAGCTCCAAAGACTGGAAGCAGCAACAGAGAAGACCCTCTCCTATGTCCCCATCAGAAACACCTGTGGGAGGCTGAGAGAAGGGCCTCTCCTCCTGCTTCTTAACACCAAAGCCAGATCATGAGGGGAGATATGGTCTTTCAGACAGTTGGACCTAGGCCATTTAGGGTATTATAGATTGGGACCAGCAATTGTTTGAATTGTGTCCGGAAACTAATTGGCAGCCAGTAACTATGCATTCCCCATAACCAGGCCCAGTCAGCAATATGGCTGTTACATTTTGGAACACCTAAAGTTTCCTTACACTTTCCATTGGTAGCTCCACACAGAGCATGTTACAGTAATCCACACTGAAGTAATGTCCTTGATTTGGTTGCACCTGGTTTTCCTCAGATTTTAGACTCATTGCCTGTTTATCATATCAATTTTCATTTTAAAAAATCCTAGCACTTACAGTAGAGGTAGACAAATATGCAATCATACTTTCAAGCTATTGTTTTGTGAGAATCAAAGTCTTCTGTGCAATTAGCCCAAAATGAAGTTCTCCACAATTTAAAGGAGCACACAGATACATAAATCAAGGACTCTGGGTAACAGGTACAACTGTGGGAAGGCTGGAACCTTGCAGAACTATTGGGAAACAGGGCATAGAAAGTACTGGAAAAAGTGCATTAATTCCTAGCACTCTTTCAATAAAACTTCAGCATATAACATTGTGCTGAAAAATGTCCAAGTTAATGATATCTTGAAATCAGTTTAATTGGAGCTACATTCTTTTATGTAGTAATTATTTTCTCCAGAATATACTCCTCCTTATTCATGCATCAGAAAAGCAAAACATATAGTACAGGTGTCTGTGTAGAGACTCTCAGTCATCCAGGTGAGGTCATCTACAAGCTGAGTCATGGCAACTGGATTTCTTTTCTTGTGAGATTGAAATGTTTTGCTACTCATCTAAAGAGCTTTGTCAGTTTGAGGAAAGTTATCAGTGAGGCCTTCAATTTATGGTTCATCTTGATTTCACATCACCCTGGTCTGAATAGGCTCATTACGTGGACAATGGCCTGAATAGGCTCATAGGTGGCTGTCATGTATCCCAGGCCGTTGTCCACCTAACAAGCCTATTCAGGCTATTGCCCACCTAACGAGCCTATTCAGACCAGGGTGATGTGAAATCAAGGTGAACTATAAATTTGAGGCCTTGGCACTAACCTTCCTCACACTGACGAAGCTGCTTTGATGAGTAGTGAAACGTTGCAATCTCTCAAGAAGAGAAGTCCAGTTGCCATGACTCAACTTCCAGGTACATCCAGGAAAGTTTGGATGACTCATAACTCATATGTCCAGTGCAGAGAACAGAATATGTATCTTCTCTCTAGTTTGACACAACTGTCACAAAAAGAGTGTGAGAAAGTAATTTTAAAGATAAGTTACAAAATCCACTGATCTGGTTTTTTTTAATGGTTGAAAATATCACATGCTAATGTTTAATACCGACTATTGTGAACCAAAGCCCACTCAGTCGTTACCTATTCAACACACAAAGAAGACTCACAGCAATGCCATGTGCTTCTTTCCAGTTCTTTCCAAACTTTTTTTTTGGGGGGGGAGTCATCAATATAAAGTTGTGGTTTCTACTCTCATGGAGAGTATCCAGGGATAACAGAGGGTTCCTTCTGAAAACAATAACCTCTCAAATAAATCACGTTTTCTACAACAGCAGTTTCCAACACATGTTCTGATATTTTTTGTGATAGACAATTAATAGTTGAGAAGATATGAAAGTATAATAATTTATTTCAACTACCTTTTGGAATTAACATTTTTATTGGTTTTATCATCCAAATGCTGAAGAATGGAAATTATATCTAATATTGAAACAAAAATATACTGTGTAGAACATGATGCACACATTACAATAAAATGACAAAAATATATGAAGAGTCTCCCACACCTGTCACATTTATTAATGCATCAAATAGTAATGTTATCCAAAATCATACAGAAAAGTTGGCCGTAGATTGACAGCTCATCATCCATCCAAAGTATGCAGGTACACTGAATTATCATAGATAGAAGCAGTAAAAATCAGAAATAATGGTTAATAATTCCATTGCTTCAAGCATTGATATTTTAAGCATCTGAAACTTCTTCTCCAGTTCTTCATAAGTTTCATATACAGCTTCAATTGGCCACAGTTTTAGTTGACTCTGGGAGGGGAAAATTCAAGCAAAGTTGTATGACTTGTAATGCAGTTAGATAATTTTGCTAGTTTTCCACTTTGTTTGTATCTTATAGAATGACAATGTATAAAATATAGTTAGAAGAAATTTATATGAATTCTTGTATAGGCCAGAACTACACATGACACAGGATTGGGGTACAATCATCTCTTGGTCCCAGGCATGCGTCTCTCTGTGCATGGGTGTCTCTGTGTGTGTAAGTGTGTGTCTGTCAGATTCTCGCCTGGGACCCAAGGCTTTTTATTGGTTATAGTAAACAAGTACACAAATGCAACATAATAGGGGTGAAGTGAAGAAGCATCAACAATAGGACAGAGGCTTTGTTCACGTAACCTGAATTCCATTGGTGGGGGGGGGATGAGGGTCTTGGACAGACCTGGGCTCCACATGTACACAACCTTATCTAGGAGGAAATCCTTGCCAGTGAGGAATCATTGATAGGGGAGAGGAAGGAGCTTTGTGCTGGTCACAGATCAGATGTCGCCTGATCATCCTGATATCTGGGTAGCCATCTGTCCCCCCCCCCGAGTCATGCCTGTTGGAGGCTGACCTCTGCCCAGCTCAGGGTTTATCCAGAGCTTGCTCTGGCCTGGTCTTCCCATGCCTGACCATGCCCTTGTTTGTGGGTGACTGATAATCCTCAGTCCCTGGGCTAATGGTTTGCTTCAGTGCTTTGCCAGGGCCTATTGGGGTTCAGAGCGTCTACGTGGGCTCCCTATACATCCAGCAGTGCCATAGTTAGTATAGAATAATAAAATAAAGCATAGGGTGGTGTGGAACAGGACAATGTTTTCATAATTTAAAGACAAGATGCAATGAAGTTAGCTCCAGCAGCTCATATATATTCCTTTTCGGTTGGTCTGGAAGTGGCTGTACTCCACACCCTAATAACAGAATGTGTGAACTCCATACACTCTGTCTGTCCTCTTCTCATGCATGATTGGTTGTCCCAAAAAGGAATGTTTGTTCTACCTGTGTCAGCTCTCCATTTGAACCAGAATGCAAAGCAATAAATAAAAGCAGCAGTCCATATATAGTATATAGTCATTTTGCTCCCAAAAATAGGTTGCTGGATAAAAAAAAATTTAGGTATGATCTTAGGCTGCAGTCATGCTGGCAATAGGAACTACACATTTGTGCATCATTTCAATTGATTCAGATTTTATCATTCACATGACACAAGGATGAAATCAATTTAGATGGCAAGTTTTTCCCCCAACTGGCAACAGGGGCTTTTTAAAATACCCCTCTTGTAAATTCAGTTCAATGCAATGCAGTTTTGTGGATGTGAATGTTGCTGTTGCTTTAATATGTGCCTACACAGATTTTGGGTGGCAGGGGCACCACTGTTTTTCCTTTTAATGTTTTTAATTGTTTCTTAAAATGTGTATCACTGCATTGCTTCATCAAAACATTCAGCATTACAACCGTCTATCCTGTTCTCTACATTCCACACAAGTACATGGGAGGGTGCATGCAGCAAGAACATCACCCCACAAAGGATCTGGATCCCATTCTCAATTTTTCATCATTAATTGGCCTGAGCGACCCTCTCTAGCATTTCATCACAACCTGGAGTTGTCTGCAGCTAGTCTTAAAGTTACCAAAATACTTTATTTTGGTTTGGTTTGGTTAGAGACATCCTCTTCAATTATGAGCACCCCTGTCACCTCTATGGGGTAATGCAATCCCACATCTGGAGTGCAAAAAAACATAGCAAGTCTTTATAAATGAAGCCCAGGCTGGAGGGAAACACCTCCTCAGCCTCAAAGTGAACAGCACAACGTCCTGGGGTGGGGATGATGATAAGTTGGTAATAAGCTGTGCAAGTAGACGCTCTTGTGGCAGACTCTTGTCCTTCTCTTTCAATCTGAGTGTTCCTCCTAATGAGCCATTTGTCCCCTCTGCCTCACCTTTCTACCCACCACTGTCAACAATGCTCCCACATCTTAGAGAAGAGGGCTTGCGGGAAGGAATGGGCAACAAAAGGAGAGATGCCACACACCTGCATGCTTGTCTTTTCTAACTGACACTCCAAGGCTATCAGCTCTGAATCTGACATTTATTATAAAGACATAGTATACAAAGCTAAATTACACTAAACCTATTTTTAAAATTTGATAGGATTATTTTTGTTTGTTTATTTATTATTTATTTATTTATTTATTTATTTATTTATTTATTTATTTATTTATTTATTTATTGCCCATGGTCATTCTGGGCAGTTCACAACGTAATAGGGAAACAACAACACATTTAATGATAACCACAAAACATAATGTCAAATCAGAAAATCAGATAAACATCTCAATCAAATTACACTAAAAAGGAAAACAGCATAAAAAACCAATGTAATCATTTTTCTTTTCTAAAATCTTCTTATATTTTAACACCATGATAATCAGAGGTGACCAGTGACCAAGTGCTGGGGGGGGAGATAAAGAAAGAAATCATAAGACACATGACGTGCAGAAAGACAGAATGCTTTGGTACGGAATAATGGGAAATAAACAGTGAAGATTGCTACACCTGATTCTTCCATGTAAAACAAATGGGGAAAGGACTATTGAATAAGGAGAAGTTGGCAGAAAGATTTAGGAGTTTGTTTTGGATGCAGCATAGCATCATTGCTCCAGGCTTCTGCATCCAGACTTAAAATGGTCATGATGACATCCTTTCTCCAGTACCAGAGGAAGTATTTGAAGTGGTTGTATAGTTAAAACTTGACTTATCTCATGTGAATGATCTATGCAATGGGAATAACTCTGCTTTCTGTCTTACACTTCTCATGGCAAACACAGTGCGGTCCTGCACATGTCTTCTGAGAAATAAGATCCATTGGTTTCAGTGGGGCCTTCTCCCTGATCAATAGGAATAGGATCTGCAAATCACCTGACAGTATGAGATTTTTACATAATGAAATATGAATTTCAAGAATCTTTTTGATCCTTGTAGTTTTGAAAGTGTGTTTTCTGATTTTTGTGTTACTTGGTCTTGCGTTACAGAATGATACACTGCCAACCGAAACACATCTTCCACATTACTCCTGCCACTCCCTTATCTATATATTCTTCTGAATGTTCATGTTGCAGTTGCCGCAGCAACCATATGGTGCAGTTTTGGGGAGCCTGTTTGGTCTGTGATTGCTCACTATGTAGTTCCGTATGCCATTGCTTTTCTTATGGAATGATAACAAGACCTGAGTACTGATAATTAAGAGCCAAAGTAGCAGGCAAACCACAAACACCTCAGGTGTGGAAATGTGATGGCTGCTATCAGCAGGACCAGTCAGGGATTATGCGCCATATAAATGAACAAAACAGCAAAGCAGGATTGGTTAATGTAAATGAGAATGTTTACCTGCTAGAAAACATGTTGAGGAGAAAAATAACCTAACTTCTCCTCCTTGTCCCCCCCTCCTTTTCCTACTGTTGTTATTGTAATTATTTACCAGCCTTCTTCACATGCATTCCTCTTCCAATAAGGAGGATCACATCTATCTATGCATATAGTCCTTTGCAATAATGTTGAAAGGGGGAATCAGAGAAATTTTCAGGGGTGAAGTGAACAGTTCTCATGCCCACCATACTCATGAAGAATGACAACTAGAGTTGAGTCCTAATTTCTTGGAAGACACATGTCTACAAAACAGTCTGAGCTTTTTTCTTATCATATTCCCCCTAGGAAGAAAAATCTATTATTTATTAATTCTCCAAACTTCCATCCCTTTTCCAAGCTGCCTCCACCAGAGACAACAGAAGTCTCTTTTGCAAACTAAAGTTAGTGCTCCATGACCAAGTGCTGGAAGGCAAGGTAAAAATATTTTAAACAAACCACATAAAAGTGCATACTCCCATTGCACAGACAGAGTTATGCAACAGTCGGTCTTCCACTGTGTTCCAAGTGCTTAACCCTTCATAAGCATATCTTCTTTTGCCTTAAGTGGATCAAATAGCAATACTCACCACTTGTGTTTACTTAGGAGAGAAATTATTGAACAATAAAGGTGCATCAGGCTGCCATTGTCTGAAGCGTGATAGGTTGGCCAGAATGCCCTTATTTTCAAGAGTATAAATTTAAGTTTCTGTTTTAAAGGGAGATAACAGTCTCCCACCCTTCCAGAAATACTGGTTATGGAAATGTAGAAACAGAGACACCAGTTTGGAAAGAGTCTCTTTTTATTGGGGGGGAAAAACTGAAGTCAGAGATTCACCCTCACCTCCACCCCAAAAAGTCAGTGTATAAAAAGGCTCATCAGCAACATTAAATTCTATCACACTATAGAAAGCAGACCATCTCCTCAATTCTCTCTCTCTCTCTCTCTCTCTCTCTCTCTCTCTCTCTCTCTCTCTCTCTCTCTCTCTCTCTATCTATCTATCTATCTATCTATCTATCTATCTATCTATCTATCTATCTATCTATTTCAGTCCTATCTGTAGCTCTAAATAAAAAGCACCCACTCACAAAACTGAGACAGGTGTTGGGCCCATCTGTTGTACTCCTCCTCAGAGGTTTCCCCTGACAAACACATTCCAGGGTCAGAACTATTACACTGAAAGCTAATCCCATGGCAGTGGGAGTTAGACAGCTACACTGCTCATCCCACAGTTACCACTCTAGATTGTCACTAGCAGAAAAAGGCACATGTAGAAGTTGTAAGCTTTTGCAAAGTGGTAGGAACGGGAGGCAGCAATTGAAGCATGAGGAATAATAGCCATAATAAAAAGTAACCAGGAAGAAAAGAAAAGCTGTCTTTTAACCATTCATTTCAGTGTTAGCGTAAACCTGAACTACAGAAATTAAAAACTGGTGGCTTATATTAGAATAAGTGGCTCCTCTCCACTCCAAGAGCTATGTTGAAGGAGGAATTTGCCACCAGTTGGAAAGGTCAGCTCTCTCTGGTCCTCTGGCTCCTCTACTCAAAAATGCTATCTGGTGTTGCTTTTCCTCTAAACAAAATAAAATAAAACACCTCCAAGGCTTAACAGTAGACATGTTTATGTTTAATGTATACATTGAATACACACCCCATGTATGGAAACGGTTGCTGAGATGATCAACTCATACATGCAACAAAAAGTACCAGAATGACTCAGAGCAGAAGGATCACGGATAACATTACTTTGCAAACCAGCTTCATTACTCAGAAACTGGATTTTTACTGCCTTACAGTAGAATTACCATGTGTTGGCGGTGAGGTGCGCATAGGAAAGTCATAACCATAGCACACTGCAGTGGAATACAACTTTTGGGTAAACATATTCACATTAAAAATGCAGACTGGTTATGCAGTTCCATGCATCCTTTTTGATTTGGAAGTAAAACTCACCACAAACTTGAATAGGACTTACTTTCCTGGATGCCTGTTGCAATAGGCAGCTAACTTGTTTACCTCAAAGTAATTTATTTATTTATATTTTATCTTTTCTATTATTTATATACAACCTCCACCCCACATACAGACCCCAAGACAAATAACAAAAAATGCATATACACTAGAAACATTCAAACATTTACCCATATTAAAACCATTTTTAAATAAAAATCTATAAATTAAACAAATAGAGCATTCCAGGAACTCCCATTTGTTGCTTAAAAGAGAGGTCCTTGCCAGATGAGTGAAGAACAAGAGGCAGAGGGTCAATATGGTCTCTTAGGGTAGTGTATCCCAAAGCCTGGGAAGTGCCACTGAGGAGGCCATCTCAGGAAACCTGAATAAACTAGCAAGGTATTGAACACCTTCAACTCTGAATGTTTACAGACTTTTTAAAAACTGCCTTCCCCCACTGACAACAAGAGAACATTCAATGTATTCCACAGTGAATAAAATATACCACATAACAAAATGTATCATTTTCATCCATAGAAATCCTGCTCCAGGGGGAAACAAAACACATTATGTTGAGATTCCGCATTCTATATATTATTTCTTTTCTTTGGCTAATGCATTTCTATCCCACACGATGCACCAAATTCATCTCATAAAACAGGAATCGAAATAACCCAAAGCCAAGAAGCCCCGCTTTAAACGGATATATGCAAAATGGGGCTTAAAAATTAGTATCACAACTGTAAAAATAAATTTCAGAGTTCATTGGAAGTCATGATTCTTCATCAGGTTGAATAGGCTGAAGTCACACAGAAGGAAATGAACAATAGGTGAATTTCAAAGTTAACAATACTGGAAATATTTATCACCAAAGAATATTTCATAGCATTTTATTAAGGAAATAAAATAGTGAATAGTTTGGGCTACAAAAGTTAGCAAAGCTACAGGAATGATGGAGTGCAAAGGGGAAATCATCTTAAATATTACTTTCATATTTCCCCATTATGCCTACGAATAAGGATGCTTCAGAAGTGAATTTGTTTTTTCTACACAGTGAGGAAAATGGGAAATGCATTCCTCAGCACCTGATTCATGGGATATTTTCCTTCTATTATTTAATAGAATAACAATACCCCTGATAAAAGGAATGAGAGCTAGGCATGGGCCTTTCATTTCGGAATGGGTCCGGTTCCAAAATGAATCACAGCAGTGCAGCTGCTGTTCGGAACTTGGACCCACCCTGCAAAATGAAATGACCCATTGGCTTACTTTGACTTATCTCACGCAGGGCTCGACTCCAACCAGGAAGTAGCCTCCAATGCATCATCGCTCCTTCCCACCCCCAACGCTATACAGGGACATGCATTATCCCACTTACCTGTCTAACTGGCCAGTGCCAAGATGAAGGAAGAATGATGTGTTGGGGGCTACCTCCTGGTTGGGGTTTAGCCCCTAAACTCCAACCAGGATTTCCTAGGATCACCTCCTTAATAACTCAGCCCCCTGATGCCCACATCTTTCCAAAAAATTGGGGGGGGGGGTTACAGGGAAGAGCTTGAGGAAGCTCCCTTCTCATTTTGGTGCCTCTAGGTCCCAGGGGAGCATATCATTTCATTTCATAATTAAACTATTTTAAAATTCATTACAAATGAAACAAAATCAAACTACGAAAGAAATGAAAGAAAATGCTATATTTAAGTTTCATGCCCATCTCTAATAGATATTGTAAAGGAAGTGTACATTGTAGCACTAAATTTCACTATAAAAACACTTATGTTATGTATCAATAAATATCAGACAAAGATAAATAATCTATCAATCAATCAATCAAAGCTTTATTACAGTCAATGACCAGCAACAAAATACAGTATAATAAATAGTAATAAAAATAAAAATAATAGATATAAAATATAGAAGATAATATATAATATATATAAAATATATAATATATAATAAAAACTGCCCACAAATCTATCCTGACCATCATAAAGCTATACCTTATTAATATCTGAGGAATTAGTGATGCCAATGAGCCAGAGAGAAAGATTGAAATAGATATATACAAGGTTCATCAGGGTACATATATACAAACTGTTCCATACACATAAGACATTCCACATTTGTTGATTAATCAGAAGTTGTTGATAGTTAGTGGGCTATGTATCATATGTGATACTTTTAATTAATTGGTAACGCTGGTCATTGTCCTGCGGATTTTGATCGCAGTGGCACAGAACCTGGCCACACTATATTTTCCACCGGAGGATCTCTCCCTCATCACTATTGATGAGATACAAGATCAGGTACATGTTGATGACCAGGCTGCAGGAGAGAAGCTCATTGTACTAGGGGATTCTATAATTAGAAATACGGAGGGATGGATTTGTGAGGAGCATGATAACCGTATGGTCACTTGCCTGCCGGGTGCAAAGGTTGCAGACATCACCAGAAATATAGATAGCTTGTTAGAGAGAACTGGGAAGGAGCCAGTGGTCATGGTACAGGTCGGTACCAATGATGTCGGGAAGGCCAAGCGGTCAGTCTTGGAAGCCAAATTCAGGTTGCTAGGTAGAAGATTGAAGACCCGGGCTTCCAAGGTAGCATTTTCAGAAGTGCTACCTGTTCCTCGTGCAGGACCCGCCAGACAGGCAGAACTCAGAAGCCTCAATGCGTGGATGAGGCGATGGTGTCGGGAGGAGGGCTTTAGACTTGTCAGGAACTGGAGAACATTTTGGGACAAGCCAAACCTGTTCAGGAGGGATGGGTTGCACTTGAATCATGATGGGACCAGATTGCTGGCACTCAACCTCAAAAAGGCAGCAGAGCAGCTTTTAAACTGATAACTGGGGGAAAGCCGACAGGAGCTGAGTGGCATCCGGTTCGGAACACCTCATCCTCGGGGAATGAGGTTGGAGAGGGTAGAGAATCACATAGAGAAGACATAGCAGGTGTAGGTATTAGCACCGGGAGAATAACGGAATGTGACAGTTCATCTACTGAAAATAAAAGCTGTGAGGCGAATAGAACAAGGCAGCAGCTGTTGTTGCGGGACCCACCGTACAGGTGCTTCTACGCCAATGCTCGAAGCCTCCGAGCAAAGATGGGAGAACTTGAACATTTGGCAGCTAGGGATAACATTGATATAATAGCCATAACAGAAACCTGGTGGAATGCGGAGAACCAGTGGGATACAGCAATCCCAGGCTATAAACTCTATCGAAGAGATAGAGGGGGGCGGGTTGGAGGAGGAGTGGCCATCTATGTCAAAGAAGGGGTAAAATCCAGCAGAATAGAGATGGACAGAGGGTCTGACTCCACCATAGAATCACTTTGGGTTAAACTACCAGGTCCAAGGAGTGATGTGATCGTTGGAGTATTCTATCGTCCACCAGATCAGAAACTTGAGGGGGACCTTGAAATGAGGAGAGAAATCATGGAAGTGGCTAAAAGGGATAGGATAGTAATCATGGGGGACTTCAATTATCCCCACATTGACTGGGCCAATGCGAGCTCCGGGCAAGAAAGAGAAACTGAGTTTCTCGACTTGCTGAATGACTGTGCCTTAGAGCAACTTGTCACGGAGCCCACCCGAGAACAGGCAACTCTGGATCTAATATTGTGTGATACTCAGGACCTGGTCAGGGATGTGAATGTCACTGAGCCTCTGGGGAACAGTGACCATGCTGCTATTACCTTTGCCATGCATGTCGGAGGAAGAGTGTCAACCAAATCAGACATAAAAACCCTTGATTTTCGAAGGGCAAACTTCCCTCAGATGAGGAAACTAGTTAGAGAGAAACTGAAGGGGAAGGTTAGAAGAATCCAAACTCTTCAGAGTGCATGGAGCCTGTTTAAAACAACAATAATAGAGGCCCAGCACAAGTGCATACCACAAAGAAAGAAGAGCTCATTTAAGTCCAAGAGGACACCGGCATGGTTAACGAGTGGAGTTAGAGAGGCTCTAAAGTGCAAGGAGAGGTCCTTCTGTAAATGGAAATCCTCCCCAAATGAGGAAAATAAAAAGGATCACAAACTCTGGCAAAAGAAATGTAAGAAGATGATAAGGGAGGCAAAGAAAGACTTTGAGGAACGAATGGCTAGCAATATAAAGGGTAATAATAAAAGCTTCTTTAAATATGTTAGAAGTAGAAAACCTGCCAGAGAACCAGTTGGCCCTCTGGATGGTGAGGGAGGAAAAGGGGAGGTTAAGGAAGACTTGGACATTGCAGAGAAATTGAATGAGTTCTTTGCGTCTGTCTTCACGACAGAGGACCTTGAGCGGATTCCGCTGCCTGAGCCGCCCCTCTTGACTAAAGAATTAAATCAAATACAGGTTAAAAGAGAGGAGGTTTTAGGACTAATTGATAAATTGAGGATTAACAAGTCCCCGGGCCCAGATGGCATCCACCCAAGGGTTATTAGGGAACTGAGAAATGAAATTGCAGATCTCTTAACAGTTATATGCAACTTGTCTCTTAAAATGGCCACAGTGCCGGAGGACTGGAGGATAGCAGATGTCACACCAATTTTTAAAAAAGGAAGGAGGGGGGACCCAGGAAACTACAGGCCGGTTAGCCTTACATCTGTCCCAGGGAAGATGGTGGAAAGCCTCATCCAAGAGAAAATCTTAAAACACATAAAAGAACAAACCTTGCTGAGAGAAAATCAGCATGGCTTCTGTAAGGGTAAATCTTGTCTGACAAACCTCTTAGAATTTTTTGAAAAGGTCAACAGGCACGTGGATATGGGTGAACCGGTTGATATAGTCTATCTGGATTTTCAAAAGGCTTTTGACACAGTCCCTCACCAAAGGCTGCTGAGAAAATTGCACAGTCAGGGGATAAGAGGGCAGGTCCTCTTATGGATTGAGAACTGGTTGAGATCCCGGAAACAAAGAGTAGGTGTCAATGGGAAATTTTCACAATGGAGAGAAGTGAAAAGCGGTGTGCCCCAGGGCTCTGTCCTGGGACCGGTGCTTTTCAATCTGTTCATAAATGACCTGGAGACAGGGATAAACAGTGAGGTGGCCAAGTTTGCCGATGACACAAAACTTTTCCGTGTGGTAAAAACCAGAGAAGATTGTGAAGAGCTCCAGAAGGATCTCTCCAAACTGGGGGAATGGGCTGAGAAATGGCAAATGCGTTTTAATGTAACCAAATGTAAAGTAATGCATATTGGAGCAAAAAATCCAAACTTCATCTATCAACTCATGGGCTCTGAGTTATCTGTGACGGATCAGGAAAGAGATCTTGGTGTGTTGGTGGACAGCTCCATGAAGGTGTCTCCCCAATGTGTGGCAGCGGTGAAGAAGGCCAATTCCATGCTAGGGATTATCAAAAAGGGGATTGAAAATAAAACAGCCAACATTATAATGCCATTATACAAAACAATAGTAAGGCCCCACCTGGAGTATTGTGTACAATTCTGGTCACCGCATCTCAAGAAAGACATAGTGGAACTGGAAAAGGTGCAGAAGAGAGCGACTAAAATGATTACTGGCCTGGGGCACCTCCCTTATGAAGAAAGGCTAAAACATTTGGACCTCTTTAGTCTGGAAAAAAGGCGATTGAGGGGGGATATGATTGAGACATACAAAATAATGCAGGGCATGAGTAAAGTGGATAGAGGGAAGCTCTTCTCCCTCTCCCAAAATACCAGAACTAGGGGACATACACTCAAATTGAGGGCTGGGAGAGTAAGAACTGACAAAAGAAAATATTTTTTCACCCAGCGCGTTGTAAGTCTATGGAACTCCCTGCCACACAATGTGGTGATGGCATCTGACCTGGATGCCTTCAAAAGGGGATTGGACAGATTCCTGGAGGAAAAGTCCATCACAGGTTACAAACCATGATGGAGATGTGTAACCTCCAGGGTTTAAACCAGGGTACTTCAAGGGCCAGATGCAGGAGAGTGGTATCAGGAGACAGATATCTAGTCTCATGCACTCCCAAACACATCTGGTGGGGCCGCTGTGAGATACAGGAAGCTGGACTAGATGGGCCTTTGGCCTGATCCAGCATGGCTCTTCTTATGTTCTTATGTTCTTATGTATATGTTATATAAAAATTAATATCTGATAGAAGTAACTGAGTATAGTAATGACCAGAGTGTCCTGGTTGTTTATAAAGTATTGGAGATATAAGCTTAGCTTATCTTTATAAAAGGATCAGTGAAGAAGTACATGTTCTGTTGACTCAATATCACCAGAGTCACAGGCACATAGCCTCTCCGAATAGGGAGAACTCCGATATCATCCCTCAAGAACAGCAGAAGTGAGGGCATGACATCGAGCCAAAGTAAAGGCCCTCTGGTGAGTGGGTATCTCAAACTTGGCTAAATATCTCATTGGAGAAGATAGATACCTGCAGGAGTCATTAATAATGAAGGCAGGGGAGCTAGCTAGATCCAGTTGTCGTTCTGATTCGGAAACCCGCTGCTTAATAAGCGCTTTGACCCTATCATAGTTCATGGTAAAAAGGAGGTCTTGGGACAGGCCTAAGGATACGAAAGATAAATAACATGAAAGCCAAAACTTGTTGCCTCAAAATTCATAACAAATAGTATGCTTCAATAATTGATAACATTGATAAATATTTGAACGTCACTACATGTTTCAGTCAGTAGGTAGTATTCAAAATGAATGATCCAGCTTTACTCTCTACATGTATCTTACTACATAACAATCTATACAACATGTTAGTGATACCTGAATGACAGTATTCAACAGTGAAAAATGAATTTGCAAACAACAGATGTGTAAGACTGACACCCAAACAAATTCAGAGGAATGTCAGGCCAAACAAGGGGAACAAACACAGATAGTGTAATAAACAATAGCTTTATTTTATACCTGCTTTCATAGGTTTACAATTCAGATATAATTACAACACCCTAGCTTTTCCCCCCAGGAAAGCAAACGGAGGAGCAGAGTGGTTCCATACTATCGTGCCTTATTAAGCAAAGACCTGATTGTCCAAACACAGCTAATGGATTTTCACTTTCCTTACGAAGCTTTAAACTGAAATATTCCCATTAGAGTGGATACCTCCTGATTAAAAACTACATACAATATACGGTATATGCATTTTAGTTGGAAGGATGATACTAGCTGGGGATAAAGATTTTGATTGGTTGGTTGGTTGGTTGGTTGGTTGGTTGATTTGATTTGATTTGATTTGATTTGATTTGATTTGATTTGATATGATTTGATATCCCCATGGATATGGCAGTCCCACTGTAGTTTAGGAGGGGGGAAAGGAAGGAAATTCCTTGTTCAAAAATGATAAGTTCACTGCCTCATTGTGGTTTGTCATAACCATCCCGCCAACGGCTACACTTAGGGGCTCTTAGCAATTGTTTCCAAGTCAAATCCATAGGTTTAGTACAACCAACCAAGACCAAGAAAACAGCCATTTCTACATTCCTTGTGAAGGACTTTGTGGTTGAGCAACCCTTAATCCCTCTAGGTGCTCACCAGAGCATCCTTGGCTTGTAGTTTTTCTTTCTAACTGTGCAATTCCAGACATAGTAAGGAGTAAGATGTCAAATTGCCCAAATCAAGGATTAACCACCAAATAAACAGCATCCAGTGCACAAAATGAAGTCAGTAAAAACCAAAAGCAATATCTTGACACAAGAGAATGTTACTCCTCTAATTCTTAATTAGTCACAACAATGGATTAGAGGTAAAACCCATGTTGGCACAGAAAAAATGGGAAGATGGGTTGCTAGTCATGGAGTAGGTGGCCATAATTAAGTACCAAGGCAACCAAAACCAATAAGCTTAACAAGGGCAAGACTGCCTCTGATTGGTTGATTTCCCTTTCATTAGCATGGGAGCACAATTTTCTTCTTTCTTCCCCAAAGAAGGACACAGCAAACAGCCCCACCCTCACCCCAGCTAAAATGGGGGGGGGGGGAGAGTTGCTATATGGAAGAATTCAGTCATGATTTGAGGTGACTCATCAATCAAAATTCTTTTGCAAAAATGCCTACCACCAACTAGCAGATTATATTTATGTGGGGCACTTAAGGAGTGAACTGATAGGTCCACAAAACAATAAGAGAACTCAGATGTGAGACATTGCCTTGAAAAATCAGAAGTCCAGAAAGCAGATGTCTCATGTGTCATTTCAGATGTTTATGATTGGTAAGGTCACCTGAACCATTTGATGGAGCCCATGTGTATATATGTGTGTGTGACAGAGAAAGAGACTGAAGATAGCTTTGGAGGCACCACAGAATATTTGGCCCTGTGAAGTAACCTGCGGGTCCTTTCCATAATTTTTTGAGTGGCATGTACTCAAATATTCTGCCATTACAACTATTGAATACAATGGTGTACAATTGAAAAGTTTAGATCATTAACTATACTATGTTTCCTGGAAAGAAATAAAGATCCTGTGTGGATTTTCAACTATTCTTTTATCAGAGAGGTAGATAAGAGACTAGAGAATGTGCTCATCAAGATCCTTCAGAAGTTTTGACTGCCATACGATTTTTACATAAAACAGCATGAACCTTAATGTTGCTGTTTTTCAACTTGATTGTAATTCTAGTCATTTATTATTTAAAACCATCTCATTTTCTCTGCTGAGTGACAGCAGACTGACTTTGCCTATTCTTTTGTTAAATTTACATAGGAATATGATGCATCAGCATATTAATGTAAACCAACAGCTTGTTGGTCATCAAAAAAAGTGGAATTTTTTTTAATAAATGCATTTATGTGGGGATTTTTTCCAATTGCCTGCATTTTGAAATTATATATTTACATATCTGTAAACATGCATCATTTTTTAAAATAGCTCATAAAAATGAATTAAATGAAAGATGTTTGGCTCCAGATTCATTTATTCATAAAGGAAAAATCTGGAAAATAATAAAAAGACTTCAGTCCCAACTTTGAAAAGGCAAATGGTTTTGACCAGTTGATACTGCCAACCACATGCTATAAGACACTGTGTTTGGTAAATCTCTGTGGTAAATGGTTCAAATTTGTTCATTCACTTGGGCATCTACATTATCCTCATAGAGGTGCACTCTAGAGATGGGCACAAAATGAAAAACAAAATGCTGTTTTGTCATTTTGTTGGGTAACAAATTACTTCTGAATTACTTCATATTACCTAACGAAACAGTAGGACACATTTTGTTTCATTTTGTGACAAAATGCCATTCCCCCCCCCTTTAGGATGAAATGATTTGTCCTAGAGGAAATGGCAGGGGAGCAATTCTCGGTAAGCCTCAGAAATTTGGAAAGGTTTTGGGGTCAGGGGCTGAGTTATGATGGTCCAAAGGGGATGCCCCTAGGTAAAAATTATGTTCAATTGGATTCGAAAGCCAAGCCATAGGCGAGTGATTAGCACCACTCACTGCAGCCTGACTTCCAAAAGAATTTTTTCTAGGGGCGACTTTGGACCTTCATAACTCACCTCCTTGATTCCCAAATCCTTCCAAATTTCAGGAGCTTACCCAGATTGCTTGAGGAAGCTAAGCCTGTGGTTCCCATGCCAAAACTTGATCAGTAATTTTCAACTGCATATTTTAATTTTTTTAGCAATTTTGGTGACATTTTTGAACTTAACATAGCACTGAAAAATGACTGTGTGTTTCTTCTTCTGATTACACATCTTTTCATTGCATTGCACCTTTCCTGACTGCTCACACAACTTGATATGAAAAAAGGCTGTGAGAGGACTCAATTTACACACCGTGCCCTTCCTTTCAAAGTGCAGAAAATGGGAGCAAGACATGAATGCCAGTTGCTGCAAAGAGGTTGTGTAATGGAGTAGATGTGTCTCATAAATTCTGTGAAATTTCTTCTCCTTTGATATTCTCTGTGAAGGGATATTTTTTCTTGTCATACTAAATGAGACCAGTGAAAAGTTTTCATGGAAGAGTTGGTTGCTTGGTTGCTTGGTTAGAACAGTGCACATATTTTATAGTTTCTCTGTTCTGACTCTGAGTATACCAGCACATTGTTTTTTTTAATTGCAGTCTTAATTTTGAATGACTTAATGAATTTTAAAATTCTCTCTCTCTTCTCTCTCTCCTCTCTCTCTCTCTCTCTCTCTCTCTCTCTCTCTCTCTCTCTCTCTCTGTGTGTGTGTGTGTGTGTGTGTGTGTGTGTGTGTGTGTGTGTGAGAGAGAGAGAGAGAGAGAGAGAGAGAGATTTCTTCAGTGCTCACTTCCTAAAATACCCAGAACACTGTGATTTTTCACAGGTTTCTGCTTGTCTGACATTTATATAGCATCTTAGATGCATTGATTACTTTGCAGCCAACCTGGTCTTGCTTGTTTTTATCTCCTAATTACATTGGTTCCTGAATGACAAGCCCTGTCAGATTAATTACTTTGACAACAAAGTGACACTGGACAAGTCAGGCAGTCCCCAGCATTTTACTGCCCCTTTAGTCACTGTTGTTGTTTGACAGAGTGCAAAAAAACATCCTTGATTTCCTCATTGTTTACATCCGAACAAATAGCAACCTATATACTACCTAAAGCCAGGATCCTGTGGAATTCTTTCACTGGATCCCATTGCTTCTGCCACCATCAGGGTTTACCTTTGCACCATAGAAATCCAATGCATAGGTCTGAGAAACCCTCTAGAACATGGTTTGGTGCCACAGAAAAATGCACCAGGGGTGGGCATGGAAAGAGAAGTCAAATGTCCATGTGCATTAAATAAAGTATGCTGTTCTAGTATTGCCTGTTCCAATGCATATTTACTCAGATATAAGACCTACCCGATCTCACACACAAATCACGCATTTTCAAGACCATATTTATTTCTTCCACACACACATACACACTATGGAGTTTCCCTTAGGACAGATGTACTAAATCACTCCAGAATTCTTGTGCACTAACAAGGCAGCTTTATGCAAATATCTGAGGTCAACCAGGGTTAGGGAACAGCATTTGTGCCAGTACAAGCTGTTTCTTCCCATTGGCTATTTCATGTTGGCCAATTTAAAATCCAGGGCACAAGAAGCTCACCACAATGCGGTGAGACCTGACACAAATGAGTGCTGCAAAGATGGCACCCATCAAACTAACCAGCTGCAGAGCCACTGCCACCAATTTTACCTGTCGTTCTCTTCCTCTGGCTTTTAGGACCATAACTACAAATGTGCACGAACTACAGTTTGTTGGTTTCATCTGATCTGGCATTGTTTCTGTGACCACTCCTGTCCCTAACTGGCCACAAAGTTAAACCATTTCCACAAAAAGTTTTACCTTGTGGCCACCTGTTTCTCAGTTAGCCAGAAGAATCTTCTAAATCTTTAAAATATATTTGGCTCTCCTTAAGCCTTTAGAATGGAAACTGAGCAGAGATTTCAAATGAACCAGATTGTGAGGTTACTAAAAATGGGTTCACATAACAGTCCAACATGTGTGCAGTTAAAGAGTCTGCTTTAGTTCAGATCTTTTTATTCAGTCAGGGGTTTTCAAAATCAATTGTTACAAGTCACATTAATTCACTTCAATATCAAACTGTCTGTTACAGTAACGTTTTCAAAATCTTTTCTCTATATAACCATTATGACATAACAATCTTTTCCTAGTGGCTCCCATGTCACATTACTTTTTTCCCCAAGTAATTTTTATTATTTTTAAGAGAAAACAATAAGTAATACATACACGATGATACGTAATTAATTCACTCATTTTTACATCCCCCCTCCCCAACACCTCCCCAACCCCTGGAACCGAATAACAAATTAATTTCCATACTTTCATACAGGCTCTTTAGTACGTCCCACCAATATCTTTGGCTTCCTCTTCAACCTCCTTACTTTGTTCATATCTTAAGCCAATCCTTCAGTTTTTTACATTTGTCCCATATTTCTTTGGATACTTTTTCTTCCTTAATCCATCTAAAGTAACTATACCACTTTTCTTTTTCGTAATTTCCCAATCTTTCCTTTTTTAATCTTGCCAGTATGTCTGAATGTATTATTTCAAGAAGATATAAATTCCAGTTATCCTCATTCCATTTCGTAGAATCTTTCCATCCCCATGCAATCACTGCATTTGCTGCTTCCAGCATTGCTTTCAATAGATATTGGTCTGCAACCCTTAATTTTTCACAGCCCAGTATACCCATAAATAATAAACTTCCATTAATTTCTAATTTAATTTTAAACCAGTTTTCTATTTTTCTGAGGATTATATTCCAAAATGATTTAACTTTAACACATTCCCACCAAAGGTGGGAATACCAACCTGGTTCATTGTTACAATGCCAACAATTTGGTTTGAATCCTTTTATCATGTATGCAAGTTGTGTCGGTGTTCTATACCATTTGAATATAACTTTCCTTTCTAATTCTCTAAATTTCACCAATTTTATTTCTCTAATTCCTTTCATCATTTTCCTTAAATCGTCCTCCGTTAATATCATCTCATTGGTCCATTTATTTTGCAATGCTTTAAAAAGTCTTAAGAGGATGGGACAAGTAATTAAGAACCTGGGTATTTGGGGGAAAGAAGGCAAGGGAAGTCCAAAGATTGATTTATATGCCACAGGAGGATCTGGGATGGGGTCTGCCATGGTTGCAATATTACTATGAATCATTTCAATTGAAATATCTACTGGAGCTGGATGGAAGAAACAAAAATAAATGGGCAAGAATTGAGCATGAAATAAATAATGGAATTGGCAAATTAGGTATCTATACAGATAGGGAGCAAAGTATTCCTAAAATAACAATTGGCCCTAGACAGGTTGCCTTTAAGATATGGGGGAAATGGCAAGCTAAATGGAAAGGAGGATTTGTAGAGGATAAACCTTTAGAAAGCCTAAGAAAGGAGGGAGACTTATTTGGGGAAGGTTTATGGAAAAAGTTAGTGTGTAAAGGGTATTATTGTATTAAGAATTTGTACAAGAATGGCAAACTAACTCCACTTCGGGAATTAGTTAATGATGTGGGGGGAAAATACTGGTTGAATCTGTTAGGGCTTTATAATAGGGTTAAGTTATACTTACAAGCCGAAGGTTCCACACAAGAGGACAAGAGTAAACATGGGCACGACCAGAAAAAATGATGTTTCGAGTTTTCGTTTGCCGGAACGGGTCCATTTTGGGTCGTTTCCGTTTGTCGCAAAAAAATTTCAAAAATTTGTCGTTTCCACCACGATTTAGTGCGATTTGACTTCCCAGAGCACAGGGGCGTCCCACAATCAGGGCCGGTGCTAAGTGGTTTTGCGCCCTAGGCGGCGGGCGGTGCGGGGGGACGGGCGGCGGGGGGAGGTGCGGGCAGGCGGCGGTGGCGGGGGGACATGGGCGGGTGGCGACAGCGGCAGGGGGGAGGTGAGGGCGGGTGAGCAGGCGGGCGGTGGCGAGGGCCGCAGGCGGGTGGCGGGGCGGGCCGACGGGCGAGTGGGCAGTTAGGATATCACAGAGGTTTCTGTTCTTGGCTTGCACCCCAAATGTGTGTGTGTGCAAGCAAATTGAAGTTGGGAATATAGAAAATAAATGGTAGTATATAATATATATTTAAAATAAATCCACACCTCCCACTCCCAGTCGAACCTCCCCCTTTATCCAATATCAGGAAAAAATCCTCAAAGAGAAGAAAGAAAGAATAAACTGCTATTCCCTTCAGCAGACAAAGCTGCAGGGAATCAAAGAAATTATTTTCTAAATTCAATTCCCTCCCTACCTGCCTAACTTAAATCCTAAAGCCTCCAGCCTCCCTCCTCAATCTCGATCGGATCACACCAGCACCAGCAGCCAGACCTCCTCCCTCAACCACGTCCATACACCCGACTGCGATTTCTGGAAGGTGCCTCGGCTTTTTATGCCCTGCGAGACATCCAGAAGTGTCAGTCAAAAACCTGGCGATGCCATTGGTGGAATGGTTAAAAAAAAGCATGGTCCCATCCCATGCCCAGCCCAAATGGGCAGGTCTAAAAAAATAAAAAATAAAATAAAATAAAATAAAATAAATATGACATTTTATTGCTATAAAAAAACCCACTGCTGCTACTATAAAAATTCAGGCATTTAAAATAAATAAATTTCACATGTTTCTGTGGTGATTTGGTGTGTTTTTTGACCACGATTTCAAAAGAAAAATTGCGGTTGCCATTTTGGATCCCCCCCCACCGCATGGCATGCAGCGAGAGACAGACAACGAGGATGACCCTCCCCCAGCCTGGTGCAAGCAGCCCAGGACAGAAGGGGGGGAAAGGCCGGGGACCCCCCAGAAACCACCCCTCTGGTAGGTGGCAAAGCATCAGGCAGACATATTTTCGCCTGCTTTTTGGCTGGGAGTCGGGGTTTTTTAAAAAAAAAAAACTTTTAAAAACTTGTTCTGTGCTTCACATCGCGCAACGCTGCGATGCCACAAATGGAAACGAAAAACCTGACCAAATTTTTCTTTTTTCGGTTCAAGTTCGAGTTCTGACGGCTTAATTATCGTTACCGTTTCTGTTACGTAACGGAAACGATAACTGAAAATGGAAACGACAATTTCGCCAAGTTGTGCCCATGTCTAGACAAGAGGTTTGGGAAAATTCATAAAATTTTAGATTTAAAGGGAAGAGGACTGACAGGTGAAATATATAAACCATGTCACATTTCAAGCTCAGGTTCATTCTAGCGTAACATGTCTCCTCCCCGTTCTTCTGGAAGCCCATCTATATATCTTTCACTGTCACTCTCTGACTGATTCTCTCCTTGGTTCCTCAAGAGCCAATCACAACTCAGTCCGGTGTTGCTAGGTAGACCTTTCTGTCCCAATCCTGAAATCCACCTGGGTGCTTACGTAGAAGTTCCCCAGCCTTGCCTTCCCCTCTTCTTCCAGGCAAATGTCCACTCACCAGCAGCAGTAAACATCCCGACCCCATCTCCTTGGGGAGACACCCATTCAGTGGGCTTCCTTGTTTGTAATTGTTCTTCTTTGTGCTTTAACTCTTGTTTTAAATATGCTGAACTTCTTACTTATCCTTTAAGATGCAAGTATACTTATTTAGTTTTTAGAAATAATCCAGTCTATGCATCACTTTTCTGCTTGATTCAAGTACCAGAGATTTTTCTAGTTAAGGAGGATGAAACCAAGTCACGGGGCTTAGAGCACTTTGGGGGTTTTCTTTTGGTCCTGGGAAGAAGACAGCGCCCATAACAGATTTCCTCCCATCTGCAGATAAGCAGGGGCTCTGTCAATGTTGAATGGATGAAGGAGGAAAAGATACTGGCAGCTACTAACTTAGGATGATATATCAGAAAGTTTCCCGGCTGGCTTTCATAGAAAGGAAGAAATAAATATACAAGGGAAGAGAGCAAAATGAGATAAAAGTATATATGTAACATGACTGAAAAAGACAGAGGAGCGACAAAGAGAGAGCGGGAGAGAAGAGGAGGGAGAAGCAATAAAGAAAAGCCAAAGAAAGAGTGGAACCACAGAGGAACTTGATGTGTGTATTGAAAACCCCTCTCTCATAAGAAGTTGGGGATTCAGGCACAAACTGTCTGCCATTCATCATGCTGCCCTTTCATCAATGCCCAGGCAAATCAGTAGCACTTCACACTTCCACCAGCAAGGCCACTGCTAATGATCCATACAAAATGGGTGTTGGGAAGAGTTGCATAGATGGGACTTTCACACACTCCAGGCCACTGTACATCTAATGAGCCTTTTCAGGCCATTGTCCACCTAACGAGACTATTCAGACCTGAGTGATGTCAAATCAAGATGAACTATAAATTGGAGGTCTCACTACTAACTTTCCTCTGACTGATGAAGCTGCTTGGATGAGCAGCGAATTGTCTCAATCTCACAAGGAAAAAAATCCAGTTGCCACGACTCAACTTCCAGATAACCTCGACTGAATGACTGAAAATTTTCACAGACATCCAGAGAAACGAGAGACCACAAATGGAGCCATGGAGGAAAGATGAAGAGAGAGAACATGAAAAACAATTACAGTGATGATAAAAGGAGACAAATTCTGGGATTTTCCTTGCTTGAAGAGAGATGTCGGGAGCCACAAAGGAAGAGGCCCAAAGACGGAGTGTCTTCTGGTGTCTGCTTGGGGTAGTGAGCACAATGTAGGATCCCACAGATCATTTTGTCTACTGACTTTTGTATTGTCAACATTCAGGCCAGCCTTTGCCATGTGAAGTTTGGTGTTCTCTTTCCTCCTTGCAGTGAGGGTACAATATATCCAGGCAATGTTGGACCACTCATACCATTTCACATTGAGAATCCAGAAGCAGTGCTCCACATTCATAAAAGAAAAGGGAAAAGCCATGAAATGCAGATACCTGAATAAACTGACTTTGGGCTGCTCCTGCTGGTGGTTGTGTTTCCAAAGAGAGGTTTTTAACCCCCTCCTGACACCTCAGCAGAACTTGCTGCCAGGAGCTCAAGGTCTGTTTGCTGAGGTGTCAGGAGGGGGTTAAAAATTTCTCTTTGGAAACAGCAGCCAAGCAGCCCAAGGTCAGTTTGATGAGGTGTTAGTGGTTGGTTAAAACTCTGTCTTTGCAAATGCAACTGGCAGGAGCAGCCCCAGGTCTGTTTGCTGAGGTGTCAGGAGGGGGTTAAAAAACTCTCTTGGGAAGCGAAATGCAGACACCTCAGCGAGGGCTGCTCCTGCCAGCTCTGCTTGCAAAGAGAGTTTTTTAATCCCCTTCTGACACCTCAGCAGACCTTGCTACCAGGAGCTCAAGGTCTGCCTGCTGAGGTGTCAGGAGGGAGTTAAAAACCACTATTTGCAAGTGCAGCCGGCAGGAGCAGCCCCAGGTCTGTTTGCTGAGGGGCCAGGTTTTTTTAAAAAAACTCTCTTTGGAAGCCTGCTTCTATAAAAAAGAACCACTGTGATATACTGAAACTGTAATATATGAACCATGTTGTGGTGGAGGACTACTGTATAAACTGTTTTAATAAATTGTGGCCCAGTTTAACTCAATAAAAGTTGTCTTGGCTCTTTATATCATTGTGTGTGGTCAAGGGAGTGCCATTGGACAATATATAATATTACCCTTTCAGGCTTGGATTTGTGGTGATGGGGAATAATCTTCTTCAACTTTCCCTTGACTGTCAATATTCAAGCCACATGACTTTTAGATCATGATTTCATGTGGTTTTCTAATATCATCTCACCAGTACTATAATATAAGAATTTGTCAAGATACATTTTATTGAGTTATAACTTCTTAAACTAAATACCCCAAAACAGCTTATATTTTTAAATTATGCCATATATGGGCAAGAAAGTTAATTTCTACAAACCTAGATTTGGCAATGTAATCTCTTAAAACTGAAAACCTTCAAGGTAAAGCACATGCTGTTTTCATCTGTGCACAGATGACTCATCTTTATATTGGTGCCAATTGCCAAAGACAAAGAGAAAAAAGACTACCTAATGAAGAAAAGAATGAGCCCTTACAATCTCTTCAATTGCAAAATTGGAGAAGACAAGGACTTCACTATGTTCCCCTTCATTGGCAGTAACACTGGCAATGACTGTCCATGTGTTTAGTCACTGACCCTCTCCTTGGCTTCTGTAAACACTTTTTAAAGAAGCATTACTGTCATTGACTTGATTCCCCCAACAGGTGTTTAATAACTCCTTGAAGACAATCTAAGGAGGTGCATAATATGCATCTTTTGGATCTATTATTCCCTGACTGAATTTCTCTGCAGACATCCATCAGGTCTACAGAGACAATGCTGTGGCAAACAGCCAGTGCTCTGCTTGATCAACAGAGAACTCCCCTGGAATACAGCTTCCTAGTCTCTGTCTTGTTGAGTCCAAGGTGATTTTTCTGATTAACCCAATCAGTAGTTTTCTAATTAAAACAGAAGCACTTTTCTAATAGATGGCTCTTTTCTGGTCATGCTTATTTGAAACACGTACAGCCTGCCATATGGCCTATATCTCAAACCAATGGGGGGGGAATCAGACGTTCTCCCCCAAATTCTAGAGAAATAGAAAATAATAGCCAACCTGTTTATCAATCTATCTATCTATTACTATCTTTAGAAACAAATGAAAAACCACATGAAGGAGGTTCCTTCTTTTGCTTGTGTACCTTCAGTTCATTTCCAGCACAAATGGCTTGTTCACATAAAAAAAGGGGAGGGGGAGTTTCAATCCATTTGTTGGTCTTTTCTTTTTCACCCAGTGTCCATATGTCAAATAGCCCTGCAAAGGATTCATCAATTAAAAGAGCTGCCACCAGCAGCTAATTAGAACTTCATGGCTAAATAAATACCTTCAGGGACTGGACAGTAAAGAAACTCCAGTTTTATCTTATAGGAGTGAACTTGCTTACTCCCCAAATAAGCACAGATCCATCACTGAGCCAAGAAGACCAACCACCCAGCAAGACTTCGTTGGAGGGTAAAACAATCAGCTAGCAGGATTTTATGGAGAACATCTGCTCCTTCAGGATCAAAATGGGTCAAAATTTTAAAATGAATTGCAAAATTTATTCAGAAATCACTAATTCATGGATTCATATCCATGCAAACTGATACCGTTGAAACAAAAGGACCCAAAAGAAAACAATCGCTTTTGTGTCCAATCAAGGGACCATCTTGTGAAAGAAACAAAAATGATATAGACACTCTCCAAAACAAAGAGGAAACAATGCACAAGCAAAATGAAAGTGTTTTTGTGCCCATATCTTCTATCCACCCATCCCCAGAACTGCTGTCCAAGGTACTTCACAGCTTGCTTTTAAAAGGCACAATTAAAATACAAAAATGTATAATAATGACACAAAAGAAAATGAAAAAGCTAAAGAACATAAAAACACAGTGGGACCATAAAGACTAGCTGCTATATTTTAATATGAGTATTTTTATGGACAGGTCCACTTACTCAGACTTTGTCAGGTAGGCAGTCTTCTTTAATTAACCTTGTTTCTTCAGGGTGTCCTTGGGCAAAAGGGGAAAGGTTAAATAAGCCTGAGCTGGGAAATTTGATTATATGCCATGAGACTGTGCTAGTTTTGTCTGTCTTCAGTTCTGTGGATATAAGGTATAGAATGAGACAATAAATTCTTTAATTTTTTTCACAGTTAGTAATTTTTCACACAGAGCAATCCTCACATGACCCATACATAAATAAAGGTGTTACTAGAGGAACAAATGGGAAGGGGCTATTATGTTGTAATTCTGCATCACATTTAACAACAAAAAGGCATTTTCTAGATTAAAACTGAGTAGGGAATCAGCAGTTCCAACTGAAACCTGTTGAGCTGAGTCAGTAACAAGGCCTGGGGAACAACTTTAAGAGCCAGGAAATTTGAAATCAACAATGTCACCAAAAATAAGCTCTCGGATCCTTTAATTAAATTGCCAGTGAAATCTTTTCACGCTGTCTTTTGGGGGAGCAGCATAACTCAATCTGAATTGTAGTTATCCATTTTTCTTGCCAAATATATGGAATGATACAGAAGCATATTACATGATAATGTTGGCAGGAAGATATCTGTGCACAGCCTCATCTTTCCCCCTTTATATCTAGCTCGAATGCAATTGCTTTTCAGCTGAGCCAGAAGCTCTGAGGGACAAATGAACAATTGGATTCTGAATGCTGCTGGCTTGCATTTGAGTGAATAAGTCATACTTTTAATCAGCTTTTTCACTTCATTGTATGAAGCCAAAGGTATCAAATCATAAGGCTGCCCCAGAAGATAGCATTAAATTACATTATCTATTTATTTATTTATTTATTTATTTATTTATTTATTTATTTATTTAGCTTACAGTGTATCACAGAAGTGAGTATGCCCCTCACATTTCATAAATATTTAAGTATATATTTTCATTTGACAACACTGAAGAAATGACACTTGGCTACAATGTAAAGCAGTGATTATTATATAGCTTGTAGAACAGTGTAAATGTGCTGTCCCTCAAAATAATGTGACACACAGCCATTAATGTCTAAACTTCTCTGTGAGAGTAAGGTTCAAGTTTTGAGTTTATCTTCAATTCTTCATTCTCTGCCTCTGCCTCATAGATATCCTAAAACCATAATTTCTGTAAACTCTGTGTCCTGAAAGCATGATTTCTGTATTTCTGCAAAGCACCCCATCTCTGCAGACATGGGTTTCTAAACTGAATGGCAACAGGATGTGTCCAAACTAGAGATGGGCAAGACTTAGCAGTATTCCCGTTTCCATTTCCGTTACTCGTATCCGTTACTCTACGGAAACGGTAACGGGAATTACTCCGCCAGAATTCGAGCTCGAACCGACGAACGAACAATTTGGTCTGATTTGTCGTGCTCGTTACTTGCATCGCGGCGATCGCGCAATGCCAAGCAGCACAGAAAAAAAGTTTTTAAAAGTTAAAAAAAAAAAACGATTCCCGGCCCTAAAAGTAGGCGAAAACTGTCTGAGGGCACCTACCAGGCCAGAAGGGTGTTTTATTTGGGGGGGGGTTCCCCGCCCCCCTCTCCTTGGCTATTGCTACTGCTGCGCTGCTGGTACCAGGCTGGGACGGCGCATCCATTTGCCATGCAGTGCGGGGGATCCAAAATGGCGACCGCAATATTTTTTTTGAAATCTTTGCCCAAAACCCCACCAAAGCACCACAGAAACATGCGAAAATTAGCTATTTTAAATGCTTGAATTTTTACAGTAGCAGAAGTGGGTTTTTCTTGCAAAAAAAATCTCCGTTGATTTTATTTTATTTTATTTTATTTTATTTTATTACACCTGCACATTCGCAATGATGGGCTCGCCCATGGGAGTGGACCATGCAAATTTTCCACCAATCGCATGGCCACTTGGCCAGGTTGACCACAGAGACTTCTGGGATGTGCCAATCGGGCATAAACAGCCCACTGATCGTAGCCCAAACCCGAACCCTAAGCCTAAGCCTAACCCATACGCCAGTACACTGTCCTTCTAAGTGGGTCAGAGAGGCACCCAGAGGTGCACCCCAATACTCACCCTAACCTCACCCGTAACTAGCCTAACCCTAGCCCTTGCGCTAACCCGTCTTAACCCTAAGCCAGATCTACTTGCATTGCACTACATGTAAGTACGTGAGACACAGCGGGTGCAAAGAGTCTGCCAGTCCGTCACTTGTGGCTCTGGCTGACTCCTGCAGCTCCCTCCAGGAGCCCGCTACCCCCCCAAACCAGTACTAACAACAACGAAAAAACAAAAAAACAAACCGACTAATTTTTGCGAAATTTCGTGAAAAACGGAAACGAGCCGAAACGGACTGCCTCTGACACACGACAACTCGAAAACGTCATTTTCCCTAGTCATGCCCATCTCTAGTCCAAACCACAAAAAGTGTATAGCAAATGTCAAAACGCATTCTAAGACATCTCAGATCTTAAAATATCTTGTTTGTACCTTTGTATCCAGCTTTTGAAACTCACTGTTAACACAGAGAGAACAATACATTACGAAATTAATGACCTTTTAATCTTGCTAATGCAGATGGGAAAGTATCACTGATCTTTAAGTTTGGTTGCGTTAGGGAAAATGAACAAATATGTAATGAAGTCACATGCTTTCCACTGCGGCAAAATGTAACCAATCCTGAGTTTGTTCTTTGTCTATTTCGGTATGCTGAAGAGTATTTAAGACTGGACAATCCATACAGGAAGTTGTCCCTGTGGTCAGGCACCCCTTGTGCACAAGGTACTAGGAAAGGATCCCCTGGAAATAAAACTACATTCCCAGGAGTCCGGTTTGTCTGTCGTCCATTTTATAGTGATTCTCATTGAGGATCAGGCATGTTCAAATGTGTGGTGACAGCTCTTGAAAAAGTGTGTGTGGCACTTGAAAGCTTGCATTTTTTTATTTTTTTGAGTGGCCTATAAAGGATTTGCATTTGTGTTTTGTGATGGCCAAATGACTCACCCCCTTTTTTTTTACTTCATTGGAATTATGGAGATACCAAGAAAGAGCTGGTGTTTCCCCACATACCAAGGAAGAGGCACATAGACTCTTAACACCAAAAGGCAAGACTGCAGCCACTAGGTAATATCACTTCACTTCAGTCTGGTCCCAATTGCCAAACCTAGTGGGCTCACTAAATATTACCTTAATCCTAAAATGAAGCACATGGGTCCTATACATCAATCCTCCCTCTCCCCTGGCCAACAGGGGCTTGTATGTCTCAGAGAGCCAAATGGCAATGAGGTGTGAGTAGGGGGTATATTACCCATGTTCCTTTGTTTTGATAGCTGGGATATGAAACCCAAAGCTACTCTTCAAAAACCCAAAGCATTCAGACCATAGCTCAATCTTTCTCCAATCCATGCTCAAAACACAGATATTTTGCTCCACACTTCTTAAAAGCTAACTTCTACCCTAGAAAACCCTCCAGCAGAGACCCATTAGGCATGCTATTCCATACAAAGTGTATCACTACTAGTGGTGTGGAACAACTGAAATGAAATACAGGCTTTGAAAGAATCTCCATCTAGAAACAGCAGATTTGTAGCACTATCGGTCCATACAGTTAGATATATACCATATTTGGAAGAAGATAATCTTGCTGTGTTTAACGGATGTACATTAGTCCTACTTAAGTGGAGACCTTTTCTCCTCAGGAAATAAAGAGTGGAGCTCACCTCTTGGGTTTCCTTTGAGTGGGAGTTAAGATACAAGACACAATGGTGTACTACTATGTAGTCTGAAATTCTTTGCTTTGGGGAATATGCTTTTAAGCATGCCTTTTTGCTCCTCTTCCTTTGGGCAATCTCCCTGCTTTCTGAAAGGCAGATATTCACAGAAGATATGTGAAGGGGGGGAAGACTTCTATGTATTTACTGAATAATGTAAAGTAAGAGAAAATTAAATTCAAAGCCACTATTTAAGTAACAAAGCAGTACAATATCACAAACAGCCAAGAGCAACAGAAAACCTCAGATTCATTGCACAAAACAGACCAACTCTTCAAGGGTTCCAGTTGGATCCATATACGTACATTTACAAAAGGAAAAGATGGTGTTGTTTAAACATTATCATAAAGCGGTAGCTTCTGCATCCTACAGAATGCTGTTCATAAATTTGTTCCCCACCTCTGACTGTATGCAGATCAACATTTTTCCTTAGGAGAAGGATTCCAGGATCAGATATGTTCCACAAAAATCTAGTTTTACTGCAAAAGAAGGATAGTAGAAAACCACAGATTTCAGCCACAATTGACACTATATGTTCTACTTAGAATAGATTCATAGAATCATCATGGGGTTGGAAGGAACCTTTGAAGTCTTCTAGTCTCAACTCCCAGTCCAAGGCAGGGGACTTGGCTAAAAGCCATAAGTAGAGACCTCAAACTTTCAGAGAGATGCAAGGTTAAGGAGTAGAACAGCATATCAAGAAATAATAGCTGATAAAAAGTTGCCCCCCCCAAAAAAAGTCTTGGTGGCTACAGTCACAATATAACACAGTCACAATATAACACATGGGGAATATGCATTACCAGTTTATCAGAACTGTATTTATTTTATTTATTTCACCTATTTCTATACTGCTTTCTATAGGTGATGCTATCTGGAAACAATGAGCCACAGGCTAAATAAAATTAGAAATGAAAAGAAAACCTTAAATATTCTCAAAAGCTTACATTAAAATGTGTTTCTAAAAGTTTGAATGGAAATTTAAAATGTCAGGCTCACGACACCGTTTTCTTATAAGAATAATAGCTGATTAGCTAGCTCATCAATGCAGCCAGCAAGCACAATAGATGAAAGCTGAAAGCTGCCTAGAGTTGCAGTTGTGCTATTTATGACTGTGAGAGCAGAGTGTCACTTTCATTGCAAATTAATTTGTAGAGTTTCAAAGCCTCTGTCTTTTGTCAGCTTCGTAATCACAGCTTGAAGCATCAGCAGGCTAAGACGCCCAAGGGGTGGAAGCAGTCCTTTCCCCCAAAGGCTCCAGTGCCTCTTTGTTTCATGGGGCAGCAGCTCAAGAACAGAAATATTTATTTCCCTCTAGGGCAACTCCTGTATAATTGCTTAGACTACAACCAGAAATGTGCCCCCATTGTGCCTACTCCAACAACTTAATTATATGAAAGACAGTACAACGTGAGTGAGGACGATTTTCTTTTCTTTTCTTAAAAAAGTGGTGGGTTTTGAAATATTTAGAAGCTGTAATATCTAAATGCCTGCCACATCACTCTTGATTTACAGTATTTATGCATGCATGTGCTCAAACAAATATATACACACATATGTTAGTTGTGCCAGTAGCAGTTAACATTGTTAATAGATTTGGCAAAAAAGCAGAAGCCTTTCTTGCATATTAGCCATCCAAATGCAGAAAGGCTGTTATTGGGCAGATTTTTTAAAAAAGAAAGCTCACACTCACTGCTTAAAATAATGCTACAAGGTAAGCACATGGAGAACTACACCACATGAAATACAAGCCCATCCTCGGCAACCTGAGGGAAGCATGAGATCTGGAACTCAAACAACATCATTGCTAAACAACACTAACAGGACGTTCACACAATTGTCTTTCTCATGTGGCCATTGTAAATCATGTGATAAGTTGGCTTGCTCAAACCTTTGTCCCAGGATAACTCAACTGTAATGGTGAAAGGTCAATACTATAAAGTACTGCTGGCAAATTAAAAGTGCTTGGGCCTCTGTGGCCTAAAGTGAAGAACAACTTGTATACACCTTGGTACCACACTTGCAGACTCAAATTATATGCTTAAAAAGCTTATCCATCTCTTCCTTTAGCTTAAAATCCTTCTGTTTGCGTCATAGAAGAGAACACAATGTCAGCACATAGCTGTTTCCTTCCACAGCATAAATACCAATTAGGAGGTGATTTTAACTAGGGGAAGAGCTGATAGTAAGAGGTAACCAAATATGAGAGGTACTTATTTCTTGTACCACACTTTCTTGTACCCGCATCTCTAGTCTCATGTTAGCCATTGATAGCTGATAAATTTGTGTAGCTAGAGCAAGGAGTAACAACAATTTCAGCCCGCAGGTGGGATCACCTCTGTGGAAACCTTTCGTATAATATGCACAACTGCAATAGTCAGGACAAGAGCTGGCAGTGAACGGGACCACACATTTTTGGTCACAAAACATAAGATGATGTACCTCAAGTTTCATCTGTGTTCCAATGGAGCATTTTAGACACAACAGGGGGTAAGAAACAAGCTTGAAATCTTTTGACAGAAGGAGAGACTTCAGTCTTCCTGCATGACATGAAGACTTTCCACATGTATGAAAATTGCAATGTTGGAGAAGTGCCCAATTTTCTATGTGCATTGCAAAACGATACACAGAGATTTGAACCATGCCCCTGTCTAAATGTGTGGATCAGTTCTGAGATAAATGCCACTGTGCCCCTAGTTTTAGCCTTTTGTGGTTAAAGCTTTTTGTTTTGGGGGGGTGGTGGAATCTGACAGAGGAGTAAACAAAAATCCTCTGACAGCTTGTCATCTACATCAAAGGAGACTCTGATGCCAAGCAGCAAACCTGAACATGACAGGAATGTTCATTTAACACTGGAGCACAACCCACACAGTGTGTGAAATAATTTATTCTCAATCCATTGAGAGAAAAACCGTGAGCACTAGGAAATGGCCTAACAGAAGTAGTAATTTTCTCAAAGCATGATTTATGAAAGACTTTTAGAAATGACTGCTTCCTGAAATGTAAACTTCATGAGTAGAAATAAACAGCCACTGCTTCCAACAAATAGCATGAAAAGATTAAAGGGCAACTGGTTACTGAAAACAAATCCAGCCCCAAATTGTGAAAGTAACCATTACAATATAGGTATATATTAAGAGTAATGCTTCCCAAACTATTCAAATAAAAGGTTAACAATCGTTTCCCTTTTTATATCTTCATTGAACTATATGAAATATTTAAAACTGGGGCTGTGCCACCGATTCAATGAAATCTGAAACCAATTCAATGTGATTCAGATTATTTGGGTTGAGTGAGAATCCAGATCAGCCTGAGGGCACTCTGGATTGAGTCTTGAGTGGTGTTGATCATTTTGGATGAATTTGGCAATCTAGACAGTAAAAGAAAGCCAGTCAGTGTATGTCCTAAATAAGGCAAAACTGGACTATATAAAGAAAATGCTAGGCTGAGGGGCAGTAGGAAAGCTACATTATGGAAGTTCTTTTTTTCAGTATACATCTCTGGCTGTGGAGCCAGAGTTCAGGAGTTCAATTCCCCACTGTTCCTCCTTGAGAGGGCTGGACTCAATGATGCCTTCCAGCTATACACTTCAAAGGTTGTTATAATATGGGCTGAAAATATTAATAGTAGAGATGGGCACGACTTAGCGGTATTCCCGTTTCCGTTTCCGTTACTCGGTTCCGTTACTCTACGGAAACGGTAACGGGAATTACTCCCCCAGACTTCGAGCTCTAACCGACGAACGAACAATTTTGGTCTGATTTGTCGTGCTCGTTACTTGCATCGCGAGATCGCGCGATGCCACACGCGGCACAGAAAAAAAGTTTTTAAAAGTTAAAAAAACCCGGTTCCCGGCCGAAAAGCAGGCGGGAAAATGCCTGCCGTGCCTCAGGGCACCTACCAGAGGGGTTGTTTCTGGAGGTCCCCGGCCTCCCCCCTCATCCCCCGTCCTCGGCTGCTCTGGTGGGACTCGCCGCAGGCTCGCAGCCAGCAAAAAGCCCAGTCTCGCCAGCCGCCGGCCGCCGCAATTAAAGCGCAAGCAAGCGGCACGGACGGCACAGGAAAAAACTTTTAAACTCTCCCCCCCACCCATTCCCGGGCCAAAAAAGCAGGCGGAAAAATGCCTGCTTGACTAAGGGCGCAGGGCACCTACCGGAGGGGTGGTTTCTGGAGGGGGGGTCCCGCCTCCCCCCCGTCCTGGGCAGCCGGACTCGCGAGTCGCCATCGCCATGCCATGCGGTGCGGGCGGGGGATCCAAAATGGGGCGGCGAACGCAATATTGTTTTTGAAATCGTGGTCCAAAAACACACAAGCACAACAGAAACACGCGAAAATTTATAAACTGCCAGATTTTTCACAGTAGCAGTGGGTTTTTTCTTGCAACAAAATGTCTCTCCTCTCCTCCTCTGTCCTCCATTGATTTTATTTTATTTTATTTTATTTACACCTGCGCAGTGCGCAATGATGGGCTGGCCAAGTGGCCAGCCATGTGGGAGTGGACAACCATGCAAATTTCTGGAGCCATCCCACCAGTCGCATGGCCACTTGGCCATGGAGACTTCTGGGATGTGCCAAAAAGCCCCCTAAAACCTGCCCTAGCCCTAACCCTAACCCTTGACTCCGTACCCATACGTCACAGACTGTCTTCTTAGTGGGTCAGAGAGGCACCCAGAGGTGCAACCCACTAGCCCACCGTAACCTTACCCGTCACTAGCCTAACCCTAGCTCTTGCACTAAGGCACCTTAAAGCCAGATCTACTTGCTTGCATTGCACTACACGCAGCAAGTACAATTCCCTTCTGTGTGAGACATGGTGGTGCCAGAGCCTTGTGAAGGGCGGGTATGACCCTATCACTCTCACACTGGTCTCACTGTCTGCACATTATGTTATGCAATATCCATATGGCTATTGCATAGCATTTTGCAGCAGCAGCAGGTAAGGAAGGGAGACCCCCATGTAGAGGGGTGTCTCTTGGAGCCTGCTTCCCCTTCCTAGTGGCAGGAGGCACCCACGGGTGCCTCCAGGAGCCCACTTTCCCTTTATAGCGGGCCAGAGGAGGCACCCACCCCACAGAGGTGCCTCCAGGAGCCCGCTACCCCCCCAAAAAAAAACAGTACTAACGACAACGAAAAAACGAAAAAACAAACCGACTAATTTTTGCGAATTTTCGCGAAAACCGGAAACGACCCGAAATGGGACTGGCCCGACTAACGACAACTCGAAAAAAATTTTTTTCAAGTCGTGCCCATCTCTAATTAATAGTACTGCCCCATCATAGTATTTGGTTGGGTGGCTATTTTTATTACCTTTCATCATTCCACTGGTATCCAACTCACTTTCTCCTTTTCCAATCCAATATATCATTTCTTCTTATTTATTTATTTATTTATTTATTTATTTATTTATTTATTTATTTATTTATTTAAAAATGTGTGTACTTGTTGGTTTCAGAGATGATTTGTAGTCGTCTAGGCTCCAAAAACTGCAAAGTCGGCAGCTCGGTGATTGGAATCCCGGGTGCCACATAGCGGAGTGAGCTCCCACTGATAACCCCAGCTCCTGCCAACCTAGTAGTTTGAAAGCATGTAAATGCAGGTAGATAAACAGGTACTGCTGTAAAAAGCAGGAAGGTAAAACAATGTTTCCTTGCAGCCATGCTAGACACACGACCATGGACTTCCATAACACTGGCTCTTCAGCTTGAATATGGAGATGAGCACTGCCCCTAGAGTTGGACATGACTAGCACACATGTGCAGGGGGAACCTTTCTCTTTTCCTCATTCCATGCTCCTTATGATCCTGGTTTTTATGCTCAGCTTTATTCCAACTTTAGCCTGCTGGAAAGATCGAATAAACAGCAAATATATTGGAATGTATGACCTAAAATTGGCAGGATTAGTTTATTTTATGTTGTATCATTTGTAGTTTATCTTTCTCCTGGTACGGGGACCCAAAGCAGAACTAAAAACAGGATTTGCCTCCTCAGGGTCAGCTACTTTGTGTCCAACTTGTTTCAGGCATTTAAAATGGGAAAACACTCATGGTCATGTGTTTGGCTTGATCAACTCTTCTGAATCTGTCTGAAATATGGCAGAAGTAAGTTCTAGAAGACCATCATGATGCCAAATGTTGTCTCCTCTCTGTCTGTCTGTCTGTCTGTCTGTCTGTCTGTCTCTCTCTCTCTCTCTCTCTCTCTCTCTCTCTCTCTGTGTGTGTGTGTGTGTGTGTGTGTGTGTGTGTGTGTGATTTGTTTATTGGTTCTCGGTTGAGTTAGATGGGTTCCAAATCAGAGAAGTGGAAATAAAGCTGAATCTAAATAGCCAAATCATCTCTGAATGGAACCAGAGCTTATTTGTACAGCCTTCTTCAAATCTAGACTTTCTTTTAAGCATTTCTATAATATTTTCAGTATACGAAGTGTTGTACATTCTGCTTATTTATTTAAGAAGTTTATATCCAATGGGCCTACAAATTCAAATTAAAATAAAATATGCTCCATACTACAATTAAAATCATTAGTCAAAAAACAATGTATCTGTTAAGAGAGAAGGAAAAAATCATTTTCACTGTTTACAATACAGCATCATTCAATAACTAAAGCACAAACCATCTCTTAACCAGATAGATAAACAGTAATATGATGGGTACTAAAGAGCGTTCCTGGGGAGAGCATTTTATAACCAACATAAAATACAATTTCAACAGCTCAGTTAAATAGATTATAATTATAACTCCTGGCTCACTAACAACGGAGTAATTGGGGGTATAAGACCGCTGTATGGTCTGATTTGTATCCCAATATTTACGGTACAGATTTGGACCAAAGTAGGATGACTTGGAGGTGCCCTGAATCAAATTTGTTCTTGGGTTCACACAAGTATTGGTATGTTTCTATAAATGAGGAAGTGTAAATGAGGAAGAAAAGAGACTGACCTAGGATGACTAGCTACATGGGAGTGTCTATTTTGGGAATGTGATGAACCTTCAATGAATAGGCAAATTTCCAATTAGCTTCCCTTCACAATTCTGTTCCCCTCCCTATTCCATCCTCCACCCCTGCCCCCGTTGCCCAGTTTCTTTTCATCCAGGAATCCACTACCCACCAGCTAGTATACTACTTTACCCTATCCAGTCAAAACCCAAACAATAAACTCAGTCCTCCATAAAACAAAAACACAGAGACTGTCAACATTCAATATACATTCCGATCCTAAGAAAGAAACTGCCAGGGACTGCTGTAACTATAGGACCCTTACTTTAATTCCCCATGCAAGCAAAAAGGTGCTCAAGCTATCTCATCAAAGGCCTTGACCTTATTTGGACTAAGAGGTTCCAACTGGATTCCAAAAAATCTGAGGAAGTGGACCCGTCCACGAAAGCTTACTTCAAAGTATAGCTGTTAACCTTTAAAGCTCCAATTAGAGATGGGCACGAAACAGAAAAATGGTGTTCCATTTACATTCCATTTCATGGCCCATCTCCCTTCGTTACCATTTTTTGGAAACAAATTTTGACAAAAAATTCTTTCTGTTTTTCATTGTTTCATTCCCCACAGTGGATGAGAGAGCTCCAGGCACACTGTCATCCCCCGCAGGGAAGATCCCTTTAAAGAGACCCCATTCTGCCTCTGCATGCGGAGGCGGAATGGGGTCTCTTCTTCCCCGCAGTGGATGACAGTGCCGGGCCTGCTGTCATCCGGCGTGGGGAAGATCCCTTTAAAGAGAGCCCCGGTCCCGCCTCTGCACGCGGATACGGGAATGAGCCTTCTCTCGACCATCCGCCGGGGGCAGACGACAGCCGGGCGGGCTGTCATACCCCACGGTGGAGATCCCTTGAGACTGGGCTGTGATCCTGCCTCTGCATATGGAGGCTGGATCGCAGCCCCCTCCTGACCGCCCTCCACCACAAGTGCATGACAGCTGGGCAGCTGTCATGCACCTGCGGTGGAGATCCCTTGAGATGGAGGGGGCTGTGATCCCACCTCCGTGTGCGGAGGCCAGATCGCAGCCCCCTCACGACCACCCTCCGCCTTCCCCACGCCGGATGACAGCACCAGGCACCCTGTCTTCTGGCACACGTACCTCTGCATGCAGAGGGACGAGCAGGGGTCTCAAAGGGATCTTCCCCGCGCCGGATGACAGGGCGCCTGACACTGTCATCCGGCATGGGGAAGGTGAGACCCCTGTTTGCCCCTCTGCATGCAGAGGTACGTACGGGGGTCACTTCTCCCTTGGGACAAAGCTGCGGCCTCAGCTCCACATGCGGAGACAAAACCGCTGCCCTCTCCCGACCGCCCTCCACCGCGGGGGATAACAGCCTAGCCGGCTGTCATCCCCTCACTGCAGAGATCAGAGATTGAGATAGACGTGGCCTCACCTCTGCTTGCGGCGGCAAGACCGCAGCCCTCAGTCTGGAATCTGGACCGATCTCTGCAGCAGGGAGGTGACAACTGAGCCGGCTGTCATCTCCCCACGGCGGAGATCTGTTTAGAAAGAGCCCCGGTCCTGCCTCCATATGTGGAGGCGAGAACAGGGCTCTCACAGTCCTCCCCTGCTGGTGATGACAGCCGGGCTGTCATCAGCAGCGGGGAAGAATGAACCGAACCGAACCGAACTAATTTGTTCTGGTTCTATTTGGTTCATTCCTAAATTACTCTGGGCTTCGTTATTCATTCAATTATGTAACGGAATGAAAAAAGATTTTGTTTCATGCTCATCTCTAGTTCCAATACATTTTGGTCTTCTATAGTTTTGTCTTTTCTTTTTGCCATATGTGCTAGTACATGCTAACACGGCTACCTCTTTTAAAATGAATAGGAAAAGAAATTCAAGATCATATCAGCACTTGATTGTCCTGAGGCATAACCTGTATCACGGACAAGAGGCTACTGTTAGAACACAATATAGAGCAACAGAATAGTTCTCTATAGGCAAATGTGTTGGACAAGAGTGCATGTTATCCTCTTATCTGTACAATATCTACACATATGGAAAGCCAGACAAGATTTGTATGAAAGAGGAATGAAAACGGGTAGAAGAAACATAAGTGATTTAAGATATGCATATGACCCATTTTATTGGAAAAGAGCAGTAATGACTTGAAATTACTTTTAGTGAAATGGAAAAATATATATATTTATAAAGTAGGACTGCAGTTGAACATTCCTTCCAAGCAAGTCATCTGAGGTTGCAGACACCAAAGGAACCTCATAAGACAACCATTAAGAATCAGCCTTTCTTGGTGGTGGCCAGCTCCCCTCAGGGAGGACCTTCAAAAAACAGCTGAAGACCCGGCTTTTCAGAATACTTTCCTTGGTTAATAATCATTATTTTTGCTGATCCGTATGACATTTCAATCTGGCTCTGTTCTATCCTTAGCCTATCTCTGATCCTTATGACTGTTGTTGTTTTAAGTTAATTATGTTTTATTATGTTGTATCATTTTGTGTTATTTTTAATATATTGCATATTGTATGGTGTGACTTGTGCTGAAAGTTTTGTAACCACCCAGAGTGACTTTGGTGCCAGATATTTATATCGGTATATAAATCTAATAAACAACTACTAAATAAATAAATAAATAAATAAATAAATAAATAAATAAATAAATAAATAAATAGGCGGACAAACATCATGACTACAAAAGGACCATACAATATTAGCACTGACAATGAAGACATTGAAATAATTAGAGATTTTGTATATCTAGGTACAACCATAAATCCAAATGGAGACTACAGCCAAGAAAACAAGATGAGACAAGAGAAAAGAAGGTTATTCACACAACTGCATTTTTTTATTTCTATGTGTGAAAGCCACTCAGTGAAATTAGCTGACATAATTTGTTTGAAATGTGGTGCTGGAGTGAACTTTGTGGGTCCTCCGGACTACCAGAAATACATACTGATGAGCTCTGGAGCAAATAAAGACGGAACTATCTCTGGGGGCAAAAATGTCTAACTATCTCTGGAGGCAAAAAAAGGTCAGGACACTGACCTACTTTGGGCACATGATGAGAAGGCAGGATTCTCTGGAAAAGATAATACTGATGGGAAAGGTGGAAGGCAGCAGGAGAGAGAAATGCCAAAAATGAGAAGGATGAACTCCCTAAAGCAGGCATGTCCAAACTTCGGCCCTCCTGATGTTTTGGACCACAGTTCGCAGAATTCTAAGCTTAGATTGCCAGTGGCAAAGGACTGTGGGAGTTGCGGTCCAAAACATCTGTAGGGCTGAAGTTTGAACATGCCTGCCCTAAAGGCTTGAGTTTGCAAGCGTTGAGCAAGGCTGTTGATCACAGACCATGTTTGAGCTTCTCTCATTCATAAGGTCACCATTTGCCGGAGGTGAGTTGATGGCATGGAGCGCCACCAACACATTTCACTTTTGCCATACCCAGTTTCCACAGGTTTTTCCCCACCTTCAATACCTACAATCCTTACACACATATAGATGCTCTGGAAAGCAACAGAAAAAAGCCTTTGCATCTACTTCAGCGAAAAAGTCACATATGAGAATGCGGTCTCTGACATTTGTGTGTTGATTGATTTAAATATGATGCATTACTACAAGCTCTATTTTCTGCCATATAAGCATCGATTTCTGACAATTTGGTTTCTTTAAAAACTCATGCTACAATTGCCTTGTTGAAGTTACATAGTAAGTGTGCCCTGAAATCCTCACAATGAGTTCTATGAGATCATCACGACTAGAAAAGCATGAAATTATATTTTGCTCATGGGATATTTTTGCGGCACTAGTATCGAGGCAGGAAGCATTTGATTACTGAAGCATGTTACTTCAATTCCAACCCAACATTGTTTCACTAATAGGCCTATACCTATTAATTTCTCATTAGCAGTTACTATGAGTCACTTTGGTACACCTGCTATCAACACCATTAAGGGAAAAGAAAACAACATCCAAGATAAGATGTGTGCATTTATTTGCTGAATGGTATGCAGAAGAAAGAAGGAACTCAAGCTTGGCAGACCTATTCCTCTGCCAGAAGATGGATGTGGTGAATGGGATGGTGCAAAGACCCATCTCCTTTGAGACAGGGTGCTATATTTCCTTAACATGTTGGCATGTTTGAAGGATCTCATTTTTCTTTAGTGAACAGTGCAGTGTAGTGGATAGACTGTTAGGCTAGAACACTGTGGAAACCTGTGGTTAAGTTGCTGGTTGCACAGAGAGAAACCAAATAAATAAATAAATAAATAAATAAATAAATAAATAAATAAATAAACTCCTTGTTCCCTGAGCTCCTTGCCCTCTGAAGATGCCAGCCACAGAGTCTGGTGAAACGTCAGGAAGGAAAACTTCCAGAACATGGCCAAACAGCCCGAAAAACTCACAACAGCTATCAGATCCTGGCCGCATTGAAAGCCTTTGAGAATGCATCTCTGGTTGGATGTCGCTCACTCAGGAGACGCAATGATAAATCACTCCTTGAACTTCTATGCCTCAAAAAACTGATATGAGTTGCCTCCTTAAGTCACAGTCAACTGGAAATGATAGAACAACAACACTGATTACTTAAAATTGTGGCTCCTTTAATTCCATTTATTAGTATTTGCTTATTTAAAATCTTCATATGCTTCTGCCCATTTTAAAATCCCAAGGCTGTTTATAATAATTTCTAAAACAATAGAACACTGTAAAACACAACAGTCCTGCATGTTACAAGGCTCCCTGGGGCAAGAATTAAAATAATTTAATTAATCAATGGTAAGGGAGATCCAAAATAAAAAGGGCCATTTTAATGAACACCAAAATCATGTGATCATCAGTTCTTGATGAGGAGGGCATGGTGCCTGCCTCTCTATAGTTTCTCATCTCCAATAGATTCTGCTTGATATTTTATTTTTCTAGAAAACAGATTATCAAAGTGGATAAAACAGAGGAGCATTTTAAGTAGTCGTCATGGCACAATGGTTGAGGTGTCAATTCCTTTGTGTGTTCATTTGGTGGACTTATGAAGGCCCCCCCTTAACTCCCATGTGGATCACACACCTTCTTTCGTACTCCTGGTATGACTTTGAGTTCCTTCCTCTGATTCATCAGCCATAGACACTGACTCCTCTGCTTGTCGTGATAGAAATTACCTAGTCCCCCAAGGACTGCCTTAATGAATGGTCACCTAACAGGTCACAGTACGCTTTGAGATGAAATGCCTTCCTTGTTCAATCTGTCTTCAAAGCTGTGAACGCATCTCCCAGTGGAATGCCCTTCAAGGGAACACGAAATGGTTGCTTGATTTGAAACTACTTTAGTATATTCAGTCACACTGCATTGAGGGAATGTATGCCTTTTTGTGTGTTGTGAGCAACAAAGGCTTCAAGCATAGACAGTTACACCAAGAGAGAGAGAAGGCAGAGGAAAAAGAGGAGGGATGAGGAGGAATGGAAAAAAGAAAGGACAGGAAAGAAGACCTTCTGCTATTCAATTAGCCTTGGGACTGAACTCTTGCTCAGAAGTGGACTATCCTTCATGGAGAGGATTGTTAATTATATAGCCACCATAGATGCTATGATAAAAAGTATGACACTTTTCAGCTGATGAGATGATGAATGTTGTCTCTTCAAATTGTAGCAATGTTAAACACAATTATAGTGGTCAATACCTACTTATAGGTACTGTCTTATTAGGCAGCTTAGCAAAGAGTAAGGCTCTGTTCTCATTTTGACATTCTTGAATACCCTTAGCAGCTGCATCAGGCAAGAGTGTAATAGGGGGGCTTTACCTGGAGCTCAGCATCAAGACTGCTCCATAGTGCCTAATTGGCTGAAATTAAGCTGTTTGTATTCATCCAAGTGTGACATCAACAGCATGGGGAATTAATTAGTAATGATACAAGGAAGGAATACATGATGGAAACCATGATTCCCAAACATTTGGGATCAAGTACCGCTTTTCATATCTCATGCCTATGCATAATTCTTTTATTGCCATACAACTCTCTTAAAATCACACAAAAATCCAGCTTGTGGTTTAAGATTTAAAATAAACACAAACTGTAACAAGTGTGTCATGCTATGCAATTAGAAACATGTTTAAAAATTGCTTACGTACGTTGATAAAAATGTGCTTTTTGTCATTATGTAAATCCCACAAGGCCATGCCCCTTCTTAACATTTCCCCAAGCTCCCTCCCGGAGTTTGGGAACTGATGGCTTAATAAAGAATCGTTGAAAGATGTCTGCTTAACTATCCTTGAATGTTACTAGAATCAGACCCCTTATGATCTGCCTAGGCATTCTGTTGATTTTCTGATTGGCCGGTATGTCTTTTCTCATCTTTGAGTTATTTTGATCTCCCTGGAGTTTAAACACATTGCTTCACATTAGGGATGTGTACTTGCCCCCTGATTCGGTTTCTGCCCCACTAAAAACTATACATGTATTGTTGCCTTTTTAGAGACACTCCGCCCTGTTCACTGTATAAATCTGTGTCAGTAGTTAATACCACCTCCAGTTGTCTGAGGAAAACTCGGTTCCTCAGAATGGAATAAACCATCAGCAAGGCCAAGGAAGCAACAAGTGAATTGGGGACTTTGTTTTGTTTATTTTTCATCTTCCTTTTTCTAGTTGCCAGCTCTTATCAGTGTGCAGTGTGGCTTCCTAACGGAACCATGGAGGGAGGAGATTTAAAGGGAACACTTATTTTTCAGTATGCTCCTTTTCTTAAAATGGCATGCAAGAAGAATCCACACTATTTCCATCCTCCTTCCATCAAAATGGTCATGCTCATGGCAACCATGTACATCGTTTCACTAATCTATATTTGCCAGACAAGCAATCCCAACCTGAAAATATACTACAGTGCAACACTCATAAATTAGAGATGGGCACGACTTAGCGGTATTCCCGTTTCCGTTTCCGTTACTCGTTTCCGTTACTCTACGGAAACGGAAACGGGAATTACTCCGCCAGACTTCGAGCTCGAACCGACGAACGAACAATTTGGTCTGATTTGTCGTGCTCGTTACTTGCATCGCGCAATGCCAAGCGGCACAGAAAAAAAGTTTTTAAAAGTTAAAAAAAAACCCGATTCCCGGCTCTAAAAGTAGGCGAAAACTGTCTGAGGGCACCTACCAGGCCAGAAGGGTGTTTTATTTGGGGGGGGGGGGTCCCCGCCCCCCTCTCCTTGGCTATTGCTACTGCTGCGCTGCTGGTACCAGGCTGGGAGGGCGCATCCATTTGCAGTAGCAGCAGTGGGTTTTTCTTGCAAAAAAAGTCTCCGTTGATTTTATTTTATTTTATTTTATTTTATTTTTTTACACCTGCGCATTCGCAATGATGGGCTCGCCCATGGGAGTGGACCATGCAAAGTTTTGGAGCCATTCCACCAATCGCATGGCCAGGTTTTGCTGACTGTACCAGGCTGGGAGGGCGCATCCATTTGCCATGCAGTGCGGGGGATCCAAAATGGCGACCGCAATATTTTTTTTGAAATTGTTGCCCAAAACCCCACCAAAGCACCACAGAAACATGCGAAAATTAGCTATTTTAAATGCTTGAATTTTTACAGTAGCAGCAGTGGGTTTTTCTTGCAAAAAAAAAGTCTCCGTTGATTTTATTTTATTTTATTTTATTTTATTTTTTTACACCTGCACATTTGCAATGATGGGCTTGCCCATGGGAGTAGACCATGCAAATTTTCCACCAATCGCATGGCCACTTGGCCAGGTTGACCACAGAGACTTCTGGAATGTGCCAATCGGGCATAAACAGCCCACTAATCGTAGCCCAAACCCGAACCCTAAGCCTAACCCATACGCCAGTACACTGTCCTTCTAAGTGGGTCAGAGAGGCACCCAGATGCACCCCAATACTCACCATAACCTCACCCGTAACTAGCCTAACCCTAGCCGTTGCGCTAAGCCGTCTTAACCCTAAGCCAGATCTACTTGCATTGCACTACATGCAAGTACGTGAGACACAGCGGGTGCAAAGAGTCTGCCAGTCCGTCACTTGTGGCTCTGGCTGACTCCTGCAGCTCCCTCCAGGAGCCCGCTACCCCCTCCCCAAACCAGTACTAACGACAACGAAAAAACGAAAAAACGAACCGACTAATTTTTGCAAATTTTCGCGAAAAACGGAAACGAGCCGAAACGGAACCGGCCCGACTAACGACAACTCGAAAAAAAAATTTTTCAAGTCGTGCCCATCTCTACTCATAATCACTCCTATTCAGCACTTGCTACTTAATGGCAATGAGTTGTGGAAGGCTGCTCTAGAGATAAATGTTGTATTTTATGTAATATATCCATATCATGTGTGATTCTTGTGCATTTCAATTTTATACCTAGAATATGAATTAAAACGTCTCTCCTCTCTAATCTCTCTAACTTCAGTAAAGATTGGGTTTCCCTAAGCCAAAGGGCATTTCCCAGGAGGGGGGTACTTTATGCATGTATAACTAGATGCCTGAAATCCAATATTCACCAAACTTGGAGGAGTTGTAGAGGAGAGTCAAGGGACTCTTCCCTGCAAATTCAGTGTCTCTAGGTGCCTGGGACACTTTCCTGGGTGGGGCACTCTTTGGTGGGTACAAAACTCATACGTCTGGCATCCGAATTTCACTGATCTTGCAGAATTTGTAGAAGAGAATCATGGGAAGGTTCCATGAAAATTGGTGTCTCCTGGTGCCTTGGAGGCCATTTTATACAGCTTTAAAATAAAACAACAACAAATAATACAATCCAATTCACCAATTAGTCAGAAAAAAATGTAAATGCATTTTCTGTGACTAGTTGACCTTGATGAATCACAAATCAAAATGAACTACCATTTTTCTGATTCATGCCCATCTCTAGATGTGACTAATTTAGCATGTGGATAGGACTTAATGGCCAAAATCCTCATGTAAATATTCAACATGCTACATATCTACATTATAAATCAATAAACAGAGAAATTAGCAATTGAAGGTACCGTTTCCCTAAAAGTAAGACATCTCCCCAAAATAAGACTACTTACAGTTTTGCCTCTCACTGAAATATAAGGCATGCCTCAAAAATAAGACCTCCCTGATAATAAGGCCTCCCCCATACATAAGGCCTCCCTTATAATAAAGCCCCCTGAACCTAACATAACTCTGGACTTTGGACCATAGCGGAGGGCGCCGCCACGCAGCTCACTGTTGGTCGCAGCGCAGCCGGAGCAGACAGGAAGTGTGAGGTCTCTTTTCATCAGGGAGCCCACATCGCTGCCAGGGCAAGCTGCCGCCTGACTCACAATTAGACAATGAGTCGCACGGGGCAGGAGTCGGACACATTGTGTGGACACACAGGGGTGACTGAGGTAGGGGGGAAGTGTCTGATAAAGGGGTGGGGGATGTCTGGTGAAGGTGTCCACTGGCACAGGGGTGGGGGGAGGGGATCACTTAAAATTATGGAAAAATAAGACATCCCCTGAAAATAAGACCTAATACATCTTTGGGAGCAAAAATTAATATAAAACACTATCTTATTTTTTGGGAAACAGGCTAGTATTCTTTAATTGTGTTGCTCATTATGTATGAAGTATAGATCCATATGTGCTCAATGCTTTAAAAGCTCACTTATCAGTCTTAATAACACAATTGCAGTGTCCTGGATCCTATTTTATTTGGTCTTCTACCCTTCACAAAAGGGGATGCTAAAGCCATTTATACAAAACATGCATATGTGTGCCCTAAATACAATATTATTCTATTATTCTATGGAATAGTGCACACTGTGTGCAAAACCCTGTTCATGTAAAGTTATGCCTGCATAAACATGTCAGGCATTATGTCTAGCAAAAAGGAATTCAACAATTCAGTGTCACAATTGGTCAAACATCTGCAAAGTGACCAATTGCGCAATTCGCCAGTGGAAGTGCTTCATGGATAACAGTTCTACCTCAGGGCTATTGCACGTGTCTAGATATGCAACCGGATATTGCTCTGTGTATCTGAAGAAGTAGATTGTAATCCAGGAAAGATCACCCTCATATAACCCAGGTTGTGCTACAAGACATTGGGTTGTGGGTATCTGGAATTTCTTATGCACAATGAAACATTGGCCGTCACTTCACGAAGAACTTCTCTTCGCAGCGGGATTGCCTTCGCTATGAATTCGAAGGCGGTCACGTGGTAGTCACGTGGTCTCCATTCGCCCCCACCCCTCTTTCCGTGTCCTCACCGGGCGAGGTTTTAGGGTCGAATCCAGTAGTACTTCACGTGCTCCCTTCGCATTCGGAAGCTTACTTGCAACGTCCGGTTTCTGCTTTCTTTTATTTTTTTAAGAAAATTACCACGGCGTATCGATGCATCAATACCTGGCTGTCATTTGCGGTCAGAGGACTTGTGGGCGGCCATCGTGTTTCCCTGAAGCAGAGCTGCTGGGTTGGTTTTTTTTGGGGGGGGGGCGGGGCGGGGGAGAGGCTTCTCTCAGCTTCATCGCCCTGTGTGCCCCGCCGCCGCTCTCTGGGTGGGCGCGCGCGGGGGTGTCTTGCGGCGGCAGCACCGACACCCCATCCCCCCTCCCTCTGCGCAGCCCTTCGCCATCCCTTGCCAGCGGAGGGGCTCTGCTCACGTCACCCGGGGACGCTTGCCCCCCCTCTGTTGCCCCTGCCCCGTTTACAGAAGGCAAGATCAAAAGAACGGGTTAACCGAAATATCTATGCATCGGCATTTCGGAGAAAAAGTAAGTTAAAAAATAAATAAATATACTTTTTAACTGGCCACACGTGAATTTGGATACGAAGCGGGATGCGAAGCGAGGGAGATTCCCGGCCTCCGGCAGGGGAATCTCTCGCCCCGCTTGGAGCACGGTTTAGGGGCGTGGTCGGGGCGTGGTCGGGGTGGCGCCGCATCCAAAATGGAGGATCGTGCGGACAAAACCGACCGATTCGCGCAGAAATCACGGCTCGCCGCGCAGCGAGAGGTTCGTGAAGTAACGGCCATAGTTAATTAAATGCACAGCACATGGCTCTCTCCAACAACTCCATCTAATCTTCCTTGTCCTTTTCTCTCTCTTATCTTGGGAAACAGCTGCATGGATGAAGCCAAATGCAAAGCTGGCGCTCCAGCACTGTAGGCGAGAGCACAGCCACCCACTCACTCATCTTGAAGAAAGGTGATGGCTCTGAGCTTTAAAGCTTGTGCTCCCCGGGAGAATGAGGCAAAAGAATTTATGCGGTGAATTTGGGGATCTGTTGTGTTTCTGGCTGAGTTCTTTTCATGTCTATACATTCATGCTGTCAGAGTGCTCGGCAGGAGGATGAAAAGCGTGGCATTTCCCTGGTGGTAGAACTTGAGCAAGAAAGTGAACACTGTGAATCATCAGGAAAGCAGGCAAGGATGCGGCAACCCCTTGGTAGCTTCAGCTGGAACAGAGCTCAGGAAAGTTATGTAAGTCTGTAAGTCTTAGAACCGCCCAGCTAGTTCTGTAGGTTTTAGAACCAGACAGCCATCATGTGGTCAGGCTGACTTGAGGATTTTGGAAACCGAAGATCTAAAAAGTACCTCTCTAGAGATGGGAACGAACAGGGGCCAGGATCGCCCCGCCATTGCTGCCGCTGCCAACGCCTCATAAAGATGATGTGTTGATGATTGAAATGATGAGGATGTCGATGATGAGGATGAGGATGCTGCTAGCCCAGTTTGTGCAGTTGTTGTCAACATCTGTTTTTTATTATTATTATTGAACGTTTTTTTCCCACCCACACGCTATCAAATGTATTAAATCACACAAAGCAGGGGGAAACAAATAATGAACAAAACAAACCAACGAAATGAATATTTGGAAAAAAAATCATTAAAAATGAAATGAACCAAACCAAACCCTGAAAGGAACCAAACCAAAACGAATCACCATTTTTTCGGTTCATGCCCATCTCTATCCATCTCTATACCTCTCCAAGTGCTGAGCTGGATTGTCTTACCTACCTACCTACCTACCTACCTACCTACCTACCTACCTACCTACCTACCTACCTACCTACCTACATACATACATACATACATACATACATACATACATACATACATACATACTGTACATGCATACGTATAATGAACATTGGCACAAAAAGCAGTCAGTAGAGCCAACAGAGTTTGGATTATAAGTCCTCCTATAGACCCAAGAGAGGCAGAACCCTTTGAAGATGCACCAGAGGTAACCCAAATCGCATGAAGAGTGACCCAAACAGAGGCCTGGAGGTGGAAGCACATGGCAGCTGCCCCAACCTTTGGAAGTGAACCTTACAGGGAAAAAGAGGGTCTGGGTTTGGGGCAATATAAGGAGGGTCCCTGAAGGAGTGGGGCAGTCAGAACTGGAATGGAAGGAAGAGATTACAGAGAGTAGCACTGAAATAGAACAACCCCCTGATGTGAATGAGGAGGAGGAGGAGGAGGTTGATGAAAAGCTATGCAGGAGAGACTCTGGGAGGGGCAGGGACAAAAAAGTTTGCTAAACACAAGACAAGTGAAAAGAGAGGACAGTGAACTGCGAAACCACCCCACTGCCTTGATTGTGGACATACTGCCCACCCCTGTTGATAGGCTACCCATTATACCTTAGAATAATTATCTATTTTCATATGGGTCCACTTTATTCACCACTGTGTTAATTCCAGGAGGTGTGCACTTCATAAACTACATTGGCAGTAGAAGACAACTGCCTTTATTCACTGAGCCCTCTACAGCCCACACTCTAATTTCCACCTCACACATCAGCATCTGTTCTGCACAGCTGTTCATTACTCTGCACAACATGTTTAATCAAACCCTTCTTTTCAGGTTTGAATAAGAATATTGAACTGGAAGTGGTCAATTATGAACTGATTAAATAAAAGGACTTGAAGCCAAAAACACTGAGCATGAGTTGCTCACATTCCTAAACAATCACCATTGCTTTCCTGGCATTCAATATTCTTGAAAAAATCAGTTTCTCTGATCATGATGTGCCAGATGCTGGATACAGAGGAGTCCCCCTAGTTGTTTGGGGGATTTTATGAAATTTAAAATCATAAAATAGTTGCGATTTAAACCAGCTTCTAATCCATAAGAATTTTAAAGTCCTTTTTATTATATGTATTTGCTCGTTTCCTCTTTAAGACAGACTCCCCTCGCAAACACAAGAAACATATACCAAGGAAGAAGTGTAAAAAATATAGAAAAGCCGCGGCATCTTGACACACTGTTTCTCAGCATAAAATTTTCTAGTTCTGCCATCTGCTTTTATGGCTTTTGATTTAACTTTGTTACCATTAAGTACCTTTTATTATTTGATTTATATTTAATTCAAATTTATTTGTTTCTTTGCTTTACTGTTATTTTATTGATAAAAACCACCAAGAGTGGCCTTTGTTGCCTATGGGTGATAGCAGGGGTGTCCAAACATCAGCCCTCCAGATGTTTTGGACCACAACTCCCAGAATTCCAAGACTGTACTGCCAATGACAAAGTACTGTGGGAGTTGTGGTCCAAAACATCTGGAGGTTTCGAAGTTTGGACACCACTGGGTGATAGATAGATAGATAGATAGATAGATAGATAGATAGATAGATAGATAGATAGATAGATAGATAGATAGATAGATAGATAGATAGATAGAAGACTCTTTCTGGAAAAAGTTAAAAACAATGTCTAAAATCAGGGCAAGGTGCCCTTTAATATAGATGAGATCATGAACTACAATACCTAGATGCATTATCTTCTGGAATCACTCCATCTTGAATCCAGGGGGCCTTAGCCCTCCCAAAAAAGTTCCCTTAGGTGTTTTCTATAACTTAGATACAACTGGTACATAAGGGGGTGACTACATTAACAAATAATGCATAATTGCTACAGGATTGCAGTGGTCATATTTGTATTATTTTCTGTTGACCACATGATGAACAAGTCAATATGTGTCTGTCTGAGTTTTCGCCTCAGTCCAAATTTAATATCTACTCTTTCCCTCCAGCATATGCATTCATAGTGGCTCAGGCAGTGTTGTGGCTGGTGTTGATGCATATGGTTTCAGAGCCTACTGTGGCGGGCTTTGTAGCCATTTAATTTGAAACAATTGGGCCTATTCAGATGGGAAATGGCTTCTGTTTGAATTCTTACCTCACCAAATTGGTTGCCTATGTCTGCTGGTTTACTCTTTCCTTCCCATTCTCTTCTCTGACTGACTGCCATTTCCCCCCTCTCTCCCTCCCTTCCTCTCTTCCTTCCTTACTGATGCTTGGTAACTTCTTCTTCATCATCATCTTAGAACTATAAATCTGGAAGGGACCCTATGCATCATCAAGACCAGCTCTTGTCAAGGAGGCACAGTGGGGAATTGAACTCCCAACCCCTGGCTCCATAGCCAGAATCCTATACCATTGAGCCCTCCAGGAGTTCTTGGAAGGAGAAGATGCTTTGAGTAGAATCAAGGCTAAAGTAACTTATTTTTTGCCAGGGTTTATGAATTTGTTATACTGTGCTGTGCTTCCACAAATGCTTAAATGTGTTTTCTTGTTTCTTATCTTGTTTGGGGGCAAAACTTTTTAAGTTGTTTCCAGAAATGTATCTCCATGATTTTTCTACCCTGCATTAATTTGTTGAATGTGATGATGCCTTTTCTTTTAAAATATAATAAAGTTTATTTCCTTCTCAGAAATAATCCAGCCTGATCATGTGTTCTGTTTGGTTGACATAGGAGAAATATTCCAGTTAAGGGAAGAGACAGCAAGTGCCCAAGTTTGGAGATTTATTGTTTTTTTCTCTTTTGTTTATCATATTTCCCAGATCTAGGAAAGGGGAGAGACCTCCCAATGCAATTCCTTCCATCTTATCCAGAGGTGTAGCACCCAGGAACAAAGTCAGTTTTTGCACCCCCTCCTGGCCCTCAATGGTGTCTCACCCACCAAGCAAGAGGTGCCCAATTCTGAGGGAAGAGTAGGGGAGGGGAGAAGAGTCCCTCTTTCACATGCCCTCTTCGGGGGGGGGGGTCTCCTGAAAAAGGCTCTCCTGTGCAAACTGTACAGCGCACAGATAGTGCCAAGCAGGTGATTTTTTTTTCAAGCATCACCTCCATAGCACGCTTCCCCCTTCTCCTTTCCCTGGGCTAAGGCTTGGTGGTCATTAGCCCAGGGAAAGAAGGAGAGGGAAGCAGGGAATGGAATTTTTGTTCCAAGCAGCACCTCCGTCGCAACAATCGCCAAGCCTTAGTGGGGGTTGGGGGAAGGAGGAGGGGGAGCAATCGATGGAGGTGCTACTTGAGGAAAAAAACATCGCCTGCTTCCCTCTCCTCCTTTCCCCCAACTAAGGATCGCCAAGCCTTAGCAGGACGAAGGGAGGACTGCTGGCGGGGTGGCACATGGCTTCCTCCTCCTGCTCCCCCTCCAGGTGCTCCCAGAATGCTGTGTGCCTGGTGCAAATACACTCTCCCACCCCTCCCTAGTTATGCCAGTGATCTTTTCATGAATTGGCAATTCGATCTTCCAAAGAGGTTGAAAGGACAGGGAGGCGGTGGCTGCTGTATTTAAGATATTTTAATACAACAAAGTGAACTCTTTGGCTTTTTTTAGAAGCTAGGCAGGGACAAAAGCTCTACAGCAAGACATGGAAGGTGCCTTCAGAAAGAATATGAACAAAGACAGCACCCTACTGGCTGAATCTTCTGCTCCGCGGAATTTCTTCTGACACAAAGATGTGAAGATTGCCCGGTTGAACAAATGGGCCTTGTGTTTCCACAGGGAATATTTCCTTGCATGAGCAGCCTGAAAATCTTAAATTGATGAACAGTTTGCCCCAACAGAATCTTGGCCTCCTGGTCCCATACTACCTATTCATTTCTAACAAGTCATGCAATGTTTGTTTGATTGTATATTGTGAAACAAGGAGACTGATGTCTTCTTCTGTTTTAAAGGTTTCCTTTTTGTTCGTCATTTATCTCTTTTTTTTTTACTCACTTGGTTAACATAACAACAATCTTAATTACCGTATATATGTGTCTTAACTGGTATTGCTTAATCGTTATTTGTCATAGCATTTGTGGCCACCTGTTAGAATCATTCTAGGGTGCTTCATCAAAATCAAATAAACAAAAACTCACAACAACTACCATTTTAAAAGAATTATTCCATTATATGATTTCATTAGCCAAACAAGGGAAGCTACTTTAAATAAGACTTCCATTGGAAGCTTTCTGTAGGACATTCACTAAAAACAACTACAATAATAATAAACCCCCCCCACACACACACACAAGGAAGAAGTCCCCATGACACGATGTCACAATGGTCTCCTCTGGATTATGTCTTATTTTTCCATTTCTGGGCATATTCATCAAATATTTCTAATTAAGTGGGATATCCCATTTGGTTCGCCACTTTTCTTCAGCTGCCTTCTAGCCCCAAGTTCTAAGCACACACAAATCCTTTCTCTAATTATTATTACTATTTATGGAATGCCTAGAAATACACCAGGCACTTTTTGAGAACAAAAAGACCCATGCCCGTGTCTTCAAAATCTTGTTATCTACAATATAAAAGAACAGAATTTCCAGAGGAGAAAGAATGTTAGTTTGGTTCAGCAAAAAGTAACAAAGACTGTTGGAGTATTTTAGAGAACAATTTATTATGGTGCAAGATTTCTTGGGTCCATTGATCCAAGAAAAAACAAATTGTTGCTCTACATAAAGATGGCCTCAGCTATAAGCAGATAGACATAAGAACATAATAAGAACATAAGAACAGCCTTGCTGGAGCAGGCCACAGCTCATCCACTTTAGCATTCTGTGTCACAGAGTGGCTCACCATTCGGTTCAGGGTATTCCCAAGCAGATGTCTTCACCTGCTTATTAGAGATGGGCACAAAACACCAAAATTGTGTTTTGTTTCATGTTTCATTTTCTTTTTCATTGTTTTATTTCATTCAGGTGAAACAATTTTTTTAAAAAAATCTTCATTCTTCATTTTTCATTTGTGTCATTTTTCATTTTTTGTTTTTCATTTTTTTCATTATTTATTTTTTATCTGATGTCGACCAGCTGGCCCGTGGGCTGGGTCAGTGCATTTTTTATTATTTTCTTTTTTATTATTTTCTTTTTGCATCAACCAGCTGGCCCACAGGCTAGGTTGGCATATTTTTTAATTTGGGCATTTATAGCTCCCCCCCACCAGCTGATCGGTAGTGGCTTTGGCGGCGGGCGGGGGGGGGTAAGCCTGCGATTTCTCCTGTGTTGGAGGGGGGGGGGAACCACCAGCATTTTCCCATAGGAATGCACTGCTTCAATGCATTCCTATGGGAAAACAAAAAACGAAGCAAGCGAAATGGAAATTTCCATTTTGTTTCATTTCATTTTTCTTTGATGGGTCTGTTTGTTATTTGTTTCATTCCATAATGAAATGAATAACAAACAACAAAATGAATAAAATTCATTTCGTGCCCATCTCTTATGATTCCCTGCAAACTGCATTGAGAGATATCCTACCTACATCTCCAACCCGGAGGTTGTCCTTCGACATCCATAGTGATAAACATTGATACCCTTGTTCTCCACGAACCTGTCCAATCCTTTCTTAAAGCTGTCAAGGCTGACAGCTGTCACCATTTTTTCTGGAAGGGGGGTTCCATAGACCAGTGAACCTCTGTGTGAATAAGTACTTTCTCTTATTTGTTTGAGATCTAGCACCCAAAAGTATCATGGAGTGTCCCCTAGTTCTAGTGTTGTATGATAGGGAAAACAAGTTTTCCTCATCTACTTTATCCATACCGTGTATGATTTTATAAACTTCAATCAGGTCATCTCTTAGGCACCGTCATTCAAGAGTGGAGAGACCCAGCCATTGCAGTGATTAATTCAGACAAGTGATTAATCCAGCAGATAAGAAGAACAAATGATTAATTCAGCCATGTTGGCTCAGCACATATGTTCTGTCCTAGTGTGACTGGAACCAGGGGTACTAATCAAGGCCAAATCTTGAAGACACCCTGATATGCCCCCGGTTTTATGGTTATGAAACCTTTTGATTTTTTAAAAATAACTTCTGTTGGCAAGAAAGAGAAGAAATGTGCTTGCAAAAATAAAATTAAAATACCTTCAAGAAGTAGACAGTATACATTGCAATTTACATTTTCAAAAGATAAATCACGAAGACACAATTATTTTGCTACAGGATGAGGACTGGATAATGTTATTTTAACTCTAGTTTGAAACAACTGTTCCAATACCTTTTCCCACTGCCTATAGAACAACAACCTCGTCAGTAGCATTAGATGGCCTTAGTGGAGGATTTTCAAGTACCCATTTGCTCACATCTTTGGAATGATTTTGTATCAAATAACAGAAAAATGCACAAAAGTTCACTGCTTTTTAAAAGCAAAGTTAACTTTACCATAGAAAAAGTATGTGCCTGAGAGCCCACAAACAGCTATAAGCAAATGACTGAGCCTAAAATCCTAGGTGGATCAGGAAGTTTTGCTGAAGATACCCTGAAGCTTTTAAGTGCTGCTTTAATTGCTATTTTGGATTAACAGCTTTAGGAGAAAAATTAAACAACCTTACCCATATTTTTAATAACATTGTGTCATCAAAATCCATGCATATTGGATAAATCCCTAGTTTGATCCCCTTTGTGGAATCATGGATTAAAACGATAGTCTGGGTATCACGTCTAATCTTTTATTTCTCATTGTGAAATGTCACAAAAAGCAGATCAGATTGTTAAAGTTGGAACAATAGTAGCTGCAATTAAAAAATCCTACCAGTTACAGGCAACAACTCTAAACATATTTTTCCTAGTTATATAACCACAATAATATCATTGAAGTAAATGGAAACCTATACATATACAGTAGTTGTTTGTTTAGGTTTTTGTTTCTTGATTCAAAATTATCTGAGTAAATAAGTCATCCTTTTGCTACTGCTGCTGTTATATGCCATCAACTAGCACCCAACTTGTGGTAATCCTATGAAAGAGTGATTTCCATAATGTCATGTCCTCCACTGCCCTGTTCAGCTATTTTAAATTCAAGCCTGTGGGTGCCTCTAGGCGAGTCAGCCTGTCTTGTATTTGGTCTTCCTCTTTTCCTGCCACTGTTCACCTCTCCCAACATTACTGTCTTTTGTGAAGATTCTCAGTCATCCAGGTGAGTTTATCTGGAGGCTGAGTCATGGCAACTGGACTTCTTTTTCTTGAGAGATTGAAATGCTTCACTACTCATCCAAACAGCTTTGTCAGCCTGAAGAAAGCTAGTTGCGAGTCCTCCATTTTATAGTTCACTTTGACCTCTTGTCACCCTGGTCTGAAATAGGCTCATAAGATGAACAATGGCCTGAATAGGCTCGTTGGGTAGACAACAGTCTCAATAGCCTTAAGGTGAACAATGGCCTAAAGTGCTGAAACCCATTAAGTATGGGTCGTTAGCTATGGCCTTGGTGGTGAAGTTCTGGGTGTTGTAGAAATCACAGCCTGATAAATGGCAGGTAGACTGTGCCTGAGCCTCCCACCTCTGTTGAGGTCTGCACACTCCTCACTGCATTGGACTGCATATACTATATTGCTCCTTTTGTGTTTTGATATTGGGTCCTTTGGGTGGACAAGTCTCTGCCTTAGTGTGTTTGTGGGTTTGAAATAAATAGGGATGTGGTGTTTGCCAAAAAACCTCTTAAGCTTCTCAGACACTCCAGTCATGTAGGGAATGACCAAGTGCTTTCATCAGGTCTGGGTCTCAAGCTGATACATCTGGGTCATCACACAGCTTTGTTGAAGCCCCACTTTGGATATCCACAGGCCTTAAGTACTGTCTTCAGGTGCCTGTCATCCTTCCTCTTGGCTTCTGTGGAGGTGGGGATGCTCTCTGCTCTGTGGCTTAGGGTCCTGATGCCTCCTAATTAGTGTTGTAATGGATGATGGGAGTCAAACAGTAAGTACTGATCTGTGTGGGTGGGCTACCTGTAAACTTCTACTCCCAGGCCACGGTTGGGTCTGATGATGACTGCACAATCCAGGAAAACTGGCCTGTTATCTTGGATGTCTTCCCTAGTGAATTTAATATTAGGGTCCACCACATTAATGTGGTCTGTAAAGGCCTGCACTTCCTGAGTCTTGATTTTCACCCAGGTATCATACATATCTGAACCAGTGGGATGGTGTTGTCCCTGGGAAGGTGTTGAGTGCCTTCTTCTCCACTTCCTCCATGTATAGGTTTGCCACAATTGGTGACACTGGGGAATCCATGGCATAACCATGCTTCTGTCTGTAGAAGGCCCCTCTGTACATGAAATATGTGGTGTTCAAACACAGGTCCATGAGCCGGCATATCTGGTTTGGGTTGAGGCTGCTTCTGGAGGTGAGGGTGCTGACTTCTCTTAGTGTTCTCTTTACAGCTCTTAGGGCATCAATGGTGGAAATGCTGGTAAAGAGAGATGTGACATCACAGAATACCATGGTTTCATTTGTATCCAGTTCCAGCTCCCTGACTTTAGAAGCAAACTCCTCTGAATTGTGCACATAGTGGTCCGTGAGTCCAACCAGTGGAGCTAGGATAGTCACCAGGTATTTTGCAATGTGGTAAGTCACTGAATTTATACTACTGACAATGGGTCTGAGGGGGATTCTGTGCTTGTGTATCTTGGGAAGTCCGTAAAAGCATGGGATAGCCTCTCCAGGATAAAATCTTTGGTAAGTCACCCTGTCAATTGCTTTATCCTTCTCCAAGAGTTTTAAGCATTCTGTTACTTTTTTTTGTAATTGCTGGTGGGGTCTCTTTTTAGTTTTTCATGTGTGTGTTGGTCATCTAAAAGTGAGATAACCTTTTTGTGGTAGTCCACATTATTGAGGACGACAGTGCATCTTCCTTTGTCTGCAGGCAAAATCTTGATGCTCTCTTCCCTGCTGAGGGATGTCAGAGCACTTCTTTCCCGGCTGGTGAGATTGGATGGTGGTGGATGAGCACTGGAGAGTGCGGCAGAGACTTTTATTCTGAGTAATTCAGCTTGTGGCTGCTGGCAGATTGTTGTTGTGAATGGCCAATTCTGTAGCTGTGATGAAATCCACAACAGGGACCTGATTGGTTTTGAGAGGTTCTTCACCCATTTGTTCTTTACATCTCCTTTCATGGTCCCATCATATTGTCTTTTCCAGAGAACCCTGCCATCTCATGCAGTACCCAAAATACGTAGGTCAGCCACAGTTTCAACATTCAACCTCGGACATACTTGTTTGCCTTTCTGTCACTCCAGGGTATCTGCGAAGCTATCCTTCATCACCACATTTCAAACAAATCATTTCCCCCCTGTCAGCTTTCTGAACTGGCCAGCTTTCTCTCTCTCTCTCTCTCTCTCTCTCTCTCTCTCACACACACACACACACACACACACACACACACACACACACACACACACGAGTTTCAGTCCTCTCCTGATTTCTTCACTATAGTCTCCAATCTCCATAGAAATTGTCCTAGCACCAAATGTAATCTCATTCATGGGGGTGGGGGTGGAAACCGTGACTTTTAAAAAAACAAAAACAGCTGAGTTCAATTTTGCCTGTCAGCTTGGCAACCAAACAGCTGCTCCATGCTGGATCATCCATTTGCAGCTGGAATGACGACAAAGGAGAAGGGGGCAGGACCAGGTAGGGAAGTGATGAGGTTAGTGGAAAGGGGGAAAGCAGGTGGTAGAGAAGGGGGTTAGTTTTCTCTCTCCCCACCCCAGGCATGATTTTTCAAAAACTGAACTGTTTGTGGTTTGTTTCCAAAGAAGTTCAGAAAGTTTGTGGTTCAATGGTAGCCACGAACCACCATGAACCACCATTTTTCTGGTTTGTGCCCATTTCTATTTCTTAAACCTCATCACCAGTATTTGTATTACCGACAGGTAAATTAGGATTAGAAAGGCTGACTCTGAGCTTGATGGTCTACGTCAATGGTCTACCTCAAGCATCAGTAGTAGTAGTAGTAGTAATAAGAACTTTTCCAGGAGTTTCCGTTTAAGCTTTCACGGTGCACCAGGAATTTTATTTATTTATTTATTTATTTATTTATTTATTTATTTATTGAATTTTTATGCTGCCCATTTGGAAAATAACTACCCTGGGCAGTTTACAAATCAAACAAATAATATCTAAAATAAATAAACAATTTTAGAAACATAAACATGAGGATTAAACGTTATAACGTTTTTCAAATGCACTAGGATAATTGAAACTGCCAACTTCTACGCAGCTTAGTGCTCTTGAATGGGAAGCATGCCATTTTGTGCAGGAATTGTAGCCGTTCAAAGAGTACTAGTTCTTTATTCCAAAAATAACCATGGAAATCTCAGAAACCTCACAGGAACCCTCAGGAAAATAAATTATTGCGTGGAAATCTCTCTATGGAGAGAAATGAGATAGCTTTTTTCTTACTTTATTCCACACATATATATATGTAATTTCTGAAGCACTTTAAAAACTTAAAGAAAACAGATGAATAGGTTTTGTTGCATTTTAGCATCCACACATGCACCTAAGAACCCATACACGTATTTGGCTCACAGCACTTCCGTGTGCCCTCTAAGAATATGAACCCTTCAAAATGAAGCCCAACTGCCTCCCCACCCTATTTTTTATAATTAAAATATTATTGGCCACTAGAGGACATAAAGGAGCTTTTCTAGGTTTTTTTAAAACCCAAACTGTTTAAAAAGTGTAGCTGGGTGCCTAGGAGAGGGTACAGCCAAGATCCAGGGATGGCTGTGTGTGTCTGAAGATGGCCCACCCTGTATTAGTAATACATCCAGCCAACTCAGTAGTGTATATATACAGCTCCCCTATTTGCATTTCTCCTCAGCATAATTATCACAAGTCAGTACTGCTGCTTGTTGGATAGCTGCCTCTGAGGACATTACAGCACATAGTATTCTTCATACATCACCACTTGGCTGAAAAATAGAATGGAAAGACAGGATATTAACTTCAGAGCTTGGCTTAAAATGTGTGTGTTTTTAATGGGACTAATAGCTTAGTACATCATATAGTTAAGCCAATTAGTCTCCATTTAGTTACTTTAGAGGGATGAACTGAAAGCAAATCCCTATACTTACTATCAAAATGAAGGAGGCTGTAAATCAGCTTAAATTCAAATATTCCAACTCTGAGTTGCAAGCTAGGCTTTTACTCCTGTGGCCCTTATGAAAATTAATTTTACTGAATTCCAGGTAGAATGGCAGAAAACAAATTCCTCTCTGTGGGGGAAGGTGGTAAAATTCCTGGGAAAAGAACTTTCATATTCTATTGAGCAAACTCTTAACTATTATATTTAGACCAGGCTTTGGCCACTGGTTGACAGTTGAGGAATATGAGTACTACCTTCTTCTTTTAATTAACTGTATCAATCCTCTCTTTGTATTAATATACCAACTTAATCAAGAGTCTTTTGAATACTGTACTTTAAACTGGCTTTCTTTTCTTTCTTAAGTTGCAGCTGGCTTTAAATTTATTCATAAGCTGCCTTAGGTCCTGTGAAAGGAGGAAGAAAGGAATACAGTATATATTAAAAATATAAAGAACTCTTGATAAAGTCTTTGCTTACATCAATTAAAATGTCTTGATGAAATACCTCAGCAAAGATTCTTTAAGAACCACAGGATTCCTGATTTCCAGGTGAACTTTGATTTCCTTGGAGAAGTTTGGCACAGGGCAAAACAAGTCACTGCTTTTTAAAAAGAAGTAAACAACCACTCTGATGCTTCCATTCCTTAGAAGTCCATGCACAAAGCAGCTGCTAGTGTTAGTTTGCTAAATTTGTGTTGTTTATATTGGAGCTTTACATTGAACATGTTTGAGTTTCCATGGCCAAGCAGGAGTTTCTGTGGCCAAGTAAGAATTTGAACCCAGGTCAATCAAGTCCCAGGCTTTCCTTCTGTTCACTATTTTTCCTAATGGGAAAAAATGCTATATTCTAATTGCTTTTGGAGAGGCATCCATATTTGTGTATTTTTATTTTATTTCTTTAATTTGTATACCTCTCCATTAGTGCAATGCAATATTCTGGGCAGTATACAACATATTAAAATAACTCTTAGCAGCGGTAGGGGTAAAAATAAGGCAGCAACAAGACATTAGAACAATATAGCAATCTCAAGAAGCATGAATTCTAGCTAAACGACAAAATGCAAGACATGAAATGATGTCCAAAAAGACCCTTTTAAACAAAGAATTACCCTTCTGGCTATCTAACTAAGGCATGCTAAAACAAAATATGTGGGAAGGCATCCCTAGTTTTAGAGGAGAATCACTCTTCTTGCAAGTGTGACTGTCTCGCACAGGGAAGTGGGGTTTTTATTATTGTTTTGGTTGGTGAAGCATTTCCATGGAGTTCTGTGAAGCCATAAAAATGAGAAAGGCACACTCTGCCTTAGGGGAATGGCTGCCACACCCAACCTGCAGCATAGATGTGAGAGCTGAGTGCATGCTGCTCCTCTCCCTGTGTTATTTATTTCTCTGTGGCTCAGCACTGCTCTTGCATACTCAAACAGCTACTTCCCAGTCTATAGTGGCACGCATGGCTATTGATTCACTCCCCTCATAATTTCCTACTTGGCAAGAGAACCATTTCCCACATAAAAGAAGGTAGAACAATGGAAGCACCAAGCCATAAACAGGGGGTGGGGGAAGCAGAGTAGGAGATAGTTGCTATTCTCCATAAGAAGCGATGACCAAGGAAACAGAATCCTTCTAGGGTGTCTCTTCTGCTTCAAACAAATGGCTAAAGATGTCACTTCTTCCCTTAAGAGTTACTGAACAATGTGAATTCCACAGGGACTAGAAGCAATGACACATAAGAACCTACTTAAAAGAATGGGGGTTAGGTGTTTCTAAGGGATGGAGACAATGCAGTTCAGGTGAGTAATTGTAATTTCCCAGTTGTATGTTTCAGCTTGGCTGATCACACTACAGCAGGCACTTGGACCAGATTTGGTGGCTAAGAATGGGGGGGCTAGGTGCCCCCTGCTGATGCCCCCACTGTAAGCCCCACCCACTGACCCCTCCTTACAAAAAGTTTGGACACCCCTGGGCTAAAGCTTTCTGCCAACCCTGCCACTGCAGGCAGGCAGGCAGGCAGGCAGGATGGTGGGTCCTCTTTTTGACGCCCTGGACTTTTGGTGGCATGTGGAAGAGAAGCAAAAAAGTCCACCTGAGTCAAGGGCAGGGGAAGGGCAGAGGCACCACCACCGTCTGACAGGTCTCCATCTGGACTTTCTCCCTGTCTAGCTGGTGGGGACCGATGGAGCAGGGGCAGCGCTGAGGTGACAGCCACTCCTCATCTCCTTTCCTGCACGGAGGTGGCTGCCTCTGCCACTGGACCAGCCTTGGGTGGTGGCAGCAGCGGAGGGGGCGCAAAAGCCACCACTACCACCACCGTGGCCACCCATGCCTTGGCGGGGTTCCAGACGCAGCCAGGCAAGCTCCCTTTCCAAAGTGGACAGGAGGAGAGGCTGGAGGAAAGCGGGGCACTGGGGTGGCAGCTTCCAGGTGGAAGTGCCTGCCTGGGCTTGCCTCTCCCTCCGGTGCTCAGCGGTGGGGTTGAGGAAAGTTTCTAGAGGAGGAGGAGACGATAGAGAAGGGAAGGGAAGGGGACAAGGAGAGCTGGGTGTCGGTCAACCTCTCTGGCCCAGTGAGCGGCGGGCAGGGTTTGGGGTCTCGGGGGGAGCGCATAATTTGCAGACAGGCTGCAGACAGAGAGGCGCAGGTTGAGCTGGGAGGTTGAAAAGGTGCAGCTGGTGCACTGAGTTGAGGGGAGAGTTGTCGCAGCTGTGGGCTGCCAATGCCTGGGATGCAGAAAGGTTCTTTGAGGCAATCACTGGAGGAAGGGAGACAAGCAGACTTAACATATAGCAGAGGCACCGTTATTCTCCCTTTTGTGGAGGCACCAGGGAAGGAGCAAAGGAAATTCTCCACCCCTCTACAAATTAAGATTTAGCCTTTTCTGTACACCCGCACAGGGCTTTCGAGTGAGGCACTTTATGCAGCATAGTGCCCATATCTCCAGTTCATGGCATATTTGTTGCAGAACTCACATTTACTTTCTTCAAATTAGGTGAATTTAAAGTAGAAACCCAAACAATAGGGTTGAGAAGTTCCTGTCAGTACGCCTGTTGCTTACTTTCTCTGTTATTGTTTGTGGTGCTATTTTTGATCCTATTTTTCAGCCACATGCATTGGGATACCATTTCTTATGCCCTCTACCAAGTATAATTAATTTCATAATGTTATCTGATTGCATCGTGTGAGCTTCATACTTGACACACTTACCATGAATAATTGCATATGGCTGTCACTTTTCATAGCTATCAGTCTGTGTACCTTTATGCACCAGGTAATGAGTACAGGATTTGCATTTAGATTAAATAATATTAATGGAATTTTAAATCCATGACCATGAAAGCAAGAGGCACATGTGCAACTGAACAATTATATCAGTGAAATTGATGAAAACAAAAATAAGTGTTGGCATCAGACCAACAGAATACTGGATAGCCAGGTCTATGCATGAAGAGCCCTTTTTGAGAAGCTGAAATCCTATCAACTGAGATATTGGTCAAGCAAAGAGAGAACAGAAACGTGTCATGACTCATGAATCTCACTAGCAAAATGACTTTAGTGGCCTAGACCCAAACACTCCCAGTCACTGAATCAGGATTGGAATACCATATATGGCTGTTGCTGGGGTTCAAATATTAACTTGCATGTGATCTGAGATCATAACTGGTAACATGATCTATCCAGTTGATTGGCTCAGAAAAGTTACGTTCCCCACTATCATCATAGCCAAATACACTCCAGGTAATACAGAAATTAGAGCATAACATGAAAAACACATGTTAAAATCTAAACAAAATACCCCGATTTGCAGCAGATGTTCGAACAACCTTGAGGACAGAAAATCTTTTAGACTTTCAAAGGATGTTATTCAACAAAGCACCTAATAGCTCCTGCCAAAAGAACCCCAGTTGTACTGATTATTTCCAGCCCTCTGTTGTACTTATACTTTTTGTGTGTGTGTTCACCAGGAGCACTGTTCCTATTGTTTTTAAATGTATGAAATAATTTATTAATTTATATTTGAACAGTAACGTTCAGATAGGCTGAAATGGTAAGTAATGAAGCAATTCATCATCAGTACAAAGTAAAACAACTCATCCATGATGATACTTCATCTATGGAAGACAAATGCCAACCAGACAGCAGACCCATATACAGTAATTGCTAATACATTTTAATGTACTGAAATGCTCGAAACCTGGAAATTATAAGGTTTTATATTTATGTGAGCTGGTCCAAGGACTGCAAATAATAATAATAATAATAATAATAATAATAATAATAATAATAATAATAATAATAATAATAATAATAATAATAATAATAATAATAATAATAAATCTTCTTCTTCTTCTTCTTCTTCTTCTTCTTCTTCTTCTTCTTTCTTCTTCTTCTGAATACAGCTGCCAGGTGTTAAGCTGGAGTTGGCCTTCACCAGTGACCAAGTTCTTTTGACAGGCTTAGGATGACTGGAGATATCTTCGTAGAATATATGCTATTCCTAATAATGTCGCCATTTGTAGTTGACCAATGTTGATCTTGTCAATGCCAAGAGTTTTCAGCTGTTCATCCATGTCTTTTGAGATTGCACCTAAGGCGCCTATTATTATTGGTATTGTTCTTGTTCTTCCTTTCTTCATAGCTTTTCAATTTCTATTTCTAAATCCCAAAATTTGGTTATCTTTCCTAACTCTGTGCCGCTTACTCTTGTGTCTCATGGTATTGCCACATTGACAATTTGAACTTTGATGTTTTTGATATTTGACAGCCCATATTTGTCTTGTTCAATATTTTTGTGAGTGGAGTTAGAGCAATTACAAACAGCAGGGGTGATAATGACTCACCTTGAAATATTCCTCTCCTGATATTGACACGACCAATTTGTTCACCATCAATGGTTAGCTTGGTATTCCACTTTTTCATTGTTGCCTTGATAAATTCTTGGCTACTTCCATTAATTCCTGCTAATTCCAAAGTTTTTTAGTATCCAATCATGTGACAAAGAGTCAAATGCTTTATAGTCGATCCATAAAACATGCAAGCTGGTTCTGCATCTCTTACAGTTTTCAGTTACCATCATTTCAATAAGTAGCTGATATTTGGTGCCATGGCTATTCTTACAATTGCCCTTTTGTTTAATAGGGTATAAATTCTTTCATATCAAGTGACTCTGGATGGACTCTGAATTTCTGCAGCTTGTATATTGCTTTCTATTTCATTTAATTGAAGCTGCATGAAAACATTAGTTTGGGTAATGAATCATCACTGATCCTCTAGCCTCTTTTCTGTTAGGTCTGATTCTGGATGTAATTTCTTCCAGTTGTTGTGCATTCATTTCAGATATCCTCGTGTATTTGGGCTTGACTTGTAAGAACAGGTCATAATGTCTTTATTGATTGATGTTGAAAATTTCTGCCTTGCTTGTATAGGGTTTTGATTATTAGGAATTTCAGGTTGATGTTGGTTTCCTTCCAGTGGTGTTGCAGGGGCCGGCCCTGGTTCCTCAGCTGGTTGCCCTGAGCCCTGTAGCCCATTTTTTGGCAGATAGCGAGGGACTTCACTATCTAACGCGGTCCTTGTTGACCCAGATGTCAACCTATCTGGTTTGGGATTCTTATTCATCTTTCGAACCATTTTGCTTGGAAGGCACTGTTTGTCTGGCTTCAGTTCTCAACAATGGCCTGTCTATTATGGATAGCATAGCCCACTGCTTCCTACCACCATGACAAAGTCACATGCCTATTTATTATTATTATTATTATTATTATTATTATTATTATTATTATTATTATTATTATTATTATTATTATTATTATTATTAATAATAATAATAATAATAATAATAATAATAATAATAATAATAATAATAATAATAATAATAATAATAATTTATTTATTTATTTATTTATTTATTTATGTATTAACCACACAGCTGACTACGCTGGATTTTGTAATACAAATCACTAGTCAAACGCTTCCCAAGCATTTAGGGCTATGTGATGTATTGGCGAATTATGCGAGCAGATCCCAGTAAGGCGGCTTTCTGCAGCTGACTGATGGTGACTTTGTCAACTCCAATTTCTTGTAAATACTTGGTTAGCTCTTTACGCACCAGACCCAGCATGCCGATTACCACTGGGGCCACCTGTACCGGTTTATGCCAGAGTCTCTGAAGTTCAGTTTTCAGATCCTGATATCGGTTAATTTTTTTCAAGTTGTTCCTCAGTGACTCTACTATCACCTGGTATAGCAACATCAATGATCCACACTTTTTTCTTCTCCACAATCACAATATCCTTGGTATTATGCTCCAAAACCCTGTCTCTCTGTATTTGGAAGTCCCAAAGTAATTTTGCATGCTCATTTCCAGTCACTTTTTCAGGCTTATGATCCCACCAATTCTTTGCTACGGGCAGATGATAGTTCTGACACAAATTCCATTGGACCATTTGAGCCACTACATTATGACGCTGTTTGTAATCAAGTCTGAGCAATTTTCTTGCAATAGCTCAATATATGGCCGATAGCTTCATCTGCCTTTTTACAGAGTCTACATTTGGAGGACTTTTATTATTATTATTATTATTATTATTATTATTATTATTATTATTATTATTATTATTATTATTATTATTATTATTATTATTATTATTATTATTATTATTGCCTTCGAAAATGACGAGAGGTTTTTTTCCCTTCTTCTTCTTCTTCTTGACCCATACGTTGTATGTTTGCCCCTGCCGCTGCCACAGTATTTGCCTTTTTGCCTTTGGTGATTTTATGTGAACCGCCCTGAGTTCCCGCTCGGGAAGTAGGAGCGGTATATAAGTGCGATAAATAAATAAATAAATAAATAAATAAATAAATAAATAAATAAATAAATAAATAATAATAATAATAATAATAATAATAATAATAATAATAATAATAATAATAATAATAATAATAATAATAATAATAATAATAATAATAATAAACCCTCCTCTTGAGAGTAAAATATAGTAGAAATAAACCACAGACATTTAGGAAATGTTCTTTTAAAATGGCCATATGGGTATAACCTGGTCTTTTTTGCCAGGTGTGACCAAGCTCTTAGAGTTTTAGTGGTTGACGGGATGCATCCCTGAGACACTGCTGGCATTGAAACTGGTGATTGTGTGGGAACTTGAAACCTTCATACATCCCATTTATACATGCATGACTCCCCCCAACACACACACACACACACACACACACACACACACACACACACACACACACACACATGAGGGGACCGCCGGGGCGGTTGGCCAGATCGCCCCCAAGTGCCTCCTGCATTGCGGAGACCGCTCCTCTCTGTGGTATACGGCTGAGCTGCGGTCGATGAAGCAAGAACGCAGGAGGCTAGAGGGCATATGGAGGGCCAGTCGGACGGCAGAGAATAGGGCTGCACTTAAGCAGCTGACTGGCCGCTATCTTCGTGCGATCAGGGACGCTCGAAGATCTTTTGTCTCTCTGAGAATTGGCGAAGCCTCGAACCGCCAGGCAGAGTTGTTCCGGGTGGTTTGAGACCTCTCCAATCCCAGTCAGCTGGGGCCTCCTAGTGATTTCACTAGTGAGCAATTTGCAGCCCATTTTAGATCTAAAATAGAGGCCATCCGCTCCAACTTGCCCCCCAGTTGCCCTAGTGCACCCCCTGATGTCCCTGGGGCCTCACCCCTCCATTCTTCCTCCTTGGATGAGTTTGGAACGATGTCTTCAGTGGAGGCCTCCAGAGCTATGGCTTGTTGCCGGCCGGTGGCCACCCCCTTTGACCCTTGCCCAGCTTGGCTAATTAAATCTGCTGAAGGGAACATGCCCGAGTGGGTTTCTGCCATTGCCACTGCCTCTTTCGGGGAGGGTTGTTTCCCTGCCCGCTTGAAGGAGACCATGGTGAAACCCACTCTCAAAGAACCTGGCTTGGCTTTGGACGATTTATCGAACTATCGTCCGATTGCCATTGTTCCCTTCCTGGGCAAGGTAGTTGAGAGGGTGGCCGCTGTCAGGCTGCAGTTGTACCTGGAGGTAAATCGTATCCTGGATCCCTTCCAGTCTGGATTCAGACCCCTTCGCGGGATCGAGACTGTCCTGGTCGCTCTGCAGGATGACCTCCTCATGGAGGCCGACAGGGGGTGTTCCTCCCTGCTGGTTCTCCTTGATCTGTCAGCTGCCTTTGATACCGTCGACCACGGTAACCTGCTGGTCCGGCTGGCTGAGGTGGGAATTGGGGGCCAGGCTTTGGCCTGGCTTCATTCCTTCCTTGGTGACCGGACTCAGCGGGTTCAGCTGGGTGATGATTTGTCGGCTCCTTGGACCCTCCCTTGTGGGGTGCCGCAGGGGTCGGCAATCTCGCCCATGCTGTTCAATGTTTATATGAGGCCGCTGGCGGAGGTCATCAGGGGATATGGAGTTCACTGTCATCAGTACGCTGATGACACGCATCACTATATCTCCTTTTCGTCGTCTGCAGAGGAGGCAATTCGCTCCCTCGATCTGTGCCGGGAGGCTGTCTTGGAATGGACCAGAGATAACTGGCTCAAGCTTAATCCGGAGAAGACGGAGGTTCTGTTCTTCAGGGCGCCTTCGTCTGAGTACAATGGCCCCCTCCCGAAGCTGGGGGGGTGTTTCCCTCCAGCCTACGGACAGGGCCAGGAATCTGGGCGTGGACCTGGACTCAGCCCTCTCCCTGGAAGCCCAGGTGATGGCTGTTTCCAGGGCTGCTTTTATCCATCTCCGCAGGATCGCCCAGATCCGCCAGTACCTTGATGAGCCCTCCCTGAGGACAGTTGTGCAGGCTCTGGTGATATCGAGGATCGACTACTGCAATGCCCTCTATGTGGGGTTGCCCTTGACCCTGGTCCAGAGGCTACAGCGGGTGCAGAATGTGGTGGCCAGGCTGGTGGTGGGTGCTCGTAGATATGAGCGCATCACCGCAGTCCTGGCCCACTTGCACTGGCTGGCCGTTGTCCTCCGGATTAGGTTCAATGTCCTGGTTTTGACTTTCAAAGCCCTCCACGGCCTGGGACCTGAGTATCTGGTGGAGCGTATCTCCCAGAGATCAACTGGGGCCAGACCCACGAGACTGGCGCAGGTGCGCTCACTGAGGATGGCCACACCCAGAGAGGCGCAGATATCGCATACGTGTGACCGCACCTTCTCTGTGGTGGGCCCTATGCTTTGGAATCATCTCCCCAGTGAGCTGCGCCTAACAGAGCCCCTGCCCGCCTTTAAGAAGGCCCTAAAGACCCATCTGTTTAGGGAGGCGTTTCGCGACCTTTCATTTTAAGTTTTTTTTTCTGCCATCTTTGCCTTCTCCATTGCCACCTCCTGTGTCATTTTTGTCCTGTCTATTTTATTGTTTTTATTGTTTTTACTTTTCTGTTGTTAGCTGCCCAGAGTTCCCTCCCGGGAAGATGGGTGGGATATAAGCCTCACAAATAAATAAATAAATAAATAAATACTTCCTTCAAAGTCTTTCCCAGGCTCAAAAAGACTTTCTTGTAGTCATTTTATTTGCATACCTCTCATGCACTCAGAACAAAAGCCAAAACTATTTTTGCACTTAAATTAAATAAAAGCAATTAATTGCACCTGTCAATGCTTGATTACAAATTCAACAGTTAATTAAATATAGTCAGGTCTTTAGAAATATTATTTAAGACTGTTCAAATTTCAGTTTTAATAACCATTTAACTAAAAATGATGTATTGTATTAATTCTTGAATGTTTTCTGCTAAAAGTGTGCTAAAAAGACATACTTTTCCTAGTGCTCCATATAATAAAGTCCCCCTCCCACCTTGTTAAGCAGATTAGACTCCTGAGAAAAGTGACATACTGTTGCTAAGGGGGTGGTACTTTGTCATAGCTAATTTCTTCACTGTCCACTATCATAATAAGGTGTGTTGATGTTACAAATGAAGCTTGTCACAGGTTGATGGCATTTTTATGTGAAGAATTAGTTTGTTAAGCTAAGGAAACATGCTTACAAGCTGAATAATATGAGATCTACAGATAGTGATGCGGGCTGCAGCAGGGAGCCACAGAGGACAATCTAGTGCATGTGTCCTCATTAGAGATGGGCATGATTTGGCGGAATTCCCGTTTCCGTTTCCGTTCCTCGTTTCCCCTGGCACCAACAGTCAGGGGGTTCTCAACACCAGGTCTGATGCCACCTCCATTAGCTCAGACAGGGAGACTGTTAGAATGCAGCAGGTTGGGCATGTGGCAATCCCCAATCTGTCTCATGAGCCCAACACACAATACAGGCCCTCCAGACCTCCTTCCAAAGAGACAGGAAGCCTGGTCAAGGAGATAGAATTCAGATAGACTATAGCAATTCCCCCTTCCCCAACCCTCTGGGCAACACTGGTGCTGGACTGAGTACCCAGGCAGGCATAGTTGGGAGAGGGGAACCCCACATTCCTCTCCCACCCAGATCTCAGTAATACCTCCCAGGTCAGCACCCTCATTAGAATTACATCAGGGATGAGGGTGGTCTTGTTTTGTACCGACCTGGCATTCAACTACAGCAGGCATGTTCAAAGTCAGGCCCGGGGGCCAAATGTGGCCCGTTTTCAAATTTCGAGTGGCCCGCAGCCTGTTCTCCCCATCAGCTCAGCCTGCCATGTATCTTCACCAGCTGGCCCCTCCCCATACCAGATAGAGACGTCAGCTCAATCAATGAGGACATATTTGGGACTAAATTCTATTGTAAACACTTGAAGTAGTGCTGCCTGAAAAGTTGTGCATGGTGTTGAGTCTGATTTGGTTGTGAGCAGTTTCTGATTTGGAAGAAGATTCATGAAAAAATATCAGGTGTGGTTCCTTGTTCCAGAATTGTTTTTTAATGTAACATGGTGCTAGGACTGACCAGACTTCTTGCAATAATAGTGTAGGTGAGGAGTGACAGTTCATACTGATCCATGGGGTCTGTACCTAAGACATTAAGAGCATGTAAGGAGCCTCATGGCGCAGTGGTTAAATGCCTGTACTGCAGGTAAAACTGTGCTCATGACCTGGGATTCGATCCCAGGTAGCTGCTCATGGTTGACTCAGCCTTCCATCCTTTCGAGGTTGGTAAAATGAGTACCCAGCTTGTTGGGGGGCGGCAATGTGTAGCCTGCATACTGTTATTAAAACTGTAACCCCCCAGAGACTACTTGAAGTGGTATGGGGCGGTATATAAACAGAACACTTTGCTTTGTTTTTATGTGGTAAAGAAGTCAACCTGGACTCCACACTATGTAAACTTTATGGGAGTGGGGTTTATGATGTACAGTATTTAACAAGCCAGTAGAGGCAACGAATCGTGTAGATATAGCAGCACATAGAATGTACACATTTTAAAGAATATCTTTAAAATCACTATTCCTATTCCTTTAAAAGATATACATTTTTCATCCAAATTTGCTACAAACATCTATTTTATTATTGCTTACAAAGCTAGGCATGAAATTGCAGTAGCACAAAAAAGTGATAGTCCGAATGAATGTTAATGCTCAACAAATGCTATTTTCCTATTGGGAAATCTAGCCCAGCTGAGGTCCATAGACTTTCCATAGTAGACGATGAAAACAGATTGTTAAGGTGTCTAGACAAGTACAATTATTTCAGCAACTTGCACGAATATTGATATATTCTGAGACCCAGGTGTTTGTTTCTGCCATTCTTCCATTTTCCTCTCAGCAGCTGTCTGGAATAAAAACTCATCTATCTTCCCTTGAACCTGGGATAATAAAATCCTGCCTGAAAAATGGCACTGCTCAGACCACTCATTCATTTCTATAAGCTGGATATAATAAAGGTAAACCCAAATAGCTTATTTTCTTATCTGAGTTTACAGATATTGCATGATGCCCCCTAATAAAATGAAGAGACGATAGAAAATCTCCAGGAAAAAAAAGCCAAAATGCTACATTTCCCAGAACAACTAGAATATATTCTTAGTCTATTTCATTTTGTTATTGAAGTGATGATAACAACATATATTGGAGATGGGCGCGAACCAGAAAACCCATGGTTCGGGTTCATCTGATTCGGGCCCACCCTTGATTTGGTTGGAGTTTGGGTTTGAACGAATTAAAAAAAATTGTTTGAACACGAACTGGTTCAGGTTCGGGTACGCACTGGCAGCTTCAGTGGCTCCTCAGCAGCTCCTGGCCCCTGCTGCAGGGGCTCCCTCTCCTATTGGGCCATTCGGAAGTTGTCCCAAACACCAGCCCCTTGTTGCAGACACCCACAGACCGTAGCCACTCGCCAACCAAGCAGAGGGGCCAAATAAAAATCCCGGCTGACGGGCTTCAAGGAGACCCAATTCCCCCTTCATTTTTAAAAACTGCTGCTCCACCACAGGAGTTGGCCAACTTCGCTGGCTCGCCTCACCCCAATCCTCTCCAATCCTCTTGGCGGCTCCAGCAGACCCAAAGCAAACCACTCGCGGGACTGCACCACATCCTTCCCGGATGGGGGTGGTTGTGCTGTCATCTCTGAAAAGTGCTGCCCACCACCGGTTTTCTCTGGCTGTACTCATTCAGGCTCCTGGGGACCGCTCTGGGCAAGGAAGCAGTAGGTGACCCAAGCCGGAGGAAGGGACGGTGGAGGTGGTAGATCCCAGTTCGCCCAAGCATGCATCCTCCTCCCCAAACTGACCTCGCCTCTCCCCGGGAACCGGGTTGCCTCCTCACCCAGCCTTGGAAAGCCGAGGGTCCCAGCAGCAAGACTGCCAGCCTAGAAATGCCTGATTCACACCTCCAGCTCACCGGCCCAGCCCCTTTTGCATGGTCCTCTCCCTCCTCCTTTTTAACTTACGGGTTCAGGCCCCACGCTACAGCTGTAGTGTGGGGATTTTTTAAAAAAAAGTCTTTCAGCACTGACCGTACGGCCCCTGGGGTCCCGTCAGCACTGGGCTTTTAATTTTTTTTTCTATTTTAGGGTGCCGACCAGGCCACCCTTGGGGCCCAGTTGGCGCTCCTTTTTTTTCCCAGCACCAACCGCACGGCCCCTGGGGCCCCATCAGCACTGGGGGGTTTTACCTCTATTTTAGGGTGCCAGCCAGGCCACCCTTGGGGCCCGGTTGGCGCTCCTTTTTAAAAAATTAATCTTAATTTTAATTTTGTTATTTTAAAACTTCTGGGTTCAGGCACCGTGCTACAGCTGTAGTGTGGGGCTTTTTTGTTTTTTAATTTCTTTCAGTGCTGACTGAGTGGCCCCTGGGGCCCCGTCGGCACTGGGTTTTTTATTATTGTTTTCTTTATTTTAGGGTGCCAACCAGACCACCCCTTGGGCCCAGTTGGCACTCCTTTTTATTTTATTTTATTTTATTTTATTTTATTTTATTTTATTTTTTACTGCCAACTGTGCTATAGCTGTAGTGTGGCCATTGGCTCCCCCCCCCCCGGTTGCTGTCCTAGAAGCCAGGAAGACCGGACCTCTGGACCAGCACCAGGTAGGAGACATCTCTGCCCCCCCCCATTAACAAAACAAACCTAACTGAACCAATTTTTCTCAGTTTGTTTCGTTTCATTTTAAATTTACCCCTAGGGTCTTTATTAGAGATGGGCACGAAATGAACTTTTTTCGTTTCCATTATTTGTTATTCGTTTTGTTATGTAACAAAACGAATAACGAACATTGTGATGAAATTGGAATGAACCGAACAGAACCACAAAAATTAGGTTCGTTATGTTTCATTATTCGTTAATGGTGACGCGCAATGAAATGAGCTTTTTAAATGTTAAAAAATGCCCTGGGCATCCAGAAAAACGCAGCGATAATTATTTATACTGTCTGATAATACCTACCGGGGGGGGGGGTCCTTAAAACATTTGTTTTTGTTTTCTCCCATCACTATGTATTTTTCTTTTCTCTTTAAGGATGACAAAATGGATGTTGCCAGCCACAAAATGGAGGCAAGCCATGTGATGGCATCATGTAAATTCTTGGACAACTTCAACCAATAGCATGCCCAGGTTGCAGACTGGGCAGGTCTGGCAACCACAGAGGGCATAAAAAGCTCTGGCAGCCCCCATCCTCACTGCAATCTCCGGTGGGAGTTAGGGTGGGATTGCTGTCTCCGTGACTCGTTATTTTCACTTTAGGCCAGCCAGGCAGGTGTGTGTCTCTGTGTTCCTGCCGGCTGCAGCCTGGCTCTTAGGGGAGAGAAAGAAGAGATTTCTCTCTAGCTTCAGTCCTGCAGCCTCCCTGTGTGCGTGCATGCATACCTCTCGGTGAGTACCCTCCCCTGTCCGACAGTGCAGTCACTCTGTGGCTGCCTTGCACTCTGGGCAACACCTGCCTCTGCCTTTGCAGCCTCCCTGAGTACCTAGTCTATACTGTGTCTCTGCCAGCATAATTTTTTTTAGCGTTTTCCCTCTGGTCTGGGGTGTTGGGGGATGCCCGTGCACGGAAATGCTTTAAAAATCACGGAGAAAGTGAGTAAAAACTAAAAATGAAAAACGAATAAATGAAAATGAATGTTTTCAAAAATTCACGACAAATGAAGAACCGAAACAGACCCCTCAACGAAAAATGAAAAACCAAAAACTCTGTTTTTTCTATTCGTGCCCATCTCTAGTCATTATTTGTTTTGTTACATAACAAAATGAATAATGAAACAAACTTTTAGTTCATTTTGTGCCCATCTCTAATATATATTGTCACTCACTATTGTAAAGCACCTTGGGCCCTTTTTCTAAGGAGAAACACAGGGTAAAAAATACTCAAAAACAAATAAATAATAAACAATAAACTTTGCTCTTTTTCCCCTTTTACAACAAAGTGACATATTTAGAATGTGAGCATAAAGAAATCTCAAAAGGGGACCCAAGTTCCCAGCAAGTTTCAACAGCCAGCTCTTGGAAGCATTCAAGCGGTTTTTATGAGAATTTCTTTTAGAAGTTGCACTAGAAGTGCTCCAAGTCAACAAAGCTTATTTCTTTAATTAATGCATATTTAAATTTTCCCACCACAGAAAAAGAGGCCTTTTTTTACAAAGCAGAATGCCTACCAATTCTCATTTTGCATCAAAGAATCATGGAGCAATAATAAAACAGTGAAGTTGGAAGAGCCCTATAAAGCCATGTAGTTCAACCTCCCGTTCCACACAGGAATACTGATCAAAGGATATCTGCCAGATGATTGTCCAGATTTCTCTTGAATGACTCAAGTGTTGGAATTCCAGGCAAAATTCAAAGAAAAAGAAAAGAAAAGAAAAGACAAAAGACATGTGGCACCTTATAGACAAACTCATATTTTAATGTAACATTTCGTGGACACCTCCACTTCTTCAGACATATAGCAGCAAAATGAGGTGTGCAAGATAATGTGTAATGGAATATACATTTCATACATTTCATTAATTTTGCCTGGAATTCTTGCACATGGCTGCCTTCTATAAAACTTCAAGTGTTGGAGAACTCTCCACCTCTCAAGTTAATTGTTTCCATTGCCTTACCTATATAATCAACATCAACTCAGACAGCTAATTGTCAGGAACTCTGCTAAGTTTTAAAAGCATAGGATACTGTTGGGTCAAGTGGAGAGAATGTACCGACTGCATTTGCACAAATGATTCCTTTTCTAGCTAGGAATGCAAATGTAGAAGCTGTCTTCTGCACCACAACTCCCAGATCTTTGAGGGTTCCACCCACTCAAAAATCTTTCTTTTTCTTTCTTTCTTTTTTCTTTCTTTCTTTCTTTCTTTCTTTCTTTCTTTCTTTCTTTCTTTCTTTCTTTCTTTCTGCCAAAAGAGGAGGAGACGCCAGGGGAGGGAGCCAACAGGAAAGAAGGAAGTCTTACTAAAAGGGAAAGAAGAAAAGAAATCTCAAGAAACAGGTTCTTGGAAAGAGAGGGCATTAGGGGAAAGGGAAGTCAGAAAAGATTTAGATAGGGAAGAAATTAATAGTATTAAAGAGGAATGAGGGGGTGAATGAACCCTGGAGGAAGAGAGGCCAAAAGGACCTAATAAGCCTCATGGAGACAAGGAACTCAAAGAAGGAGAATGGGGGAATGTCCAGAAGGAGTAGTCCATGACCTACTGGGTCAAATAAACCCCGGAGGAAGATCCTGAATCTTCCAGAGAATGGGACCATGTGTATAAGGAGCACCAATGGAGAAGGGTACTAGTACAACTCCCCAAAGGAGGGAGGGCCAACCACAAAGTTCCTCAAGTCCCATACAGACCTTTTTATTGAGGAGAACATGAAAGAGAGGAAGAATTGGTGGTTTCTCAAGCAGTCGGAACAATCCTGGAGGAAGTGAAAGGTGAGGGAGCACTTACAGAAGGAAGCAAGAGGAAAGCGAAACATGGAAATGAGTGCTTTGAAGCTGCTGAAGTTCCTTAGTGGTTTCTCTGAGGGGATAGCCAGACTGACAAAAAAATTATATTCCAACTGCCAATTATAACAATGATATCTTTTCTCCTCTAAAATCAATATTTGGTTTTAAGACATTTTAATAAAAATAAATAAAGTTTGGTGTGAAGGGCAGCCAAGAATTTCTCTTTGGGTTACTGTCTGTAATCCTAAAATGGCCTTTTCAGTCCCCATTTCCCATCAATGACATCAGATTAGTTACTTTACACTGGAAATTGACTCTAAAATAAGTACAGTGGTACCTCTATTTATGAGATTATGAGCAATTTGGCTTAAGAGTGGGAAACTATTGGCATCTTAACTGCTGCCTTACAAATTTTAGATGCGGTGTGCTCTACTTACAAGTTTTTTAATTTGTTTCATTTTTATTATTATTTAGATTCTGCTGCTCTACTTACGAGTTGTTTGACTTATGAGCATGCATTCGGAACAGCTTAAACACGTGAGCAGAGGTATCATTTTAATATGCTAGTTCATTTCAGTAACAGAGCTTTGAAAGCAAACCAGCAAAAAACATGCTGCTTATATACTGTCCTAGTCATGGCAACTGGACTTCTTTTTCTTTTATACTTCGACCTCTTGTCACCCTGGTCTGAAATAGGCTCATAAAATGAACAATGGCCTGAATAGATGAAAAGGATTTTTGGCAAACATTGCATCCCTGTTTAGTTCAAACCCAGAAACAAAATAAGGCAGAGACTCATCCACCCGAAGGACCCGATGTCAAAAACAAAAGGAGCCATATAGTATATGTGGTCCAATGCAGTGAGGAGTGTGTAAAGGGCACTCATTCAAAGATGAAGATGTACTAGACAGAGAAGATGGGTGGTTTGAGAGAGGGGTCAGGGAAGCCATTCATGTGAGCCTTAAAACCCCCTCTCTTAACAGAGCTGGGGGACTCAAGCTCAGTTTATCTGCCACTTATCAGGCTATGATTTAAACAATACCTAGTAGACAAAAATAATTCACGCCTTCACCACCAAGGCCATAGCTAAGACCCATACTTTATTGGTTTCAGCACTTTAGGCCATTGTTCACCTTAAGGCTATTGACTGTTATAAGAACATAAGAACATAAGAAGAGCCATGCTGAATCAGGCCAAAGGCCCATCCGGTCTAGCTTCCTATATCACAGTGGCCCCACCAAATGCATCTGGGAGTGCACGAGACTAGATATCTGTCTCCTGATACCACTCCCCTGCATCTGGTCCTTGAAGTACCCCGGTTTTAAGCCTGGAGATTACACATCTCCATCATGGTTTGTAACAATTCCTCCAGGAATCTGTCCAATCCCCTTTTGAAGGCATCCAGGCCAGATGCCATCACCACATCCTGTGGCGGGGAGTTCCACAGACAAACAACATGATGGGTGAAAAAATATTTTCTTTTGTCTGTTCTTACTCTCCCAGCCCTCAGCTTGAGTGGATGTCCCCTAGTTCTGGTATTTTGTGAGAGGGAGAAGAGCGCCCCTCTATCCACTTGACTCATCCCCTGCATTTTTTGTACGTCTCAATCTACCTAACAAGCTGATTCATCTTATGAGCCTTTTTCAGGCCAGGGTGACAAGAGGTCAACATGAACTATAAAATGGAGGACTCACAACTAGCTTTCTTCAGACTGACGAAGCCATTTGGATGAGCAACAAAATGTTTCAATCTCTCAAGAAAAATAAGTCCGGTTGCCATGATTCAACTTCCAGATAAACTCACCTGGATGACTGAGAATATTCACAGACCACTCTCTGGGCAGTTTACAATGTAATTATGTAGGCTACACATTCTCCCTCCCCCAGCAAGCTGGGTACTCATTTTAGTGACCTTGGAAGGATAGAAGGGTGAGTGAACCTTGAGTGGGCTACATGGGAATGAACCCCAGGCTGTGAATCCAGTTTTGGCTGCAGTACAGATGTTTAACCACCATGCCATAAGACTCATAATTCCAAGTTCCAGCATAAGAGACACGTTGTGCAGTTTTGCATTCCCTGGAGATCTTTCAGGGCTATTCAAGACACAAATGGTCATTTCTCCATGTGACTCAGTCAGTGGAGCCAACCACCACACCTCCTACCAGGGCTTCTGGTCCTTTTAATGCCTCTCTGCTGATGGAGGCAGCAATAAATCTTTCCAATTTCTTCCACTCCACCAAAATATCCACAATTTCACAGAGACATTACATAGCATAAGAAGAGGCAGATAGCAAAGTCAGATTTCAAACACATATCTCGGTACAGTGCTGATAGCTCCGTCAGCCCCTGAAATGTGGGAACATGTATTAAGCAAGTTGATGAACAAAGCCAAGAAATTTAAAATGTGTTGAAAATATATTTATATATCTCTGTGTCCTTGAGATTAAATCAGCATTGGTTTAGTTTATTCAACATTATAATAAGAGATAGCACTTTGTATCTGTGAATCTATAAGAAAGTTGTGGGTGTGGTAGAAATGCTACTACAGGGCTGCATGAAGCAGATAGGAACAGTATTGCTACTGTTGCTAATAAAAATACCTGCTTGAGAAAACATGTGATTCATGAGAGGTACTGACAGTACTGATCTATTTTTAGTGAATTTTTGACTAACATTTCAGAAGCCAAAGTAGCAGTTTGAAGAGCAATTAAAGTGATGTAGCAATTACCGTATTTATCGGCGTATAACACGCACAGGCGTATAACACGCACCCTCATTTTAAGAGGGAAATTTTAGGGGAAAAAATTTTTTTGCCGCCCACCTGCCCGGGTCCCTATCTAACCCTCCCCCTAACCCACCTCCCACCCACGGAGTCCCTGAGGCAACCTGGCAGCTCCGTCCATGCAGCCGAGGATCGGGGCCTTGTCTGGCGAGGCGGGCGGCGGCCGCGGCGGCGGCAGACTGCCCGCTCCGGGAACAAAGGCTGCCGCCGCCGCTGGTCTGCGGCGAGATTTTTGGCTGCTCCGGACGCACGCGGTTTGTCCGCTCCAGCCGGCGCCCCCCCCCACTCATCGGAGGCTCCTTTGCCTTACCGGGGGAGGGCTCCCGGCTCCGTCCGTGCAGCCGAGGATCGGGGTCTTGTCTGGCGAGGCGGGCGGCGTCCGCAGGGATCTCGCGCCGGGGGGGTAGATTTAGGGGGCGGGTTAGTTAGGGTCCCGGGGGGCGGGCTCCCTGCTCCCGGGGGGGAGATAGTTAGGCTTTAGGGAGGGGGGTTAGGGCGTGCGTGGGATCCTTGTTTCTCTGGCCTGCCCCGTCAGCTCACAGTGTGCGAGCACTGGCTATGGGACGGCAGTCGTTGTTTTTGCCAAGCACACTGGTCGCCTCATATTATATCGGCGTATAACACGCATACATAATTTGCCCCCTATTTTCAGGGGGGGAAAGTGCGTGTTATACGCCAATAAATACGGTATATGATGTCAACAGTGTTGTCCAATAAGTCAAATAAGTTACGCTCTGTGACATTTGGTGAAAAAAACAGAATCAAAGATAAAAGTAATATTAGGAAAGAAGAGTGTACAGTAACCTTTACTTTAAAAAGATATACACTTGCTTTGGTGAATTAAAAGACTAGTCAGTTAAATGTGATTCCTTTTTCAATCTCATTGTTCTGCACAGGACAATGACAATAAAGATTTATCTATCTATTTAGGGAGGGAAATCCATTTTTCATAAAACACTGATCACACAAAGGCTGTATGAAATGACATGACATACAGGGATTTCCACATGCCAAAGATATATTTGCCCGAGTTTACCGGGTAAATGAGTTCTTTGAAGCTGGCTTGAATTCATGGGTTGCAAACTATTGCCAAATATGTATGGCAGTAGCACGAGAAATAATTTATTTGCTTGAATAAAACAGCATTGTGAAACAATGGTTTATTGAGAGTGGGCTATTGGTGTTGGCTTTATCATAAGAAAGTGCCCTTACAGAATCATTTAATCTAGTATGATACATTTCCCAGTGGTTTTTTTTAATACATAAAGGCAAATATTAGGTATGAAAACTAAATCCCAGCTGTGGAATAATGCCTTCCTTTTCAGACATGAGTCTATTTATATCAGTGTTTTGGAGCCTTTTATTTAAAAAAATAAAAATAAATCCAAGGCCTCTTTTGATAAACATGAAAACAAAAAAAATGTTGGGGTTATTCTGGACAGGGAAACACTGAGAGAAAAGTCGGTGGGTCATGCCCTTCGCCCACTTAATCTAGCACTGCTGTTCAGGAAAAAAATTCAGTTTTGGTTCAGAGAATGTAGGCAATTTGGTTGGCACCAGCTGCACATAATGAACTCCCCACTGTAATTCACAGATAAAGGAATGGTGAGAGTTGTGGGGATGCTCACTTTTATAAAGTCATCATCCCAGGACAGCCTCGTTTTTCCATCTCTATGCCCAGTCCATGCTCTAGTCCACCATGTTAAGAATTGTCCCATCCTTTGATCTTTTTTTTAAACAATGTGTGCATGTATCTATTTTAATCTATTTTAATCATGTGTTGATTTAAAATACATTTAAAATACATTGATTTAAAATACATTTTCCTACTGATTAAAGTCAGCATGCCTGAAGTAAAAGAAATGGTCTAGAGGGAAGGATTACAATACACAGTGGACACACTGGATTTGCTCTAGGTGGTCTGGTGTACTCAGTCATGAAACACCCGATGAAGTGGATCATCTGGAAACTGATGCTCAGGATTATTGAAATATACTCTGTTAAAGGATGCAAATCTTATTTTATGAAAATATGAAATTACATAATTTGTTTCCCTGTCACGATTACAAAACCTTCTGTGCATTTTCCACATTTTTGTACTTTGTTAAAACTCTGCAGAAATATTTGTACACCGCCAACCAGGCACTGTATTTGGGACAAAAAATTGTATTGACTTTTTTCTGATGATGTTACTGCTGATTTTAAAAAAAACACTGGACTTTTTGCTTTCATGTAGGACTGCAATCCGTGACAGATTAGGAGCTTTATGGGAACGATATTAAGTTTGAAAAGTGGATATGTATTTGTAATTTGAGAGATCCTGGGAGATGGAAAATTTAGGCTGATTTTAATTGCTTTGTAATTTGTACAAAGCACAGGGGGAAAGAAAGTTGGATTGATTATACCAGGGGTCCTCAACCTAAGGCCCCGGGGCCGGATGCGGCCCCCCAAGGTCCTGAATCCGGCCCCTGGGACCAATTGCAACCCCCACCTACCCCCTGTTTTGTGAGCAAGCCAGCCTCCGCAGCTGCTTTTGGACTGTGATCCGGCCCCCAGTGGTGTCTGGGTGGTGGTGGACCGGCCGCTGTTTGGAAACTTTGAGGACCCCTGGATTATAGCATATATTGATTTTGTGGGGCTGTTTTAAAGGACAAAAAAAAATACCATAAGGGCTAAATCTGCTCTTCAAGTCACAATGGTAGAGAAAAGGCATGTGGGGAAAAAAGGATTGTGGTCAGCATCCAATTGTTAGTCCCAACCTGAGTAGACCATAAACTCATTTATGGATTTAAGTCAGTGAAGATTTATCATTCAGCAACTGATTCATTGGTACTCCTGCCCAATGGAGACAAACAAAAGGATCCTGCAATTGCATTATCATTCTCATTATTTTATTTTGTTCTGTGTTGATTAACTAGAACAGGAGTATCCAAACTTTGGCCCTCCAGATTTTTTGGACCACAAATCCCAGAATTCCAAGCCTGTATTGTCAATGACAAAGGACTGTGGGAATTGTGGTCCAAAACATCTGGAGGGCTGAAGTTTGGACACCACTGAACTAGAACATAGGACGTGACCAGTATTTATCAAAATAGTTCTTATCAGGTGCTTTTGGACTCCAATTTTAATCTGCCTCAGCTAGCATGACAATCAGCAGTTCAGTTCTTATCAGGAAATGGGTAGGAAGGGCTGATGTAATTAAAATGCACAGTCATTTATTTCTTTGTATGACAGCTCAGGGACTGCAGAGTCAGAGGTCAGATGTTTGAACAACAGGCAGCCTATGTAGCCTTGGGCAGGTTGCAGTCCCAGGGTGGCCCCAAAAGAAGGGAACGGCAAACCAGTTCTCCTAGCTCCCCTGAGCTTTGGCCCTCTGAAGATGCCGGCCGCAGAGACTGGCAAAACGTCAAGAAGAAAAACTTCCAGAACACTGCCAAACAGCCCCAAAAATCCACAACACTCATCACTTCTCAGTTATTTGCACCTTTTAAAAAACTCTGGAAAAGGTTGCCATCAATTGGAAATGACTTGACGGCATGTGAGTGTTGTTATATTATTCTGCTATTTTATTCTGTTACGTGTTGAAATTAAAGTGGCGGTGGCCAATCGATAAAACAATACATCAGTTCACTCAAACTTGAAATAGAGAAGAATTTCAGAAGAAACATGACTGGCATAGGGGAAAAATATTTATCATTGCCTTCCTATCCTTTTCAAAATTACTCACATCATTGGCTTTTTGTCCTTTTCCAAATTACTCACTTTTGGAGAGTGTTTTGTAAGAGAAATGGGTGGTTTGTGACATTGTTACATATAACTGCCATAGTTTGTCCTGGTGAGAAGAAGCCGTAACACATATTATATTTGGAAAGCTCTGATCTATTTTTATGGACCATATTGCCGACTATTCAGAATTGCTTACATTCACATTGAACAAATGTTTTGCTGTATTGGTGGACTGAAGGTCAAACATAAATAGCTCCCATTCTGTCAGGAACGCTCAGGAGTCTATTTCTGGCCAGTGCTTTTGTATATCAGTCATCCCTTGCTGATGTAGTCTGAAAATATGTGAGTCGTCCAGGGCAGGGGATGGACATCCTGGCAGATGGGCGCAGCTGAAACCAGCTGCTGTCACAGTTGTGATCTGAAAGGGCCGGCAACACATGGACCCTTCCTTTCAGTTTGGTGCCCTGTTGGGACATGTTGGTTTCTGGCAACCACTGGAGCAAACTAATCTGTCCCCACCCAGAGTGCCTCTGCCCACTCATTTTTGAGCATGTCAGAGGTTTCTAACTTCTTTGATACAGTTAGGCTCTCTTACTTACTTACTTACTTTATTGTTGTACAGCTAAAACAGAGATAAATAATTTACACACTTCAGAAATTAAAACCAGTTCATTATCTTAATGGAGCATTTTATAAGATCTTACAACCCAGACTAGAAACTTTGCCATTCTCTCCATGACTATCTGATTTGTACCTGCCAATGTAGTCTTTAGATGTTCATTGGGACACATACTGGGACATTTATTCATAACTGGATGAATAAGTTGAATACGTTTGTCCCTATAAAGGCTGCATTCTAACATGATATGTATCAGGGTCTCTACTGTGTCCTCACCACAAGGACATAAATGATCCTGAGAGGGGATGTTATGAAAGCACCCTTCCAATACTGCTGAAGGGCAGCAGTTGAATCTAGCCCTAGAGAAAGCAGGCCTGTATTTTGAGATGGTGAGTTTGTATAAATATCCTGCAGGCTTTGGGAAGTCAAAATTTAGTCCAAGGTGTAGGGGTGAGCAGGATCTCTGTGCATTTGCTAGGTAGTACTGTAGATCTATGTCTTTGATTCATTGTTCTATAATTGGTATGATAGTTGTATAGTTCTGTCTCAGCTAGGCTGTCTCTAGTTTGTTCCATTTCTACTGGATTCAGTTGCTGGAAATGGACCAAGAAGTAAGTCTTAAGCCCCTTTCACTGGCAATTTCTGGTACTATAAAATGAATTAATAAGAGAGCCACTTCAGGATGTCAGCAAATTAAAATCTAACCCTGCTCCTAAGCCAGGGGTGTCCAAACTTTTTTGTAAGGAGGGCCAGATTTGGTGAGGTGAAAATGTGTGTGGGCCGACTATTCAGCCCCATTTGGCCCTGGGCTGCACTTTGGACAAGTCTCTATAACATGCAAGGAGGCAGGGAGGATGTTGCAGCAACGGAGCCAGGGGCGGGTAAGCTGGGCAGGTGGCTGGGGGGATGAGAGAGGCAGAGAGGGCAGGCAAACTGTAAAATTGCAAGCTGATGTCTTCATCCAGTATGGGGAGGGGCTAGCTGGTGGGGATGCGTGGCAGGCTGAGCCAGTGGAGAGAAGAAGCTGCGGGCCACTCAGAATTTGAAGAGGGGCTACATTTGGCCCCTGGGCCTGACTTTGGACATGCCTGTCCTAAGCGGAAAGCAGAGGAAGTGAAATTATTCAATTTCTTTGAGTCTGCTGTTTCAGTTCTGGTAGTTTATCAACTGAAACTTCAGACAAAGCTATGGGATGCAGTACAACAGCATGGTCTAGCACAGTAAAAACAAATAATTTCATTTCTGACACTTCTCCACAGGAGGACATTTTGAATTTGTCAACATCCCAAAGTGGCTTGCTTATTAAGCCACTTCATGATATTGGACATTGACAGTGGAAGCAGCTGGATTCAAGAGGGTTTCATGAAGTCCCTATGCCATTTAGATGTGAGGATCATGCCAAAGGGCATGCTTCATCTCCACCCAACCTCAAATGAGAGAATTTAGACTGTACCAGTCCAGTCCAGTAGGGCCAGTGTACACGAGCCCTAACTTGCACAAGATAATGTGAAATAAACCTAGTTACTACAAGTCCCTGTACTGTCTTGTACAAATGCATTAGAAGATAGCAAATTTGACTTAGATATCATATAGAGGGTCAAATCATATGTTAAGGCAAATGCATATTTCTCCTCTTACAAATGTTAACACCAGGCACATAATTTTTTCAGTACTACATGACTTGGACCTCAGACATATCAAGAAAGCCATAGCATCTCCCAACTAGCTAATTCAAAAGCCAAGCCAAGTGGTGGCTTAAGGCAAGTTTGTGTAAGAAAAAAGAGGCAAACTTTTCCTCTGATGCCACACTACTTTTAGTGAAGTCCTTTGCTTCTTCACATCAATCAGTATGGGACCCCAAAATGAATCTTAAGCCCTTAGTCTTCAGAAATGAACAAATTCAATTCTGTTTGTTACCCTTTGTTTTGGATTATACAGTTTGCTTTTATGCCAGACCAGCATGAAATTTGAAGGACAGATTTCTCTGCTGTAGTAATAAAGAATGCATTTCTTTGCAGGATCTTACAAACAATGACTAATTTTGGCATATAACAAGGAGTCAGGAAACTACAGTGACTCAAGATTCTACTGTGCTATAATGACAACTACAACACCTTACCTAAAGCTGCTTTGATGTTTACACACCACTGACAGCTTTAAAGGTGCATCCTCTTTATCGCCATTGGGTGCATATAATTATACTTCCTTTTGTACACATGTTGAAGAGCCATTATTAACTCCAGTCTGCCAGGCAGTGGATTAATTCTGAACAACATTGGCAGTGATCTCTGTTCTGAAGTGTTTTCCTGTTGTTTCCTTTTAAGCAACCATGAGTTCCTCTCATAAAAATATATTTATTTCAATCTCTACATTTCCTTCAATTAGCTCACTGGTCTACCACTTTCCCTTCTTAAGGTCTCAGTAATTTGCACAAAACGTACCCTGTTTAAAATCTGATACAATTTCTGTGCCCCCTCCCCCAGATGAGAACTGGAGTGGACAATAATGTAGTTCCCTAAATGATCTGTAAGAGATCTCCATAGTAGAGATGGACGCGAATCAAAAAAATGGTGTTTCATTTGTCGTTTGTCATTGAGAGGTCCGTTTCGTTTCCGTTTTTCGTGATTTTTGGAAAAATTTTGTTTTCATTTTTCATTTTTTCGTTTGTCCTTTCTACCCGCTTTTTGCACAATTTTTAAAGCATTTCTGTGCGTGGGCGTCCCCCAACGCCCCAGACCAGAGGGAAAACACTAAAAAAAACTGCTGGCAGAGACACAGTATAGACTAGGTTCTCAGGGAGGCTGCAAAGGCAGTGGCGGGCGTTGCCCATGGTGCAAGGCAGCCACAGAGTGACTGCACTGCGGGGCAGGGGAGGGTACTCACCGAGAGGTATGCACACATGCACACAGGGAGGCTGCAGGACTGAAGCTAGAGTCGCAGAGACAGCAATCCCACCCTAACTCCCACTGGAGACTACAAGGAGGACGGGGGCTGCCAGAGCTTTTTATGCCCTCTGTGGCTGCCAGACCTGCCCAGTCTGCCACCTGGGCATGCTATTGGTTGAAGTTGTCCAAGAATTTACATGATCCCATCACATGGCTTGCCTCCATGTTGTGGCTGGAGTGGCGACATCCATTTTGTCATCCATAAAGAGAAAAGAAAAATACATCGCGATGGGAGAAGACAAAAACAAACATTTTAAGCACCCCTACCCCTGTCCAGGGCGTTTTAATACCCAAGAAATCAATATTAGGCATCTGGGAGCCATTTTGGGTTGATGTCCCCTAACTCCCCTTAAAGGAAAAAAATACAGCGTTCTGAGAAAAGACATAAGTGCATGTTTTAAGGACTCCCCCCCAGGTAGTATAAATAATTATCGCTGTATAAATAACTATCGCTGTGTTTTTATGGATGTCCAGGGAGTTTTTTAACATTTAAAACAGCTCATTTCATTGCATGCCGCCAGTAACGGAAACGAAATGTAACGAACACAATTTTCATGGTTCTGTTCATTTCGTTTCATTTTCATCACAATTTTCATTTGTTGTTTCATTACGTAATAAACCAACAAACAAATAACGGAAACAAATTTTTTTTCTTTCGTGCCCATCTCTACTCCATAGATTTTAACTGAGTCTCCTGATTGGTAAGTCAGGCAAACATATACCAGCTGATTATATTATTGATATTACTTTGTGACCTTTGAATATAGTGCTGTGTCAAATTTGTTCATACATTTTAGAAACTGTTTGCTTCCTGTGAAAGTAGTAGTTATGCCAAGAAGGGAACCAGAAGTTAGCCAGCCACATCCCCTCCATGCCTAATCAAGAAGAGGCTTTGCAAACATAGGACATACCAGCTCAAAGTTCTCTCCCAGAGTGTTATGGCTCTGTCATACTGAATCCTGGGATTTATAGTTTGTTGAGGCTACTTAAGGTTCTCTGCCACCAAGCTCTAATGCTATTATCTGGGAGGGTCTCCTAAGAGCTCTCCAGCAGAGAATTTATGTATTGTGCAAACTATAAATCCCAGTATTCAGTAGGATGGAGTGAAGTGATACCTTGCTGCTATAACAATGAGTAGAAAATACAAGCTCTGTTGAACTAGGAAGCAGCAAGTGCTTCTTCCTTGACTTAGAGGAGAGATAGAAGCCTTTGCAAGGATAGACTGCAAAGTCAGTTTAAAAAAGAAAAAGAAGAAACTCTCAGCTTTCAGGCAATCCAACAACCAGCCATGACAGTGGAAAAAATGTGGTTTGGGCAGTAAGGGCGTTTATACACGACCCCTAAGCTCCGCGGCAAAGGGCTGCAAGCTCCGGACCTTAAAAATGTTTTCCCACCAGGTCTGGAATTTGCAGACAATTAAGTGCGACCCCGCCCACCTAAGCGCGACCCAGCTGCACTTTCTTGTACTTGCTTTTGGGAGGTGAAAAATATTTGATGCGGAGCGTGCCTGAGCTCTCCTTGCTTCTTTTTGTTGTTTTTCTTTCGCCTCCGCCCCTTTAAGAGCAACCAGGAAGTAAAACCGGGGCTTGGAGCAAGCTTCCACGCACGGGAGGTAAGGGTTTCTTCTTTTGTCCGTGTCTAAGGCTTTTTTCCCCTCCCTCCCCTCCCGCAGACAGAACAAGGAAGTGCGGAGGGGGTGGGGACGGAGGAACAGCAAGGAACCCTCAAGATCGCTGGTCCGAATTTAAGGGACCAGCGGATCTGAGGGGTCGTGTGAAAAGGCCCTAAGTTGCACCCAGAAAGTCAGCTTTCCCTGGGTTAATCTGCTTCAGCCAGCCACACAGCTTGTTAACCATTTGAGTCCTCCCTCCTCTCCACACATCTTGCTTGGGTGTGTTTGTTTCCCTTTTCCTCATCTTGTTCAATTTATTTTTCTTTTATTTTCAAGGCTTGCTTGCTGTCCTAGTACTAGTATAGCTGAGTGACCAAAGTGGGCGGCGGGGGGATAGGACAAGAAACCAGGGTGAGTTTTTCACTTCAGCCTTCCTCCCAGCTTGCTAAGAAGAAAAGTGACAAAAAGAGTCACAACTCTTTTTGAGAGAGAGGAAGAAGTTTTAAAGAAGCTCTGTTCTGACTGTCCAGCCAACAGACACAGAGTGAGTCTTACTAAAATAATAATAATAATAATAATAAAATAATAATTTTCTCTTGTTGTGTTGTTTTATTTTATTTTAATGCCAATAAAGGTTGATTTGATTTGATTTGATTTGAATAGTAATTTAAAATGTGATTGCTTCTGAAAGCAGGAGAGTCCTGATGCAGTACAGGAAGTAAGGAAGGAACGTCTCTCAGAACAGAAACCCAGATCCATTTTGTAGAGTGTATAGTAGCAAGTTCCAAAGTGAGTATCTGGGCATGTACAGGATTACCCACAATAACTGCTGATACAGCCAGAACTAGAAAAACAAGCTGTCCTTCACTGATGGCTCAGCACCTCTTCCTAACAGGCTGTCAGGCTGCATGAATGTCACATGATAGAGAAGCCGGTATCCCTCTGCCTATGTGATGTTCTGTCAGCAGGATATGACCTTCCTCTGCTGCCACTTCCACAGCCGTAGCATGAGATTAGCAAGCCTTTAAAAGAAAGCAATATAGGAAGAGAATGGGAAGGAGCAACAAAAGCAGACTCAGGCACCAGGTGTAATAGAGAATTTAAATGGCAACCAGTTTCCTCCCTGCCCCGCCTTTTTCTCTGGTGCTTAAAGCTTGCAGAAATGGCTTCAGGAACAATGACTACAAACTAGACATGAGGGTTTGTCACACTGACAGCTGTCATATGAAGCTGTCAGTGCATAACCCACAGGTGTCCTGCGGCACTCCCCTCCAATCGGCTAGGCCACTTCCTCTTTGCCACATGCCACCAGGGGCCTTCTTCCCCTGCAGCATACCACTCTAGGAAGAATCCAGCCAGGTCAGGACCACTTCCCCCATCAGCAGACCACTCTGGCAAGTACATGGGGATACATACAAAGCTATCATTGCAACAAGCCCCCATCTCTGCTACAGGCATTCCTATGGCCAAAAACAGAACAAGCCAAAGCAATGGAAGAAAAAAATGTGGATGGTGGAGTGTAGAGATTCTGGCCTGGTTCATATTAACTTTTGCATCATGTTGTCAATGAGAAATAATGCATGTTAAACCATCCCAATTTCTAGCATTATTTGAGCTGCCTGTGAGATATAATTCTCAGAAGGTACGTAGTGCTGCCAGGAAGGCTACAAAGTGCAAGAGAACAATGCACATGCATGCATACAGATGTGCTTGCACACACATGCACATACAAACACATCTTCACTACTTTTTAGCATATGTCAATGGCCTTTCGCTCACATCATTTTCTTAGAAAATTGCCGTCTCTTTCAAAGAATATCACACCCTCCAAGCTTTCAAATCACTGGAAAAAATAAATCAAAAATATCATCACTCAACTATTTATTTTATGTTGTTGTTAATGTGGGCAATTAATATTACCACATAATATGATGAATGTATGCATGCTTATTAGAATGATTGAAATCCTGAGTAAATTCCAGTTCTTAAAAAAACTGAATGGTAAAAAATATTGTCATTAATATTAATAACATGGATTCTTCAAAATCGAGGGAGCTAAACCGAAGTATCATTTCTCTGGATCTCTATTAGTACACTCTATATTGTCCTAACTCCTAACTGTTTTCCTACCAGATATCATGTCTATTTTGAAAACTTGGATAACAGATTAAGTGTCTTGGATTTTTTTAATGACTATATGTGTAAACTGCTTGTATTTCCTACTGCTAGACATGACAAAATGTACCACAGTGGCAAATTCCAGTACATACTATTTCCAAACTGTAGGATAAACTTAACTGGAGATGAAACTCAACTCTTTTTCTAATGTATGTTCCAAGGAATGAGTAAAGCACTATCTTATCAGTAGCACTATGTTCTGATCCCTGGAACTAAACATCCTTGATTATTTTCACTTCTTGTACAAGTTGCTCCTGGCACAGGAAATGACTAAAATAATTTTTAAAAGCTCAGATTCTGAGACATGTCCTTTGAGGACATGTTACTTAGGGAAGTGCATCTCTCTCTCTCTCTCTCTCTCTCTCTCTCTCTCTCTCTCTCTCTCTCTCTCACACACACACACACACACACACACACACACACACACACACACGTGTGTGTGTGTGTGTGTGTGTGTGTGTTAAGGACATGGGGACATATAAAATGCCGTTACTTAAACCACGTCCATGGGAACACGGGAACTGCATTTTCAGTCATGTGATGACTTCAGAAAGAAACACGGTTTTTATTATTAACCACCTCTTTTGCCCATGTAATATGGCCCTTAAAAACACTCTTGACACCAAAAGTAGTGGCTCCTGACTGGGGTTGCCACAAAGGCTGGGGGGGGGGGGTTAGATAAGAGTAAAACCTGTCAACAATGTCTGTCTGCACCAATGAAATCTAGAAGCAGGCAGAGACAACATATATTTTTATTGGTTCTTTCCAGTTGAAAGGTGGGCTTAACTGCTTATAAATCCTCTGAGAATTTGTTGTAAGCCTTCACTGCATCAGTTTACTCTGTGTCCTTTTTAGAAACCTTAATTTACATTAACATTCTCTACCTCTCACTGTACTGTAGTACCTTGGTTGACGAGCATAATCCATTCCGGGAGCATGCTCATAAACCAAAATACTCATATATCAAAGCAAATTTCCCCATAAATAATAATGGAAACTCAAATGATTCATTCTCAGGACCCAGTTTCCATCATTTCCTGTGGGGAAATTTGTTTTGATATACAGGAGCCAGTGGCTGGGACCCACTGCTAGGGCCAGAGGCCAGTGCTAGACACAGGAACAGGCACAGGTACAGGACAGGACTGCAACGAGGGCCGGAGACCTAGCGTGGGCCGACTGCGCATCCCGAAAGCTACTTTTGTTCAGCACCAGGCCTGATGCAGGCACTCCACGTGGCCCGGAGGCCCATTCTGGGCATTTTCATGCCCATGCTGAGCCCTAGAAGCTACTTCTGGTCAATGCTGGGCCCTGCACAGGCCCATCACATGGTGTGGAGACCTGTTCCAGGCAGGTCCGGGTCTATGATGACAAAGGGCTCCTGGCTGCGTGGACCAGGGGTGTCTTCCCAGGATCTCAGCAGTGGCAGAGTGCCAGGTGTCCCTCTTCTTCCTCCCTCCCTCACGTCTGGCTCACCTCTTCCTCTTCTGCCACTGTTGCCACCATCTTGGGACCCTGCCAGGCAATATCCAGGTGCCATCCCATGATGGCAGCGGCAACAGTGAGGAGGAAGAGGAGGAGGAGGAGGAGGAGGAAGACACTGCTCATTTTGCAAATCATTGTTTGCAAACCGAAGCAAAATTTTATTTTATTAAAAGTTTTGCTTGTTTTGTAAAACACTCATAAACCAAGATACTCATAAACGGAGGTATCTCCATATATGGTTTAATTAATACAATTTGGAATAAATTTTAGGATTAGTAGATTCAAGATTAATAAACTATACATTATAAATCTTCCTAAACAAAACCTTTCACCAAACTGTCTATAATAATAATATATGGCCATGGTGACACATGCCCTAGTGATGTCCCAGCTGGACTATAATGTGCTCTATGTGGGACTTCCTATGAAAAGTTTCAGGAAACTTCAATGGGTGCAAACTGCAGCAGCCAGATGACTGACTAGGGTGGGTTAGAGCGATCACAATACACCCTTATTAAATCAGCTCCAGTGGCTGCCAATCAGCTATTGAGCACAATTCAAAGTGCTGACCTTGACCTACAAAGCACTGTATGACCTGGGTCCCAGCTACCTCAAAGATCAAATCTCATAGTATGAACCAACTCAGGTGATAAAGTCATAAGGAGAGGCCCTTCTCTCCATCCCACCACCCTCACAGGTATGTCTCATGACAACACAGGAAAGGGCCTTCTCAGCTGCTGCACCCAGACTCTGGAACTCCCTCCCACTAGAACCCAGGACTGCCCCATCCCTGCTGTCTTTCTGGAAACAGGGAAAGACCTTTCTCTTCAGGCAGGCTTTCCCTGAATGATGGACTACCATACATGACTACACAGACTTGGGTTTATAACCACTTACAACTTTGTGCTTGTATCTCTGCTTGTGTGATTGCATTGACACTATGTTATCAATTGTTAGTTCCCATCCGTCATAATTTTTAGATGGTCTACTGTATATGATTACATGGTATTGATACTCTTTTCTTAACTGCTTGCATTCTCTTTTAGCTTTCATGTTGTCTTCTAATGCTGTAACATACCCGTCAATACCCTGTTCTTAAACTTGAATAGGTACTGGACTGTATATTCTGCCTCATTACTGTAAGCTGCCTTGAGTCCTTTTCCAAGGAGAAAGGGGGGGGGGGGAAAAAATACTCTAAAATAAATAAATAAATAATGAAAGCACAGCAGGTTGCAGTACAAGGTGTGTGTGTCTCCCAAGAAGGAGTCAGAGAAATCTCTGGCTGAAGGTTTTCCTGGGCTGAGAAGTATGTTTGTGGCGGTCTGACCACAGAGGCAGCGGGACTGCTGTCTTGCTTACCAACTAATGGGTCCAGTGGAAGGCAGGGGACCCTGTCTGCTTCAATCTGTTGCTTCAGTCTACCCAAGAGTGCTGCCCAGGGTATTTGCTCAGTCCCCAGTGCGACGTGGACTCTTACTTTGTCAGTGCTGTGAGCATTCCCCACTGTTCAGGGTTCAACCAGTATATCCATTACAATCCTTTCCTAGTACCTAGCCATTGCTGGCTGTTGCTGTGGACTCTTGCTGTTTGGTACAATCACTAGGAATGTGTAGATCCTTGAAAAATGTTATGCCCCTTTATGTTCTTCAAAAGGGAAAATAATGACTCTATAACCCACTGGTTCAGGCATCTGGCTGCAGAGCTAGAGGTTTGGAGTTCAATTCCCCAGCCTTGATGATCCACTGGGTCCTTTCCAGTTCTGCAGTTATACAATAATGGTGTTGTTGATTATTATATTGACTTTAACAGAGTTTGAGATATCTGCACATTCTGAATTTTTTAAAATTCTGAATCCAAATACCTGTAATTCTAAATTCTGAATCTGAATTGCAAGTCCAATATTTGGTCCACATTGCCAGTAGAATCAAACCACCATTGTTTAAACTTAAGAGATTTGGTTTAGCTAATCAAACTAAACTACCCTCTGCCTCTATACCTAAGTAATTCTTTTCCTATTGCAAATCAACTAATAATTCTGCAATAAATCATTAATGAGAGTAGGCTCTTACCATCAAATGTCATTATTAAAACAGGTGCCATAGTGATTGTTTAATTCTGGTTTGTACCTTCAACCACCCTGTCCTTAAACATTTCCTTAAGTGGGAAATCACATCGTTCTCACTGTGTCTAAAAATAAATCCCACTTATTCTCTGAAACAATGAAACTTGAATTTATTATGCCTTTTGCCTCTGAAGTAGTAACTATTTGACAAGCAGCACCCCATGGGAGAAATATTTTCCCTGTGTTTATCTTCCTGTGGCATAAAACAGAGAAACTAAGATATGCCTGCTCAAGGCTGCATAGTAATGCTTTTGTGCGATAAAAGAGCAGAACACAGGACCTCTGACTTGGAGGCCTATGCTTCAGCAGACAAGGCTTTCCTCTATGATTTGTGGATATTCTCATCACTAGATAATGAATGCCCATTTCCAGTACATAAGGTCAAAATGTTAATCAAATCTAGAGCCACATTTGACTTCCAGTAGAACACTGTTAGGTAAGAGAAAGGGTTTCATCTTCTGAATGACATTCATATATAGTCTTTCTAAAATAAACCAAGTCTCCTGTTAATTAGAAATATTCACCAATAATTTATTTAATGGATGGGATGAGTTAGTTAGTGGTGGAGGGAAGAGTTTGTCTGCATTAATGTGTGTGGGGCTACAGGTGATTTCTCTGAGCAGTGAGCAAAACCCGATGCTGCATGAAATGGTGCCATACTTGTCCATATCATTTGAATGAGAACCTCATGTGTTTTTTGCTAAGAATTTGCCAACATTTGTTGTTGTTTTACATTTAAAAAGGAAGGAACTTGAGAATTTTATAAAAAAGTACTCTGGAATTCCTTTCCATGGACCCCATTTTTGCCATCTTTCTGCAAGCGGACAAAGGTCTACTCTTCAGGCAGGCTTTGTCTGAGAACTGGCTATCTCAGAGAGATTTTGGAATGGATGGTTGTGCCTTGTTGCACTGAATTTGTTTTCGGTGTTGATTTTGTTTTCTGTTTTAGTGCAGTATTTGTTTGATTCCTTTTAAATATACCTATATCTATATTTACTGTTCCTAGGTCTTAAATATTTTCTTTTACTGATGTAAGCCACTGTGGGTACTTTTAAAGCAGAAAGGCAGGATAAAAAATATTTTAAATAAATGAAGATAAAGCATTGTGTGTGGTTTATAAGTAATTATGCAGGATGCACACTGGCATCCCCAGTGAGCTAGGTATTCATTTTACTGACCTCAGAAGGATGGAAGGTTGAATGAACTTTGAGTCAGCTACCTAGGTTTGAACCTCAGGTTATAAGCACAATTTGACTGCTGTGCATCAGTTTAACCACTGTGCCTTTGTAGTGTTCCAAGCCAACTTTCATCATGAATTTCTGCAGATCCCTATCTTTAGAGCAGAAGAAGTGATAAACTGTGACAGCTAAAAATCTTGATATAAACAATTAAAGGGTTGTATGTGCATCTCTTGAAACTGGTGCAGTGATGAGACCCCTAATAAGAACATAAGAACATAAGAAGAGCCATGCTGGATCAGGCCAAAGGCCCATCCAGTCCAGCCTCCTGCATCCCCCAGCGGCTCCACCAGATGCGTCTGGGAGCGCATGAGACTAGATATCTGTCTCCTGATACCACTCCCCTGCAACTGGCCCTGGAAGTACCCTGGTTTAAAGCCTGGGGATGACACATCTCCATCATGGTTTGTAACCTGTGATGGACTTTTCCTCCAAGAATCTGTCCAATCCCCTTTTGAAGGCATCCAGGCCAGATGCCATCACCACATCCTGTGGCAGGGAGTTCCATAGACTTACAACGCGCTGGGTGAAAAAATATTTTCTTTTGTCAGTTCTTACTCTCCCAGCCCTCAATTTGAGTGTATGTCCCCTAGTTCTGGCATTTTGGGAGAGAGAGAAGAGCTTTCCTCTATCGACTTTACTCATACCCTGCATTATTTTGTATGTCTCAATCATATCCCCCCTCAAGCGCCTTTTCTCCAGACTAAAGAGGCCCAAATGTTTTAGCCTTTCTTCATAAGGGAGGTGCCCCAGGCCAGTAATCATTTTAGTCACTCTCTTCTGCACCTTTTCCAGTTCCACTATGTCTTTCTTGAGATGCGGTGACCAGAATTGTACACAATACTCCAGGTGGGGCCTTACTATTGTTTTGTATAAAGGCATTATAATGTTCACTGTTTTATTTTCAATCCCCTTTTTGATAATCCCTAGCATGGAATTGGCGTTCTTCACCGCTGCCACACATTGGAGAGACACCTTCGTGGAGCTGTCCACCAACACACCAAGATCTCTTTCCTGATCCGTCACGGATAACTCAGAGCCCATGAGTTGATAGATGAAGTTTGGATTTTTTGCCCCAATATGCATTACTTTACATTTAGTTACATTAAAACCCATTTGCCATTTCTCAGCCCATTCCCCCAGTTTGGAGAGATCCTTCTGGAGCTCTTCACAATCTTCTCTGGTTTTTACCACACGGAAAAGTTTTGTGTCATCGGCAAACTTGGCCACCTCACTGTTTATCCCTGTCTCCAGGTCATTTATGAACAGATTAAAAAGCACCGGTCCCAGGACAGAGCCCTGGGGCACACCGCTTTTCACCTCTCTCCATTGTGAAAATTTCCCATTGACACCTACTCTTTGTTTCCGGGATCTCAACCAGTTCTCAATCCATAAGAGGACCTGCCCTCTTATCCCCTGACTGTGCAATTTTCTCAGCAGCCTTTGGTGAGGGACTGTGTCAAAAGCCTTTTGAAAATCCAGATAAACTATATCCACCGGTTCACCAAATCCATGTGCCTGTTGACCTTTTCAAAAAATTCTAAAAGGTTTGTCAGACAAGATTTACCCTTACAGAAGCCATGCTGATTTTCTCTCAGCAAGGTTTGTTCTTTTATGTGTTTTAAGATCTTCTCTTGGATGAGGCTTTCCATCATCTTCCCTGGGACAAATGTAAGGCTAACTGGCCTGTAGTTTCCTGGGTCCCCCCTCCTTCCTTTTTTAAAAATTGGTGTGACATCTGCTATCCTCCAGTCCTCCGGCACTGTGGCCGTTTTAAGAGACAAGTTGCATATAACTGTTAAGAGATCTGCAATTTCATTTCTCAGTTCCCTAATAACCCTTGGGTGGATGCCATCTGGGCCCGGTGACTTGTTAATCCTCAATTTATCAATTAGTCCTAAAACCTCCTCTCTTTTAACCTGTATTTGATTTAATTCTTTAGTCAAGAGGGGCGGCTCAGGCAGCGGAATCCGCTCAAGGTCCTCTGTCGTGAAGACAGACGCAAAGAACTCATTCAATTTCTCTGCAATGTCCAAGTCCTCCTTAACCTCCCCTTTTCCTCCCTCACCATCCAGAGGGCCAACTGGTTCTCTGGCAGGTTTTCTACTTCTAACATATTTAAAGAAGCTTTTATTATTACCCTTTATATTGCTAGCCATGCGTTCCTCAAAATCTTTCTTTGCCTCCCTTATCATCTTCTTACATTTCTTTTGCCAGACTTTGTGTTCCTTTTTATTTTCCTCATTTGGGGAGGATTTCCATTTACAGAAAGACCTCTCCTTGTGCTTTAGAGCCTCTCTAACTCCACTTGTTAACCATGCTGGTGTCCTCTTGGACTTAAATGAGCTCTTCTTTCTTTGTGGTATGCACTTGTGCTGGGCCTCTCTTATTGTTGTTTTAAAGAGGCTCCATGCACTCTGAAGAGATTGGATTCTTCTAACCTTCCCCTTCAATTTCTCTCTAACTAGTTTCCTCATCTGAGGGAAGTTTGCCCTTCGAAAATCAAGGGTTTTTATGTCTCATTTGGTTGACACTCTTCCTCCGACATGCATGGCAAAGGAAATTGCAGCATGGTCACTGTTCCCCAGAGGCTCAGTGACATTCACATCCCTGACCAGGTCCAGAGTATCACACAGTATTAGATCCAGAGTTGCCTGTTCTCGGGTGGGCTCCATGACAAGTTGCTCTAAGGCACAGTCATTCAGCAAGTCGAGAAACCCAGTTTCTCTTTCTTGCCCGGAGCTTGCATTGACCCAGTCAATGTGGGGATAATTGAAGTCCCCCATGATTACTATCCTATCCCTCTTAGCCACCTCCATGATTTTTCTCCTCATTTCAAGGTCCCCCTCAAGTTTTTGATCTGGTGGACGATAGAATACTCCAACTATCACATCACTCCTTGGACCTGGTAGTTTAACCCAAAGTGATTCTATGGTGGAGTCAGACCCTCTGTCCATCTCCATTCTGCTGGATTTTACCCCTTCTTTGACATAGATGGCCACTCCTCCTCCAACCCGCCCCTCTCTATCCCTTCTATAGAGTTTATAGCCTGGGATTGCTGTATCCCACTGGTTCTCCTCATTCCACCAGGTTTCTGTTATGGCTATTATATCTATGTTATCCCTAGCTGCCAAATGTTCAAGTTCTCCCATCTTTGCTCGGAGGCTTCGAGCATTGGCGTAGAAGCACCTGTACAGTGGGTCGCGCAACAACAGCTGCTGCCTTGTTCTTTTTCCCGACAGCTTTTATTTTCAGTAGACAAACTGTCACATTCCGTTATTCTCCCAGTGCTAATACCTGCTATTTCTTCTCTATGTGATTCTCTACCCTCTCCAACCTTATTCCCCGAGGATGAGGTGTTCCAAACCGGATGCCACTCAGCTCCTGTCGGCTTTCCCCCAGTTATCAGTTTAAAAGCTGCTCTGCTGCCTTTTTGAGGTTGAGTGCCAGCAATCTGGTCCCATCATGATTCAAGTGCAACCCATCCCTCCTGAACAGGTTTGGCTTGTCCCAAAATGTTCTCCAGTTCCTGACAAATCTAAAGCCCTCTCTCGACACCATCGCCTCATCCACGCATTGAGGCTTCTGAGTTCTGCCTGCCTTGCAGGTCCTGCACGAGGAACAGGTAGCACTTCTGAAAATGCTACCTCGGAAGCCCGGGACTTCAATCTTCTACCTAACAACCTGAATTTGGCTTCCAAGACTGACCGCTTGGCTTTCCCGACATCATTGGTACCAACGTGTACCATGACCACTGGCTCCTTCCCAGTTCTCTCTAACAAGCTATCTAGATTTCTCGTGATGTCTGCAAACTTTGCACCTGGCAGGCAAGTGACCATACGGTTATCATGCTCGTCACAAATCCATCCCTCTGTATTTCTAATGATAGAATCCCCTAGTACAAGAAGCTTCTCTCCTGCAGCCTCCGGTGAAACTAAATCTTCCGCTGTGTGTGCCTCATGAGGTGTGCTGAGGGAAAGAGCCTCAAACTGATTGTGCAATATGAGACTCTCTGAGCGATCCCTTGGCCTTTACTCCTTTGAGTCACATTTCTCCACCCATCTACCTCCTGAGTTGGGGAAGTGACTTCATCCTCAGAAGTGTGCCCTGTCTCTTCTTGGACCTGGATAGTCCGTTCCGCTCTGTCCAAGAACCGCTCAAGCTCCTTAATATGTTGCTGGTCTGATATGCGAGCCTCTAGCTGCTGGACCTTCTCTTTCAATAGCGCAACCAGCTTGCACTGGCAGCAGATGTAGTTCTGCACACGCTCTGTCAAGATGACAAACATGGCACAAGTACTGCAGGTAACTACAGCTGCTCCCTCCAACTCCATTTTAATGAGTGCAATAAAATGTATTCAAGGTCTCAAAAATGTAAAGTTACACTAATTTTTTTAATCTAGTAAGACTCTTTACTTCTTTTGTTGTTTATTGAAAATCTAACAGTGTAGGGGCCGCTAAAGCACCTCTACACCCACTGCAAGCTCGTCAGGAAGTTTCCAGTGCTAACTTGCTAATGTGTGTAGGATCTCCTCAGGAGTAGCTTGGCTTGGGAACTCAAATATACTCAGGTTTTTTGTTGTTGTTGTTGTTGTTGTTTTAGTTTGCACGCGCCATTAGGCGCGTGCTGCTGGGAGCAGCTGTTTAAAGATAAAACTCTGCCCCTTACCTCCTGCAAAAACAGGAAGCAATCTCTATGCCCTCTGGCTGTGTGCTTCCTCTATAGCCGTGTGCTTCTCCTCACCACCTCCTTCTTCTTTGCTGCTCTGCAAGAAAAGGACTGAGAGGCTGCTGGGAGCAGCTATTTAAAGGTAAAACTCCGCCCCTTACCTCCTGCAAAAACAGGAAGCAATCTCTATGCCCTCTGGCCGTGTGCTTCCTCTATAGCCATGTGCTTCTCCTCACCACCTCCTTCCTCTTTGCTGCTCTGCAAGAAAAGGACTGAGAGGCTGCTGGGAGCAGCTATTTAAAGATAAAACTTCGTCCCTTACCTCCTGCAAAAACAGGAAGCAATCTCTATGCCCTCTGGCCATGTGCTTCCTCTATAGCCGTGTGCTTCTCCTCACCACCTCCTCACCACCTAATGTGTGGGTTAATTTGGTAAAAATATTATTTTCTCTATTTAGGTGTCATTTTTCTTTCAGGATCATTAAACAAAGTGCTAACATTCATTGTGAAACGTATGATTAATACATCAAATCAGTTAAAAAGAATAATTAGAAATCACCAAGGTAGTGGTGATCCTGTGGTAAGCATGATTCCCTCAAACTGGATTTCTTGAAGGATAAACAGGCCTCCAGAATAAGGGGGATTTTAATCAGAAGATTCAAAGGACCAAACTCCCATGAATGACACATATTATCCCAATGTTAAAGATGCTTTTTCTCAAATAACGTGTAAGAAGCATCGCTAGACAGAACAATTTTGTTGCTTGACAGAAATGACAAAATGGCACCCTTTCAGCAGCCCATGTGCAAAACTGGCAGATGAATCTTCATAGTACAACCACCTCAATTGCACCCTAAGGTTGGCTGACTACTATCTTAGAACTGCATAGCCAGCCATATGCACCTCTGTTCCCCAGTAACTTTGTTGCTGCAACCTAGTCCTTTTTACCTACCATTGATCACTTCACTGTGCTGTTTTACTCCTTTTCCTTCCTTGTATGGGTTTTAATATTTTTAACTGATACAGGTTAACATTAGATAAAATATTCAATATAAATAAACAAGTAAAAATAACTTAAAAAAACAATCAGTAGATATTATTAAACTGGGTTTAGTTTCTCTTTGTCCCCAATTAGGTCTTTGTAGTATTTGTTCTGAGTTTTTCAGGCTGTTTGGCTGTGAATACATTCTTTGTAGTATTGTTTGATAAAATATGTTCAAAATAGTTCTGATAGTGTCTTTGTGTACCATGCATCTCTTCTGAGGAAATAATATCTTTAAGCTCAGCATTCTGATTTTAAATGGAAAATGCAGAGTGTGCATGCCTAGCATCAAAATGTCATCCCTTAGTATAAAATGTTGAATGAAAACAATTTATTGTGCATTATCAGCTATGACATAAATTACAAAATAAACATCTTGTAAAAATTTGCTTAGTGATATAACTATAAATCATTAATTAAAGAAAGCAGCACAACATTTGGAAGGCAATTTATAAGCCTGAAGCAAACAGAATTGCTATTTGCTTTGCTAGGATACCTCACAATCCCTTAAACATCATCTCCTTCTAGCACCATTTCCCCTTACCATTGGAGGAAATCTGGCTGCCAGTCAGTTAGAGGTAAAGCAAAGCAAAGCAAAGTGTTCTATTGATATGCCACCCCATAATGCTTTAAGCACTCTCTGGGTGGTTTACAATTTTATTATGCAAGCTACACATTCCCCACCCACCCACCCCATGTCTGGGTGTGCATTTTACTGACCTCAGAAAGATAGAAGGCTGAATGAACCATGAGCCTGCTACCTGGGATTGAACCCTTGGTTTTCAGCACAGTTATAGTTGAAGTACAACAGTTTAACCACTACACCATGAGTAAATGCAGTTATCACCCCAGAGCCTTCTGGTGGAGAAGAAATTGGTGATATATGCTTCAGTTTCTTTGAAATGCAGTGCTTAGCAACTTCTCTGTAGCAGATTTTAGGTCCTAACTTCATGCTATGGCTGCTATATACTGGTTGCTGGCAGCATTACCTCCAAATCTTTCTCATCCCCTGTTACTGAATAAAGTAAATATTGGTTGAAATTGTGATGATGTCATCAGCCCACAAGTTACTCTTTTATTATATTTAACTGAAAGCTTCTTATCCCTGTGGACAGGTCCTGGGGAAGCATTGGTAACATCGGGGTGGGGGAGGGGTAAAAGCACAGTCAGATTTCCACCTCTAGGATCAGGACCACAGACAATCATGTGGTGACTAGAGATGGGCACGACCAGGAAAAATGACGTTTTGAGTTGTTGTGTGTCGGAGCCAGCCCGTTTCGGCTCGTTCCGTTTGTCGCGAATTTTTTCAAAAATTTGTCATTTCGTTTGTCATCTGTCATTAGTACTGGTTTGGGGGGGTAGGGTAGCAGGCTCCTTGAGGCACCTCTCTGGGGTGGGTGCCTCCTCTGGCCCGCTATGAAGGGAAGGCATTTAGCAGGCTCCTGGAGGCACCTCTCTGGGGTGGATGCCTCCTCTGCCCCCCTACAAAGGGAAAAGGAAGGGTACATGACCGTGTAGCCATTGCGTACCAAGTGGCACTGGCAGAGGCACCTCTCTTTTGGGTGCCTCTAGCTCACTAAAAAGGACAGCATACTGGCGTACAGAGTTTTTTGGAACTTTGGACTGGTGAGCGAGGTGAGAGAAGAATGCCTCTGCTGGGTGCCCTCTGGCTCACTAAGAAGGGAAATGTACTTGTGTGTAGTGCAATGCAAGTACAGATCTGGCTTAGGGTTGGGGTTAGGGCAAGGGCTAGGCTTAGGGTTATTACGGGTAAGGTTAGGGTGAGTTAGTGGGCTGCACCTCTGGGTGCCTCTGACCCACTAAGAAGGACTGTGTACTGGCGTATGGGTTAGTGTTAGGGTTAGGGTTAGGGCTAGGGCTAGGGTTATAGTGGGCTTTTTATGCCCGACTGGCACATCCCAGACGTCTCAGTCAAAACCTGGCCAAGTGGCCATGCGATTGGTGGAATGGCTCCAAAAATTTGCATGGTCCCATCCCATGGCCAGTCCATCATTGTGCAGGTGTAAAAAACTAAAAATAAAAATAAAATAAAATAAAATCATTGGGATTGGAGACAGACGTTTATTGCAAGAAAAACCCACTGCTGCTAGTAGCCTGCTACTGTAAAAATTCAGGCAGTTAAAATACCTAATTTTCGCATGTTTCTGTGTGGTGCTTTGGTGGGTTTTTGGACCACGATTTCAAAAAAATATTGCGGTCGCCATTTTGGATCCCCCTGCACCACATGGCATGGCGAGACGACGAGGATGCCCCCCACCAGAGCAGCCCAGGACAGGAGGGGGGAGGCCGGGGACCCCCCCCAGAAACCACCCCTCTGGTAGGTGCCCTCACTCAGGCAGGCATATTTTCACCTGCTTTTTTGGCCGGGAATCGGGTTTTTTTAAAACTTTTTTTCTGTGCCGCTTGGCATCGCGCGATCGCCGCGATGCCATGAACGACAACAACAAATCAGACCCAAATTTTCTTTTATCGGTTCGAGTTCGAGTTCTCACGGCTTAATTGTCGTTACCGTTTCCGTTGCGTAACGGAAACGAGGAATGGAAACGGAAACGAGAATTTTGCCAAGTCGTGCCCATGTCTAGTGGTGACAATGGTCTTATATTAAAGGTTCTCCATGTCTTGAGGCTCCCAATGTTTGATCCAGGTCAAATGGGATATCTAGGGTGCCTTAGAACCTGAGAGAGGGATAGGAGGAGCCTCGTGGTGCAGTGGTTAAATGCCTGGGGTTCGATCCCAGGTAGCAGGCTCATGGTTGACTAAGCCTTCCATCCTTCTGAGGTTGGTAAAATGAGTACCCAGCTTGCTGGTGGAGGGGGGGCAATGTGTAGCCTGCTTAATGTTATTGAAAAAACAGTAAACTGTCCAGAGACTACTTGAAGCAGAACACTTTTGAAGTGGTATGGGGTGGTATATCAGCAGAACACTTTGCTTTTTTGCTTTAGGAAACTTTATATTAATTTAATTAAAAATCACATTGCAGGCTATTGACATTGGCATTTTCACCTACGCAGTTGCACCAATTGGATTTCAGGCAATGTGATATGAGTTTCCTCTGAAAAATAACTGCAGCCTAGGGGTATGTGAAACCTTGCCCATTTTGTCCATTTTTGTGCTATTGACGATTACTGGGGAAAAGAAGGAATGAGACAGAAATAGATGTGCAGGGTTTGATCACAAACTGGTAATCACATCAATCTTCCAAAAAATAACTCCAACCCTTGATTCCACGTACACTTTATGTTTTTATGCAAATAGATTCCTGAGAAACAGTAAACAGGACATATGAAACTCACTGTGTTACACCTATTTCACTTCCTGACCCATTTTGGCCTCATTAGTACACTTCATGCAACAAAACCCTACAATTTCTTACTAATATAATTTAGAACGATAGTAGTCCCCTGCCGCATCACACTTCATACATTACAGTCCCGGTATATCGCAGATTTACCAGGACCAGAAGTGCTGGCAGGCAGCAGGGCAGCTGGTGAGCGTTGCTGAGCCTGAGGCAAGTTCAAAGGCTCAGTGCATGCCCACCATATGGCCTGGAAGTCACCTCTGGGCCCTATACAGGCACCAGAGGCCCAGTGCAGGCCCTGGAAGTTACTTCCATTCACCAGAAGTGACTTGTGGGCACTGTACAGACCTGGGAAGACCACCAGAGGCCTGATCCACGCAGCGCCAGGCCTGGGGTGAGCACAGAAGGCTCCACACAGGTCTGTCATTCCAAGCCTGACCCTCAGATAAAGGCACCCACATATTGCAAATTATCGTGGGTGGGTCGGAAATCTAGCTCCCACGATAAACAAGGGAGTATTATATTGTTGAATTTTATTTGCAATCTCACATTCTGCCTGTAGCTTCTTTGAATGGGGGAGAATTTTCTAGGCAGGGGTGACATCCAGCAGTAACCAATAATTCCTTCCACCTTTTTAATTTAAAGAGAACCCCATCTCTCTGCTGAGTGTTTCCTTTCCTCTTCTTTGGTCTGTTACTGGAAGGTTGTTGTGTTTTTTCTGCTGTTGATGTGTTTAGTTGGTTGCTACATATGTGTGCAGAAAGAAAGCATACACAAGACTGTAATTTAAAGCAACTGTAAGTAAATAAATGTTTTGATTCTTTCTCCTACAAATGTCTCAGAATGAGTTATTGAGATTTTAAGCAACACCTTATGGTAGTTTACCCTTCAACTTATTTGTTTTTGTTTCTTCCTGAAACACTGCAGCTCACAAGTGCTGACAGTAGCCCTTAAGCTGCCTACTCTGGAGTAACACAAGTGGCGGCAGCAGAAACCTTATACCAGATAAACAAGGAGATTGCAGCTGACATTCTAATAATAAACAATGACTCCTTTACAAGGTGAGGATGTGACAGTACGCTCCTTGTTTAATCAAACCATCTCTGAGCCCAGAGATTCAGTGGGCAAATGTTGTCATAGCAACAGCTAACCTCATCACAACAAAGAAGAGATGAGCTATCCATGGACAAGACCTCATTTTGCTGCACAAATATTTGTTATACATCCAGGTCTGCAACTATTTAGTACATGTTTTGCACACAGAGGATTGAGTCTCTCCTTCCTCTGTTCCTGTATGGATAAGGGGGAGAAATAGCCGAAGACAATATGTTTTCAATTCCAGGCCTAGCCAGTAAGCACAAATTTGTGGCTCATAAGGTTTTTTGCCACTCATTTCAGGCACAGTGAGTTCTATTAAACAAAATTCACAATGGGAAGAGAGCTGGAAGACTGGATTCTGGGAGAATTTCCAGTTGCGGTTCAATTCATCTTTGACACTCGTAAAAATACTCATCAAAAGGAACATCACACAAGTCCACTTATTTTATCTTCTTTATGCTGCTATCTAGTTAAGCAGTAGCAAAAACATGTTCCAGTTTTTCAGAAACGGGAGGAAGCAACTCATTAAAACAAACCATCAGAAGTTTGGCATAGAGCGATGGCTGCCACCTCAGAAAGTGGAGGGCTCAGTGAGGCAACCGGAAATGCACTAGTTTCAATCATTACAGCGGGAAGACCGGACCTGACAGTTGCTCTGCACTCCAATAGGCTAAGTTGGGGTGGGGGTGGGTGGGGAGCACACTCTACTGTAAATTAAGCAGTTTAAGCTGCCGACACTTGATACACACATTATAGATGACAGCGGCATGTAATTTCATGCTGTGTCAGAGTCCAGAGGGCTTCCGTTTGAATGGGTGTTGCTGTCATGTCTAATGTTTAGTGTTGCTGAGCGTAAGAGAGAAGACTTCAGAATAGACATGAGCACGACTCGGCGAAATTGTCGTTTCCATTTTCGGTTATCGTTTCCGTTACTTAACGGAAACGGTAAGAATAATTAAGCCATCAGAACTCGAACTTGAACCGAAATAAGAAAAATTTGGTCGGGTTTTTCATTTCCGTTTGTGTCATTGCGGCAATCGCGCGATGCAAAGCACAGAAAAAGTTTTTTAAAGTTTTTTTTTTAAAAAAAAAACCGACTCACGGCCAAAAAAGCAGGCAAAAATATGCCTGCCTGAGGCTTTGCCACCTACCAGAGGGGTGGTTTCTGGGGGGTCCCCGGCCTTCCCCCCCTCTTCTCCTGTCCTGGGCTGCTTGCACCAGGCTGGGGGGGGGTCATCCTCGTCGTCTGTCTCGCTGCATGCCATGCGGTGGGGGGGGGATCCAAAATGGCGACTGCAATTTTTCTTTTGAAATCGTGGTCAAAAAACACACCAAATCACCACAGAAACATGTGAAATTTATTTATTTTAAATGCCTGAATTTTTATAGTGGCAGCAGTGGGTTTTTTATAGCAATAAAACGTTGTATGGATTTTATTTTATTTTATTTTATTTTTTATTTGTTTAGACCTGCCCATTTGGGCTGGGCATGGGATGGAACCATGCAAATTTTTTGAAACATTCCACCAATGGCATCGCCAGGTTTTTGACTGACACTTCTGGATGTCTCGGAGGGCATAAAAAGCTGAGGCACCTTCCAGAAATCGCAGTCGGGTGTATGGATGTGGTTGAGGGAGGAGGGCTGGCTGCTGGTGCTGGTGTGATCCGATCGAGATTGAGGAGGGAGGCTGGAGGCTTTAGGATTTAAGTTAGGCAGGCAGGGAGGGAATTGAATTTAGAAAATAATTTCTTTGATTCCCTGCAGCTTTGTCTGCTGAAGGGAATAGCAGTTTATTCTTTATTTCTTCTCTGGCAGTTTGAGGATTTTTTTTTCTGATATTGGATAAAGGGGGAGGTTCGACTGGGAGTGGGAGGTGTGGATTTATTTTAAAAATATATTATATACTACCATTTATTTTCTATTTTCCCAACTTCAATTTGCTTGCACACACACACACATTTGGGGTGCAAGCCAAGAACAGAACCTCTAGCCTAAGTGATATCCTAACTGCCCACTCGCCCGTCCGCCCGCGCCGCCGCCGTCCCACTCACCCGCACATTGCCGCTGCCCGCCCATGGCCCCCCGCCACTGCAACCCACCCGCACCTCCCCCCTGCCGCCCGCCCCCCTGCCGCCCACCACCTAGGGCGCAAAAACACCTAGCGCCAGCCCTGATTGCGGGACTCCTCTATGCTCTGGGAAGTCAAAAATTGTGGTGGAAACGACAAACGACAAACGACAAACGGCAACAACAAAATTTTGAAAAATTTCACGACAAACGGAAACGACCCGAAACGGACCCGTTCCAACAAACGAAAACTCGAAACGTCGTTTTTTCTAGTCGTGCCCATGTCTACTTCAGAAGCCAAGGGGTGAGGATAGTCTATAATACTCTTATATGTCTGGGAGTTGAGTCATGGCTACTGGACTTCTTTTTTGAGAGATAGAAACGTTTCGCTGTTCATCCAAACAGCTTCATCGGTCTGAATACAGCTAGTGCAAGAGACCTTCTTATAGTCAGCTTGACCTCTTGTCCCCTTGTCTGATTGGCTCATAAGATGAACGAAGCCTGAATAGGCTCGTTAGGGAGACATTAGTGTCCATGGCCTTAAGGTAAACAATGGCCTAAGGTGCTGAAACCCATCAAGAATGGGTCGTTAGCTGTCAAGAATGGGTCGTTAGCTGTGACCTGGTGGTGAAGGCTCCTTGATTTGCCTGGGTACTGTGGAAAGTACAGCCTGGTAAGTAGCAGCTAGACTATGCCGGAGCCCCCCACCTCTGTTGAGGGAGGGATTTTCACCGGTTATATCCCGGAGAGACAGTCCCCTGCTTTTATGGACGTCCCAAGATCCACAAGCAAGGAATCCCCCTCAGACCTATTGTCAGCAGTATAAATTCAGTGACTTATAACATCGCAAAATACCTGGCAACTATCCTAGCCCCACTGGTTGGACACACGGACCACCACGTACACAACTCAGAAGAGTTTGTTTCTAAAGTCAGGGAGCTCAAACTGGATACAGAGGAAACCATGGTATCCTTTGATGTTACATCACTCTTTACCAGCATACCCACCACTGATGCGCTAATAATGGTAAAGAGAAGATTAAGAGAAGACAGCACCCTCACCTCCAGAAGCCGCCTCAACCCAAACCAGATAGGCCTGCTCCTGGACCTGTGTCTGAACACCACATATTTCATGTACAGAGGGGACTTCTACAGACAGAAGCATGGCTGTGCCATGGGTTCCCCAGTGTCACCAATTGTAGCAAACCTATACATGGAAGAAGTGGAGAAGAAGGCACTCAACACCTTCCCAGGGACAACACCATCCCATTGGTTCAGGTATGTAGATGATACCTGGGTTAAAATAAAGACGCAGGAAGTACAGGCCTTTACAGACCACATCAACGCAGTGGATCCTAATATTAAGTTCACTAGGGAAGACACCCAAGACAACAGGCTGGCTTTCCTGGATTGTGCAGTCATCATCAGACCTGACCGTGGCCTAGGAGTAGAAGTTTACAGGAAACCCACCCACACAGATCAATACTTACTGTTTGACTCCCACCATCCATTACAACACAAACTAGGAGTCATCAGGACCCTAAGCCACAGAGCAGAGAGCATCCCCACCTCCTCAGAAGCCAAGAAGAAGGAAGACAGGCACCTGAAGACAGCACTTAAGGCCTGTGGATTTCCAAGGTGGGCCTTCAACAAAGCAGTGGGCCATCCCAGAAGAACAAGGGATCAGTCTGAGACCCAGACCCGACTGGTCATTCCCTACATGGCGGGAGTGTCGGAGAAGCTTAAAAGGGATTTTTGGCAAACACCACATCCCTGTTTATTTCAAACCCATGAACACACTAAGGCAGAGACTTGTCCACCCAAAGGATCCGATACCAAACCATAAAAGGAGCAATATAGTATATGCAGTCCAATGCAGTGAAGAGTGTTCAGACCTCTACATTGGAGAAACTAAACAGCCATTAAACAGAAGAATGGCCCAACATAGGAGAGGTAACAGCTCAGGACCAGAATCAGCAGTACACCTCCATTTGAAGGAAAAAGGCCACTCTTTCAAAGATGAGGATGTACACATATTAGACAAAGAAGAGAGGTGGTTTGAGAGAGGAGTAAGGGAAGCCATTCATGTCAGCATTGAAAATCCCTCCCTCAACAGAGGTGGGGGGCTCCGGCATAGTCTAGCTGCTACTTACCAGGCTGTACTTTCCACAGTACCCAGGCAAATCAAGGAGCCTTCACCACCAGGTCACAGCTAACGACCCATTCTTGACAGCTAACGACCCATTCTTGATGGGTTTCAGCACCTTAGGCCATTGTTTACCTTAAGGCCATGGACACTAATGTCTCCCTAACGAGCCTATTCAGGCTTCGTTCATCTTATGAGCCAATCAGACAAGGGGACAAGAGGTCAAGCTGACTATAAGAAGGTCTCTTGCACTAGCTGTATTCAGACCGATGAAGCTGTTTGGATGAACAGCGAAACGTTTCTATCTCTCAAAAAAGAAGTCCAGTAGCCATGACTCAACTCCCAGATAAACGCACCTGGATGACTGAGAATCTTCACAGACGTACTCTTATATGTATTGGCTGGGTCAGCTGTGTTGCTCCTAATACATGTGCAGTCCTCGTTTTTATTTTCCCAAACAGAAATCTCCATACTACTTTGGCAAGTTGTCAATTTAACCTATAAGTTAGTTTATAAGCAGGTTTGTTTGTTAATATTTATGCATGCACATTCAGACTGTAGATTTCTAACCAGCCTTTCAAAGGAGCATGCTCTCAGAATGGAAGCCATATCCTTATGACTGTTCTAGGGGACAGGGTTTATTTAGCACCCTGGCACTCTCCAGACCATTCCCAGAGTTACAGCAACCAGATCAGGAAATGTCCCATTTGCTATCAATTAGCAAAGCAAAAGCAAAGTGTTCTACTTATATATATTAGCATTTAAACACAGAGAAAAATAACTCCAGAAGCAAAGTTTTGACAAGGAATTACATTAAGGAATATTGTAAATAGATTTTGAATTTAAGAGAGGGATGGAGAGAAGCAGTTTTCAAAGAGAATGCTTTTAAAACTGCAAGGCAGACAGGAAGTCTGGTAGTTAGAGATGGTTACGAAATACAAAAATGGCATTTTGTTTCATTTTTCGTTTCGTTGGGCTTCCTTTAAATTTGTTTTGTTTGAAATGATTTTTTAAAAAAGTTTCTTTTTTCATTATTGTGTACGCACCTCCCCCCCCCCAACTCACCCAATTGGGGGGAAAGGCATGGGTTGTTTAAAATGTCTTGGAGCCATTACCCCCCATGCACCTGATTGGGGGGAAGGTGCGCGTCCTTTAGCTAAAGATATTTTAAAAGACCTGTGCTTCTCCTCCAATGCACCTGATCGGGGGGAAGGTACAGGTTGTTTAAAGAAATTTTCCCATAGGAATGTATTGATCAATGCATTCCTATGGAAAAACCTAACAAAAAACAAAACAGAACGAAAGGAAAATTTCAAGTTTGTTTTGTTTTGTTTTTCTTTAAAAATAATTTCATTTTGTGTTTCATTCCAAAATAACAAAAAACAAAAAACAAAACAAAAAAATTGTTTCATGCCCAGCTCTACTGGTAAGATCTGCACTCCTTAAATAACAGGAACAAATAAGGAGAAAGAGTGAAGTGCTCACCCGAAAAAACCCACAGTTGACTACAATTACATATTGATATGGTAGCCAGCAATGCACCAAATATTTATAATAGAAAGTAATTAACAAAGTTGCTTTTTAGGTGGCCCTAATAACATTTTAAACTATTTTCAAAAATGGTTTTGGAGGATATTTTAGAGCATCTGTTCACGTGTTTGGAAAGGGATTTATTTTAATATTGATGCCATTCCTAATCAACCCAAAATCGCAAAAGAAGTACTATTTGAGTTTGTCTTTTTTGCAAGCTGCCACATCAAAACAGAGGAAAGCATAGAGTGTTTCACTGTGTTTTTCTGTCCTGCTGTTAATGACAATGTGTTGTAGTAATAATGTAAAAAATTACTGCACAAGCTGAGCCATGATGAAGAGGATAACTCAGTGGCCAAAAAAGAACAAGTATAACATTGTTGTTGCTGTTGCTGTTGCTGTTGTTGTTGTTGTTGCTGCTGCTGCTGCTGCTGTTGTTGTTGTTGTTGCTGCTGCTGCTGCTGCTGCTGCTGTTGTTGTTGCTGTTGCTGTTGTTGTTGTTGCTGCTGTTGTTGTTGTAGTAGTTGTAGTTGTAGTTCAGTCATTCAGTCCTGTCTGACTATTCGTGACCCCATGGACTAGAGCTCGCCAGGCCTTCCTATCTTCCACTGCCTCCCGGAGTTTGGTCAAATCCATATTGGTTGCATTGTTGACACCATCCAACCATCTCATTCTCTGCTGTCCTCTTTTCCTTTTGCCTTCATGTAATATATTTCCTTGCAGCATTGGACTTTCCAGGCACGTCGGCAGCTGAGCGTCCTTTCAGCTTTGGCCCAGCCACTTCATTAGCTCTGGAGCTACTTGTTCTTGTCCTCCACTCTTCCTCAGTAGCATGTTGGATGCCTTCCGACCTGAGGGGCTCATCTTCCAGCATCATATCTTTTAGCCTTTTGTCTCTGTCCATGGAATTTTCTTGGCAGGGATACTGGGGTGGCTTGCCAGTTCCTACCCTAGGAGGTCTTATTACAGGCCTCATTTTGTCACCAGTGTAATTAGCCTTACAATGATGAAAGCACAGTTCAGCCTGTTTTATTCTGTAGCCTCACTGGGACACAAAAATAGCAGTGTGCCCCCATTTATAAGATATTCCAGCCCTTTTAAAAAAAGATCAATGTTTGGAGTGCACCACAGTGAGGATTCAATCACCTCATAATAATTGGCTACATTTTAAAATAACCTAAAGTGCCATTGCCATTTACCATTCATCTCCCTCTCAACGGGCATAGAGACTGTTATGCTTTTCTGTGCCTCTCTCTTCAAAGGTATTCCAGAAACCTATGGCTTCCAAAACAAAGGCAGTTTCCAGAATCTCAGCCAGCCCCCTCTTGAGTGGGCAAGGGCCAACCTGTGCTTTGCATCAAAATGTAAACACAGGGCGTTTATACACGACCCCTAAACTCCTGGGCAAATGGCTCCCAGCTCCGGAGCTTAAAAATGTTTCCCCACCATCTCCGGAGTTAACAGGAAATTAAGTGCGACCCCGCCCACTTTAGCGCGTCCCAGCGCAGCTTTCAGGTACCTTCTCTTTGGAGGTAAAAATTATTTGATCCGGTGTAAGGATAGTGAGTGTGGGGCTCTCCTGGCTTCTGTTTGTTGTTTTTTGGCTCCCGCCCATTTAAGAGCTACTTTTACAGAGACGAGAGGCAGAACGAGGTGAGCGGCATGCTTTTCTTTCTCTTTTTCTCCCTCCCCTCACGCAGCCAGCAGCCAGGAAGTGCGGAGGGGGGTGGGGACACAGGAAGAGCGACGAACCCCTAAGATCTCTGGTCCGAATTTAAGTGGCCAGTGGATCTTAGGGGTCATGTAAAAAGGCCACCAGTCTTCTGCATCCTTTCTCTTCACTGACCTGGATGCAATATTTTTTCAGCCACAGAGAGATGCAGCACATACCAAATACATTGGGCCAAATGACTGAACTTTTGGCTTCTCTTATGGAGCATTCTGAAGAACTCAAAAGCTTATGCCACCTGTATTCCACTTCTGCAAAATTTAGTGTTTATAATAAAAGGTATTGACTTCATCAACATATTTTTTAACATATAGAGCACATGTCTCTTTTGGGATTTTTCAGTACCGTATAACAACAGTGAAAAGATCACGAAGCCATCCAGTTAGCTTTGGTTGTGTTCTGATATCACTGAGGAAATGATGCTAATTTATTTTAAACTAAGGATAATATTTCTTGGGCAGATTACATACTGGATATGTTCACATCCGACTGTTCACTGGCCAGTTATCCAGCAATAATGATAATATAGCCAACAACAGTAGTTAAATGGCAATAATATGACAGTCTAGTTGATTGAATAATCTTCTATGTCCTCCCTTTCCAACCCAACCCAACCTCTGATCAAATCAATAAATGCAGTATAAAAATGTCAGTGAAAATCCTTGCTCGTGTTCCATTTCAGCTGAGCTCTCAGGATCAGTGCATCTGCTTATATTCTGGGTAACATTTTTATCACTGACATAACTGAATACACAATTTGAAGAGTTAGTGATTTAAGCATGAAAGCACATCTAGGATGGAAACGAGAGGAAGCAAAACAGAGACACCCAGAGCAAAGAATCAATCAGGGAACAGGAGCAAAGCATGTTGTCTAGGAAATGGTATACCAAACACATATTGCAGTGCTGGGGAAAAGACTTGAATAAATAAAAGGAAGGACATGGAGGGGATGAATAGTGAGAGAATATACAAATTAAGTTTCTACAAAAGAATGGTGAACAAAAGGGGGTCCCTGTTAACTTCATGAATCAGTAATCTGGAGGACTGACTACTGCAACACTCTACTTGAGCCTGCCCCGGAAGGCCGTTCAGCAGCTACAGCAAATGCAAAACTCAACGGCCAAGTTGGTCACAGATACATTTAAATGTGCACATGTTCTGTGTTTGCACTGGCTGCCATTATGCTTCTGGACCAAATTCAGGGGTGCAAATGTTAGCTTACAAAACCCTTGACAATTTAGAACCTTGTTGCCTGAAATGGGGAATGTAATATTTCTTAGTTATGGGCTGAAACTAATGATACTAAACATTCGAATGCATAATACTAATATTAATTTCTAGGGATATCCATGTTTGCTGCCAAACCAACAACAGGTCTTGTAGCATTTTAAGGTCTTAGAAAGTATGTTTGGCACAAGCTTGTTTACAGTTTAGCCAAGTTCTTCAAACGTTTTAAAAATTGTCTTTATGGGCCCATAACTTTTCTGTGTCTTCTTCTTCTTCTTCTTCTTCTTCTTCTTCTTCTTCTTCTTCTTCTTCTTCTTCTTCTTCTTCTTCATCATCATCATCATCATCATCATCATCATCATTCAATAAATGATACTGGTTCTAAAGCTGTTAGCAAAAGTAAAGGGATTAATTGCATGGCTGTGGAAGAAAATATATTGGTACTAGAGATGGGCACGACTTGAAAAAAAAATTTTTCGAGTTGTCGTTAGTCGGGCCGGTTCCGTTTCGGGTTGTTTCCGTTTTTCACAAAAATTTGCAAAAATTAGTCGGTTCATTTTTTTGTTTTTTCGTTTTCGTTAGTACTGGTTTTTTGGGGGGGGTAGCTGGCTCCTGGAGGCACCTCTGTGGGGTGGGTGCCTCATCTGGCCTGCTATAAAGGCAAAGCGGGCTCCTGGAGGCACCCGTGGGTGCCTCCTATCCTCACCCACTAGGAAGGGGAAGCAGGCTCCAAGAGACCCCTCAACATGGGGGTCCCCCCTCCTCACCTGCTGCTGCAAAATGGTATGCAATAGCCATATGGATATGCATACCAGTTGCAGACAGTGAGACCAGTGAACCCGCCAGAGGCATAGGGTGATGCCTAAGGCTCTCGCACCACCATGTCTCACAAAGAAGGGAATCGTACTTGCGTGTAGTGCAATGCAAGTAGATCTGGCTTAGGGTTGAGGTGGGTTAGTGCAAGGGCTAGGGTTAGGCTAGTGACGGGTAAGGTTACGGTGGGCTAGTGGGTTGCACCTCTGGGTGCCTCTCTGACCCACGAAGAAGACAGTCTGTGACGTATGGGTAAGGAGTCAAGGATTAGGGTTAGTGTTAGGGGGCTAGGGCAGGTTTTAGGGGGCTTTTTGGCACAACCCAGAAGTCTCCATGGCCAAGTGGCCATTCGATTGGTGGGATGGCTCCAAAAATTTGCATGGTCGTCCACTCCCACATGGCTGGCCACTCGGCCAGCCCATCATTGCGCAGGTGTAAAAAAATAAAAATAAAATAAAATCAATGGAGGACAGAGGAGGAGAGGAGAGACATTTTGTTGCAAGAAAAAACCCACTGCTACTGTGAAAAATCTGGCAGTTTATAAATTTTCGCGTGTTTCTGTTGTGCTTGTGTGTTTTTGGACCACGATTTCAAAAACAATATTGCGTTCGCCGCCCCATTTTGGATCCCCCGCCCGCACCGCCTGGCATGGCGAGTCCAGCTGCCCAGGACGGGGGGGAGGCGGGACCCCCCCTCCAGAAACCACCCCTCCGGTAGGTGCCCTGCGCCCTTAGTCAAGCAGGCATTTTTCCACCTGCTTTTTTGGCCCGGGAATGGGTGGGGGGAGAGTTTAAAAGTTTTTTCCTGTGCCGTCCGTGCCGCTTGCTTGCGCTTTAATTGCGGCGGCCAGCGGCGAGACTCGGCTTTTTGCTGGCTGCGAGCCTGCGGCGAGTCCCACCAGAGCAGCCCAGGACGGGGGATGGGGGGAGAGGCCGGGGACCTCCAGAAACAACCCCTCTGGTAGGTGCCCTGAGGCACGGCAGGCATTTTTCCGCCTGCTTTTTGGCCGGGAACCGGGTTTTTTTAACTTTTAAAAACTTTTTTTCTGTGCCGCGTGGCATCGCGTGATGCAAGGAACGAGAACGACAAATCAGACCAAAATTGTTCGTTCGTCGGTTCGAGCTCGAAGTCTGGCGGAGTAATTCCCGTTACCGTTTCCGTAGAGTAACGGAACCGAGTAACGGAAACGGAAACGGGAATACCGCTAAGTCATGCCCATCTCTAATTGGTACTTTGGTAGAGCAATGGTATCTTAGACAATAAAACAATTCTTCCCTAGATAAAAACTTCACAGTGCAGCAAAAGAAAGATAAGCTCCTGTATGTATCCATTTGTTCTGCACTTAGAGATGAGAAGCAAACTTGATAAATAGATAGCTGCTGTAGAAAATGATAAATGGAAATGGATATTGATTATAGATTGCATTAGGTAGAAATACAAGAACACCCTTATTGGTGGGCAGAATGATTGCATATTTTAGGGGATGAATTATAAGAACAGGATGTGCCAGACTCCTCAGACAAAAAGAAGTCACAGACATTATTAAGATTAATTTTAGTCAAGATGTTAATATATGTTTCAGCTGATCAGAACCCTTTGGATTTATAAATTACAAATTCATGTCATTTGAACATAAGAACATAAGAACATAAGAAGAGCCATGCTGGATCAGGCCAAAGGCCCATCTAGTCCAGCTTCCTGTATCTCACAGCGGCTCCACCAGATGCGTTTGGGAGCGCATGATACTAGATATCTGTCTCCTGATACCACTCCCCTGCATCTGGCCCTTGAAGTACCCCGGTTTAAAGCCTGGAGATTACACATCTCCATCATGGTTTGTAACCTATGATGGACTTTTCCTCCAGGAATCTGTCCAATCCCCTTTTGAAGGCATCCAGGCCAGATGCCATCACCACATCCTGTGGCAGAGAGTTCCATAGACTTACAACGCGCTGGGTGAAAAAATATTTTCTTTTGTCAGTTCTTACTCTCCCAGCCCTCAATTTGAGTGTGTGTCCCCTAGTTCTGGCATTTTGGGAGAGAGAGAAGAGCTTCCTCTATCCACTTTACTCATACCCTGCATTATTTTGTATGTCTCAATCATATCCCCCCCTCAAGCGCCTTTTTTCCAGACTAAAGAGGCCCAAATGTTTTAGCCTTTCTTCATAAGGGAGGTGCCCCAGGCCAGTAATCATTTTAGTCGCTCTCTTCTGCACCTTTTCCAGTTCCACTATGTCTTTCATGAGATGCGGTGACCAGAATTGTACACAATACTCCAGGTGGGGCCTTACTATTGTTTTGTATAAAGGCATTATAATGTTCGCTGTTTTATTTTCAATCCCCTTTTTGATAATCCCTAGCATGGAATTGGCCTTCTTCACCGCTGCCACACATTGGGGAGACACCTTCATGGAGCTTTCCACCAACACACCAAGATCTCTTTCCTGATCCGTCACGGATAACTCAGAGCCCATGAGTTGATAGATGAAGTTTGGAATTTTTCCCCAATATGCATTATTTTTTGTAAAATGTCATTTTATTGATAACATTCTTCAATTATACATTTTTATCCTCTTTAAGGTTACATTTTTCCCCTCTTATCATCCCCCCTCCCCCTATTTCATTATTTTCAGTCTTTTTCTCTCAGCCAGGGGCACAAGGTCTGGAGCTTCCACCGAACGTCTTCGATCTCTTCTTCCTCTATCCATCTCTGGTACACAGCCCATTTCTCCTTGATTTTCTCTATTTTGTCTTTCCACGGCATATCTTGGTCAATAATAAAAATTACATCTGATTGAATGATATCAAACAAATAGTTATGCCATTTCTTTTCAGTCCATTTGCTCTTGTCTTTCCATCCTGCCGCTATGACTGCTTTGCCTGCTAATACCATTGCTTTTAGTAGTTCTGTCTGCTTCTTTTCTATTATATCTATTCCAATTGAACTTAAGCACATTAGTTCAGCATCTATTTTTATATTTACTGGGAGTAACATATTTATTTTATTAACAATCATTTCCCAAAAAAATTTAACTTCCGAACACTCCCACCACATGTGAGAATACCATCCTTTTGTTTCTTTGCAGTGCCAACAATTGGGATTTAGTCCTGAGAACATATTTGCTAGCATGGCAGGGGTTCTGTACCATTTAGTAAAGAATTTCAATTCTAGTTCCTTAAATTTTTATAGTTTTATTTTAGTAATTCCATTCATTAATCTTATAGCTTTTTGCTCTTGTATTTGCATTTCTATCTCCCATTTTTTTGTAATTGCTTAATTGCATGATCCTTGTCCGTAGTCATTTTCTTATATATGACACCTGCTAGTCCTCTTTTATTTTGATTCATTATTCTGTATATTTCTTCTATCGGTTCTTCTGTACCTATTTCCCTTTCTTCAATTAATTTATAAGCCTTCTTATATAGGCCAGCTATTTTTAGCGAATATTGTGGGCCTATTTCCCTCTCTAACTCTGAAATTGTTTTCAACACTTCTCCATTGTACAAATCTTTTATTCTTCTTTTTTTATTTATTTTTTTTCTGGGTAAGGGGCATTACAAGGAGCAAATTGGTTATATTGAAAAAGGGTTAAAAGGGAAGGGTACGGGTAAGGAAAAACGAGGGGGTGCAGGTTTGAGAAGGCACATTACACTTCTTCAGTTTCATATTTCATATATATACATATTAATTAGGACTTATATAGCTAGTATATACAAACAAAAGTTTCTGGCTGTTGACATGTTTCAAATACAAACTTAATTATCTTTTTTTCTTTAACCACAAATAGAACTTTCCCCAACTTTCCTGATGTTTTAATTTCCGTGGTGTTCCTAACCATTCAGACAGTTTATCCATTTCTGCTGTTTCGAGGATTTTTGCTATCAACTCTTGTTCTTCTGGGATTATTGATTCTTTCCAGTGTTTTGCATAAGTAATTCTTGCTGCTGTTACAATGTGTATGGCTAGATACACTTTCTGTTGGTCCAATTTGCCTGGCATTATATTTAACAAGAAAAATTCTGGTTTTAACTCTATAGAATTTCCAAGAACTTCTTCCAGAATCTGCCTTATTTTACTCCAAAATATTTGCGCTTTTTTACACAGCCACCACATATGATAGAATGAGCCTTCTTTTTGTTTACATTTCCAACATAGAATTGATATATGGGCATTCATTTTAGCTAACTTTGTCGGCGTCATATACCACCTATAAAACATTTTATATATATTCTCTTTAAATACAACTGATTTAGTGAGCTTTATATTGGTTTTCCATATTTTTCCCATTGTTCCAATTCTATATTATAACCTAAATTTTGTGCCCATTTGACCATACATTCTTTCACTGTTTCTGGTTGTGTATCAAAGTCTAGTAAAAAATTGTATAATCTTTTGATATGTTTCTCTTTTGTCTCCAACAGAATTCTATCAAAGGGTGTGCTTTCTAGGTAGAACCCTTGCTGTTTATCTTTAGCATGCCTAGAGTGGCCCACCAGTCCAGTTCAATTCCCTGCTCAGCAATTTCTTGTTGGCTTTTTAGATTACCATCTGGATTTAAAATCTCATTGTAGCGTACAATTTTTTTATTTTCTCTCAAAATTGGCATAGCGAATGCTTCTGTTGGAGTCACCCAATGTGGAATCTTTATGTACATTTGCTTTTTTATTTTCTTCCATACCCAATCTTTTATTCTTCTAAATCCTTTTTGCCTGAGTAAATCCCACCATCCAGGATCTGTATTGTCTTTTTCTAATGTTTCTATTGGTGCCCATCTAGATATACCTTTTAACCATTTTGGTTGCCACTTCTTCCAAATTTTCAAAGTGTTTCTCCTAGGTCCCTTTTCTAATTCGTCTTCTCTAGTTGCCTTATTTGTAAATATACCAAATTTTCCTACCCCTTTGTTTGCCTCATTTTCAAATCTGACCCATTTAGAGTTCTCGCCTTCTATTTCTAAGAATGTTTTCAACTGAAAGGCTTCATAGTAGCTTGCTATATCTGGTACACCCCACCCTAATTCTGAGTTATGTCTATGGATTGTACTTTTAGAGATTCTAGTATTTGAACTGCCAAAAATCCATTTCCTTATTTTTACATTCCATTTTTCTATTCTTTGTTTGGTGATTTCCAATGGTAGGACTTGAAATAGGTATATTAATTTTGGTAACCAAAATATTTGTACACTTCTAATTCTAGATGTTACATTTAAAGGGTCCATTTTCCATCTTTTCTTATCTCTTATTATTTTCTTCCAAACTTTGTTGTAATTTACTTCCACTATTTATTAATATTCTGAAATATTTCTATACCTAAATATCTAAATCTCTTCACTCCCAATCCTATTTTAATTAGTCTATTAATTTCTTTTTTTTCATCTAAACTCACATTATGATACATTACTTCTGATTTTGACATATTAATTTTTAAACCTGAAGTTATTTCAAAGTCTTCTAATATCACCTTAATTTCCTTAATTCCTTCCTTTGGATTGCACATTATTATAATTATGTCGTCCGCAAACAGATTGATCTTCATCTCTTCTTTCCCTATTTTACAACCTTCTATCCTTCCTGAATTTCTAATTCTTTCAGCTAATTGTTCTATTGCCATTATAAATAAAAAGGGTGAGAGTGGACAGCCTTGTCTTACTCCCCTTGTGATAGGGAATTGTTCAGTGTGCTCACTATTTATTCAGACTACAGCTGAACTATCTTTATAGATTTCTTGTATTGTTTTTATAAACCTTTGGCCCATGCCATATTTCGTCATTACACACCATAAAAATTCGTGAGACAGAGTGTCAAAGGCTTTATATAAATCTAATTTAAGTAGTCCTAATTTCTTACATTGACCATGACTTAATACATTTAGTATATTCCTAATTGGGTGGGCTATACTTCTATTTTTCACAAACCCATACTGATCTTCCTTTATTAATTGTGGGATAATATTTTTAAGCCTATTTGCCATTATTTTGGCAAAAATCTTATAATCTTGATTTAGTAGACTTATTGGTCTGTAAGAACCCAGTTCCTTTGGGTCCCTCTGTGGTTTTAATAGTATTGTTATTTCTGCCTTCCTCCACGTGTTGGGTGCCTTCCCTCCTTTTATTATATTATTAAATTTTTTTGCAGTTCTGGTATCAAGATTCCCTTCATTTCCTTATAAAACTCTGGTGTAAACCCGTCTGTACCTGGTGACTTACCTACTCTTAATCCCTTTATTACCTGTTCTATTTCTTGCAATGTTATTTCTGCCTCAAGGCCTTCTTTCTCTTTCTCTTTGAGTTTATACATTACTTTACATTTGGTTACATTAAAACCCATTTGCCATTTCTCAGCCCATTCCCCCAGTTTGGAGAGATCCTTCTGGAGCTCTTCACAATCTTCTCTGGTTTTTACCACACAGAAAAGTTTTGTGTCATCGGCAAACTTGGCCACCTCACTGTTTATCCCTGTCTCCAGGTCATTTATGAACAGATTGAAAAGCACCGGTCCCAGGACAGAGCCCTGGGGCACACCACTTTTCACCTCTCTCCATTGTGAAAATTTCCCATTGACACCTACTCTTTGTTTCCGGGATCTCAACCAGTTCTCAGTCCATAAGAGGACCTGCCCTCTTATCCCCTGACTGTGCAATTTTCTCAGCAGCCTTTGGTGAGGGACTGTGTCAAAAGCCTTTTGAAAATCCAGATAGACTATATCCACCAGTTCACCCAAATCCATGTGCCTGTTGACCTTTTCAAAAAAATCTAAAAGGTTTGTTAGACAAGATTTACCCTTACAGAAGCCATGCTGATTTTCTCTCAGCAAGGTTTGTTCTTTTATGTGTTTTAAGATCTTCTCTTGGATGAGGCTTTCCACCATCTTCCCTGGGACAGATGTAAGGCTAACTGGCCTGTAGTTTCCCGGGTCCCCCCTCCTTCCTTTTTTAAAAAATGGTGTGACATCTGCTATCCTCCAGTCCTCCGGCACTGTGGCCATTTTAAGAGACAAGTTGCATATAACCGTTAAGAGATATGCAATTTCATTTTTCAGTTCCCTAATAACCCTTGGGTGGATGCCATCTGGGCCCGGTGACTTGTTAATCCTCAATTTATCAATTAGTCCTAAAACCTCCTCTCTTTTAACCTGTATTTGATTTAATTCTTTAGTCAAGAGGGGCGGCTCAGGCAGCGGAATCCGCTCAAGGTCCTCTGTCGTGAAGACAGACGCAAAGAACTCATTCAATTTCTCTGCAATGTCCAAGTCCTCCTTAACCCCCCCTTTTCCTCCCTCACCATCCAGAGGGCCAACTGGTTCTCTGGCAGGTTTTCTACTTCTAACATATTTAAAGAAGCTTTTATTATTACCCTTTATATTGCTAGCCATGCGTTCCTCAAAATCTTTCTTTGCCTCCCTTATCATCTTCTTACATTTCTTTTGCCAGACTTTGTGTTCCTTTTTATTTTCCTCATTTGGGGAGGATTTCCATTTACAGAAAGACCTCTCCTTGTGCTTTAGAGCCTCTCTAACTCCACTTGTTAACCATGCCGGTGTCCTCTTGGACTTAAATGAGCTCTTCTTTCTTTGTGGTATGCACTTGTGCTGGGCCTCTATTATTGTTGTTTTAAAGAGGCTCCATGCACTCTGAAGAGATTGGATTCTTCTAACCTTCCCCTTCAATTTCTCTCTAACTAGTTTCCTCATCTGAGGGAAGTTGGCCCTTCGAAAATCAAGGGTTTTTATGTCTGATTTGGTTGACACTCTTCCTCCGACATGCATGGCAAAGGAAATTGCAGCATGGTCACTGTTCCCCAGAGGCTCAGTGACATTCACATCCCTGACCAGGTCCAGAGTATCACACAGTATTAGATCCAGAGTTGCCTGTTCTCGGGTGGGCTCCATGACAAGTTGCTCTAAGGCAAAGTCATTCAGCAAGTCGAGAAACCCAGTTTCTCTTTCTTGCCCGGAGCTCGCATTGACCCAGTCAATGTGGGAATAATTGAAGTCCCCCATGATTACTATCCTATCCCTCTTAGCCACCTCCATGATTTCTCTCCTCATTTCAAGGTCCCCCTCAAGTTTTTGATCTGGTGGACGATAGAATACTCCAACTATCACATCACTCCTTGGACCTGGTAGTTTAACCCAAAGCGATTCTATGGTGGAGTCAAACCCTCTGTCCATCTCCATTCTGCTGGATTTTACCCCTTCTTTGACATAGATGGCCACTCCTCCTCCAACCCGCCCCTCTCTATCCCTTCTATAGAGTTTATAGCCTGGGATTGCTGTATCCCACTGGTTCTCCTCATTCCACCAGGTTTCTGTTATGGCTATTATATCTATGTTATCCCTAGCTGCCAAATGTTCAAGTTCTCCCATCTTTGCTCAGAGGCTTCGAGCATTGGTGTAGAAGCACCTGTAGAGTGGGTCGCGCAACAACAGCTGCTGCCTTGTTCTTTTTCCCCGACAGCTTTTATTTTCAGTAGACAAACTGTCACATTCCGTTATTATCCCAATGCTAATACCTACTATGTCTTCTCTATGTGATTCTCTACTCTCTCCAACCTCATTCCCTGAGGATGAGGTGTTCCAAACCGGATGCCACTCAGCTCCTGTCGGCTTTCCCCCAGTTATCAGTTTAAAAGCTGCTCTGCTGCCTTTTTGAGGTTGAGTGCCAGCAATCTGGTCCCATCATGATTCAAGTGCAACCCATCCCTCCTGAACAGGTTTGGCTTGTCCCAAAATGTTCTCCAGTTCCTGACAAATCTAAAGCCCTCCTCTCGACACCATCGCCTCATCCACGCATTGAGGCTTCTGAGTTCTGCCTGCCTTGCAGGTCCTGCATGAGGAACAGGTAGCACTTCTGAAAATGCTACCTTGGAAGCCCGGGACTTCAATCTTCTACCTAACAACCTGAATTTGGCTTCCAAGACTGACCGCTTGGCCTTCCCGACATCATTGGTACCAACGTGTACCATGACCACTGGCTCCTTCCCGGTTCTCTCTAACAAGCTATCTAGATTTCTCGTGATGTCTGCAACCTTTGCACCTGGCAGGCAAGTGACCATATGGTTATCATGCTTGTCACAAATCCATCCCTCTGTATTTCTAATGATAGAATCCCCTAGTACAAGAAGCTTCTCTCCTGCTGCCTGCTCATCTACATGTACCTGATCTTGTATCTCATCAATAGTGATGAGGGAGAGATCCTCCGGTGAAACCAAATCTTCCTCTGTGTGTGCCTCATGAGGTGTGCTGAGGGAAAGAGCCTCAAACTGATTTTTGTGCAATATGAGACTCTCTGAGCGATCCCTTGGCCTTCTACTCCTTTGAGTCACATTCCTCCACCCATCTACCTCCTGAGTTGGGGAAGTGACTTCATCCTCAGAAGTGTGCCCTGTCTCTTCTTGGACCTGGATAGTCCGTTCCACTCTGTCCAAGAACCGCTCAAGCTCCTTAATATGTTGCTGGTCTGATATGCGAGCCTGTAGCTGCTGGACCTTCTCTTCCAATAGCGCAACCAGCTTGCACTTGCAGCAGATGTAGTTCTGCACACGCTCTGTCAAGATGACAAACATGGCACAAGTACTGCAGGTAACTACAGCTGCTCCCTCCAATTCCATTTTAACGAGTGCAATAAAATATATTCAAGGTCTCAAAAATGTAAACTTACACTAATTTTTTTTAATCTAGTAAGACTCTTTACTTCTTTTGTTGTTTATTGAAAATCTAACAGTGTAGGGGCCGCTAAAGCACCTCTACACCAAGTGCAAGCACGTCAGGAAGTTTCCAGCGCTAACTTGCTAATGTGTGTAGGATCTCCTCAGGAGTAGCTGGGCTTGGGAACTCAAATATACTCAGTTTTTTTTTGTTTTTTTTTTTTTTTAGTTTGCACGCGCTGTTAGGCGCGTGCTGCTGGGAGCAGCGATTTAAAGATAAAACTCCACCCCTTACCTCCTGCAAAAACAGGAAGCAATCTCTATGCCCTCTGGCCGTGTGCTTCCTCTGTAGCCGTGTTCTTCTCCTCACCACCTCCTTCCTCTTTGCTGCTCTGCAAGAAAAGTACTGGGAGGCTGCTGGGAGCAGCTATTTAAAGATAAAACTCCGCCCCTTACCTCCTGCAAAAACAGGAAGCAATCTCTATGCCCTCTGGCCGTGTGCTTCCTCTATAGCCATGTTCTTCTCCTCAGGTTGGACATCTGCAGGCCAATCCTGGCTGACTCTGTAACAGACTCTTCTTGATTTTGTTGCCTGATAAAGTTAGTGACTTCAGATATTAACAACAAGCCCAAAACATCCCAAATGTTGGAAATGTCACAAAACTCATCCTTTCAGGACCATTTAAAAAGTTACTGTGCAGTATCTTAGTGATGATTACAGATCCCAAATATACTGTACTTACTATCATAAATGGTCCTGTTCCTGTGTATTATATTTCAGAAAGCATAATCCCTTTGCACTTAAATAATAGAACCGGCCCTTATAGCTATATTCTCCTTAGTCTCAGTTTTTCTGCCCTTTGCATTTGTGTTAAATTATTCTATCTACTCATTACATGCATGCAATTTAGGGATGGGCACGAAATGGGAAAATAATGTTTTGTTTCATTTTGTTTTGTGCTCCCCCTGTTTTGTTCTGTTTCTTACATTTAAAAAAAATCTTATGAAATGAAATGAAATGGCTCCCCTGCGTCCTAGAGGCACCAGATTTGGTGCCCGGAACTCCGGCAGCCATTTTAAAGGGCTTCTGCCGAGCTGTCAATGGCTGGAGCCCTTTAACCTGACCCAGTTGGCATCATGGGGACCCCTTGATACTGACTGGGCCAGGTTTAAAGGGCTCCAGCCATTGACAGCTCGGCAGGGGCCCAAAAACGTTGGAACGAAATGATTTGTTTGAATGGGGAAATGACCGTTTCATTTCGTCTATAACAAAATACTGCTTCCTCATTTCATTTTATTATGTTTTGTTTTGCTACATAACGAAATGACAAAACAGCATTTCATTTTTCATTTCCTGCCCATCCCTAATGTGATTCCATAGTTTCTGAGTGGTTTTTGAACTCCCCGTGCATTTTCTTTGCATCTGGCCTTCCAACAAACCTTTTTGCTGTCGTAAGTCCTGTTCCATATAATTATGTTGTCAAATAGAAGGGCTTGTAATCTTCCATAGAAAGACAAAACCCTGACAATGTGCTCAAAACATCATTTCCTCCAGAAGGTTCAGATCTGCTACCATACTTTCCAATAAACTAGATGTTTGTCCCGGGGGGGGGGGTCACTTTATGAGGATTCAAATCTAGTCTTAACTGTTTGGAGATGTGAATTTGTCTCTTTTCCACCACACTTCCCATTGCAATATGTTTGCAATATGAATGAGGAGCAGAATTCCATAGTTCGAAAGCCTTGTTGGCTAATGCCAAACAGAGTACTGAGAGGCCAAAATCCTAGAAGCATGGAAATAGTTCCAATCTGGACTCTTCTTTAAAGTTCTGTAACCATTAACCATAACGGAAATCATGTTGTTGTTGTTGTTCAGTCATTCAGTCTTGTCCGACTCTTCGTGACCCCATGGACCAGAGCTCGCCAGGCCTTCCTATCCTCCACTGCCTCCCGGAGTTTTGTCAAATTCATTTTGGTTGCATCGATGACACCGTCCAACCATCTCATTCTCTGTCGTCCTCTTTTCCTTTTGCCTTCGATTTTTCCCAGCATCAGGGACTTTTCCAGGGAGTCCTCTCTTCTCATGAGGTGGCCAAAGTACTGGAGCCTCAGCTTCAAAATCTGTCCTTCCAGTGAACATTCGGGGTTGATTTCTTTCAGAATGGATAGGTTTGATCTCCTTGCAGTCCAGGGGACTCTCAAGACTCTCCTCCAGCACCACAGCTCAAAAGCATCGATTCTGTGGCGATCAGCCTTCTTTATAGTCCAGCTCTCACTTCCATACATCACTACTGGAAAAACCATAGCTTTAACCATCCTGACCTTAGTTGGCTAAGTGATGTCTCTGCTCTTTAGGATGCTACCTAGGTTTGCCATTGCTTTCCTCCCAAGAAGCAGGCATCTTTTTATTTCGTTGCTGCAGTCGCCATCTGCAGTGATCAAGGACCCCAAGAAAATAAACTCTGTCATTGCCTCCATTTCTTCCCCTTCTATGTGCCAGGAGGTGATGGGACCAGTGGCCATGATCTTAGTTTTTTTGATGTTGAGCTTCAGCCCATTTTTTTCACTCTCCTCTTTCACCCTCATTAAGAGGTTCTTTAATTCTTCCTCACTCTCTGCTATTAGAGTAGTATCATCTGCGTATCTGAGGTTGTTGATATTTCTTCCGGCAATCTTAATTCCGGCTTGTGATTCATCCAGACCAGCCTTTCTCATGATGTACTCTGCATATAAATTAAATAGGCAAGGTGACAGTATACAGCCTTGTCGTACTCCTTTCCCAATTCTAAACCAGTCAGTTGTTCCATATCCAGTTCTGACGGTTGCTGCTTGTCCCACATATAGATTTCTTAGGAGACAGATAAGGTGGTCAGGCACTCCCATTCCTTTAAGGACTTGCCATAGTTTGTTGTGGTCTACACAGTCGAAGGCTTTGGCATAGTCAATGAAGCAGAAGTAGATGTTTTTCTGGAACTCTCTGGCTTTCTCCATAATCCAGCGCATGTTGGCGATTTGATCTCTAGTTCCTCTGCCCCTTCGAAATCCAGCTTGTACTTCTGGAAGTTCTCTTTCCACATACTCCTGAAGCCTGCCTTCTAGAATTTTGAGCATAACCTTGCTAGCATGTGAAATGAGTGCAATTATGCGATAGTTGGAGCATTCTTTGGCGTTTCCTTTCTTTGGGATTGGGATGTAGACCGATCTTTTCCAGTCCTCTGGCCACTGCTGGGTTTTCCAAATTTGCTGGCATATCTTATGCAGCACCTTTACAGCATCCTCTTTTAAGATTTTAAAGAGTTCAATTGGAATGCCGTCACCTCCACTGGCCTTGTTGTTTGCAATGCTTTCTAAGGCCCACTTCACTTCACTTTCCAGGATGTCTGGCTCCAGGTCAGCAATTACGCTATCTTGGTTATCAGGGACATCCAGATCTTTCTGATATAATTCTTCTGTATATTCTTGCCATCTCTTCTTGATCTCTTCTGCTTCAGTTAGGTCCCTACCATTTTTGTCCTTTATCATATCCATCTTTGCACGAAATACCCCTTTAATATCTCCAATTTTCTTGAACAGATCTCTGGTTTTTCCTTTTCTGTGGTTTTCCTCTATTTCTTTGCACTGTTCATTCAAGAAGGCCGCCCTGTCTCTCCCTGCTATTCTTTGGAAGTCTGCATTCAATTTTCTGTATCTTTCCCTTTCTCCCTTGCATTTTGCGTCCCTTCTCTCCTCCGCTATTTGCAGAGCCTTGTTGGACAACCACTTTGCTTTCTTGCATTTTCTTTTCTTTGGAATATTTTTCATTGCAGCCTCCTGTACAATGTTACAAGCCTCCATCCATAGTTCTTCAGGTGTTCTGTCCACCAAATCTAGTTCCTTGAATCTGTTCTTCACTTCCACTGTGTATTCATATGGGATTTGACTTAGGTTATACCTGACTGGCCCAGTGATCTTCCCTACTTTCTTCAGTTTAAGTTTGAATTTTGAAATAAGAAGCTGATGATCTGAGCCACAGTCAGCACCAGGTCTTGTTTTTGCTGACTGTATGGAGCTCCTCCATCTTTGGCTGCAGAGAACATAGTCAATCTGATTCCGGTATTGTCCATCTGGTGATGTCCATGTGTAGAGTCGCCTTTTGTGTTGTTGGAAAAGAGTGTTTGCAATGACCAGCTTGTTCTCTTGACAAAACTCAATTAGCCTTTGCCCTGCTTCATTTGGAACTCCAAGGCCAAACTTGCCAGTTATTCCTTTTATCACTTGACTCCCTACTTTAGCATTCCAATCCCCTATGATGAGAAGAACATCTTTCTTTGGTGTCAGTAGAGATGGGCACGACTTGAAAAAAAAATTTTTCGAGTTGTCGTTAGTCGGGCCGGTTCCGTTTCGGCTCGTTTCCGTTTTTCGCGAAAATTTGCAAAAATTAGTCGGTTCGTTTTTTTGTTTTTTCATTTTCGTTAGTACTGGTTTTTTGGGGGGGTAGCTGGCTCCTGGAGGGAGCTGCAGGAGTCAGCCAGAGCCACAAGTGACGGACTGGCAGACTCTTTGCACCCGCTGTGTCTCACGTACTTGCATGTAGTGCAATGCAAGTAGATCTGGCTTAGGGTTAAGACGGCTTAGCGCAACGGCTAGGGTTAGGCTAGTTACGGGTGAGGTTACGGTGAGTATTGGGGTGCATCTGGGTGCCTCTCTGACCCACTTAGAAGGACAGTGTACTGGCGTATGGGTTAGGCTTAGGGTTCGGGTTTGGGCTACGATTAGTGGGCTGTTTATGCCCGATTGGCACATCCCAGAAGTCTCTGTGGTCAACCTGGCCAAGTGGCCATGCGATTGGTGGAAAATTTGCATGGTCTACTCCCATGGGAGAGCCCATCATTGCAAATGTGCAGGTGTAAAAAAATAAAATAAAATAAAATAAAATAAAATAAAATCAACGGAGACTTTTTTTTTTGCAAGAAAAACCCACTGCTACTACTGTAAAAATTCAAGCATTTAAAATAGCTAATTTTCGCATGTTTCTGTGGTGCTTTGGTGGGGTTTTGGGCAACAATTTCAAAAAAAATATTGCGGTCGCCATTTTGGATCCCCCCCCACCGCATGGCAAATGGATGCGCCCTCCCAGCCTGGTACAGTCAGCAAAACCTGGCCATGCGATTGGTGGAATGGCTCCAAAACTTTGCATGGTCCACTCCCATGGGCGAGCCCATCATTGCGAATGCGCAGGTGTAAAAAAAATAAAATAAAATAAAATAAAATAAAATCAACGGAGACTTTTTTTGCAAGAAAAACCCACTGCTGCTACTGTAAAAATTCAAGCATTTAAAATAGCTAATTTTCGCATGTTTCTGTGGTGCTTTGGTGGGGTTTTGGGCAACAATTTCAAAAAAAATATTGCGGTCGCCATTTTGGATCCCCCCCCACCGCATGGCAAATGGATGCGCCCTCCCAGCCTGGTACAGTCAGCAAAACCTGGCCATGCGATTGGTGGAATGGCTCCAAAACTTTGCATGGTCCACTCCCATGGGCGAGCCCATCATTGCGAATGCGCAGGTGTAAAAAAATAAAATAAAATAAAATAAAATAAAATCAACGGAGACTTTTTTTTGCAAGAAAAACCCACTGCTGCTACTGTAAAAATTCAAGCATTTAAAATAGCTAATTTTCGCATGTTTCTGTGGTGCTTTGGTGGGGTTTTGGGCAACAATTTCAAAAAAAATATTGCGGTCGCCATTTTGGATCCCCCGCACTGCATGGCAAATGGATGCGCCCTCCCAGCCTGGTACCAGCAGCGCAGCAGTAGCAATAGCCAAGGAGAGGGGGGAGGGGAACCCCCCCCCAAATAAAACACCCTTCTGGCCTGGTAGGTGCCCTCAGACAGTTTTCGCCTACTTTTAGGGCCGGGAATCGTTTTTTTTTTTAACTTTTAAAAACTTTTTTTCTGTGCCGCTTGGCATTGCGCAATGCAAGTAACGAGCACGACAAATCAGACCAAATTGTTCGTTCGTCGGTTCGAGCTCGAAGTCTGGGGCAGTGATTCCCGTTACCGTTTCCGTAGAGTAACGGAAACGAGTAACGGAAACGGAAACGGGAATACCGCTAAGTCGTGCCCATCTCTAGGTGTCAGTTCTAGAAGTTCTTGTAAGTCTTCATAAAATTGGTCAATTTCAGACTCTTCAGCACCGGTAGTTGGTGCATAAACTTGGATTACTGTGATGTTTAAAGGACTGCCTTGGAATCGTACCGAGATCATTCTATCATTTTTTAGGTTGTATCCCAGCACTGCTTTTCTCACCCTATGTTGACTATGAAGGCTACTCCATTTCTTCTATGGGATTCTTGCCCACAGTAGTAGATGTGATAGTCATCTGAGCTGAATTCACCCATTCCTGTCCATTTAAGTTCACTGATGCCCAGGATGTCAATGTTTATTCTTTCCATCTCACGTTTGACCACATCCAGCTTACCCTGGTTCATAGATCTCACATTCCAGGTTCCTATGCAGTATATTTCTTTGCAACATTGGACTTTCCTTTCTCTTCCAGGCACGTCTGCAGCTGAGCGTCCTTTCGGCTTTGGCCCAGCCACTTCATTAGCTCTGGAGCTACTTGTACTTGTCCTCCGCTCTTCCTCAGTAGCATGTTGGACACCTTCCGACCTGAGGGGCTCATCTTCCAGCGTCATATCTTTTAGCCTTTTGCTTCTGACCATGGGATGTTCTTGGCAGGGATACCGGGGTGGCTTGCCAGTTCCTACCCCAGGAAGTCTTATTACAGGCCTCATTGTCACCAGTGTAATTAGCCTTACAATGATGAGAGCACAGTTCAGCCTGTTTTATTTTATAGCCTCACTGATCAACTGGGACACAAAAGTAGAAATGTGCCCCATTTATAAGATATTCCAGACTGAGGCAAAACGGAATCATACAACCTATCAAAAAGGCCACCTGTAATAGAATTAGAGCTGAAGCAAATTCTAGACCCTCAGCAGAATATTTCAGAATGAATATGCCCCTTCTCAGAAGCTGAGCTCTTTGCTATGTCCTAACTCCCTTTTCACAGCTATCTAAATCAAAATTGCTCTGTTACAATTGTTCTTTATATGATAACAATATTGATAATTTTAACTATCCTTTTAATTGAAAAAAGAGTAAACAAACATTGCTCCATTTACTCTATACCATAAACTAGGGGGTCCCCAACACCTGAGCTTTTGCTTGCTACTGAGCTGTGCCCTGTTATAAACTGTTCTGTGCCAGCTGTTATCAAGGTTTAAGTCATTCACCTCAATGGATGTGTATGCCCCTCTCCCCTCCACACAGGTTCTTCTCTGCACAACTGTCATGACCTTAAATGTTGCCATGGAATCTTCTGTGCAGGATGGAGCATTTTGCTCAATTGCATGCCTCTTGCATGGGGGGTAGTATGCAATAGGGGATAGTGTCTTGCATGCATGTGCCCCCCCTTCGTACAGGTGCACAACAGGATACAATACCGATCCCCGAGAAACAAAACATTAGAGACCACTGCTATAAAACATTGGGTCCCCAGATGTTCTTGCATCAGAACTCCCAGAAATCCTGGCCAGCATAGCTAGTAGTGAAGGCCTTTGGGAGCTTTAGTCTAAGAACTTCTGGGGGGCAGAGGTGGGGCGTTCACTGCAGTATAGAATATCCTTCATGAACCCTCCCTTTTAAAGAGTTAAATAGAGAAACAAGGAAGAGGAATGGTTCGGGAAGCATAGTATGAGCAAATAAGAGAAACCTAATAGTTTAATATCCAACTTAGCATCAATATTGTCTATGTAGGCAGTATTAGAATGGCTGGGCAACCATTGTTCCAGCAAGCTTAATAGTGCAGCATTATCTGCAGGGGATCCACTTTAGAGGGGGATTCAAAATACGATCACTATCCTAAGGAAAAATTTTCTTCCATTACCAGAGCCATGTGTAAATCAGGCCTTAGTTAAACACTCGGGCTTGTGTATGATGCATGGCAGTTTTAAACCTCAATCTTTTATCTAGAGATGAGCACCAAACCAAAAATGAAATGCTGTTACATCATTTTGTTACAAAACTAATTGATTCATTATGAAATGAAACAGTAGAACATGTTTTGTGATGAAACAAAATGAACTGCCATTTTTGCTCTAAGAAATGAAATGATTCATCCTAGAGGCACCAAGGTTGGTGGGTAGCTTCCTTGGACTCTTCCCTTTAAGCCCTCCAAATTTGGAGTTCAGGGAGACAAGTTATTCAACTCCAAATTGCTCCCACCCCAGGAAAAAATCATATGTAATTTGAACTGTAAGTTCTGTACTCAAAACAAATCAGAAACCAAACCTCTCCTTAAAAAATTTAAAAAGCACTTTTCCAATTACAAATGTATTCCTGGCGGACCCGCTTTGGAGTTGAATAACTTGGCCCCTTGAGCCCTAAGCCTCTCCAAATTTAGAGGGCTTAAAGGGAAGTGTCCAAGGAAGCTACACACGAAATTTGTTGCCTCTAGGACCCAGTGGAGCCATTTTATAGCATAGCAAATCATTTATTAGTAATAAAACAAAATGAAAAATAAGATAAAAATGAAATGGAATGAAACAAAACACTATATTTTCATTTTGTGCCCATTTCTACTCTTATCATAAATAGATCTACCATGATGCAGAGTTATTATTGACATTTTGGATCATTTTCTTAAAATCCAGAATAACTGACCTCTTGGTTGACTTTACTATGCTGATCAGTAGCAGCAAAACACTATTACAGCAGGGTTATGTAACTAGTGCTGCAAAATGAATGTAGCCCACCATGGATTGGGGCTTGCCAGGTATTTGAAATGACTTCTCACTCCCATCAGTCTTGAGTTACTAATGCACAACCAATAGTAAAACATGATTTGTCAAATACCCTGTGAATCATCTGTGAATCGTAGGTCATGCTTCACTTACTGTGTCACAGGAAGGCCTACTTTAAAGAGATTTAAGAATAGAATAGTATACTCCACTGTTCTTAGTGATAAAAAATGCAATCTTTCTGTTGCTCTGCCTGGCAAACTTCTCTGCTGGTGGAGGTAAGGAATGGAAAATGCACTATGGTGATACATGCTTGTTAGCTATATGAGGCATCTGAAGTGGGAAAAGATAGCACACAGTTATGAAAGAGGTGGGTGGTTCTTTCCAATGTTAGATTCCTTGCCTGCCAGCCATCAGGAGAATGCAAGAGCTGCAGTCCTTATCAAAATGAGGAAAGAGGTCCTCTCCTACTAGGATGTCCCTCTGAGTAATTAGGCACACAATGATGCTAGCAGTAGATATAAGGCTATAACTAAGTTATGTGCTGACATTATTGCAGGCAAGCGAGGACAATTAAGTGGAATGGTAATTGAGAGCAATGTGGATGTATCATACTCTTTTCAAAAGGGGTGTTCAGAAATATGGGAGCAGGGAAGGCAATGTTTGACAACACAGTCGACAGTGAAGAACACTGTCGAGTAATTTCAGCTTAGCTCTCCTTTTAGGTATGAAAACGCTTCAGGTAGGTAGCAGTAAAGATCCCCCTGAAAATAGGAATCACGTAGTTTAATCTTTCACAGGAGGCTTTTGGCAGTTTCCATTCGTATGAGCCAGCCCTGTCATTACAACTCACACAGAGTTCGCCTCAGCATGACATAAGTAAAGAAGAGAACTGAAGATTTAAAAACTCAGCTGCAAAGTGTTTAAAAAAAGAGTACAGCCAAGGAATGTCTTTGCCATGAATTCCAGCTCACAAACACCGCAGGAGACCTGTAATTCAAATTCTAGTTTGTCGTACCACAGGAGATTTTGCCTGAAGAGAAGCAAATAAATGTGTCACACAACAACCAGAGGAGGAACAGTGTTTAAAAATCACTTCCTTTAGCAATCAGAAGTGGTTTCTAATCAAAGCTGGGGAAAAGTTATCCCTCAGAACACAGCTTCCAGAATTCCCCAGTTCACATGGCTGCTTACCATGCTGGCTGAGAAGGACTCTTAGTACCCGAATGTTACTTTTCTCGATTCTGATTGGAAAAAAAGTAATGTTTGGCTTTTTACCTTAGTAATCATGAAATGATTCTAGTGCATATTCTTGGCTGGGGAAACACAAGTGAGGAGTTCTTATGGGTGAATAGTATAACTCAGCATTTGATGAAATGAAAGCGGTACGTTGCTTGCTTCAAGATGGTTCACATGACTAACCTTGATGAAGTCTAGCCCTTGCTGCTTACCCTTCAATGAGAACTCGCTCAAAAGGTTCCATAGGAGTCAGGTTGGACTCCAGCAATGATGGGCAGCCATAACTGGATCTGCAGAGTCCACTCCCTTCTAACACTATTGCCAATAGTACAGGGACCGAAAGCTGACAAAATATGATCCAGCAGCAAAGAGATGATTAGGCTACAGAGATCAATCTGCTGTCTATCTGGACTACATGGACATAAAAGAGGGATGGGTGAAAGTTGTGTTGTAGCTTGTTTCTGAATTTATCAACATTCATAAATGTCATGGTTGTGTTGGAAAGTATGTGAGATGGGGTTGGAATGAAATGCTCTGATTTGTGCATCAGATCCATGTATTCCTATTCATATATGTTGATTGAGAAATCCTCCCCCTACCTTGTGATGCCCAGTATTTTTATGCAAAGTGGCTTCATTATGCAAAACTGCTAACAGTTTCCTTGGGGCATAAAAAGTAGAATTACCGTGGCATCCACATTCTGGACTAAAACATACGCTTTGTGGGAGGTTCGTGATTGTATCGTCTCATGTTTTCATTTTTGGCTTAATGTACATCACATGGAAGACTTAGAATTTGAATATGTTCAGCCATCCGAAGCTAGGTTTTGGATCTAAATTGCTACTTCTCAACCCACCAGTAGTGCCAAAGCTTTAAAAAGAAAATATACACTTTAACAGAGCTTGGAAAAATTTAGGTTTTGAGTGTGCAACTTCCAGAGTTCTTCCAGTGAACATGGTAAAGAAACAGACTTTTTCATGCACAGGAAACCTTTGAAGTTAAGCTGAACTAAACGGAATCAGTTTGCCAGGGCAAATAGTGAAGGGTGGTTTGGATTCTCCTTCCCTTCTTGGAGGCCTCCAAGAAACAGCTTTGCTTTGTCCAGCACATTTGCTTTTTCAAGTGTGCAAAAAGAGTGTGTGGAAATAAAAGAGTAGGGTACGCCCAGTGGTGAATATCCAAGCTCTTGTCCTGGCCCATACATTTCTGCTGGCTTTTTCTCTAGCCATCTCACGCTGAAATTCTGAAGGAAAATTCTCGGCATATTCAGTAGAATATTTGTAGGATCTTCCCTACTATCAAGAGTCCTGAGTAATCAGGCTAAACATAAACAATGGAGCTAAGAGGTGTGGTGGAGTTATTCTCACATAAGACCTTGAGGTACTAAAATGAGCCTAGGATAATTTCATACATTTATACTGGAATATGCTTTCCCCCTTGCCTTTCTTTCCCTTCACCTCATCTGCAGCCCCATCATCCTAGAGTTTGCAGTACATATATACATCTTAACTTATGACAATGGAATCAGTTACCTAGGGCAGTGTCAGCGAACCTATGGCACGGTGTCAAAAGTGGCACTCAGAGCTCTTTCTGTGGGCACCTGACATCACCCCTTCACAGCCACCTGTTTTCAGGTTAAATTGCTATATTGGCACTTTGCAAAAAAAAAAGTGGGTTTTGAATCACTGTTTGGGCACTCGGTCTCTAAATGGTTCACCATCACTGACCTAGGGAGGCAGTGATCGCTCCAATGCTGAAGGCATTCAAGAGAAAATTGGGCAACCATCAGTCATATCTGCTTTAATTTAGATTCCTGCATTGAGCAAGGGGCTTGGAATCAATGTCCTGATAGGCCCTTGCAACATAGTTATTCTATGATTCTGTGATAAAATACTGTTAAGAATCATTATGGATACATTTGAGTAGTAGAGAGTGGAACAAAAGGATTTTTTAAATTTTGCTTTTTGTTTTTGTTTCATTTTGCAAAGAAATGAAAAAATGAACTGATTTTAAAAAACAAAATGAAATGAAACAAAAAATTTCATTGTGTTTCGTTTCATTTTTGTTTTCCCCTAATTGGGTGCCTTTGGGGGGGAAGCATGGGGTTTTAAAACTTTTTTTAAGCCCCCGAAGCAAGCGACGGCCACGGACATCAGCACATGCTTCAGCAGCTAAAAAAAAAAGTTTTAAAACCCCATGCCATTTCCCCCCCCCCAACATGTCCAACTGGGGGTGGGGTGGGGTTTTAAACTTTTTTTAGCCACTGAAGCAAGTGGCAGTGGCCTTAGACAATGCTTGCTTTGGGGGCTAAAAAAAAAGTTGTGGGAATGATGCAAACTTTTTTTTAGCCCCTGAAACAAGCACTGATGGCCGCAGCCACTGCTTTCTTTGGGGGCTAAATTTAAAAAAAAACAGACACAATTTCCCAAAAAGTTAAAAAAAATAAAACACATAAACAAATAGTTAAATACATAAAACACATAAACCACATAAAAACATAAAATGAAAAATGAAATGAACAAAAATGAAACAAGCAAAAGGAAAGGAAAGAAAAACAAAAGGAAAAATGAAAGGAAATGCCCTTTAGGCATTTTGTGCTCATTTCTATTGAGTAGGTGTTTAATTCAGTATTAGAGATGGGCACGGAACGAACATTTTTTCGTTTCGGTTACAGTTTGTCGTTTCCGTTACGTAACAAAATGACAAATGAAAATTGTGATGAAAATGCAACGAAACGAACAGAACCACAAAAATTGTGGTCGTTACGTTTCGTTTCCATTAATGGCGATGCGCAATGAAATGAGCTGTTTTAAATGTTAAAAAACACCCTGGACATCCGTAAAAACACAGTGATAATTATTTATATTGTCTGATAATACCTACCAGGGGGGTTGGGGTCCTTAAAACGTTTGTTTTTTTCTTCTCCCATCGCGATGTATTTTTCTTTTCCCTTTAAAATGGATGTCACCACCAGTCACAAAATGGAGGCAAGCCATGTGATGGGATCATGTTCAACCAATAGCATGCCCAGGTTGCAGACTGGGCGGGCAGGTCTGGCAGCCACAGAGGGCATAAAAAGCTCTGGCAGCCTCCGTCCTCCTTGCAGTCTCTGGTGGGAGTTAGGGTGGGATTGCTGTCTCTGCTGCGACTCTAGCTTTAGTCCTGCAGCCTCCCTGTGTGTGTGCGTGCATACTTCTTGGTGAGTACCCTCCCCTGCCCTGCAGTGCAGTCACTCTGCGGCTGCCTTGCACCCTGGGCAACGCCCGCCGCTGCCTCTGCAGCCTCCGTGCATACCTAGTCTATACTGTGTCTCTGCCAGCATCCATTTTTTTAGTGTTTTCCCTCTGGTCTGGGGCGTTGGAGGATGCCTGCGCACGTAAATGCTTTAAAAATTGTGCAAAAAGCGGGTAGAAATGACAAACGAAAAAATGAAAAACGGTAACGAAATTTTTCAAAAAATTCCCGACAAACGGAAACAAACCGAAACAGACCTCTCAACGACAAACGAAAAACCGAAACGCCATTTTTCTGTTTCGTGCCCATCTCTATTCAGTATTGTTTGCACTGCTTTTACTAATGCCTGCACATACTTCTATGCATTGCCAATGCACCATTCAAAGAGTCTCTAATAAACATATCCTCTCATATTAAAATGTGCTTTTTGTGGTGTTTCACTCCGTTCCTTTGCTGGCTTACTGCAGAGCAGGCCCTGGGCCATCTATCTTACATATAAAGAACATATACAATTCAATGGTGAGAAAAGGCTGCGACTGTACAGGTTACAACAGCAGTCCCTGCTGTAGCACTGGAGGACTGGATCCAGTGCATCGGGAAGCCTGAATGTCCTGCCCCCAATGCTTACCACTGTCTGTTTCAGCAGCCACTGACAGTTTCACCAGGAATGGCAGTCCTGCAGAGACCACATGGGCGTGTGCTACTTGATGGCTCTCTGCCACTTTTTTGGGGGGGGGGGCTAGCTGAGCCCCGTCCCCTGTCTATGCGTATGGGGAGATTCCTTTGTCATCACAGGTGTCCAAGGCTCCTGCTCATTATTGTCATACTGCTGGATAGACAGACCAGAGTGATAATGGCCCACTCTTGGTCCTATTTTTTTTATTCTGCACTGGCCAATATGAGGTCAGCAGGGAGTTCTGGCCAATGGGAAGCCAGGTGGGGGATACCGTTCCCCTCCCCATCATCTTCCTGGCACTCGAAGCTGCCACCTATGTCATGTGGGCACCACTGTGTCTGCTCTGCCCCTTCTGCGACCTTCAGCTACCCAGGATCCACAGCTCTACCAGAAACAGGGTGAGGGGTGCCTAGACAACCCATTTCTCTTGAGTTTGTTCATGTGCTGAAATAAGTTGCTTCAGTGAATCAGGGAGTGGGCAGTGAACCTTACCTTCAGAATGAGGTATGTTTGCAGGTGGGAAATAGCAGAAGTCATCCAGTTGACAGGAGATGCGTGTAAGGTTATTCATCCTATCATTCTTCTTTGTAGAGTTCTGAGAATCAACAAACAACAGGCACTGGTGCTACCATCATATCTCTGATTTCAGACTCTTTTTAAACTTACAAGAACACAGTCCACTTGGGGGGGGGGCTGTGGATTTTAAACTGATTTAAATTATTAATAATTTTGAAGGTTGATATGAACAAATTGTATGTTGGTGCTACTTGTTTATTAGGTAGAAAATGCAGATGAAGGCTTTATCAGTTCTGTGCTTTGTGTTAATGTGACATGTGTGTCATGCAGTAAAATTTTGCTGTTGGTAGACCAGGTTTAAATCTACCATATTTCCTTTCGTCTTCTGCAAAAAAATTCATTTGTTTGTCAAGAAATATTTTTGTCTTTAAGTCTTAGTTTGATGGAGATGAAATATTCTCTTCTTTCAGACATTCTGGGCACCCATGTCTGACTCTCTTAACATCGCTCTGTAAATAACAGAATAATGTGCAGATACTGGGAAATCATTTTTTCCCAGAATTCCCAAGACATACTAGAAGTTGTAGTCCAAAAACCTAACATTAATTTATAGCAGTGTTCTAGGCAAGATCAGAATAATGAAAAGCCAATCTGGTTCTTAAATCTGTACTAATATGCATGGCTGAAAATCCTTTTGGGAAATTTCCATCAGGAGATACGTAGACATGGAGGAAGAAGGAGAGAAAGAGAGAGAGGTCACAGCAAGCAGAAATTAAAATCTCATTTCTGTATCATAACTGTCACAAATACCCATGGAGGCTGTTGTGTTAATCTATTAGCCAGCTGTGGCACCATTAAGGCTGAACCTTGGTAGTCTTAAACATTGAACAGACATAAAACATCTTCAGAGAAAATAGCAGAGATGTCGTGCCAATGATTAAATATGACAGAATTAACTCTGTAGTAAATGCCGTACTGACAGTGTAAGTCGCTAGTGTGCATGGTTCAGCAAAAGGACAAATGAGACCAACTAGACATGATAAAATATGTCAGCATGCAGATGTTTACAGATCTGGATCTTTATTTTGTATGACTGCTGTTAAGATGAGATGCATGTTATATCATATGAATGAATGAATGAATGAATGAATGAATGAATGAATGAATGAATGAATGAAACTTTATTTACAGTCAACGACCATATGCATTATTTCAGTTTTGTGCCTCATCTTGATCATTTAAAGATTTGTTTAAAAGGGAAATTCTGAATAAATATCACAGAGGCCAAATCTGGAAAAAGGTTTTGCAGAACATCAATAACACTTAACTCAAGGATAATATTTCAGTAAAAATAGTTGCAGCATCAATATTTCCTATTCCATTTTTATACATACCAAATAAGCCACAGTCAACTTAATACACTGGTGTTTTCCCATTATTGTTGCTGCCACTCTTCACTGCCCAGCAAATCAGAAGCTTGAGAGACAGAGGCCTGACCTTCAAATTCAGGGTTGGGCATGCAAAGTGACTCTTAAGAATACATTTAATTAAATTCTAAAGCTATACACAAGTAGATAGTGATAGAGTGATGCTCAGGGTCACAGAGCATTATCCTGTCACTAGTGAGTAATGCATGGTCTCAGCAGGTCATTACATTAATTCTTCTTCTTTAAAAGTGCTGACTAGGGGGATCCATTTACACCCATTCATGCAGGGGAGAAAAGACATAGTTAACTGTACATTAAGTTTCATGGAATTTATGCAAATCTCTTTCCTCCTATCTACAAACTGCAAAGCTTTTGGAGCCCTTGTATGATGTTCTATCTAGAGTGTAAATGGCAGAAGTGTGTGGTTCTTTGACAAACTGATTAGCATGACAGATATTCCTATGTTGGCTAAAGCTAGGGATGTGTGCTAGCACTAAAATTCCTATGCAGAGATCAGATTCAGACTTGAGAATTACATCCCTTCAATGTTTTTAAAATTCAGAATGTCCTGATAACCCGAAATCTCTTACAGTTAATACAAATACCATATAGTCATTATTTTCCCCTTTCAAAACACACAAATAAGCAAAACATTTTAAAAGGATTTCCCTGTGTCCTCCAACACCTCCCCAGTGACTGTGCCAAACAAAAAGAGTGCACATGCACATCAATGGCCAGCAATGCTTAGGAAATGACTGTAATGGGCATAGCGTTTGAACCCTGAATGGCGGGGATGCCAGCAGCACTGCAGAAGTAGAAGACAGATGGCCCTGGGAAGTGGGCAAACACCCTGGGCAGTACTGGCAGGTCGATTGGAGCAGCAGTTAGCCTGTACTGGGTGGAAACTGTTGCAAGAACATGAGTCACAGCACAACTGAGCAACTGAGCACAATCTTGACTAGTGGTTGGAAGAAAGAAGCAAAAGGAGTGGGAAGAGGATTGAGGCATGGTGTGCCAAGTGCAGTTAGCAGAGTGTACCATTCTCTTTTATAAAGAGGAATTCAGGGAAGCACTGCAATGGTAAGCTGATCTTAAGAGGAAACGGCTTTTTCTATATATCCAGGTTCCACGTGTGAATGTACAGACTGACAAGGCCGCTTGCCTGAGCAGACCCTCTTTCACTCAGTATACTGTTTGATGGGCAAGACAGTGGCCCTGCTGCCACCTTGGCCACATCTCCCAAAGCAAGACTTCTCCGCAGCCCAGTAACAAAAGGGATCAGTCTCTTTTGGGTTGCTGGACTCTTGCATGTAAAGCAAAGAAAAAGCAAAGTGTTCTGCTTCTATACCGCCCCATACCACTACAAGTAGTCTCTGGGCGGTTTACAATTTTTTAATTACAGTGTGCAGGCTACACATTGCCCCCCCAGCAAGCTGGGTACTCATTTTACCAACCTCGGAAGGATGGAAGGCTGAGTGAACCTTGAGCCTGCTACCAGGGATTGAACCCAGGTCGTGAGTAGAGATGGGCACGACTTAGCGGTATTCCCGTTTCCGTTTCCGTTACTCGTATCCGTTACTCTACGGAAACGGAAACGGGAATTACTCCACCAGAATTCTAGCTCGAACCGACGAACGAACAATTTGGTCTGATTTGTCGTGCTCGTTACTTGCATCGCGGCGATCGCGCAATGCCAAGCGGCACAGAATAAAAGTTTTTAAAAGTTAAAAAAAAACCGATTCCCGGCCCTAAAAGTAGGCGAAAACTGTCTGAGGGCACCTACCAGGCCAGAAGGGTGTTTTATTTGGGGGGGGGGTTTTCCCGCCCCCCTCTCCTTGGCTATTGCTACTGCTGCGCTGCTGGTACCAGGCTGGGAGGGCGCATCCATTTGCCATGCAGTGCGGGGGATCCAAAATGGCGACCGCAATATATTTTTTGAAATCGTTGCCCAAAACCCCACCAAAGCACCACAGAAACATGCGAAAATTAGCTATTTTAAATGCTTGAATTTTTACAGTAGCAGCAGTGGGTTTTTCTTGCAAAAAAAAGTCTCCATTGATTTTATTTTATTTTATTTTTTTACACCTGCACATTTGCAATGATGGGCTCGCCCATGGGAGTAGACCATGCAAATTTTCCACCAATCGCATGGCCACTTGGCCAGGTTGACCACAGAGACTTCTGGGATGTGACAATCGGGCATAAACAGCCCACTAATCGTAGCCCAAACCCAAACCCTAAGCCTAAGCCTAACCCATACGCCAGTACACTGTCCTTCTAAGTGGGTCAGAGAGGCACCCAGAGGTGCACCCCAATACTCACCCTAACCTCACCCGTAACTAGCCTAACCCTACCCTTGCGCTAACCCGTCTTAACCCTAAGCCAGATCAACTTGCATTGCACTACATGCAAGTACGTGAGACACAGCGGGTGCAAAGAGTCTGCCAGTCCGTCACTTGTGGCTCTGGCTGACTCCTGCAGCTCCCTCCAGGAGCCCGCTACCCCCCCCAAACCAGTACTAACGACAACGAAAAACGAAAAAAATGAACCGACTAATTTTTGCGAATTTTCGCGAAAAACGGAAACGAGCCGAAACGGAACTGGCCCGACTAACGACAACTCGAAAAATTTTTTTTTCAAGTCGTGCCCATCTCTAGTCGTGAGCACAGTTTTACCTGCAGTACAGGCATTTAACCACTGCGCCACGAGGCTCCTTTGTACTCCTCTGTCTCCGATTCTGTTATATCCTACCTCTGAGATGGTGTTTCTGGAGGGCAGTCCCTGCCACGCTTTTCAAGACAATGTATCAGATAATTTGGCCAACAATTACCGGGACCTCTGCATTAGCTGCTGCTGCATGTGATGGGAGGGTGGCTGACATTGTGCCCCTCTCTTGCCACTGCTTAATATCCATGACCACTTCAAATGGGTTTCTAGAATGTACTCCCACTTCTTTCACAAGGAAGTAAACCTGTAATGGATCAGGTTCTTTGGATTGTTGGTCAGGGACATCACTGCAGGTCAGAAAAATGCTGATTTCATAAATGGAAAACCCCACCCACCTATACTATCCACCACCACCCTTATGCCCTCCATCATGCCAACCCAGCCCTGGCCTGCCTCATCAGAAGTCCGTGCCTCTGGCTCCTGAAAACTGTCCTCCTCCTCCTCCTCCTATGACATCGTGCACCCAATGCCCTGCTGACATCAGCAGAGTACCATCCTCTACTCCTCAAGCTCCATAATGCATGCTGCCAAGTTGCCTTTGATCTGAGGATCACACAGTCAGGCCATACAGTAAGCTCTATCATTGAAACATAGAGTAGTGATGTTGGAAGGGGCCCATAAGGGCATCACGTCCAAGACCTTATTCAATGCAGGAATACAAATCAATCTGGCAGGTGATTGTCCACATTTCTCTTGAATGCCTCCAGTGTTAGAGGACTTACATCCACATTTCTAATTTGAACCATTTTAGTGTTTCTCACACCTGATATTTCTTGTAATAGTTTCTGCTTCCTTAAATTTTCCTCAAATACAATACGTTTAAATTCCATTAAAATGAGTGGATTCATTTCCACAATGTTCTACATACAAATGAGAAGAATCAGCTGAAAATCAGATTTTGCCAATGGACATATTTGCTCTTTGTCTTTAATATAAAACTTTTAATAATATTCTTTCCATGCATTTCTATGGTGTAATATACATCAATAGTTGTGTGATACCATTCTGGCTAGGTAGAAGGTTTTGATATGTTAAAAGTAGAGATGGGCTTAAAAAAAAAATGACAAGCTATTTTGTCATTTTGTAATGTAACAAATTGTTTCATTATGAAATGAAATGAAACAAATTGTTTTGGCCTGAACCGAACCAAACCACTTTCTTTGAGGCAAGGGGCTGCATCAAGATCTGGGGGCTGGAGTAAAGGTTTTGAATTTCCCTGGTCCACTCTCTGGTTGTTGCCACTGCCCCCCAGCTGGTCTTGACAGCTCAAGATGTCAAAACCAGTTGGGTAGTGGTGGCAAGAACAAGAGAGCAGAGCAGGGTTTTGAATTTGGCACTGCCTGCTCTGCTATCCTGTTGTTGCCACTGCCAACCAACTGGGAGTTTTCTTTTGACAAGTTTGGCTGTGGGGAAGTGGGGCCCCTCCCCATAGCCTGATCTGTCAAAAAACACCAGCTGGGTGGCAGTGGTGGTGGCAAGAATTGGAAAGCGGAGCAGAGTTTTGAATTTGGCAGCCCCTGCTCCTCTCTCTCTTTGTCTCCCACAGGCTGACCAGTCAAACAACCACCAGCTGGATGGTGGTGGTGAGAACCAGAGAGCAGAGCAAAGTTTTAAATTTGGCACCACCTGCTCCATTCTCTGGTTCTCACCACTACCACCCAGCTGGTTTTAACAACTCAGGCTGTCAAAAAAACCAGCTGGGTGGGGGCAGCCCCCAAATCATTTCATTTTGTTTCCTTATGAAAATTATATTTAAAAATTAATTAATTATTGAACAAATGAAACGCAATGAGCAACAAAATAAAATGAAGTGAAACACTAGCCAACATTTATCTAAGTAAAATGGAAATAAGCAAGACTTAAGAGCAATCATTACTCTTTAGTTTGAGCCAAGGCAAAGGGTGAAATAGGGCATCCCACAATGTAATTATGCTTGTGTTAGAGGGTTAATTTGTTTCTAGATTTAATTTGGTTGTCACAATGTTGGCCTGTAGGTTTTGATGAAATTGTGGCATTTGTAAAGGACACACTAATGAACTCTGTCTTTTGGGTGTGTCTAATTAACCGGAACAGTAATTTAATTGTGAATAGCCTGATCATATTTTTATTTGAGAGCTCCATTTAAAAAAAATACATGTCTTTCAAACTGAATAAAGTGTGGCTATTTCCTTCAGAAAAATAGCCTTCAAAGCAACCATCACTTTGCCTATTACCTGCATCCTCTTTTATTTATTTATTTATTTATTTATTTATTTATTTATTTATTTAATGCATGTACAGTATATGCCATCTTTCTCCTAAAGGATCTGAGGTGGCTTACAGAATATGAGAGAAACAAAGTTAAAAATCAATAATAAATTATTACTCTATTGACTATAATTAAAAAGCATTGAACAAATATATTAAAACTCCTAATGAGATCAAGATTAAAAACAGAAGTAAAACACAGGATAAATTGATTGCTTTTTTAAAAAGTCCCCTTGTTAAGAAAGTCATTTAAAAGAAAGCCTTTCTAAAGAGAAAGGTCTTTTCCTGCTTGTGGAAGCCTGGCCTCCTCTGGGAGAGAGTTCCAGAGTCTGGAAGCAGTGACAGAGAAAGTCCTCTCCCGAGTCCTCACCAAACATGCCTGTGAATTTCACTGCCATGAAATAAATATAGTCAGTCAGTCCGTCAGTTTATTGTATTGGTTAAAAGCCGTCACAATCGGTAAGTCATATAATAACCAGATAAAAGCAAATAAGATCACAATCATAAAATGAGGGGCCTATCCATGGGGAGGTCCAGCATATGGCCACCTTTACAGGGAGGGAGGGGAAGGAAAACACACACAGGCACCCCCTTCATATCAGGAAGTCTCCTGCATAGTTGACCATGATGGCTGCCAGGAAATTAGCATGGATGTTTCTGGTAGCTTTAGCAAACATCACTATTCTATAGGTAACGTGTGGGTCACAGTCCAAGAGTACCCTGCCCTGCCCGAGGGCTCTCCATCTGTGAGGTATGAAATAAATATAGAGAACATATATTTCTGCTTTTGAATCTAAAGGAGTGGGTTTTGATCCACAAAAGCTCATTCCGGGGGGGGGGGGATGATGGTCTTCCAAGTGCTACAAGTTTTTCCTGTTTCTCCCCCTTTATTTTCTTTTTCTAACATTCTGAAATTTAAAAACACAGTTACTTCTCTGGTAACAGAAGACAGCTCTGAGTTTCCAAATAAAAACTGGAGCATTACGAATAACCGAGGCATGTGAATAAACTTTGCTAAATTACTTGTTCATGACAAGACAAGCAGCTTTGATTTGTTAAGAGTTCATTCATCTGCCTCAGGTTTTTGCCTCCAGGAGAGAGATGCTTTTTTCTGTAGGAATATATCAATTTGTGCAAAATGCCTCTGCACATAACTGGTGTCTTTTCAGTTTATGAGGCAAACCACATAGATGAATAGAAAGATCAAGTGCAGGACTAACTGACTGATGAGAAATGCAAACTCGTCATCCAGTAGTTGTAAACAGCCATACAATAGAGCAATCACTATTGTAATTTTGATATATTGCCTATGCAGTTTACTGGATTGGAGTAAAAAAAATTACTTTGCAAGCATAACCGTTCTTGCCAGGATGGACTGGAAATATTTCATCGTCTGGGTGAAGCCAAATTCTTTATAGATTCTCATTTATGTTTGTGAAAAAACTGAACGAACCTAAGCGATCCCACTGAACAAGAGTAGGTTTTCCAACGTGCAGATTGGGCTTTCCAGGGCGGAACACAACTCTCACAAAAAGATAACACTACCACAATTAGACAAGGAATTCAGACAAAAAGATACACTACCACAATTAGACAAGGAATTCAGACAGACATCTGGGGAAGGGTACTGAAACTCATTGTGTTGTGTTGTGTCATTACAGTCGTGACCGACTCTTCATGACTCCATGTCCATGGAGTTTTCTTGGCAGGAATACTGGAGTGGTTTGCCATTAAGCACAAGCAAATCAGCAGTGTCACATTATATCCATCTCTTTCCTTCAGAAGGTGATTAGTGTTCTGAAAAGTTGACCCATGTGTAAAACTATCTTCCATGAATATGTCTGATCTCCTGATTGCTAGATTTCCTAGGTGGCTTGCCAAAAATGTCAGGTCAGGGATTCTCTCACTTGAACATCCTCCCAAGAGCCAGACAGGACTTGCGGCTTTTCTTGCTAGAAGCTCCATCCAGTCAACTGCAATTGATCTGTGAAGATCTGGATCCATTGCTTGTTTCTCTAACCTGACAATGAATGGGGGGGGGGGCAAAAAGCAAAAGAATCCCTTACCTTCTTTTTGTCTATAGACAAGAGGAAAGTATGTGTCATACTTAGGCTGTTTTGAAAACTGTACTGGCATGGATGAGACTTTCATAATATGAAACATCAAAATTTAAAAATTAAAAGTTCAAAACCTTTGACATTTTGCTATGAAGAGAGTATCTTTATGTTAGACATGGAATATCCTTTAAGTCCTTAGGAATCCAGGTGCAATGTAATACAATGTAGAGCAGTTGTTTGGTTTCACCTGACTAGTTCTTTTAGATGAAATGTTGATTGAAGCACTTGAGAACACCTCTCTGTAGCCAGTTCTTTTTATCTCTTTCTTGCAAGTTTGGAGAAAGAAGGGTTTTAGTTTGCTAAATATTAATTGAATGGCCCTCTTCTCCAAATGCTGCTGTGTCGACATCTATGGTTAATGAAATGTGACAGAGGTTATGTGCTTTTGAATGCCAGATGAAGAGAACCTGTGCTGGAGAAAAGCCATGGCAAGCATACTCTTCCTGTAAGGTTTCCAGATTCACATGGCTTCAGCCACTGGGAGAACCAAGGTAATTGTCTAGTTTAGAGGTGGGAAACCTGTGGAGGCCACTCATATGCTCTTGGACTGGAAACAGCATGGCCACCTATCAATAACAAAGCCATATCATGAGGATAGCAATTCCTCCCTGCTAGTGGATCTCTGTCCTAATCTGACAGAAGTTTTCTTTTGTGCTTCTTTTGTGGAGCAGTGGTTAAATGCCTGTACCGCAGGTAAAACTGTGCTCACGAACTGGAGTTCGATCCCAGGTAGCCGGCTCATGGTTGACTCTACCTTCCATCCTTCCGAGGTTGGTAAAATGAGTACCCAGCTTGCTGGGGGGGGGGGGGCAATGTGTGGCCTGTATACTGTTATTAAAAACTGTAAACTGCCCAGAGACTACTTGAAGTGGGAGGTGTATAAATTGTATATATATATAGATTAATTAATTAATAATAAAAATATAAACAGAACACTTTGCTTTTTATATATTTTGTCTGCAACTGGTGCTGCGTGGAATTAACATTTCACGAGTGTTTGACACAATATGTATGCCTGTGAAGATTCTCAGACATCCAGGTGAGATTATCTGGAAGATGAGCCATGGCAACTGGACTTCTTTTATTGTGAGATTGAAATGTTTCACTATTCATTGAAGTAGAAAACTGAAGGAGCTACTTGGAGGAGTGACAAAACATTCTGATCTCACAAGAAAAGAAGTCCAGTTACCATGCACTCAACTTCCGGACTCTGTGCGTAGCCTTCTAAAACCCCTTTATAGAATGAATGTGTTAATTTTGCATAACCAAGTCTGTAGTGTTCACTTTTTCTGCAGAAAATCTTCAAGAGATCAAAGGCATAATCAGTGAAATAAGTTAATCAAGGGGTAGAACTTTACAGGCAGGAATAGTGATACCATGAGAAATCAGGCTCCAAAACATTTATTCTAGCTAGATAAATTATAGGAACTGGAATACATTAAGAGTGTAAATTAACTTGAAGTACATGACTCCAGGAAGTGGCAGAACACCTGGATGAGGGGATTATCCCCAAGGTAAACTGTGCCTGAGGGACAGGAGATTGTCTCATTGTCTGGAGTTCCACATTCCCTGTCTCTGCCCTGTCTCTGCCAGACTGGGCCCAGTTGAACAATAGGACACCAATCTATGGAACATTGACTCAAGGATTTGGACCATCAAGAGCTTGATGGCACAGGAGATTGGATGCAACTGTGAACAATGACCCACCAATGCTGACTGAGGGAAACCTTGAACTGGTTTGAATGTATAAAAACTGTTGTTAAACAAATGTTCAGGGCTCACTCACACCATCCAGGGTGAGACCACTGCTGCTTTTGGCTTTTGCTTTAATAAATCAGACTTGAACAGTTCAGTGTTTGCGCTTCCTTGCTTAATTTGAATTGAATTATTGGACACTGGTTCCGAGCCAAGCACGGACTCAAAATAATCTGTAAAAACTGGTAACAATAGCATCACCAGTTCAACTAATGATAGACTTATGATATCCTTCAGTAATTCCCAAATTATCAACACATGCCTTTTGTAGTTCTTAATGTCATTGGCATTATGTATTTTTCTCAAATTACAACCTTCCTTTGTACACGGTTCTCTAAGTTTCCGGTAATAAGAATGCATCTGGCTGATTTTTGCTAGACTGCCCTCTCCATTTAATGCATTGTTTCATTTTTCCCTAAAGCCTATAAGCATGGACCATTAAGTTATTTCTATGACATCAACAGCTTAACAAAGAAACACCGGCATTTGGCTATATTTGTCAAATGATATTAAAAAGCAAAATTCAGAAACATAGTTGTTGGTGGGTCTTTTAAAAATAATACAACTTTATAAAGACTGGATTTCATGTTAAGTGCAATCCAAGTCATACAGTAAATAAACATTATCAAACTTGATGTTTCTAGTAATCTTATCCTTTTCCCATGCCAATAGACTTCAAGCTGATCCATTTGGTTAATCATTTTTTCTTCTTCCAAATATTTAAATATTTTTAAATATTTAAAATATTTAAGTTGTAACCAGATAAAAGACATTATTTGACTATCAAATAAGATGTCACAACTTAATTTAATCCATTATCAAATAAATAATTGTGAATGCAATTTTATATTTTACCATCCAACATATTTTAAAATAATGAACTCCCTTGTAGGTCTCTGAGGTTAAGTATTACATTTCTGCTGCATTTATTATGTTCTCATTACACTCTCATTATAAGGGCCTGTGGGGGAGTGTCGTCTCTTGATAAGCAGCTCAAATACATACTTCCCTTATTTATGGAGTGGCCATTTAAACCATTGGGAGATTGATGTGACTCAATAGATCACGAGCTGCCACAGCAACACTTTCTGGAAGGCTGCAAAAAGTGTTATGTTGGCAGTAATGAGCAACCTGATCAATAACAGGGGACACCTAGTCTGGTACTTATTCTGAAGAAGTGGACCTGTCCATGAAATCTCACATTAAACTATATAGCAGTTAGTCTTTAAGGTGTCACCACATTTTTGTCTTTTCTCCTTTTTGTTTTTCTTTTGTTTTCACCCAGTATGGTATAGCTGTTAGAGTGATTGACTGAGACGCAGAAGACCTGGATTCAGATCCTCACTTGACCATGGAAATCACTGTGGGAGAGGAACTGGTAAAAACACTCTTTAAATATCTCACTTACCTTGAAAGCCCTATTATGGTCTTTGTAAATGAGTCCTAACTTTACAGCACTAAAAAAGAATGAATAACGCATGTGCTCAATGAGAAATGTGAAGAATTCTTTTTCAACGGAAAAATTCCAAGCTCTGCCTTAAGCACTGATTGACAGAACTATTAGGCTGAGACCACCAGCAAATTGTGCGAAGTGAAATTCATGGAGAACTATATTAAACAATGTGACTACCTTACCATACAATTTTATAAGCAAAATGCAGTTACATGTGGAAGGGAAATTTGGTTTCACTGTTATTCCTGAAAATGAAAGGGATATCACAAAGGCATATGAAGAAATGGGTAGGAAGCTGAAAGACTTGGGAGGGCATGTGGTAATTTCATCTCTCCTCCCTGTAGGACATTGCCCACAAAGAGAAAGAATAATGGTGGAGGTGAGCAACTGGCCCTGCAGATGGTGGTGGCAGGAATGATTTGGATTCTTGGACCATGGTTTGCTATTTCATTCAGATGGGCTATTGGGGGAGGATGGGGTGCACCTCACCACTGATGGGAGGAATCTTTTTGCCAAGAGGCTTGAAAATTTGATAAGGAGAGCTTTAAACTGAGTTTGCAGAGGGAGGGAGAAAATTTTCTTAAAGGTAGAGATTCAGAAGGGGTTGTGAAGACTAGCCCAAATGTTGCAGTAGGAGCAGGACAAGGAATATTACAGGCCATCAGTGTGAGGAAGAACAGGTTAAGCAAAGGGCTTGTAAGAAGCACATGCAGCCTCATATGTCTCTACACCAATGCACAGATTATGGAAAACAAACAAGAGGAGCTGGAACTCCTAATACAGCAAAATAAATATGACATAATTGGCATCACTGAAACATGGTGGGATGAGATGTGCGATTGGAATGTAGTCATTGGAGGGTATAACCTGTTTCAAAGGAGGGGGTGTAGCTTTATATGTTAAGGATGTTTATACTGCTGAAGAAATACAATATATACAACAGGGAAAGTAGGTTGAGAGTATTTGGGTTAGAATTGGGTGTGAAAATGGAAGGGATATTACTGTGGGGGTATATTACAAACCCCCAAACCAGGCAGTGGAGTGGGACGATGCCTTCTGTGAGCAGATGGCCACACAGTCTAAAGGGAGAGATGTAGTACTAATGAGAGATTTTAACTATCCCGATATATGTTGGCAGTCCAACTAAGCTAAGAATGCAGGGTCTAACAAAATCCTTACTGCCCTTACAGAAAATTTCATGGTCCAGAAGGTAGATGAGGCAACAAGAGGCAAAACCAGTTTAGATCTGGTCTTAACCAATAGGGAGGACCTTGTAAATGGGGTCAAAGTGGTGGGATCTTTAGGTAAAAGTGGCCATGCCCTCTTGGAATTTGTTATTCAGTGGGAAGGTGAATCTAAGCATAGTCAGACAAGAATCCTGGATTTTAAGAAAGTTGATTTTTGTAAATTTAGGGAATTATTGGCCATGATTCCATGGACTGAAACACTGAAAGAGAAGAGAGTCCAAGAGGACTGGGAGTTCATAAAATGTGAGATCTTAAAGGCACAATCTAAAGCTGTTCCAACAAGAAGAAAAATGGGAGATGTCTAAAGAAACCACAGTGGTTGACTAAAGAACTTTCAACTCAGCATAGTATAAAGAAAAACAAGTACAGGAAATGGAAAATGGGGAGTGCACCAAAGAGGAATATAAGCAAATATCTAATATATGCGGGGGGGGGGGTGTTAAAAAAGCTAAAGCTCAAAATGAACTTAGACTTGCCAGAGAGATTAAAGACAGCAAAGGGGGTTTATTTAGTTATATCCATAGCAAAAGGAAAAATAAGGAAATTATAGACTCTCTGCATGATGATGATAACCAATTACTAACAGGAGACAGGGACAAGACAGAACTACTCAACACCTTTGCCTCAGTTTTCTCCAAAAAGGAAAAAAAATAGTTCCGTTGGCAAAAGGAGTAGATGAGGTAGGATGGGATTTGCAACATAGAATAGGTAGAGAGGTAGTGCAGAAACACCTGGAAACATTAAATGCATTTAAGTCTCCTGGGTCAGATGAATTACACCCAAGGATATTAAAAGAACTGGCAGAAGTAATTTCAGAACCACTGGCAATAATCTTTGAGAAGCCCTGGAAAACAGGGGAAGTTCCCATAGATTGGATGAGGGCTAATGTTTTCCCCCATCTTCAAAAAGGAGGGGGAATTGACCCAAATAATTACTGCCCAGTCAGCTTGATTTCAATTCCTGGAAAGATCCTTGAGCAGATTATTAAGCAGACAGTCTGTAATTACTGAACAAGCAATGCTGTCACTACGAGAAGTCAACATGGGTTTCTTAAAAATAAATCATGCCAGACTAATTTGATCTCTTTCATTGATAGAATTACAGGCCTGATGGATGAGGGAAACACTGTAGATATTGCTTATGTAGATTTCAGTAAGGCCTTTGATAAGGTTCTCCATAGTCTACTTGCAAAGAAGTTAGTAGAATGTGGGATAAATAGTGCTGATGTTAGGTGGATTTGTAACTGGTTGATTGATTGCACCCAAAGGATGATCATAAATGGCTTCTCTTCATCTTGGACAATCGTGACCATGAGGTGCCCCAAGTTTCTGTTGTGGGTCCGGTGCTATTCAATATCTTTATTAATGACTTGGAGGAAGGAATCAACAGTATGCTGATTAAATTTGCAGATGATAACATTGGGGGGAGTTGTTAATTCTCTTGAGGACAGGATAAAAATCCAAAAATACCTTGACAGATTAGAGTGCTGGGTTTCAACAGAGAAATGTAGAGTGCTGCATCTAGGTTAAAAAAAAGGAATTGCACAAATATAGGATGGGAGACACCTGGCTGGAAAATATTACATGTGAAAGGGACCTGGGAGTCTTGAACACAAATGGAACATGAGTCAGCAGTGTGATGTGGCAGCCAAGAAAGCCAATGTGACTCTTGGTTGCATCAACAAAAGTACAGTGTCTAGATCAGTGTTGGTGAATTTATGGCATGGGTGCCAAAGGTGGCACTCAGAGCCCTTTCTGTGGGAACCCAACATCACCCCTTCATAGCCACCTGTATTCAGTTTAAATTGCTGTACTGGCACTGTGCAAAAAATTAGTAGGTTATGAATTACAGTTTGGGCACTCGGTCTCTAAAAGGTTTACAATCCCTGGTCTAGATTGAGGGAAGTGATAGTACCACTCTATTCTGCTCTGGTCAGACTCCACCTGGAGTACTGTGTCCTGTTCTGTGCACTTCAATTTGAAAAGGATGTTGACAACCTTAAATCGGTCCAGAAGAGAGCAACCAAGATGGTTGAAGGTCTGGAAGAAATGTCTTACAAGGAGCATCTTAGGAATCTGGGAATGTTTAGCCTTACAAAAAGAAGGCTGAGACGGAATATGATAGTTTTGTTTAAATATTTGAAAGGATGTCATATTGAAGAAGGGACTGGTTTGTTTTCTATGGCTTCAGAGACTAGGACTAAGGGCAATGGTTTCAAACTACAGGAAGAGAGATTCAATTTAAACATCAGGAAGAACTTCATGACAGTTAGAGCTGTTCGGCAGTGGAATATGCTGCAACAGAGGGTGGTGGAGTCTCCTTCTTTGGAGGTTTTTAAGCAAAGGCTGGATGGCCACCTGCTGGGAGTACTGTGATGGGGGTTCCTGCATGGCAGGGGGTTGGACTGGATGGCCCCTGAAGTCTCTTCTAACTCTATGACAAACCAAGAAATGCAACAGACTTGTAAGAAATGGAATTTCATTTGTTTATTAAGAGAATTCCCAAGAAGTGTGCTGGAACAGATAATAACTGGTCTAGGTTTTGTCATTTTTTTATTTATTTATCCTGTGATTATCGTAACATGTGATAGTGAAATACAGATTCTGCTTTATAAAAAGGTAAAGGTTCCCCCCGCACATGTGTGCTAGTCATGTCCGACTCTAGGGGTGGTGCTCATCTCTGTATTCAAGCCAAAGAGCCAGTGTTGTGCAAGTCCATGGCCATGTGGCCGGCATGGCTGCAAGAAAACACTGTTTTACATTCCCAATTTTTTTGGTGGTACCTATTTATCTACTTGCATTTACATGCCTTTGAACTGCTAGGTTGGCAGGAACTGGGGTTATCAGTGGGAGCTTTCTCCACTGCATGGCACCCGGGATTCAAACCTCCAAGCTGCCAACTTTGCAGCTGACAGATTTCGAAAGTCTTAGTCCACTGAGCCATCATGCTCTGCTTTATAGAGGTATCCAAATTTTACCTATGAAACCTGAATTGCTTGTCAGAGCCACAGAAGAGAGCAGCTGTTCAATTACAAAAGAAAAGGTTAAACACTCATCTCTTGTACCTTCAGGAGTTACTTGATCTGTATGAGTAATTTTTTTAAAAAATTTAAAACAGCATACTGTTATTTTCTGGAGCCCAGAAAGCAAGACTGTTCAAGCATGAAGTGTCAAAACCAGGAAGGTCAAGAACACATACAAGTGTATAAGCCGTAGGCAAACTAAGTGGACTGAAAGGGTGTTGTTGCACATTTGATTCTGCACAGTGGACTCCATTCAGTTGAGCTCAGTGTCAGGGCAAAGTAGGGTTTTCCCCCCTTCAAGAAAAGTATATGACACACACACATATACTTGCTTCTTTTATACTGCTGTAATGATCCATAAACCACTACTCTCACACTCCAGCTTTCAGTTTTCAGAATGCAATAAAATTCTAGAGGAAGGAGAATTGTCTGTGTATCAAGAGTGACAAAGTGGAAGCATGCAAGAAACATGATACTTCCCACTACCTCTGAAGGTGATTATCCAGATGCTATCTTTCTTCAATAGAATGGAAGGTCCATGACTTTAATAATAATTATTGTGTGTCTGTGAAGATTCTCAGTCATCCAGGTGAGGCTCTCTGGAAGTTGAGTCACGGCAACTGGACTTCTTTTCTTGAGAGATTGAAACATTTCACATCTAAAAGTGAGATAACCTTTTCATGGTAGCCCACAGTGTTGAGCACAGCAGTGCACCTTCCTTTGTCCACAGGTAGAATGGTGATGCTCGCATCCCTGCTGAGGGATGTCAGAGCACTTCTGTTCTAGCTGGTGAGGTTGGATGTTGGTGGCTGAGCACCGGAGAGTGCTGCAGAGACTTTTAGCCAGAGTTGTTCAGTTTCTGCCGCTGGCAGACTGTTGCTATGAAAGGCTTTTTTTTAGGGTTTTCAAGGTAGAGATGCTCAGATGTGTTTTACTATTCCTTTTTTTTTACTGTGCCCTGGCACTGGCACAGCTTGCCCAAGGACACAAAGGTTGAACCTCCTCAGATGCGCAGGTGAGAATTGAATTCCCAACAGAAAGGAGGTGAACAGATAGTTTCATGTAAGATCATCATTCATCAGATTATCATGAATGACTGAGATTTTTCGTTGCGGGTATTGTGTGTTAATTTAGACACATTTTCTCCTTTGTCATTTTTTCACAGAGTCAGAAACCCAGTTGCAACAAGGATGATGTCACCATCTGGCGGCATTGCTTTTAATTTAATTTAGATTATCCTGTCGCCCCCAGCTCTCCAGATTCAGAGACTCCCTGGAAATAGGCAGTGGTTCTCAACCTGTGGGTCCCCAGATGTTCCTGGGCTTGCAAATCCTGGCCACCTCAGCTAGTGATAAAGGCTTCTGGGAGTTGCAGCCCAGGAACATCTGGGGGACCCAAAGCTTGAGAACCACTGCCTTAAGGAATGTTATTTGGGGGACAGCCTTTCATATCAGAAAATCATTGCCAGGATCAGTGCTGCTGGTATCAGTACTGCCAGTGGTGAGTTGGTGGAGAGCTTCCTATAAGAAAGGCTCTTAGGATCATAGAATCATAGAATGACTGAGTCAGAAGGGGCCTTGTGCATTACAGGAATCCATTGTCATAGTGCTTTAAACATTAAAACACTTCTGACAGACCAGAGGGTATTTATTGATATGTTCATGAATATGTATTAGAGATGGGAACAAACCAAAAAAATGGCGATTCAGTTTGATTTGTTTCATTTTAGGGTTTGGTTTGGTTCAATTCATTTTAACAGTTTTTTTTTGAAAAATTTGTTTTGTTGGTTCATTGATTTGTTATTCGTTTCTTCCCACTTTCTGCGATGGGTCAAGGACGTGATTTTCCTCCAGGAATGACTGAGGCCGGACAGCAGCTACACTCTCAACGACCTTGCCCATGAAGGGAACAATGGCAATTGGGCAATAGCTGGCGAAATCATCCGATGCCAGGCCAGGCTTCTTTAATGTGGGCTTTACCACCGTTTCCTTCAGGTGAGAAGATTCCTTCCCTGAAGAAAGTGGTGGAAATAAGTGAAGCCGACTCCAGCATGCTCCCTCCAGCAGATTTAATGAACCAAGATGGGCAAGGGTCAAAAGGGGAAGCCGCCGGCCGGCAATAAGCCAAAGCCCTGGAGGCCTCCACTGGTAAAACAGGCCCAAACTCAACCAGGCGAGGAGATCGAGGGGGTGAGGCCCCTGGGATACAAGAGGAGGGATTAGGGCAACTGGAGTCCAGATCGGTATGGATGGCTTCAATTTTAGATCTAAAAAGGCTGCAAATTGCTCACTGGTGAAATCACTAGGAAGAGGTCTGGGCTGACCAGGATTGGTGAGGTCTTGAACCACACGGGACAACTCCACCTGGCGGTTCGAGGCCGCACCAATTCTCAGGGAGGCGTAAGCTGTTATGGCGTCCCTGATTGCATGGACATAGTGCCTGGTCAGCTGCTTAACAGCAGCCCAATTAACTGCCATCCAATCATTTCTCCATCTGCTCTCAAGCTTCCTTCGATCCTGTTTCATCGCCCTCAGCTCAGCCGTGAACCACGGTGAGGAGTGAGCTCCACAGCAAAGGAAGCGCTTGGGGGTGATCCGGTCGACAGCCCTGGTAGCACCCTCATGCCACCTATCCACCAGGGCTTCCACCGGGTCATTAACCACTCCATCAGGAATCTCCCCAAAGGCCTCCATGAACTGATCAGGGTCCAGGAGCCTTCGGCGGCAGGCCCAAACAAAGGGCCGATGCTCCCCGCTGGGCGGGGCAGCGATCGACAGGGAAAAAGTTAGCAGGTAATGATCTGACCATGACACAGGTTGGGGAACAATGTCCCCAACCCTCAGATTGTAATCTGATGACATGGAGGTAAAAGCCAAGTCCAGTGTGTGGCCTGCACTATGGATGGGGCAAACAACATTCTGAGACAGGTTCATGGAGGCCATGGACACCATGAAATCCAGAGAAGCTCCTGAAAGTTCCTCCTTGGCATGCACGTTGAAGTCCCCAACCACCAAGAGGTGGGGGGACCTCAACAGGGCAGCCGAGACAAACTCAGTGATCTCTGGAAAGGATTGTGCTGGGTTGCGGGAAGCACGGAACACCAGCACAATGCCAAACCTGTCTCGCTGACCCACTGATAAGTGAACGCATTCTAATCCAGGACACACTAATGCCATAGATCTGCTAATATAAAGGGATTCCCTGTAGACGATGGCCACCCCACCCCCCGACCCTCTGACCTGCCCACCCACTGGACCTGAAACCCAGGGGGGCACATCTGGGAGAGGGAAGCCCCTCCCTCCACACCCACCCAGGTCTCAGTTATACATGCCAGGTCAGCTTGCGCATCCACGATAGCATTGTGGAGGATGGGGATCTTATTGTGAACTGACCTGGCATTAACCAGGAGGCAGGACAAGTCAGAGGCACTGGTGGAGTGGCTCCCTGATACGTGGCGGTGGGCAGGGGGATCAGAACGGGGGATTGGCACCAACTGCCTGACCCGAGTTCTTCTAACCCGACTAATCACCCCACTCCGAGCGTACCTCCCACAGCCAGACACCAACAAAATAGTAGTCCCTGCCAGCATGGCGACCGGGGGGGGAAAACCAATAAGTGTAACAGAAGTAAACAAATACAATCAAATAACAGTGGTATAAGGTACAAACAACGGTTTTTGTTTTTTGTTTGTTTGTTTTCAAGTGCTGATCACGCGGCCCCTGGGGCCAGTTCAGTACTGGTTTTATTTCATTTTTTTCTTTATTTTAGGGTATCAACCCAGCCACCCCTGGGGCCGGGTTGACGCTCCTTTTTTCTTATATTATTTTTATTTTATTTTTATTCTATTTTGTTTTACTGCCAACCACGTGGCCCGTGCTACAGCTGTAGCACGTGCCGGTCGGCTTGGTTTTTTTCTGGTCACCCTTCCTGCAGCCAGGAAGACCAGACCTCTGACCAGGAAGGACCAGCACCAGGTAGGAGACATCTCCAGTGCCACCATTAATGAAATGAACCAAACCAAACCAATTTTTTCATGTCATTTCATTTTGTTCTAAATCCACTCTGGGGTTCATTATTTGTTTCGTTATGTAACAAAACGAATAACAAATAATGAAACAACTAAAAGTTCATTTCGTCCCCATCTCTAATATGTATGTGTAACTATGAATAGGCAATATAGAATGTTTTAGTGCCAATCCCTGAGCTGGTGGGAGTGGCTAGTACTTATAAAAAGAGGGAGACAGTGACAGCTGAAGTTCTTTCCTATGTGATAAGGCTTTGATAAAGTTCTCTCCTGTGTGTTAGAGTTTAGATGAAGTTCTCTCCTGTACAATTTAAGTCTAGGCAGCAGAGTGTCTGTGTATCTGCCTGAGGTGACAGCTATCAGGAGCAAGCGTCTGAAACTGACACATAATCTGATTTTGTTAAACAAAGATAGTAACTGTAACAGCAACAGTTTAACAAAGTAATACTTAATTAAATCAGCTAAACTGTTATAATATCAACATTGAATAACCAACTGTAAAACAATACAAGTTATACAGGTTATTTTCAAATATATATACTAGTGTGAAGTTCTTTCTTTATATCAAAAGTTCATACTGCTGCACTTTCATTTGGGGACATTTACTGATTAAAGTAAATGGTGGCAGCAAAATAGTGTTGTAGTGGGATGCCTGGATTGGGGAAACAGGTATAAATTAAATAATTTTATAGGTGACAGCGTCCTCAGTCCAGGATTGACACAATGCTTTCCCTGATATTCAACCTAAATCCAGCTACCTCCAACTTGAACTCATTATTACATGACCTGCACTCTGGGATGATTAAAGCAGATATGTTCCTCTCTTCTCTGTGATAATCCTTCAGATAGTAGAAAAGTGTTATCACATCTCTCTCTTCCCTGTTCTAAGGCTTTTTGTGGTGCCATCTCATCTTCAGAATGACCTTATAATGCTTCTTTTCTTCACAGGCATTCTAAATTTAAACCTGGATGTTTTTCACATTTAATTTTTGTTATTTTCCCATTAAATTTATCATTACGTTGTTTGTTTGCTTATTTATGTGTTTTACTGCTTGCTTATGTAACTTTTTTTTTAATTTAAAAGTTTGGAAATCTGCTTTTTAAAATCTGGCTTTTAAATAATGTTGTATATGCCACCTTTGGTTTACCTGTAGGAGTAGTTTATACAAACTGCTCACAATCTGAGATCGAATCTGACAAGTTCAGGAAGCCAGTTCAAAGTTGACTCAGCCTTCAACCTTCCAAGGTCAGTAAAATGAGTACTCAGTTCACTGAGGGGCAAAGTGTTCCTTGCATAATTATGTTGCAAAGTAAACAGAGAGCGATGGAGAGTGCTCTACCACTATGGATGAAATATGAGTCAAAATAAAACAATAATAAATTAAATTAATCCCTCATCAGCATGCAGGAACAGGAGCTGGGGCTTTGAGAACACTTTGAGCAAGATAGGCTGCTTGTTAAATGTTCTTTGAATATGAAAATAGAGTCCAATAATCATTATCTCTGGGGGGGGTGGATAAAATCCAATTTTTCAGGAAGCTGGACTGAACTTCCTTCAGCTGAACAGGAGCTGAAGCCTAAAATGTTTAGAAGACTCCAGGGTAGGATAGGGTACCATACCACTTCTCACTCTCAACTCTGTAGGATAAAAGAAAGGAGAACAAGTAATACTCTAGTCTGATAGAATACAAAGAAAGAGCATGAGATGAAAATACTAAGATTTGGCAGATGAAAGAAGATGCTTGATAACACTATCACTGAACTGAAAGAACTTGAAAGAGTTGTGCTGCTTCTTACGAGTAAAAACAAATCATCTGGTGGTGCTTAAGTTCTCATCAATTTTAAAATTTGTTCCATCCCTAGTGCAAAACAGAACTTGAAAGTAATGCATTGCAAGCAACTTGTCACATGTTATGGGGTGAGGGGGTGCCTTCAACGAGAACATGCTAAGATTCCTTTTTCCAAATAATGTAACATCTGGAAACTTTTTGGATGACCAAAAGGTATGGAGAGACAATGAAAAAATAGCAATCAATGCAACAAGCAACAGAATGAGTTGCCTTTAAAAATGTAATGTCAGCAATAAGAGATTTGGGGATTTTTGTAATGAATTCCACAATTTATTTCTTTTTCTTTTTTAATAAAAAATTAATGTTTGAAGCGCCAAATAAACACTTTTGTTCTCCAACTCATAGCCTCTTTCACAGCTACTGGCAGGAGTACATCAGAAGAATTATACCTAAACTAAAGGAAATGTCCATCCAGTCCAGCATTCTGTTCTGTAGTACCCAACCAGATGCAGTCTCCACATATACACCTCCTTCCCTCCCTGGTGTATGTGTGTCTATCATGTGCTACAGCCTGTGTTTTGGTGTATTTGTGCCTGTTGAGTGCACACACGTAGACAGAGAAACTTTACAACATGGCTGTGCTTCCCATCAATCATATGCTATCTTGGCCCTTTGGAGAAATTATGAAGTTACATTGTGAAATTTAAAAATGAAATATACTGTAAGCTGCCTTGGGTTTGTTTTAAGAAGGAAGTCAAGATACAAATATTTTAAGTAAAATAAAAATATGAAACAGCAACTCAATGAAATAAAAGCGGGAATTCAAAACAAGACAACAATCAATTAGAAATAAGATAAGGGCCTATCTGCCCTGGAAATGGACAAGAAACCAGGGCTACATGTTTACCCTGACCCTGCCCCATCTGCCAAGTTCCAAAGTTTGTGCTGTCATGTCAACAGCCAGTTCCTGGAAAACAAATACTTGGAATACCCTCACCACCATTAGCCACCCAAGTCTCGCAAGTTTAGGGTGCTGGCAGCAATGGCTGGCCACCTGTGCATCACACCATCCCAACAACAGAATCTCGGGATCCTCCAGTTTGAGATGTCAATAGCAAGACGCAGCAAAGGTAACCTTTGGAATTCACTGCTACTCCATTCACCACCTGTAAAACCTGCCACTGTGCTCTGTTTAACTGCAATATCACTCCTACGCCGCCCATCTTTGCCCCATAGAGCCCTCAGTACGGGATAGGCAAAAAGTACCCACATTCCTTTTTTTAAAAAATGCTGATCAGGTGATATGGGTCCAAAGTTCTTATCTGGTAGTTCTTATCCAAAGTAATTAGCTAGTTTCACACTGAACCCTGAGGGGCCTTGCCTTCACCATAGGCCTGAGCAAGGGTTGGGTCACCTTATATTGCCCCTTTTCCTTCACGGCTCAAGTGAGCCCAGATAGCTTATCTCCCCCTCCAGTGAAGGCAAGCAAATCTTCCCCACTCACACAGCAAGGAATTTCCTTTATTTAAAAAAAAACAAATGAACAAAAACCCCTGGGACAATAGAGGTGTTTGGCGAGCTTCCCTGGGAGAAACATTTGACAAGTAGGCTGGCACAACTTAAAGCATTTACAACTATAAGAACCACTTACCTCTCCTATCATGAAGGTCCAGCCATTGCAGCCTTCAGGTTGTTAGGAAGAAGACTGAAGTCTCAAAGAACCCCAATTACATTTATAAACTGATGGAGTCTGAACTCTCTGTAACAAACCAGGAAAGGGTCCTTGGTGTCCTGGTGGACAGCTCAATGAAGGTGTCAATCCAGTGTGCCGCGGCAGTGAAAAAAGCCAACTCAGTGCTAGGTATCATTAGGAAGGGTATAGAAAATAAGTCAGGAAGTGTCATTTTGCTTCTTTATAAATCTATGGTGAGGCCCCATCTGGAGTATTGTGCGCAGTTCTGGTCACTGTACCTCCAGAAGGATATTATGGAAATGGAAAAAAAGTGCAGAGGAGGGCAACCAGAAGGATTAGGGGACTGGAACATCTTGGGCTGGACCTCTTCAATCTTGAACGATGGCACCTAAGTGGTGAACTGGTTGAAGTGTATAAAATCCTACATGGTGTGGAAAAAGTTGATAAGGAAAAACTGTTTTCCCTAAAGCTTAAAACTAGAACTAGGGGGCACTGCATAAAGCTTTTGGGTGTTAGATCTCAAACAAATAAGAGAAAGTACCTTTTCAACCAAAGGATCACTGTTCTGTGGAACCCCCTGCCAGAAGAAGTGGTGACAGCTGTCAGCCTTGACAGTAGAGAGGGGCACAAAATGCTAAAATAGCATTTCATTTCATATTTTGTTTTATTCAGTTCAGTTCAGGTTCATTTTGTTTCATTTGAAACAAATGTGTTTTTAAAATATTCATTTTGTTTTCCATTTTGTTTTGTTTCGTTTTTAGTGTACTGTGTGTGTGGTGCTTGTGTAACTTGATCAGGCATGGGAAACAGCAAGATTTTTAAACTATTTTTTTTGCCACCCCAAGCACCGATCAGCTATAGCTCGGGCTTGGGATGCCCCCCCAACAAAATTGTTTAAAAACCCCTCCTTTCTCCTCACCCAATCAGCTATAGCTAATTGGTGCTTGAGGTGGCAAAAAATGTTTTAAAATCCCCTGGTTTTCCACGCCCTGTGCATTGTGTGGAAACCGCAGGCTTTTCCCTATAGGAATGCATTGCTTCAATGGATTCTTATGGGAAAACGAAAAATGGAATGGAATGGAATGAAAATTTCCATCTTGTTTCATTTTGTTTTTCTTTGGTGGGGTTGTTATTTGCTTTGTTACATAACAAAATGAATAACGAATAATGAAACAAATAAAAACTTCTTTTTGTGCCCATCTCTACTTGACAGCTTTAAGGATTGGGCAAGTTCATGGAGAACAGGCGTATCAATGGCTATCATTATGGATGCCTAAGGACAACTTCCGGGTTAGAGAGATGGCAGGATATCTCTCAGTGCCATTTGCAAGGAATCGTAAGCAGGTGAAGACATTTGCTTGAGAATACCCTGAAGCAAACAAATGGTGAGCTGCTGTGTGAGGCAGAATGCTGGACTGGATGGGCTGTGGCCTGTTCCAGCAAGGCTGTTCTTATGTTCTTGTGTTCTTATGTTCTTATGAAAGTTGAAACTAAAACCCAGAGCAGATCCACCACAAGGGTGTGCATACTAAAAGAAATGGAATGGAAGAAATTGCTCCAGAAATAAATAAATAAATAAATAAATAAATAAATAAATAAATAAATAAATAAATAAATGCAATTCTAACTTAATGGTGGGGCAGAATGAGCGGAATGAAAAAGAAACAAACAAATGTAATTGCAATCTAAAAATGGAGAATAAAAGGAAGCACTCCAGTCACCTCACAATCAACCCAAAATGAGGTCAGGGCAAGTCAAGCCAAGGAGCTAAGGCAGCCTCAAAATCCCAAAAGCAAAGAGCTTCCACTGATTATTCATACTATATTTTAGAGACTCTGCTCCTTCTTCCTCCGGGCTGTTCTGATTCACAAGCTTGAAAGCCCTCTCCAGGGTACCCATGGCACTGTTAGTCAGAAAACCAAACAAGGTGATTTTGAATATGTGGTACAAAATAAAGGCAACAGATGACAAAAGCATGGATGGCAACAAAATCTGTCACAAATGGTTGTTCATTTTCTCTTCTGCAAAGTCATGGAAGAAATCAAAAAGTGACCAAGAGGTCATCTTCAGTGGGGAGCTCCTCCCCCGCTCGCATTCATTCAAAAGCTCCATTCTTGCTGGCTGCTGTACTGGCCTCTGAGCCGCCAATCTCCACTGAGAATAGTCAAGCTACATGGTTTTTATGGGTTTCTAAGAAATCCAGAGTATTCAGTGGAAGAATTGAAAACATGTATAAGGAGAGAACTGGAGAATAAAATGCAAAAGAAAAAAAAGTGGCCTAATAGGCAGAACTTCTCAAAATCTCGGGCTTTTAAAATAAAAGCCTTCTGGTGTCTTTCCACACTATGCAATGTGTCAGGGAAATGAGTCAGGAGGTATAAAAGGCCAACATGTGTGCCTTTTGTGCCAAAGGGAGGGAAATGTTATTTGTAGAGAAAATAGGAACAAGCTTTCTGCTGTGCACCAATCTTTTCAATCATGTCAAAAACTACTTCACAAAAATAAAACATATCTTGCCTTCCTGCAAGATTCTGGTTCTTTTGGGTCTCCATTAAAACACAGCATAGTGTTTTCAATGGTAGGCTATTCTGCCTTCAAAACGTTTAAACATACAATATGTCTAAAGAATGACCGTCAGGAGTGGGCATAATAAGAATTCCTCTCCAAAGATTTTTCCTAAACAGGCAAGCAGAACCTTTGTTGGCAAACAGAACATCTCCTTTCAGTGGTAATTCTTTTTTCCTGTAATGCTCTTTTACCAGGGCAAGAGAATAAAGTCACTAATTGCTGAAATTTCTGGAGACATTTTTCCCCTGTCCCTCCTTTTAAGGAAATATGGGAAATGTCTTCTACTATATGTATGCTGGGGACGCCCAGTGTTGTGTAGTAGATAAACAGACTGCAGCTCATTCATGAAAGACATGGCTGGGTGCAGCGAGAGGAGCCTTAAATGATTAGGCCTGGGCAACCTAAACAAAGGACAGGAGCTCTTTAGTCTGAATTGAGTCACTCAATCCTGCGGGGTATGAGTTAAAGGTTGAGGGAAAGCTCTTCTCCTCTCTCAAAATAGATGCTTGGGTTCAAATTACCGCTCAGTTACAGGTGTGTAGAATTGGTGAAACCCCTGCAAAAAACATCTTATCTACCTTGTATGGCCTATTAGGGCCACTATAAGTTAGTTCCAACTTGACGACAGATAAGGATGTTGGTTTCTTCTTGCTGTCTCAACCACTGAGTTGATAGAATTACCCTGGGCTTCTCTCTTGATTTCCAGTGCATCTGCCTTTATTTGGTCAGGGAGATTTGTAGTTTTGTGAAGCAAATTAATAAAAACAACAACCTGTAAGATCTTTATATGCAGGCAGATCAGTGTTTAGGACTAGACACCTGCATTTAGCACTAGAGATGGGCACGAAACGAACAATTTTTCATTTCCGTTTTTGTTTTTTCATTTCATTACGCAACAAAATGACAAACGAATTTTGTCTCCAAAATGAAACGAAAAGAACAGAAAGAACGGAAATTTTGTCATGTGTTTCGTTTTCATTATGGCGATACAGTGAAATGTTTTAAATGCTAAAAAAATCACAAAAAATGAAATAAATGGTAACAAAACAGTAATGAAACGAACAAAAACGAAAATGAATTTTTTGCAAACATTTGCAAAAAACGGAATCGAACCGAAACGGACCCTCCAAACAACAAATGACAAACGAAATGCCATTTTTTTTATTCGTGCCCATCTCTATTTAGCACTATTCAATTTTGAAATGATGGCATTCTAGAGTAGACAAGGTAAAAGATTAGCTGCAGACCAAGTCATCCCTTTTGATAGTTGCTATTTTTAATTCTTTTTGTTTGTTTGTTTGTTTGTGTTTGTTAGCTTAGACATCAGTGATCAGTTGAAATCATCATCGTCATCAACTTAGAAGCACAGAGCTGAAAGGGACTCATGGATGATTAAGACGTCCCTTATCAAGCAGGCTCAGTGGGGATCAAACTCCCAATCCCTGCACCCCCCCACCGCCAAATTCCTAAACCACCAAGCTATCCAGCAGTTCTAGCAGCTGCCTAGCCAGAATTTGAAAGCATATGCAAGGCTGTTTTATGTATAAAGCCCACAGGGACTAAGGACCTGGTATTTTTATATATGCTTATCTATACATTTTTGCTGAGGCACCCTAGTGCTCCAATTGAGATTGAAGTGCTGGAGGTGGCCCAAAATATCCAAAAGCACAGGGGCCTAGTCATGGGTCAATACAGGCCCGAGCATATGGGGAAAGCGTTCATCTTAAGTATGTTATTGATGTTAATTTATAAGCTATATAATTGTCTTCTCTTCTTTTTCAATATATTACAGAGCAAGGTAAATACAAATAGTCTTGCAATATGTTTTGACTGCTTAGCATCACTTTAGGCTAGGGTACACATTTAGGCACACATTTTCTTTGAGGAACTTTGTTATCCATGGCAATCAAAAGCTCAAACAGTAAGGCCTAATCCTTTATAAACCTGGTTCTCAGCCACTGGACCTTCCTAAAATGCAAACTCTGAAATACGTTCATGTTTTGTTTTTGTTTTTTTACATGGGAGATAATGGTTGCCAAGGGCTATCGGAGAACAATGAGTGGTTTGTTCAGCGTACACCTTCCTATCTTGGCAACAGACTGCCTACCTTGCCCTACTTTATGGAGCCAGCCTGTTTCCTGGACAGCTGTCCTGGTACTTTTGGCCTTCCTCCAAGTACACAGCTCCTCTTAATGTTAAGCCCAGGGCAATTTTTTCAGAATCTCTTTTGTCATCAGCCCCTTCTTGCCTCAATTCTTTGTTTCGAGGAAGGGCACCAGAACCTGTCTTTTCCTGTTTTTTGTTTGTTTTTTGTTTTGCTTTTAGTCCCCTGTATCTGTTTTTCTTTTCTTTTTTTCTTTTCTTGCTTTTCATGATTCCCCCTCCCCCCCATCCTCAAATTTGTTCTATTAATTTGGGGAAGAAATGGCCAGAATCCTGCTTGTGTTTGCCCAACTTGTTTCAGTTCACTACAGCTAACAAAGGAAGTGCCAATTCACTTTCCGTATACAACTGGGGGGGAAACCAGGTCACACCTTGGCACATGGTTAGCCATGGCAACCCTTACATGAACATCCATAGGTTTCTGGCCAATGTATTAAATTTGGGAAGTTTGCATCGAAATGAGCAGAAATGGACTACCTATACTAGCCTAATGCAATAGTTGTATCTATACTAGCCTAATGTAATAGTTGTATATACTAGCCTAATGTAATAGCTGTGTGCAGAGACAATTGTGTTATACCTGTCATGTAGCTCTTGACTGGGGGTGGGGAGGTGGCGACAAATCTAATTTAGCTCCAGAAAGATCACTGAATATGCAAGGATTCAAAGTCATAAGAGCTAATGATTCAGACTCCTCTGCCTAGATTAACAAATCAGTCATTTTTGTTTTCTTCTACAATTAGTGTTTGCTTTTAAACTCAGAATCTTTCCCTCAAATTTGTAAAGAAATTTACAAATTTACAAGTTCTTATCTATCTTCTCTTTGAGCATATTTCCTCACTCCATTCATTGCTGTTCTACTCCTTCATTCATTCACCTTTTACAATTTACACCTTTCTGTCAGCTCTGACCTTGTTGTTACCTCACTCTGACTTCATAAACATTAAGTGCCATAATCACAGTTCAAGCAAAAAAATTCGCCACCATAAGCACAATACAAACATGAGAAGACTGCAATGACTCGTGGACTAAGGCTGTAGCATTGTCACAGCATATATGTTCTGTCCTGAAACTTTAAGATATGGGTTAGTTATTAAAGAAGATGCAGGAGACATTAACACAATTTGCAACATGATGGGCACTGTACAAAAAAACAACTATGGAAGTGACAAGCAAAATTACTATGCCTTTGCGTTCTTTCTTAATGACCACTTTACTCCACTGTGGAACATGTTTCTTTGCAATTCATGGACATCACAGCTGCCTGTTTATCACCTTATATTCACTTCCTGTGACATCATGAGATACTGTATATCCACTGCTTAATGCAACTCCAGTTTATGGGAAGGCAAGATAGTATAGCTTAGTTGCACTGCAAGTTTCTCCTCCCGTAGGGTTGGCCCCACCATTAGGCACAACAAGACAGGTGGTAAACAGCTGGAAGAAGAGATTAATTGAAAGTTGCATTTACCATATGAAGTATTTCATCCCAGCTCAAGCAGCCTGTCACCCTGACTTTAGTGGAGATACTGTCCTGTTGTAATGATGAAGTAAGATGAAATACTTCTACAGATGGAATTCTAGAGAGTGAAAATCTAATCATTTGCCTCTGGCACCCAGGTTCTCACAAGTACTTACCAACCTGTGGTGCATCATTGAATCAGTCTTTCAAAAAGCTAAAGGCCCAAAGGATGTTGCTAAAAATGCAACCAGAGATACAAGAGTATGGCACTGCTGCAGGTGCTGAAAACCTGGCCTGGTTTTCCTGCCTTCCAGGAACAGTTGAGTATGTGTTCTTGATTTTAAAGAGGTTTAAAGAGACACAATGGGAGAATTTCTGTTTCAGAGCATTGCCATCAGTCCAAAGCCAATGCAGGACATACCATTTTTGTGAATAATTCAGCTCCATGTGAGAAGGAACGAGCAACATGATTAACGTGAAACAAACAACATGCTGTTTCCTTGATTGCCAGGAAATCTGAATAAATGCATTTACAAGCTTCCTCACAAGAGACAGCAGGAAACTTGTAATGAAAGCAAAGGAGATCATATTGGAACAAGGGTCTTATAGTTCCAACAAATATGTGACTTGGTACTTAATGGCAAGCTTTTGTATAAGTTAAAAGACTTTTTTCTTAAATATTCTATAACTCATTCATAGTCATCTCAGAGCCTGCAGGTGGTACTTGGACCATGCAAATGCCAGATTCATTACCACAGGAGTTTTTCTCTGAGCCTCCCATCTTATTCCCTGCAGTTTCTTGTGTGTCTCTCTGTGTGTACTAATCCTTCCATTTAACATGAAGGAACAGACTCTTGAGGGTCACTTCATATTCTTTCCCCTATAGGTTTGCTGGCACTAGTCCAAAAAAGCCTGAAGAATTCATTAAAACTGTTTTCAAAAAAGCAGAGGCAACAGCTAATTAATCTACTCCAAAAGCAGTCAATAGTACAAGCACCAACAAACAAAACCCAAACAACACAGTCTCCCCTCCAGAAAAACCAACTGAAATATGTCTTTAACAGAGCAAATGCACAGCAAATTAATCACATTTTTTAAAAAATAAAGTAAACAGGGAAATCCCCCACACTCACACACAAGGAAAACATTAACAAAATAAAAGTTATACTGTCCTCTTCCAAAGAACAAGAAAAGCAAACAAGCAAATAAAGGCCAAAAATATAACCAGTGCCCCTCCCCACAAAAAAATAAAACTACCAGAATATGGAGAGATTTCTCTTTGTACCACTTCTAAATACCTTCTCTTCTTTCTATCCTGAAGACCAGAGCAAAAAGGAGAGGAGCCACATTCTCATGCATAGGCTATCTGGTAGCAGTACCAAAAATAACCTGAAGAAATCGGGAAGAATTATTTAAAAAATGCAAAAAGGGAAGGATCCAAGATGGAGGCAGGCTGCAAGGTAGGACTAGGAAGCAAATCCAAGATGAAGATTTTCACCATTTTCACCAACTCTCACACTGTCAGGTAAACGACAAATGAAAATTGTGATGAAAATGAAACAAAACGAACAGAACCACGAAAATTGTGTTCGTTACATTTCGTTTCCGTTACTGGCGGCATGCAATGAAATGAGCTGTTTTAAATGTTAAAAAATGTCCTGGACATCCATAAAAACACAGCGATAATTATTTATACTGTCTGATAATACCTACCGGGGGGTTGGGGTCCTTAAAACATGCATTTATGTCTTTTCTCAGATAGCTGTATTTTTTCCTTTAAGGGGAGTTAGGGGACATCGACCTAAAATGGCTCCCAGATGCCTAATATTGATTTCTTGGGTATTAAAACGCCATGGACATCCATAAAAATGCAGCGATAATGTGATAATTATTTTAAATTATTACCTACCAGGGGGTAGGGGTCCTTAAAACGTTTGTTTTTGTCTTCTCCCATGGCGATGTATTTTTCTTTTCCCTTTATGGATGACAAAATGGATGTCGCCACTCCAGCCACAACATGGAGGCAAGTCATGTGATGGGATCATGTAAATTCTTGGACAACTTCAACCAATAGCATGCCCAGGTGGCAGACTGGGCAGGTCTGGCAGCCACAGAGGGCATAAAAAGCTCTGGCAGCCCCCGTCTTCCTTGCAGTCTCTGGTGGGAGTTAGGGTGGGATTGCTGTCTCTGCAACTCTAGCTTCAGTCCTGCAGCCTCCCTGTGTGCGTGTGTGCGTACCTCTCGGTGAGTACCCTCCCCTGCCCCGCAGTGCAGTCACTCTGTGGCTGCCTTGCACCCTGGGCAATGCCCGCCATTGCCTTTGCAGCCTCCCTGCGAACCTAGTCTATACTGTGTCTCTGCCAGCATCCATTTTTTTAGTGTTTTCCCTCTGGTCTGGGGCGTTGGGGGACGCCCACGCACAGAAATTCTTTAAAAGAATTGCGCAAAAAGCGGGTAGAAACGACAAACGAAAAAATGAAAAACGAAAATGATTTTTTTCCAAAAAATTGCAAAAAACGGAAACAAAACTAAACAGACCTCTCAACGACAAACGACAAACGAAACACCATTTTTTATTCATGCCCATCTCTAGTTCCTCCACCTGAAGCAGTCTTATCATGTGCTCCTGTACATGTCTACTCAATTATGTGTCACATTCCATTCAATGGCTTACTCAAGTTTATCCAGTTTACTCTAAGGTAAATGGATGTAGGACTACAGGCTTGATGTTCATTAGAAACACACAAGGCATTTAATACTTGCCATTAATCTGCAGGATGAAAATTAAATTAGTGTGTGATGTCAGGAAACAACCAACATGCAAACGTTATGCATGAAAATATTTTTATGCTTTTCTGTGTACGTAATATACTCAAACTCAATGCATTTTTTTTAAAAAAAGATCACTTTGCTTTCACCCTAAGTGACTCGGAATCTGGTACATTTCTTGCCAGTGAACAGCTGTAGCAACCCAGGGCATATTGGAACAAGCCTCTGACAGTCCCTGGGTGCTTATTCTCTGTGGAGGAGATTACGCAGTTGAGAGCATGCCTGAAAGTAATGCCTGAGATTTCAGAGCAACCTGAGGCTCTTCAAACATGTGCAGGATCAGAATTTCCCCTTACTCTTCTTTAATAATCTACAGGGAGACAATGCCACTTGGCTTTGCTGGAAGTGATAATGAGAAGGAGAAAAATGAGGGTCGCTGTTATGGAAGTCGTTACCAACACCAAGTTTTAAGATTTATGGGGAAATCTGTGTTCCCTCTTAACATTCTGAACAGATTTCCTATAGCAGATGGAGTACCTTTAGTGCCTTTTTATTCTTCTTCTTCAAGTGCCATGTCCTCATAAAACATTGGCGATCAGCATCCTGAACTGGTTTCTATTTAAAGCTGTTCTAAATAGAGCAGCTGTGCTCACTGTGGATCATTAGCTTAAGTTCTTAAGCCAGAATGTTTGTCTATGCCGGGCCATGCTTCCCATCTATTTTCCCTTGAAGGATAACTTGCAGCAGATGGTATTTCTAAATGGAAATTTCTTATTTCCTCTTAATTGATCAACTGAAAACCTAAGAGTCAAAATGAAATTACAAGTTCCCAAACCCACCCCTATTGGATTGACCGGCCCATAGAATCACTCAGATATATGTTTAAGGTAAAAAGAAAAAGATACTGTTTTCTGCAGACTTAACAAAGCTCAAGAGGTGATTAGAAGGAATAAATAAAATAGAAGGGATAAATAAAATTAAAACTAACTAACTTACCCTGTTCTCTCTCACATACCCCACATGGCCAAGCAAAATGGTGGACATAGCACAGAAATACTTAGGAAGTATTCCTGCTTTCAGGCAATCTGGTTTAAAAATAAAAAGTTCCGAATCAAAGAACAATAAAGGATTCTATTTAGGTGCAGCAAGAGAAAAGGCCTCTTAGCCTGGAAAATGAAGGGTTTTGCTAATTGGTCAGTAAGGGACAAGAAAGTAAGCAAATGATGCATTTATATGCAGAATTAGAAGCTAAAGATGAGGATGAAATGAAAAATGATTCACACTTTCTGACAAAGTTTGCCGATTCATCAAAATTTGTTGAGTTGCAATCATAAATTGACTCCCCTGGTGAATATGAATTGGATTTTTAATTCCTTGGGGTATACAATGGTCCCCAAGACACCTAGATTCATCCACTTTAGAGAGAGAAATCCCATGACTCTTCTCTACAATACTTCCAAATTTGGTGAAGATTGGCTTTAGCTGATAAATGACACTTTCCTAGTGTCCCCCATTTGTCTGAAAACCAATCTTCACCAAAGCTGCCTAGATGCCCTAAGCACATCTGATCTCGCCTAATTTCGGAAGCTAAGCAGTACCTGAAGGGGCAACCACCAGGGAATACCAGGTGCTGTAGGTGTCTGGAGTAAGAACTGGCAAAACTCCATGGATATGGAATCACGAAGAGTCAGTCACACACACACACACACACACACAAGATGTCTGAAAACCAATCTTCACCAACTTAGAGGGATTGTAGAGGAGAGTCAGAGGACATCCCTGCAAATTGGGGCCTATAGATGCCAAAGAGAATATTTTATAGCATTTTAAATAGAAGATGAATCAATTCATTGATTCATCAATTCCTCACTACATAGATTCATTGATTTTTAAAATTTGTTTACCCTGACAAATCACAAATCATGATGAATCACCATGTTTTTCTTCATCCTCATCTCTATTAGAAACATTCTGAACAACAATCACTATATGGAAAATGGATAGCATAATGGAAGCGAAATAAAAACAGTTATAAAGACAGCTAAGGAAAAAGACCTTTTAGCATTGTATTCAGAAGGGGGAGTAACAATCTTGTTACCTTTGAGGGAGTGGACATGTCCCAGAATGTCCCCAGTAAAATGTACAGTTACAATTGCCCTTTAAGTTGTCTTTAATGTGCCATATCATTTTGTCTTTTTTAATTGTTCTTTTATTTTTATGTTGTTTTTGTCTTTGTTCTGTTTTTTTAACATGCAATGATTCCACAAACTAACACCGCTACCTCTTCTGCTGCTAAATCTTATTTGTTCAACGTCGAAAATTGGCTTGGAGTAAGTTATTTGTCTATGAACCCACACCAAAACAGGCTGCCTACCTAAAATGCCTTGGTGATGTCTAAAGTAATTGTGTAAAGACATGTGCCTTCAAGGCAATTCTGACATACGGCAACCCTTTTTAGCATTTTCTAGGTATAGAGTGTTCTAAAGTGGTTTACCATTCCCTTATTCTGGGGGTGCCCCGGGACAAGGACTGTAAAAAAAAAAGTATTCTGTCACAAAGGTTACTGCCTAAAACATCACCATCCAGAAATTTCACTCCTAAGCAGTTTTATTTCTTAGAGGGCCTCTTTTTCTGTCGGGGAAGAATGTAGGCTCCTGCCGGGCTTGTCCCGGATTGGGGCCGCTTTGTCGACCCGGGAGCCATTATTCGGCACGAAAGAAGGAGGACACATGACTCCTGGGGTGCGCGGGGATCAAAGCCTTTAAAAGGGCCGCCTGCACACCAGTCCTCCTCTTTCGCATGCAGCACTAGTTTGACAGCACCGGAGTCTATCCAGCGACGTGGGAGGCTTGCTGGGCTCGCGTTTCTGCCGAGCCCTGGGTGATCGTGCGGGTGGGGTGGTTGGGGGAAATTCCCCCATCAGTCTGCGGGTTAGCTCTGGGGTCCGGGAGGTCCCGGTTGTGACCGCCCGCCCGCAGCACTTTCGCCAGCTGACGGGCGGCTGCCTTGCCGCCCACACCTGTCAGTGGCCTGCCCTGTTTTGTCGTGCCCCCCCCCTCATACTCACCATTTTGCTGGCTTGACGGAGGGAGAGGCTCCGGGTGGTGGGGTGTGTCGGTGGCCGACGCGGGGTTTCGGCCCGCGGCATTTGGCCCAGCTGACGGGCGGTTGCCTCGTCAGGCCGCGTCTGCCCATTTAGGGCTCGGCCTGCTTCCCAGCTGTCTGCCGGCCAGGCCTTCGTCTGCGGCCCGGGCGGCCTCTGTGAAGCTGCCTCACAAGCCCTAAGGGGCGATTCTCGGGCATCTCAAAAAAATAAAAAATAAAAAAATAAAAAATAAAAATAAAATAAAATAAAATAAAATAAAATAAATTGCCCGTTTTCGGTCGCGCCTTGCTTGGCGGCGTCCGCTTGCCTTTGCGGCCCCTCTTTTGGGGGCCTTGATCCGGCCTTCCTCCTTTTTGGGCCCTGTTGCCCCGTGCTTTTCGCCCGGGCATCGAGGGATTGGGGGCGTGCGCCTGCTCATCCTTGTTGCCGGCGGCAGCCTCCTCCATGAGGCCTTGCTCAGGCCTTGGAGCTGTAGAGCGCCCCCTGGGCCCTGCTTGACAGCAGGGCTTGTGTCCTTGTCAAATAAAATAAAATAAAATAAATATAAATAAAATAAAATAAATAAATAAATAAATAAATAAATAAATAAATAAATAAATAAATAAATAAATAAATAAATACATAAAGACAGATTGAATTAATAAAAAGCTCTTGGATAGCTGGATAATAAATCAAATAATAACTAATTAAATAAATAAGTTACTGTAAGTAGGGTTTTTAATACATATACAATTTAATTGAATATAATAAGTGGTTCCTCTATGTGGGGAATTTCATATATAATCGGTAGTTAAACTACTATTAATTAATATACGGCACAAATCCAATTTTAATTTAATTTTTCTGGCAATTTTCCATCGGCTTAGGGTACATTGCATGCCATGGGGCCAAAACGTGCCCCGTCGGCCAAGAAAGGCAAGCAGCCTGCGAAACGTCGTGCTCCTGCTCGGCCTGCCCCAGTTATCTCTTCGTCAGATGACGATGATTTGCCTGACCTCCGGCCTACTTACGATAAATTGAGTGCCCTGGAGCAAGGCAGGGCCAGGGAGCAGGGGATGGTTGAAAGTGTTGGTGTGCGCCAGACAGCACGATTGTCTAAATCTCAGAAAATTGCCGAAATTCATCGTATGGCCGAGCTAATGCTTTCTCGTATTTCAGCTCTTGAAGGTGAGCAGGCCGGTTCTTCTAATCAACAGCAGCCCATTGACCTCACCAGTGGCCGACAGTCAACCATGTCCCATGTGGTCGCCAAAGTAGCAAACCCTGATGCACCGGGTCCTTCCACTGGGCGCCAGTTGGTGTTTCATGCACCTGACCAGGTCTTGGACCTATCCTTGTCCGGGAGGGACGAGGGGCGACCTTCTCAAGCTGTCCCGCTTCGGACAGGTGAGTACGCCCTTCAACACACGGGTACATCTGCTACACATATGTGGCCATGGCCGTTAACAAGCCCTGATAGGCGTTTGCTTCCACTCCAGTCATCAGCCACAGGGGTTGCACATCTGGGTCGGGGGGACACGCAGCACGTGGTAGGGGTTAATACTCCCACTGATTTGTCCATGCGGACTTCTACCCCTATAGCACCGCTGGTGGCCGGCTCACCCTCACCTACAGCACCATCTCTGGCTGCTCCTGTGGCCGAGCAGGCAAACCAACGTCAGGCTGCTCCCGTTGAGGGACAGGCTGTTGTTCACGAATCATCACAAGTCCAGCCTCAGCACTTTCCGGATAATGATCAGACAATGCCCCTAGGGGACCACCTGCTGCTGTCCCAGGTGGAAAAAAAATTTTCGGGGTGACTATGTCGACATATTTGATGTGATGAATCGTGAATTCGATGAAGAGAAATTGAAGCATATGCAGGATAAGGACAAGGAGCGCATCAAACGGAAACGGCCGGACCGCTGTTGGGCGAATTGGCTTCCTGCATTTTATATATATACAGCGACCATTGTCTGGGCTAAGCCTGAGAGAGCATATGCCCTTATACTGTATATGGACTTGATTTATAGGGCCTACTCAGAATACCCAGGCTCCGCCTGGCTTTCATATGATGAGGGTTTTAGAATGAGAGCGGCGCTGCGCCCCAACCTGCGGTGGGACGTTCCTTTTGACCCCTTGTGGAGGCGCTTCATGGTTCCTCAACGGGCACTTACTGGGGAACGCACGGATAGTGGTCATTTGATTTTTCGAACTACCCAGTCAAACTCTGCCCGCAGTGTAGCGGGCCAGTCGGTTCAGCCCCGGCTGGTGTGCTGGGAGTTTAACTCAAAGGGCTTTTGCACACGTAAGCCTTGCAAATTTAGGCACCAGTGTGCCAACTGTGTGAGACCTCATGCCTCTTTTGCTTGCACAAGGAGTAGACAAGGGACGCAGCCAATCAGAGATCACGGAGGTAAGATGCAATCCCCAACCGGTGGGGCGCAGCTTTCAAAAGGGAACTAGTCCTGTCAAATTGGAGGCCATGCTGGGTTGGCTTTGCAGCTACCCAGACCGACAGGCTGCTAATTACATAAGGGAGGGTTTCCAATTTGGCTTTAGGATACTGGCCCAAGGGCCCAGACTGCCATATCGTGCAAAAAAATTGAAATCTATAATTGGCATGGAACACATTGTTAGGGCAAAAATTGATAAGGAACTTAGGGAAGGTAGGGTATTAGGACCGTTCACTGAGCCGCCTTCGGAGCGCTACAGGGTGTCTCCATTGGGCATTGTGCCTAAGAAGACTCCGGGTGAGTTCTGTTTGATTCACCACCTGTCGTATCCGGATGGCGAGTCGGTGAATGACATGATTCCCCAAGAGTTGTGCAGTGTCAGGTATACATCTTTTGATGCGGCCATAGGTATGGTACGGAGTGCAGGCACTGGTGCTCTCATGGCTAAGTGTGATATAAAATCCGCCTTTAGATTGCTCCCGGTTCATTCGGATGACATTGAATTGCTAGGGTTTGCATTTGAAGGCGCCATGCCTTTTGGGTGCTCCATTTCCTGTGCCGCATTTGAGCAGTTCAGCTCTTTTGTGGAATGGGTTCTGCGACGTAGGTCAGGCTCAAAAATGGTGATCCACTACTTAGATGATTTTTTAATGTGTGGCCCAGTCGGAACTGATCATTGCAGTTACCTTCTGCACCAGTTTTCAGAATTGACTGAATTTGGCATTCCTTTGGCGGATGAAAAAACTGAAGGCCCGACTACCAAACTTACTTATCTAGGGATAGAACTGGATACTCAGGCTCAGTCTAGCCGATTGCCTGAGGATAAATTGGTAGAATTACGGAACCGACTTCGCTTGATTATGTCTCAATCTAAAACTACCCTGCGTGAGCTTCAGGTGCTGGTTGGACATCTAAATTTTGCCTGTAAGGCAGTGGCTCTGGGCAGGGCCTTTCTCAGGCGTTTCTGCCATGCCATGGCGGGGCTCAAGAAGCTCCGCCATCGACGCAAGCTCATGAGGGGAATGAAATATGATATGGCGGTCTGGCTTGAGTTCTTGGACCATTTTAATGGTGTCTCATTTTGGAGGTCGGAGCTCCTCCTGGAATCCAAGCTACAGGTACATACTGATGCTTCTGGAGCCCATGGCTTTGGTATCTTTTTTCAGGATAATTGGTGTAATGGGACTTGGCCAGACCATTGGGTGGCGCAGGGAATTACTAAGGATTTGACTTTTTTAGAACTTTTTCCTATCGTAGGTGCCTTGTGGCTCTGGGCACCACAATGGGCAAATTCGGCCATTACTTTCTGGTGCGATAACCAGGCGGTTGTGTCAATTATTAATTCACTTTCCTCTCGGTCTGTCCGAGTGATGGGACTGGTTAGGGCATTCACCCTCCGCTGCCTGCACTTTAATATTTTGTTCCAGGCACGTCACGTTCCAGGGGTTCACAACGAAATCGCTGACGCTTTGTCTCGCCAGCAGATGGAGCGGTTTCGATTGTTGGCCCCGGGGGCGCGGGCGGAGAAGGAGGTCCTGCCAGAGGAGGTGTGGAACCTTGGCGAGCCGAAGCCTTTAGGGCTGTCGGCTTAGCCTTGGCACCTGTCACCAGACGTACTTATGCAGCCGCCTGCATGGACTACCAACGGTTTTGTGCTAGGCAGGGCCTTCGCCCTTGGCCAGCTAGCGCTGATCAGCTAACTCATTACACTGTAGATTTACATCGAAAGGGATTGTCCCCTCGAACCATTCAAGGTAAGCTATCAGCGCTGGCTTATTACGTGAGGGCCCAGCGGCTCCCTCACCCTACCAACGACTTTGTTTTGCAAAAAATGATAGAGGGCTGGAATAGGGAGAGGGGCAGGGTTCTAGACGGCAGGACTCCCATTACACCAGGTATTTTATTGCGACTCCATGTGCTATGGCCATCTATTTGCAAGGACGAATATGAGGTGAGCTTATTCCCTGCAGCAACTTCTGTGGCATTTTGGGGGGCTTTCGAATCAGTGAGTTGGTGGCACAAGGTAAGATGGACCCCAGGGGTGCCCAGCTGCATATGGGTGACGTGTCCTTTTTTGCTGACCGCATTGTTCTTAAATTACGGCGGTCCAAGACTGATCAGGTGGGTAAAGGATCCTTTGTTACTCTGGGTCGTTGCTCCCAAAGGGAACTGTGTCCGGTTGAAGCGCTAGGTGCATTTGTAAGCAGGTGGGGTTTTGCTGCTGGCCCCCTATTTAGACATGCGGATGCCCTCCCACTCACTAAATACCAATTTTGGCGAATTACTTCTCAGGCTTTAGAGCAGGCTGGTTTGCAAGCACACTTATTTGGAACGCACTCTTTTAGGATAGGCGCGGCTTCCACGGCTGCAGCCATGGGCTATAATCCATTGGATATCCAGGCCTTGGGCCGTTGGTCATCTGCATGTTACAAAGGCTATGTTCGCCCTCTTTCTGATGGTTAATGGGGGGGTCAGGGTTTTTTTCACTATTTAGTTATGTTTTTAACAGGTCAGTTCGGCAGCCAGCGTCTCCGGGTTGTAATCTGCGGCCATAGCTACATATTTTGGGCGGCGAAATATGCCCAATCCTCCGCTTGGGGCCCTCATCTTAGACTTGGCGACCGCATCCAGGTGGACTGGAGGAGACAGCGTGGAATGACCTGGGATGTCTTCTTTGCAGTTGCATCCCGTTGTGCCTTTGAAGCCCCGATTGCCATTTTGCTTGTCCACCTGGCCGGCAATGACATGACCAGAGCGAAGGGAAAAGATTTAATATTGCGGATCATCAGAGACCTGCGGGCCTTTAAGGCCCTTTTCCCTTATACCCACGTGGTCTGGTCGGCGATGCTGCCACGACTGGTGTGGCTGGGTGCCCATAATCCGATGAGAGTGGATCGGGCCAGGCGATGTTTGAATCATGAAATCGCTGTTGCTATGCGCCAGGGTCTCGGCTCTGTGATTACCCATCCAGATATCAAATTTTCTCGGCCCGAACTCTTTAGGCACGATGGTATCCACCTGAATGATGCTGGCTTAGACAACTTGTTATCTGATTATAGGATGGGCCTTTGCGTCGTGTTAGACGGCTTGGTGGCGGGCAAGGAGCATGCATAGCAGCTCCTGTGCCGTGGCGGGTAGTGCAACTAAAAAGGGGTCAGGACTGTGACGTCAGAACAGTAAAGGCATCTTGAATAGGGTTCTGGGCAGCTGTACAATAGATAATAACATAGGATCAATGGATAGGTAAAACAACCCAGTAGGAAAGTAAATTAAATATCTTAAAGGTTAGGAGCTCGTACAGCTGCCCCAAGTAATACTCGGACCTAGTTTGGTGGTGAGGGCTGCCTTCATGGAATAGCACCCCATACTGGGTCACATTATGGCGTCACAATAATTAAATTAACACCTGAGAGCTGTAAAATAAGTTGCACTACGGCAGGCCCATCCTTTGGCTACAACTTTAGTTTCAGTTATAGCAGTTAATAAAGTTATTCATAAAGTTATTCATAAAGTTATTAATAAAGTTGTGGCCCGATTTAAAACCCAATATTCTTGTGTGGTCTCATTATTTCAGGCCTGGGGGGACAATGTAGGCTCCTGCCGGGCTTGTCCCGGATTGGGGCCGCTTTGTCGACCCGAGAGCCGTTATTCGGCGCAAAAGAAGGAGGACACGTGACTCCCGGGGTGTGCGGGGATCTAAGCCTTTAAAAGGCCCGCCTGCACACCAGTCCTCCTCTTTCGCGCCAGGCAGCACCCGCCCTCCCTCCCTTAGTGGTTATAAGAATGAGATTACCTGGTCGCTTCGGGGCCGAATGGGAATTTTTGACAGGTACCATTATTGGCTACTTGGTGCCAGTGTGTTTTCGCCCATTCCATTCTCATTGACCGTTAGGCAGGGTCTCCTGTGCACTTGGCGGGTAGTGCAACTAAAAAGGGGTCAGGACTGTGATGTCAGAACAGTAATCTTGAATAGGGTTCTGGGCAGCTGTACAATAGATAATAACATAGGATCAATGGATAGGTAAAACAACCCAGTAGGAAAGTAAATTAAACATCTTAAAGGCTAGGAGCTTGTACAGCTGCCCCAAGTAATACTCGGACCTAGTTTGGTGGTGAGGGCTGCCTTCATGGAATAGCACCCCATACTGGGTCACATTATGGCGTCACAATAATTAAATTAACACCTGAGAGCTGTAAAATAAGTTGCACTACGGCAGGCCCATCCTTTGGCTACAACTTTAGTTTCAGTTATAGCAGTTAATAAAGTTATTCATAAAGTTATTAATAAAGTTGTGGCCCGATTTAAAACCCAATATTCTTGTGTGGTCTCATTATTTCGGGCCTGGGGGGAAAAATATTTTGCTCCTTCTAGTGACATGAGTGTTGTGTTAAGTGGGAACAGATAGCAAAAGGATAAGACTTTGCCCCCTTTTAGTTAAGGATTTCTGGGAGGAACTTTACAAACTGCACTTGCCTCAGGCTCTGCTTGAGTCACTCTGATGGAAAAGCTGCCCCTTCTGCTTTAATTGAAACCTGCTTTTTTCTGCCCATGGATAGAGGGTGAGTGACAGGACTTGGCATATCCTGAGGACGGACACTTGTTCAAGCGATTATACTAGAGACAATTTTAGTATTAAACAGCTCAAACAACTCCTGGGGAGATGAGAGAGAAAAATCTCCTTGTCGTATGTCAAGCAGCCTGTGTAGCAAATGTTCTCTTAGTAATCCCAGGTAATGCTTGGAGATATTTCATTCTATTTTTAATGAAGTATGCAGCATTGTACAAAACAACTATGATTTTCCAGTTTAATAAAAAAAAGAAGAGAAGCTTTCTCTAAAGCTTTACCCTCTCTGTTTCCCCTCTTTTCCCCAGAAAGGCTATTGTATAAATACACAGGCTTAGGCCTATGTGTGCAAATAAATTATGGAATAGGGAACATATGTGTTTGATTGTATTCCAGCTGTAGCAGAGTTTTGACATTCTGGTTATATTCTTTGAGCTATGCAGCAGAAATCCACAGATTCATAGGGCAGAATAGCGTTGAGTTCCCCAGAATAACCATCTCTTTTTTATTAACTGGCACTTACAGCCTTAGTAATGTACTCTGAGGGGGGAAAGTGTTTATTTCTTACATTTGAACAGATCAAACAGCAAACTGACAAACATGACTGCTTTCAGCAACAAACATCAGCAGACTCTAGGGAGTGAAAAAGCCATCCCTGTGGATTCGCTGCATCTATCTCTCAAGAAAAAGAAGTCCAGTAGCCATGACTCAACTTCCAGATAAACTCACCTGGGTGACTGAGAATCTTTACGGACATTCAGCAGATACCATATTTTCCCATCTATAAGATGCTGCCTTTTATTAGATGTTGTCCACTTTTTAGACCCCCAAATAAATAAAATTAATAAATCTTCATTGAGGTATCCTCCACCCCCACCACCCCCAATGTTACTTTTAATTTCCCCATTCTAAACACTCCTCTCTGCTTTGGTGAGTTTGTTTTTTGCAGGATTAGGCTCTGTCGGGCTTGAGCAGCCCATTAAGAAAAGCTGTTTCATGCTAAAAAAAAAAAAGTGTGTGTGTGTTTTTCTGAGTTTATTTCTTAATGGACTGCTCAAGCCCGACAGAGCCTGATCCAGCAAAAAAACAAACTCACCAAAGCCGAGATGAGTGTTTAGAACGGAGAAATGAAACAAAACCAGAGGTGGTTGGGGTGGAGAACTCAAGGAAATAGGGAGCGGATCATGCAGAAGCAAACCATGGAGGGAAAAAGCAAGGTGAGTTTGGGTTCTCCTCCACCCACTCACCCCAAAAGTAATTCCATGTATACCACACCCCTTAATTTTTTGTGTCATGATTTTAGGAAAAAGTAGCATGGTATACATGGGGAAACATGGTAAGTGGGACTCTCTGAATTCAGAAGCAAAGGAGGACTGATTGGTTAGTGCTGGGTAGATTGACAGTCACCCAAGCCCAGAAAGGTCCCTCCCAGCCAAACCTATTAAAGTCAGCATATGAGGCTGCAAAACTCCAACAAATCCAGGGCATGCAATGCCAAAGTTGTCCCTTGGAGAATTGAATTCAAATATCTGCATTGCTTCATGAATAGTCTTTACAAGTCAATCTTATTTTCAATTAGAAATACAAATGTGCTATTTCACAAGATTGTTTTGATGATTGAAGACATCATATCTTTTAGCTAGACTAACAGGATTCTTCTTACCCTCTTGTTTTCCCTGCACTGAACCCATTTTTAAGAACAAAATCCGTTGTTTTATATATATATATTTCCATCATTTGACTTTGACTTAACACAAGGTAATTAATGAGAAATATTATAAGATCATCACTTCTGCCTCCTGTCCCAAATATTTGAGTTGGCACTGAGAAGAGTGCCATAGTTATGGAGATGTAGTTATTCATGATTCTTTGGAATTGCATCAGGGAGCATTTGACATTCCCACAATATCTGCATTTACATGACATATCACACTTTTCACTGCTGCCAGTTTATTTTCATTCTCAGCAGCTTGTCCTAAACTTTCTGCTTTATTGTGAACAAAGCTACTATCTGGTTTTGCAGCCTTAAGGCTACAGATCCCTTCATGCCAGAAAACTGAAAACATCTGAGCTCTTCAGGTGAAATGAGTAATTGGTGCTGCTTAAGAAATGCAACAGGCCAACATTGAAAAAGACAGATGTCCCAGGTAGAACCACAATGAAGGGGGATTAGAAAATATATCTACCTACATTTTGTGCTCACATAAAATGTATTTATTACTGGGAAACATACATCCCACAGAAATTATTCCCAAATGCAGAGAAAGGGCTTTCAGAAAGCTAAAAGGTAAAGGTTCCCCCCGCACATGCGTGCTAGTCATGTCCGACTCTAGGGGCAGTGCTCATATCTGTTTTTAAGCCAAAGAACCAGTGTTGTGCAAGTCCATGGCCATGTGGCCAGCATGGCTGAACGCATTTCTGAACACGGAACGTTTACCTTCCCGCTTTTTATGGCGGTACCTATTTATCTACTTGCCTTTACATGCTTTCCAACTGCTAGGCTGGCAGGAGCTGGGGTTAAGAGCGGAAGCTTGCTCCACTGCATGGCACCCAGGATTCAAACCATGGAGCTGCTGCTTTGCAGCTGACCAATTCAGCACTCTAGCCTGCTGAGCCAGTAGCGCCTTAAAAATGAACAGATAGATATATTACAGCTTTATAGCTTTTGTGGTCCTGGAGGCAGTGGAAGATAGGAAGGCCTGGCAAGCTCTGGTCCATGGGGTCACGAAGAGTCGGACACGACTGAACATCTGAACAACAAAGCTTTTGGGGACCAAAGTCCACTACATCAGAGGCATAATATTTTTCCTCACTTGCAGGATCACATGCCAGAATCAAGCAGGAAAATATAAGTAACCCTTCACAACAGCCATGATTGCTAGAATTGTCGCAGGTCATTTCATCCCTGTTTTGCCCCACTGTTGACTTTTTCACCCCTTCTTTATTCATGTGACTGCACATTGTATTTGTATATTTACACATACCTCTCTCACTCACTCTTGCCAACCAAAGGTTAGCTTCATATACATCTGATGAAATAGCCTGTCACACAACAATGTTTTTCACAATGAATCTGTTAGTCTCTAGAATTTCTAGGGTATCTTTCTTCTGGAAGGAAAAGAAGATAATGTCCTGTGGAAGATGGGTCTATTTGAGGGGAAATAGAGCTACTCTGAGGAGGCTTCCTAACCTCATCACTAGAGATGGGCACGACTTGAAAAAAAAAATTTTTTTGAGTTGTCGTTAGTCGGGCCGGTTCCGTTTCAGCTCGTTTCCATTTTTCGCGAAAATTCGCAAAAATTAGTCGGTTTGTTTTTTTGTTTTTTCGTTGTCGTTAGTACTGGTTTGGGGAGGGGGTAGCGGGCTCCTGGAGGGAGCTGCAGGAGTCAGCCAGAGCCACAAGTGATGGACTGGCAGACTCTTTGCACCCGCTGTGTCTCACGTACTTGCATGTAGTGCAATGCAAGTAGATCTGGCTTAGGGTTAAGACGAGTTAGCGCAAGGGCTAGGGTTAGGCTAGTTACGGGTGAGGTTAGGGTGAGTATTGGGGTGCACCTCTGGGTGCCTCTCTGACCCACTTAGAAGGACAGTGTACTGGCGTATGGGTTAGGCTTAGGGTTCAGGTTTGGGCTACGATTAGTAGGCTGTTTTTGCCCGATTGGCACATCCCAGAAGTCTCTGTGGTCAACCTGGCCAAGTGGCCATGCAATTGGTGGAAAATTTGCATGGTCTACTCCCATGGGCAAATGCAAATGCGCAGGTGTAAAAAAATAAAATAAAATAAAATAAAATAAAATAAAATAAAATAAAATCAACAGAGACTTTTTTTGCAAGAAAAACCCACTGCTGCTACTGTAAAAATTCAAGCATTTAAAATAGCTAATTTTCGCGTGTTTCTGTGGTGCTTTGGTGGGGTTTTGGGCAACGATTTCAAAAAAAAAAATGCAGTCGCCATTTTGGATCCCCCCTCACCGCATGGCAAATTGATGCGCCCTCCCAGCCTGGTACAGTCAGCAAAACCTGGCCATGCGATTGGTGGAATGGCTCCAAAACTTTGCATGGTCCACTCCCATGGGCGAGCCCATCATTGCGAATGCGCAGGTGTAAAAAAATAAAATAAAATAAAATAAAATAAAATCAACGGAGACTTTTTTTGCAAGAAAAACCCACTGCTGCTACTGTAAAAATTCAAGCATTTAAAATAGCTAATTTTCACATGTTTCTGTGGTGCTTTGGTGGGGTTTTGGGCAACGATTTCAAAAAAAATATTGTGGTCGCCATTTTGGATCCCCCGCACTGCATGGCAAATGGATGCGCCCTCCCAGCCTGGTACCAGCAGCGCAGCAGTAGCAATAGCCAAGGAGAGGGGGGCGGGGAACCCCCCCCCAAATAAAACACCCTTCTGGCCTGGTAGGTGCCCTCAGACAGTTTTCGCCTACTTTTAGGGCCGGGAATCGGGGTTTTTTTTAACTTTTAAAAAAAATTTTTCTGTGCCGCTTGGCATTGCGCGATCGCCGCGATGCAAGTAACGAGCACGACAAATCAGACCAAATTGTTCGTTCGTCGGTTCGAGCTCGAATTCTGGTGGAGTAATTCCCGTTTCCGTTTCCGTAGAGTAACGGATACGAGTAACGGAAACGGAAACGGGAATACCGCTAAGTCGTGCCCATCTCTACTCATCACACCAATTAATCACCATTTGGACATCACAGATACCACCTGAAAACAGTCTTGAAAACATATGATTTTGGACGTTATGCAGGGTCATGCCTGGTTAGAAGTTTAATGAGGGAACCTGAGGGAAGACTAGAGATCTCCAATAGCTAGAAAAGAAGCCGCCTGAAATCTTAGCCAGCTATTATTATCTCATTCTGTTCCTCTTTTTAAATAAGGGCTTCTTTCTCTATGCCAAGCTTTACGGTGACAAAATATGTATTAATAATATTAACCCATGACCATTTCATTACTGCTATGGCCTGTTTAATATAGAGCAGTGATCAACTTGTAGGAGCAGGTTAGGCAAGATGTGGTATATCTTTCCTGGTAGGAACCACAAGTACAAGATAGTCACGTAGGCCTCATCCCTGCACCTGGATCTGATTTCCCCCTCTAACGTTGGACTCTGCCTTCACCTACATGTCTGCCAGAAATGGCAAGCAGTTCAATGAGAATGAAGATACTTTCAAGAACAGAACATGGAACCATGAACCACAACCCTAGCAAACATTATATCAAGCAAACACAAGAAATCTCCCAGTAGATGCCAAAAAAGAAAAAAGAAAAAGAAAAAAAGAAGTGTACTTCTATGATGTGGAAAAAATGTCTCTATAACTATATGATTAATAAGATTGATCTTATTAAATTTTTCGACTGTCGGTTTTGGTTAAGATTTGCTTCTCCGGCAGGCTGGGATGCAGGAGGATTTTTTATGTCATGTCTGTCCTATTGTGGCATGTTGATCTTGTTTTATTATATTCTGCTGTATTTGATTGTTTGTTGGTTGGCACTGACTGCCCTTGTTAGCCGCTTAGAGTTCTACATGTAGAAGATAAGCGGGATATAAATACAACAATAAATAAATAAATAAATAAAATGTCTGGGAAGATTCTCAGCCATCCAGGTAGCAACATTTAAAATTATTGGGGTGGGGAGGGTAAAATACAAGATGTTAGCTTAATAGGTATAAAGCACTGTAGTTATGATTCATTCTGGGGAAATGCCTGATTAAACAACCAAGTCTCCAAGGATCATTTAAAGATACCCAAGGAGGGGGGCAGGCATATCTCAGGAGGAAGATTATTCTGCAGGCATGGAGCAATTGTAGAGAAAGCCCCATTTGTCATTTTATCCTTGTGGACCCCTTGTTGTGTTAATAGCCTCAAACACCAGGCCTGGGAGGATCAGATATTACAGGGAATACTCATTAGGAGAAGATGCTCTGACAAGCAATTAGGTCCTGTCAGGACATTATAGCTAAAATGCCCAGATAGAGAGTTTTGAAGTATATAATCATAAGTAATTATGAGTCCACCTGTGGACAGAAGAAGGTATGCTTAGTTGTCCTTGAAGGAAAGCAAGAGATCCAAGGACACTGAAAAACAGAGCCTGTAGCAGAGATGGCTCATATTACTAAAAAGGTGTGTGATGATTGGTTTCAAATCTCTATATACTGTATATTGTGAATATGGTACTTCTTTACTTGTCTCACATTTCCTCTGTTCCTGACGTTGATGTTATTTGCTATGACCCTGCTGTGGTATATTCTGAAGTGTGGCTGCCTGTTCTGGAAGATACTGTACCTGGTAGTGCTATTGAATTGTACATATGTGAATAGACTGCAGAAAACCAAGCACACTAGTTTGTCTTCAGTTCTTCTCTACTGTGGGCAATGCTGGAACTCTGCTAAACCATGGTTTGAATAACTCCAGCTCCATGACAGGTCCTAAACCATTTAGGGCTTTCTATGGTATTGTTAAAACTTTGAATTTGCTACAGAAACAAACTGGAAGCCAGAACAAGGAGGCCAGAACGGGAGATATATGTTGGCTTTTTCTAATCCTTGTCAAGTCTGGCTACCGTGTTCTGTATCAGTTGAAATCTCCACATCAGCCTTAAGGGCAGCTCTGCATAGAGAGCATTGCATTAGTCCAGTCTCGAGACTAATGCATGGACCAGCATCGTGAGAGCCCTGGTGTCCAGATAGGGACAGCTGGGTGATCTGCAGCAGATTGGAAGTAGGTGGAATAGACAACAGATGCCACCTTGTACTCCATGGATAGTATAGAGTCCAGAAGAATGCTCAAGCTGCAAATGTCAGTCTGAGCAGGAAGACTCCCACCCCCAAATGAGAGGGTGCTTCCCAACCCACCGACAGTAGAGGCCCCCACTTGCAGGATTTCCATCTTGTCCAGATTCAACTTCATTTTGTTCATCTTCATCTATCCCAGCATGGCATCCAGGCAGCACTCAAGGGACAGAACAGCATCTACTGTAGAAGGTGGGAAGGAGAGAGAGAGCTGGATGTCATCACCGTACTGATGATATGAATTTCCAAAACTCCTGATGACCCCCTGACCCATGGCCTCATATAGATGTTAAATAGCATTGGTGCAGTGATTGGCCCTGGTGGAGGCCCACATTTGAGGGTCCAAGGAGTGGATTCCGTCTCATCAATTTCTACTCTCTGGGGTCGGTCCTACCAGAAGGATTGAAACCACATCGAGGCAAGGCCAACAATATCCAACTCAGAGAGCCTCCTCAGGAGGATACTGTGGTCAATGGTATCAAAGGCTGCCAGAATATCAGGGAGGACCAACAGGGATATTTTGCACCCATTGGTCTCTCAGAGGGTCATATTGTAGGGTGACCAATAGAGATGGGCACCAAATGAAAAATGAAATGCTGTTTTATCATTTTGTTATTCAACAAATTGTTTTGTTACAAAAGGAAATGCTAGAAACTGTTTCATGATTAAATTAAATGAACCACATTTTTGGTTCAGGAAACAAAATGGGGGAGCGTCCTCAAGCTCTTTCCCGTAAGCACCCCAAATTTGGAGAGATTTGAGGTTCAGGGGATCGAGTTATTCAACTGTAAAGAGGATCGCTCCCAGCAGTAACTGGAAGTGCTATGTAGAGATGGGCACAAAACACATTTTTAATTATTCATTATTCATTTTGTTAGCTAACAAAACGAATAATGATCCATCTGATCAAAGGAAAACAAAACGGAAATTTCTGTTTCATTTCCTTTTGTTTTTCATCCCCCCCCCCATCCTACCTTGTCATCGCATCCTCGCCTGGAACTCCAGCAGCCGCCGCAGGCCAGGAGGGGGGGGAGGAAGCCCCGCATTGGGGACTTTAAAAAAAAAAATAAAAATAAAACAAAATAAAACAAAATAAAATAACGTCCCTCCGGCCTGCAGTCCAGCCGGTCCAGCTGTGGGCCAGCTTTTTCGGCCCACGAGCCACTGGGCCAGGAGGAAAAGAATTAAAAAGATAAAACCCAGGAGCAGGGAAGCTAGTGCCTCTCAGCCTGGAGCCACGTGGGCGGTGCTGTAAAAAAGAAGAAGAAGCACTGACCCGAACCCTGGGGCTGCATGGTCAGTGCTGGAAAAATAAATAAAAAACTAAAAACAGGGCATGCGCTGGCTCCAAGGCAGCACCTCTCATCTGTAGGGGGGGGGGGGGAGCTCCCGGCTTCAGGGACTTTTAAAGATAAAAAATTTAAAAAGGGACATGTGCTGGCCCCAAACCAGCACCTCTCGCCTGTAGGGGGGAAAGTCCCTGGTGTCAGGGAATTATTAAAAAAAATGAAAAATATAAAAATATAAAAATATAAAAATATAAATTATATTTTAAAAATTAAAAATGCTGACCTAGCCCCTGGGGCCACATGGTCAGCACTGCAAAATAAGAAAAAAATTAAAAAATAAAAGTGCCGACCCAGCCCCAGAGCTGTGTGGTTGGCACTGGATTTTTTTTTAAAAAAAAGCTCCAACCCAGCCCTGGGGCCGCATGGTCGGCACTGGAAAAAAAAAAAGTAAATAAAAAGTTCCGACCTGGCCCCTGGGGCTGCATGGTTGGCGCTGGAAAAATTAAAAAATGCAAAAATTTGGGGGTCTTCAGAGAGGAGTCCAAAGAAGCTACCATGACATTTTGGTGCCTCTAGGACTCAGGGGAGCCATTAATGTATTGTTCCATTTTATTCTGAAACTTCTTTTAAAATTCATTAATAATGAAATGAAATGAAACTACTAAAGAAAGAAAATGATACAAAATGCTATATTTTCATTTCATGCCCATCTCTAGTGACCAATTCTGTTTCCAAGTTACAGCCTGAATCCAGACTGAAATGGGTTGAGAGCACTGGTTTCATCCAGGACAGCCTGAAGCTGATCTGCCACCACCCTCTCCATGACCTTGATAATAAAAGAAACATTGATATCATCTGCCACCAAGTTCCCTTTTTTTACAGAAGGACCTAATGAGTGCCTCCTTGAGAGACTGGGGAGGAGCCCTTAAGGTAAGAACCATTAATTATTGCCATGGCCCACTTCGTTATCACTGGCTTTTATCAGGTGGTGGTCCAAACATGACAAGGGGATTGTCCAAAGACTGCTTGCCATTGGTCCACTCTCTCCTTACCCAGAGGAGAACACTAAGTCTAAAATATGGATGTGATGGTCATGAGTTAGACCATTGACATGCCCCAAAAAGCCATGGTTTCCAAGAACACTAGAGTTTGTGCTGTGGCCCGTGCCTTGGCATGAATGTTGAGATCACCCAGAAAACAAAGTGTGGGAGATTTCAACAGTGCTACTGAGATAAAGGTTACCAGCAATAGAAGGGACAGCAATGGATCATGGGAAGCATGATATGGCAGTACAATCCCATCCCTAATCCCAATTGACATGTGGACGGTCTCCAGACCTGGGATCACCAGGATAGAGAGATGTACAGCCTCTAATGTATACACACAATGGCTACTCCCCGCCGCCCTTCCAGTCTTCCCTAGTGTTGAATAGAGTATCCAGGTGCACAGATCAACAAGAAGATCCCCCCCGATTCCTGAGGACTTCTTCGGCTAGCGGGGTCGGCGGCTGGGTCCATCTTGACGCCTGTGGGTGTCTCCATCCGCCTGCCTGCCTAATTGCGTCTGCCCCCCCCCCCGCCCAGTCTGCCGTGTACTAGCCGGACTTGCCCACTCCCGTGGCCCATATTCCATCTAGGGCCGGGGTGAGGTGTCTGTTCTGGGGGAGTCGTGGAACTGTGGATGAGGCCCCCCTCCACTGACTCCTGGGAGGACTCGCGGGCGGCAATTAGCCCGTTTGGCCCCATTATGGTGGCCGGGGCTGTCTTCATCCGCCTGTTTGGCGCTGCTGTTCATCGCTGCTGTTCATCGCCTTTTCACCACCGACTTCGCCGCCCAGCCCGGGCAGACCTGTTCCGCTGTTTTTCTTTCAGCTCTCTGGTCTGGCCCTTCTGCTCGCCTTTGTTTTCCTCGCCTCCTTCATGCTTTGGTGGGCTTCGCTGGGACCTCCTCGGATTGCTGCAGCCTGTGTTCCACCTACCCGCAGCCGCCGGGCTTATTTTGCCACCAGAGGGGCCCCGTGGGTCCCTGCTCCTACCCCCGGGTGAGCCAGTTTGGTCCTCGAGGGCACTGGATTGGCCCGGTATGGACGATGGGACCCTGCCGTCCCCACCGATGAATTTGCCGGCGGTGCTCCCACCGATGTTTCTTGGCTGCCACGGAGGGGGTATCTACCCTGGATGGACGGTGGCGGGGGAAATTATCCTCACTTGTCCAAATTGCGGGGGGGGGGGGTCTCAGACTTGGGGCTATGGACTTGGACTCCAGACCTGGGTGGTGGTTTCTGGGCCCCCCTTGTTTCCATTCTGGCATTTCCCTCTGGCATGGGCGTGGGAGGTGGATTCCACTGGCCTCAGCAACATCAGCAGCCTCTGGAGAGGTACTCCACCACGTTGGGGGGATCCTCTGGCCAACGGACCCTATCACTTGGGCCGTTGTCTCCAGCTTCTGAGTTCTTCCTAGTAGAGCTGTTCTCCCCCTCATTTGCCCCCCACTTAGCATCTGTCCTGGCCTGCATGCCATAGAGCACAATTTTTATTTCTATTTTATCTTATTTTGCTTATTATTTTCTTTTAGCTTATTATTTTGCTGTTTATTACTTTACTGTGTATAGTTTATTTCCTTTTGTGTATTAGTGCTTGTTTATCATTGTTTATTGTTACTTATATTTTTCATTGGTTCCTTTTTTCCCTTTTTTTCTTTCTTTCTTTTCTTTTTCTTTTTCTTTTTCTTTTTTTGGGTCAGGTCGCCATGCTGGCAGGGACCCGTATCTCAGTGGTGTCTGGCCGTGGGATATATGATTTAGGCGGAGGGATCGGTCCAGTAAGAAGAACTCGGGCCAGGCACCTATTGCCTGTCCCCCGTTCTGATCCCTTCGCTCACTGCCACGTGCCTGGGTGCCATCCCGCCAGCGCCTCCGACCTGTCCTGCCTCCTGATTAATACCAGGTCAGTTCAAAATAAGACCTCTCTCATCCTCGACTCGATCGTGGATGAGCGAGCCGACCTGGCATGTATTACTGAGACCTGGGTGGGCGCAGAGGGTGGGGCTTCCCTCTCCCTTTTGTGCCCCCCTGGGTTTCAGGTTCAGTGGGCGGGCAGATCGAAGGGCAGGGGTGGAGGAGTGGCCATCGTTTACAGGGAATCCCTTTATGTTAGCAGTTCTGCGACAATGGTGTGTCCTGGGGTAGAATGCCTCCATCTCTCTGCGAGATAAGTTTGTCATTGTGCTGGTGTAACGTGCTCCCCGCAACCCAGCACAATCCCTCCCAGAGATCGCTGAGTTCGTCGCGGCTGCTTTGTTGAGATCCCCCCGCCTTTTGGTGGTCAGGGACTTCAACTTGCATGCCGAGGAGGAACTCTTTGGTGCGGCTCTGGAATTCATGGAATCCATGACTTCCATGAACTTATCTCAGCATGTTGTGTGCCCCACCCATAGAGCTGGCCATACCCTAGACCTGGTGTTTTCCTCCATGTCATCATATTCATGTCTGGGGGTTAGGACGGAGTATTTTGCCCCTGCCCGTGTCATGGTCAGACCATCACCTGCTAAAACTTTCCCTGTCGATCGCCCCCCCCCGCCTCACAGGGAGTGTCGGCCATACATCTGGGCCCGCCCCCATAGGCTTCTGGACCCTGCCAGTTTCATGGAAGCCTTCGGGGAGCTTTCTGGCGGTTTGCCAGACATTCCGGTCGATGCCCTGGTGGATAGGTGGTATATGGGAACCACCGGGGCGGTGGACCGGATTGCCCCCAAGCACCTCCTGCGCTGTGGAGACCGCTCCTCTCTGTGGTATACGGCTGAGTTGCAGTTGATGAAACAAAAACGCAGGAGACTAGAGGTCATTTGGAGGGCAAACCGGATGGAAGAGAATAGGGCTGCTCTTAAGCACTGGCCGCTATCTTCGCGCGATCAGGGACGCTAGAAGATCTTATGTCTCCCTGAGAATTGGCGAGGCCTCAAACCGCCAGGTGGAGTTGTTCTGGGTGGTTCAGGACCTCACCAATCCCAGCCAGCTGAGGCCTCCTCCTAGTGATTTCACTAGTGAGCAGTTCGCAGCCCACTGTATATCTAAAATAGAGGCCATCCATTCCAACTTGCCCCCCAGTTGCTCTAGTCCACCCTCTGAGATCTCTGCGCCCTCACCCCTCCATTCTCCCCTCTTGGATGAGTTTGGGCCAGTGTCTCCGACGGAGGCCTCCAGAGCCACGGCTTGTTGCCGGTCGGCGACCACTCCCTTTGACCTGTGCCCGGCCTGGCTTTATTAAATCTGCCAAAGGGAACATGTCTGAGTGGGTTTCCGCTATTGCCACGGCCTCTTTTAGGGAGGGATGCTTCCCTGCCTGTTTAAAGGAGACCGCGGTGAAACCCACTCTTAAAAAACCTAGTATGGCATTGGACGATTTATCCAGCTATCATCCAATTGCCATTGTTCCCTTCCTGGGCAAGGTTGTCGAGAGGATGGCTGCTGTCAGGCTTCAGTCATATCTGGAGGTAAATCGTATCCTGGACCCCTTCCAGTCTGGATTCAGACCACTTCGCGGAACCGAGACTGCCCTGGTCGCTCTGCAGGATGACCTCCTCAGGGAAGGCGACAGGGGGTGTTCCTCCTTGTTGGTTCTCCTTGATCTGTCAGCTGCCTTTGATACCGTCAACCACAGTAACCTACTGGTCTGGCTTGCGGAGGCGGGAATTGGTGGTCAGGCCTTGGCCTGGCTCCGTTCCTTCCTTGGTGGCAGGATTCAGCGAGTTCAGCTGGGTGATGATTTGTCAGCTCCTTGGACTCTCCCTTGCGGGGTGCCCCAGGGTCAGCAATCTCACCCATGCTGTTCAATGTTTACATGAGGCCGCTGGGGGAGGTCATCAGGAGATTTGGAGTTCGCTGTCATCAGTACGCTGATGACACGCAGCTCTATCTCTCCTTTTCGTCGTCTGCAGTGGAGCCAGTTCGCTCCCTTGATCTGTGTCTGGAGGCCATTCTGGAATGGACCAGAGATAACCGGCTCAAGCTGAATCCGGAGAAGACGGAGGTTCTGTTCTTCGGGGCACACTCGTCTGGTTACAATGGCCCCCTCCCTAAGCTGGGGGGTGTTTCCCTCCAGCCTACGGACAGGGCCAGGAATCTGGGCGTGGACCTGGACTCAGCCCTCTCCCTGGAAGCCCAGGTGATGGCTGCTTCCAGGGCCGCTTTTATCCACCTCCGCAGAATCGCCCAGATCCGCCAGTACCTCGATGAGTCCTCCCTGAGGACAGTAGTGCAGGCCCTGGTGATCTCGAGGATCGACTACTGCAATGCCCTCTACGTGGGTTTGCCCTTGACCCTGGTCCGGAGGTCACAGCAGGTGCAAAATGCGGTGGCCAGGCTGGTGGTGGGTGCCCATAGAGCACATTACCCCAGTCCTGGCTCGCCTGCATTGGCTCCCCGTAGTCCTCCAGATCAGGTTCAAGGTCCTGGTTTTTACTTTCAAAGCCCTCCATGGCCTGGGACCAGAGTACCTGGCGGAGCGTATCTCTCAAAGATCAACCGGGTCCAGACCCATGAGACTGGTGCAGGTGCGCTCACTGAGGGTGGCCACACCCAGAGAGGCGTGGAAATCGTGTACGCGTGACCGCGCCTTCTCTGTGGTGGGCCCCATGCTTTGGAATCATCTCCCCAGTGAGCTACGCCTGACAGAGTCCCTGCCCGCCTTTAAGAAGGCCTTGAAGACCCACCTCTTCAGGGAGGTGTTTGGCGACCTCTCCAGTTAGTTTTTTTTCTCCCTTGCTCCATTATGCATGGGTCTTGCCGCCATCTTGTCCCCTCGCATTAATTATGCTTGGGTCTTGCCTTTCTGTTTAGTGTTTTTATTACCTGTTTTATTGTTGTAAGCCGCCCAGAGTTCCCAGTGGGAAGATGGGTGGGATACAAGATTAATAAATAAATAAATAAGAAATAAGAAATAAGAAGGCTAAGCTTCCCTCTGCACCCACAGAAATCTCTATACAGAGATACTCTGTTATACAGGCCAGGTCTGCATTCTCATCCAGGATCAAATCCAGGATAAACTGGGCTTTGGTCAGGGTAGACCTGGCATTCAACAGCAACAGGGACCGAGTAGAAGGCTGGGTGAACTGGGTACCTTGCACTTGGCAGTTGGCAATGGGGCCAAAACAAGAGGTGGCTTTCAAACATCTGTCAAGTGCTTTTCTGTGTTTAGGGAGCCACAATGAAAATTTGAGAGTTCCCTTTGGCTAAATGCTCTAAGCAGGATGATGGAAAGCACTTTGTGATGGTATATGAGCAGCATGCTTTGCTTGGCTTTATGTCCTGTCAATCACTTTTCAAAGAATTCCAGACACTCTATGATAGAAACAAAGGACATTTATATATTTACAGGCATAGAACTTGTCCTTTACACTTACATTGGTGGACAAGAGGATGTGGAAATTAGGACAGTGAATTCTTTAATCATAATGATAACTTTACAGGGATCACATAATACCTTTATTACAGTGGACAGCAGCTCCACTGTTTCCGGGCACAATTCCACACACACACACACACACACACACACACACACACACACACACACACACACACACACACACACACACACACACACACACACACACACACACACACACACACACACATTTAGGTTCTGATGCTCCCTTCAGCTCCCTTTTGTCCCAGGGAAACCTTAGAAGACTCAGAATTGGGCTGGAGTAGATCTTAAATGTAAGAAATTGCTATCAGATTGGCAGTGATGGTCCTGATTCTATGTGGCAGCAATCCAGCAGCAATGTTTGTTTGTTAAAGGCCTCCCCCATCTCAAAACTCTCAAAGGTTTCCCCACAGCAAAAGAATGCTGGAGAGAGTCTTGGAACCTAAAATGGGAGAGTGCATCACTTTTAATTAGTATAAATCAAGCATTTCCAGAGCCTGATCCAAGCTGTAGCCAAATTTATACAACAGGATGTTAATTTTTAAGAGAAGCTGTTTGTTTTACTCCAGTTGTAGTTCAAATTTCCTGTCTCTATTTTTGCAATTGTTATTCTAAGACCCTGTCTTCCCAATTGTTCTCTGACTGTCAAGATTCTATTAGAGTCCTGGCATAAGTGTGAGTATATTATTCCATCCATTTCTTTATCATAGTAATTATCTATCCTATTTTATGAATGCATTTTTAATTACAGACTACAATGTGTTAAAATTATATGTGATGATAATACACTTTAGATATATCATCCAGAGGAAAAGAAATATATACTCTGGAACCTTAAACCCCATAATATATGGCGTCTACTTCATTTAGTCAGCAGTACCGTAAAAGCTGTCGCCCTACTTCTCATTTAGAAGCTTTGCTAAGAGGGTGTTAAATGCATGTTAATGCATTTCTGCTATCTGTTTAAACGTGTGGCCTGTGCAACTCTCAATATGATGAGCGCAAAAAAACTTAGCTGTCAGATTAAATTTTAATTAAATAATTTAAAAGATAAGCAATTAAACCTGCATGTAACCTGAGTAACACATTAATGCACATGAAAATGTGTTTGTAGCAATATTATGCCTGTAAGCGTGGGTGAGATCTTTTACTAGACCATTAAAAAAATCAAACAAATGTGAAGATGCCATTTTATCAGGTGAAGCACCACCACTTCATGGACAGTGCATAACAATTGTAGCCAAAAGTCTAAAAACTGATGGCGCATATTACTGACATATGGGAAATCTGTGTCCTGCAATGGCTAGGAACTCACAGCCAGCATAGCCACCAGATGAGAGAATTCTGGAAGCTGTAATAGAAAAGGGCAACTTACTCCATCTCATTTATTATCATACTGAGGACCATTATGTGAGCCCTACAGTATATAGGTGTACTCAGATTATGGCTGGATTTATAAACTGTTCCATTCTAGTGTCTACTAGACAAAGTAATATTGTTATATTTTTTCATACCCACACACAGACAGGTTCCTGAAATTCTGTTGCCTATGAGTGGGGAAATAAATTGGATAGGACTCTTCACCCATTTTGCTGGAGGCAACACCAAAGCTTTCATTACCATAAGAACATAAGAACATAAGAAGAGCCATGCTGGATCAGGCCAAAGGCCCATCTAGTAAAGCTTTCTTTATCTCACGGTGGCCCTGCCAAATGCGACTGAGAGCGCACGAGACTAGCTATCCGTGTCCTGATACCACTCCTCTGCATCTGGCCCTTGTAGTACCATGGTATTAAGCCTGGAGATTACACATCTCTATCATGGTTTGTAACCTGTGATGGACTTTTCCTCCAGGAATTAGTCCAATCTCCTTTTGAAGTCATCCAGGCCAAATGCCATCACCACATCCTGTGGCAGGGAGTTACACAGACAATATTTTCTTTTGTCTGTTCTCACTCTCCCAGCCCTCAATTTGAGTGGATGTCCCCTAGTACTGGTATTTTGTGAGAGGGAGAAGAGCATCCCTCTTTCCACTTGACTCATGCCCTGTATTATTTTGTATGTCTCAATCATATCCCCCCTCAGGCATGTTTTTTTCCAGACTAAAGTGCCCCAAATTTCCTCATAAGGGAGGTCCCTGACCCCAGTAATCATTTTAGTTACTCTCTTCTGCACCTTTTCCAGTTCCATTATGTGGCAACCATAATTGTACACAATACTTCAGGCGCGGCCTTATTATTGTTTTGTGCAATGGCATTATAAGGTTGGCTGTTTTATTTTCAATCCCCTTTTTGATAATTCCTAGCATGAAATTGGCCTTCTTCACCCTGACATACACTGGCTAAACACCTTCATTGAGCTGTCCACCAGCACACCAAGATCTCTTTCCTGATCTGTCATGGATAGCTCAGAACCCATGAGTTGATAGATAAAGTATGATTTTTTTGCCCCAATAAATATGCATTACTTTCCCTTTTCCTACACTGAAACACATTTGCCACTTCACAGCCCATTCTCCCACTTTGGAGAGAACCTTCTGGATCCCTTCACAATTTTTGCTGTTTATTACCACACGGAAAAGTTTCATGTCATCCGCAAACTTGGCCACCTCACTGCTTATCCCTGCCTCCAGGTCATTTATGAACAGATTGAAAAGCACCAGTCCCAGGACAGATTTCTGGGGCACACTACTTTTCACTTCTCTCCATTGTGTAAACTGCCCATTGATACCTACTCTTTGTTTCCCCGGATCTCAACCAGTTCTCATTCCATTGCAATTTTCTCAGCAGCCTTTGGTGAGGGACTGTGTCAAAAGCCTTCTGAAAATCAACATAGACAATATTCACCAGTTCACCCAAATCCACATGCCTGTTGACCTTTTCAAAAATTCTAAAAGGTTTATCAGGCAAGACTTACCCTTACAGAAGCCATGCTGATTTTCCCTCAGCAAGATTTGTTCTTCTATGAGGCTTTTTACCATCTTCCCTGGGAGAGACATAAGGCTAACTGGCCTGTAGTTTCCCGGGTCCCCTCTCCTTCCTTTTGAAAAAAATGGTGTGACACCCGCTATCCTCCAGTCCTCCGGCACTGTGGCCATTTTAAGAGACAAGTTGCAGATTACCGTTAAGCGATCCGCAATTTCATTTCTCAGTTCCTAAATAACTTGTTGATCTTCAATTTATCAATTAAACCTAACACATTCTCTCTTTTAACCTGTATTTGATTTAATACTTTAGTCAAGAGGGGTCATTTGGGCAGCAGAATCTGCCCAAGGTCTGTCGTGAAGACAGATGCAAATAAGTCATTTAATTTCTCTGCAATTTCCAAGTCCCCCTTTACCACCCTTATCATCCAGAGGGCCAACCAGTTCTCTGGCTGGTTTTCTACTTCTAACATATTTAAAGAATCTTTTATTTCCCTTTATATTCTAGCCATACGTTCCTCAAAGTCTTTCTTTGCCTCTCTTATCCTTTTCTTACATTTCTTTTGCCAGAGTTTATGTTCCTTTTTATTTTTTCTCATTAGGGGAGGATTTCCATTTATGGAAACACCTCTCCTAGTGCTTTAGAGCTGTCACCCGGGGTGGAGGAGATTGGTTAAGGGAAGACCGCAGCTCGATCTCCTCCGCCCCGTGTGACAACCGGGCAGCTGTCACCTGGGGCAGAGATTGGCTGAGGCGAGACCGCGGCTCGATCTCCTCTGCCCCGGGTGACGGCCGGGCAGCTTTCACCCGGGGTGGAGGAGATTGGCTGAGCCTCAGCCGCAGTCTCACCTCTGCACATGCAGGCAAGACCGTGGCTTGATCTCCTCTGCCCCGGGTGACAGTCTCCTCCGCCTCAGGTGACAGCGGGCAGCTATCACCCGGGGTGGAGGAGATCAGCTGAGCCTCGGCCGTGGTCTCACCTCTGTGCACAGAGGCAAGACCGCGGCTTGATCTCCTCCACCCCGGGTGGCAGCTGGGCAGCTGTCACCCAGGGCGGAGGAGATCAGCTGAGCCTCGCGGGAAAGCCGAGTCCCCCCTTCTCCCCTTTGTATGCAGAGGGGCAAAGGGGGGTCTGAAAGGGATCTTCCCAACCCATGCTCTCTCCCCCACTTTCCCCCCTCCCGGAGCCAGCACCCAGTAGCCGCTAGGTGCTAGCTTCGGGAGGGGAGAAGATTTAAAAAGCCCGCTCTCTCCTCCCACCTGATGGGGTGGGGGAAGAGCGGGCTTCTTAAATCTCCCCCCAGCCCTCCTGGGCACCACTGGTGCCGTCAAGCTGGCCAGGGGAGCGCTCCCATGGCTGCGGGACTTTTCTCCTGGCCGGCTTGCTGGCAGCTCCGGCAGCGCACGGCTCTGGGAGGGCTCCCCGTGGCCACGGGATCGTTCTCCCGGCAGGCTTGCCACCGGCTCTGGCGGTGCCCGGTCCCGGGAGGGAGCCCCTGGCTGCGGGACGGGCCTCCCAGGAGGTTTGCCGCCGGCACTGGCGGCGCCTGGCTGCGGGAACGCTTTCCCGCCGGGTGCCAAAAAATGACGCCCGAAAAACAGAGTGGGCCCCCGGGCCCTGAAAAACAGAAACGACCCAAAGCGGGCCCCAGGGCCCGAATAACAAGCACAAAATGCCATTTTGGCATTTCGTGCCCATCTCTAATGGCTACCAAGGCCACTCTGGATGGTTCACAACATAACAGTTCAATGATAACACATTAAAGAATAACCACAAAGGCATAATAACAAAGCAGAAAATCAAATAAACATGTCAATTAAATTAAACTAAAAAGAAAGACAGCATTAAAAATTAATAAAGTGTGCTAGAATGCATACCTTAAAAGTTGGTGGAACCTCTATGCTCAGTCAATATATCTGGTAATGCCTGTCTAAACATACATGTTTGTGGGATTCACTGCCACAAGATCAGAACCTGATAAGAAACCAGTTGTAAGTAACATATTCATTTAGAATTTTGGGCAATAAGTAGTTCCAATGTGACTTTATGAGAGCATTACTTTAAGATAAAATAATGAAGGGTAAGAAAAGTCATCCACATTGATAGATGGCTATTGCTGGCTCCGCGGACGGCTAGTCCCTCCGTGGAGCCGACTTGCCCCTCGCGAGAATGGCGAGGGGCGAGATAGGACCCAACATCCTGTGGGGGAGGGGGGAGGAGCATCCTATAAAGGGTGGCTCCTCCCCCCAACCAGCAGGCAGTCGCGTTTGGCGTTCCCCACCCACCCACCGCGTTAGGGCTAGTGTGAGTTTACCTGGTCGCCTTTTTGGGGCCGGATAGGAATTTTTGACCCGCACTCTAGATTGGCCATTGAGAGCGGGGATTTTTTGCCTATCCCACACCGGTTCCTCGGAGTTATATGGTTGAAGTTGTGTTATACTTTGGTCACACTATGGCGGTTAAAAGAGGATGGAGGGCACCGGGGAGCCTACAATTGACACTGGAAATCAAGTGCCCCTCCACCACAACACCGCGGGCCAGGAGGTCTCGGGGCTGGGGTGGGGGAGAGCAACGCCTCCCTGCGCTGGGAATCACCCAGATTGGTGGACAACAGAGGCAGGGAGAAGCAAACCAAATTGACTGGCCTGGTTGGTGCTATCGGATGACGGCACCAACCGGGGGTCGCGGCTCGCCCGATGCTGGCTGGTTGGAGGGGTCCCGGGAGACCCCAGGGGTCCAACCAGATAATGGATGCCTGGCCCCTCCTGTTGTTATTGTTGTTGTTATATGTTAATAAAGTGTGGCCCTGTTACCCCCAACATACTGTCTCGCCTGGTCATTTCGAGTGGGGGGGGGCAATGTGTCTGCAGCATACTTTTTCAGAGGCTGAGTAACTGTACATCAGTGGCTGGAGACTATAAGCTAATGACTGCAGCTGCATCGTGTCCTTCTGGCAGAATTTCCAAAGAAAATGACTGGCCACTATGTGAACTGAACGTTGAACAGGATCAGCTTTTGATCTCATCCAAGGCCCCTCTTGTGTTCTTAAATGCACTGATTCTACAACCACACAATGGTAATAAAAGCAAAGAAGGAAGTAAATGGAGGAGAACAAACTAAATCAGATTCACAACCTCACGTGTTGGCTGTTTTAACACGTGTGAATTCAAAATGCAACATTTTGAAGGAACCAAATAATAAATCCTGTAATGATGCATTCAGCAGACTAATTGCATTTGACAAATGGGCTCTGGTTCATGAAAGCTTGTGCCACAATGAATCTGTTAGTATTTAAAATGTTACTGCATTTTAACAATCATTATGTGTCACACAACAATTATTATGATTGTGAGGGGTGATTTAAATAAAAATGGAAAGGGATGACACACTGGTAACTTTTTTATGGATAGGTAATTTAGAAAATCGGTCCTACTGTTTGCTTTATGGTACATCATTGAGTCAGATCAGAATGTCTAGTAATTGTGCCAAGAGAAGAAGGGACATATCAGGACAACTGCATTGACATCAGTCAAATAATAATAATCTACCACTTAGATCTCTATACTCTATATTCAGTCTCTTGTCATCTGCAATTCCATTTCCTCAAATCATTCTGCCTTTATATTTTCCCACAAATGCTATGTACAAACAGCATTTATTTTCAACTATATGTGCTACTCTGTACAGAGGCAATGTATTAAGTATGTCACAACATGATCGGCTCAAACTGCACCTTTATTAGTATTAGGGCTAAACTAGATGCCACATAATACTTGCACCAGGCAATGGTGCAAATGTACATAATCAGGACTACAACAGGAAGCAAAGCATTCAAAAGCCCCACAATAATAGGCTAAGACCCAGATTTGGATCAAGGCTTTCACATGTATTTCTTCTGAAGAGACATACTTGTAATTGTTAATTGTTATTGGACAGATGAACAGATATTAGATGGAATGTAAGTTTTTACTTCATTATAGCGTCCTGATGTTTAAGTACTTTTTTATCTGACACTGGGTTGGACACAGTTTTAGCCCCATTCAGTGCTTAAAATGTGCGGGTGTGACATCCACTGAGGTTGCAGTCCCACCCCCTCCATTGTTACTGCTGTGATGGAAAGATGAGGCTAAGCGCATTAACTTTATCAGCTGGGGACTTCCTGCAGTTTAGGCATATTAGAGTAGATACTGGGAAACCAGTGGAACTTACTGTAAGTAAGCCATGATAAACTGAAATCTGATTGCTTTCATTGGATATGCTCAAGGATAACTGACTAGAATAGTAATTAGCTTACTAATGTCCACAAATAGTATCTGGGTCTTCTAGCAAGTTAGCTGTAGAATACAGCATGTGATTTCTCCCTCATACGTACTGCAGCATTGCAGAACAAGACAGTGAGAAATTAACGCCCTGAACAGTCATCATATCATCTTGTGGAGGGGGGGGTTGGGGGAGGGGTGTTATTTGGTGGGTTTTTGCTTTTTGTGTGCCTGTTTTGTTTTGTTTATCTGCTTTGGTAACCTACAGAAAACATGTAAGATCCCCTTTTTCTTGTGGTTGAAATATTGTAAGGAACACAAAAGTGCTAAAGCCGAAATTAGGACTAGATGGATGAGAAATGTAAGGTTTTAGGTTTAGCTGCCTGACAGAAGGATACATATTACCCTGGTTACTTTTTCTTGTTTACTACAGCCTTGGGCAATGAGGATAGTACAGGTTTATGCACTGATCCCAGGGACAACATTCTTCCTGCCCTTGAATTTATAGTTGTATGCCACCAGATAATAGGTTAATAGCCCTCCTTGATCAAACCGAAGGCCTATCTAGTCCAGCATTCAGTTGCCATCTGTATTCCTGAGGTCTGTGAAAGGTTTTACTGAAGGTAAAATATAGGTGTCCTGACTTGTTATATAAAAATTAAGCAATACTCCCTCAATCTGAGGTGCCTGCCATTGAAGAAGGCCAGCAGGCAAGAAGAAGAAGAAGAAGAAGAAGAAGAAGAAGAAGAAGAAGAAGAAGAAGAAGAAGAAGAAGAAGAAGAAGAAGAAGAAGAAGAAGAAGAAGAAGAAGAAGAAGAAGAAGAAGAAGAAGAAGAAGAAGAAGAAGAAGAAGACCCCCTATGGAACATCAAGTCCAGCCCCTGTCATGGAGGCACAGTGGAGAACTCCCAAGCTCTAGCACTGCAGCCAAAGACCTAACCAAGCAGTTCATGGCCCTCTCTAGTAGAACTTCACATCTGTCTGCCTGTTGCTTCCATTGCTCCATTTTATTTCCTTGGCCATAGGGCTAGACCCTGCAGTCACTGAATAACAACAAAAAGTCTTCTAATTTGATTTACATTTCTAGATTGCCCCCCTCCCATCCTTCCTTTTAGCAACACAGAGATTATGTTCACCTTATCCTTCAGTTTTTAGTGTAAAACCTCTGTTCTGACTTTATTTTATCCTACAATAATCACTGATAATCACAGATAATCACTGATCACAGCATATATGTGCAGTGGTTCTAGTTGGTTTTTGAAACTTAGATTTATATGATCTGAAGAGAAACCAGAGAATGAAACTTAGAGAATAGTCATCTTTCAGGGATGGTAGGCTATTTCCACTGTTTTAATAAAAACCTTCAACAAAATTTGTTTACAAAATGAAAGACTTCATTAGATGCAGTTGCTAAAAATGAATGTGATATTTTTAATTACATTTGTATGGAAGGAAGACTCCCCTAATGGCCTGCTTGCTCCAGAACTCATAAAAATAAAGATCTCTTCTGTTTCTCAAACTCATCTTCTTCATTGTGTGTGTTCCATGGCTGGGTGATTATATCTGGATAGGAAAATTTGTAGCTTCAAGTTTTATTGAAAAAAATATAGGGTAGAAAACCTAAAAATCCCACCAACAAGCTATTTAGAAAGGATAGAATACAGATGTCTCATCCCATTCCTGACCACCTCATTGCCTGAGAATTCCATTGGGATTTGCACCTGCACAAATGTGACTCAATGGTGAGAATGAGAAACTGCATGCACTATGGTATGATACATACATGGTATGATACATACTTTCTGCATGCATACAGACTTCCACTGTATCAGAGTGTTTTGTCACAATTTTTGTTAAGTCCCAGTCAGCCTCCCCACCCTCCTTCACCATCAGTCACGCCCACCACTACATCATCACAGGTTCACAGAAACATTGCCCCTATACCATCCATCTGTGGCAGTTTCATAGGCAAAAGTGTCTTTGTTATCTCAGTAACAGCGCTGTTGATGTCACTAAACAGAGGGAATTACACTAAAAAGCAAGACATGCATTTCTTCATATCTCCACAGTAAACTCCTGCAAATCTTTTTGTAAACCAGTTGCCGTACAACAATTGTGACCCCTCCAGATGGTTTTGGAGTGCAACACACACCATCTTGCACCATGTATTGTGCTGGCTAGAGCTCCTAGAGTACTGTAGTTTTAAAAACATTTGGAGAAAAACAATTGCCCACACTACTCTAAATCAACAACTTCTAGGTAAAGGCAGTGAGGCTGGAATTCTTTTGGCATTCACATAACATTTGTGTACTTGTTGTGGCTAGTTGTGGCCAGTTGAGATGGTTCTGTAAAAGGGCATGTTAGTGAATTAGATACTGTATCAAACTCGTCTCAAGTAGACTTGCTGCTGCCAGGATGGCTACAGCAAAAACTAAAGCCTCCTTCCATAAATGATTGGTTTAACATATCAGAAAAGTTCCCTTTAATTGATTTGCTATAAGATGCAAATCAATTATTTCCAAGGTACAGATGTATTTTATGAGTGATGGGCAATGTTTGATATTTGATTTGAGAAATGTAAAATTTGAGAAATGGAACATTATGGGGTGGTAGTCCTTGCTTACCTGTATCCCATGCGGCCAGAATTAATAAATTGCCTCATTTTTCTTCTTTCTTATTCCATGACCACTTAAGCCAGTGGTTCCCAATCTGGGGGTTAGGAGTCCTTTGGGAGGTCGAATGACCATTTCACAGGAGTTGCCATGAGCCAGTGAAAAAAAAAGGCACAAACGGCTTGGGTCTGGAGGAGGAGGGGGAGGAAAGGGGGGAAGAGTGATAGGTTGGAGAGGATGTCAGACAATGGCACCGGAGGCTGTAATTGGCTGAGGGTGCCTGTAGAGGGAATTTCTCTATGGCACCTGCATCAGTGGCCTACCAAAGGGGGCTTGTGGCCTCTTCCAAGCAGGGCAAGAGGTCACCACAACATGAGAAACTGTATTAAAGGGTTGCAGCATTAGGAAGGTTGAGAGCCATTGTCTTAAAGAAAGAAGGAAGGAATATGGAGAGTTTCATAAAACAAAGGAATGTATTTCAGACCAAAAGATAAATGTCTCCTTTTGGCAACAAGAGATTCTGCAGTACCAATGACCCAGAATACATGGACTGTCATCTGTAAACTCAGCGCTCCTGTTGCTGATAGAATTTCTGACATAGATAATGATGGAGGCTGTGGTGATATGTAGAGCCTGTTCTATTTGATGGATGATGACTAATGTCAGTTCCAAATGAGAGGACAGAAAATCAAACAGAGGTTGCTGAGCATTATTGTTCCATGTCACAGATCTGATGCTACATTTTGAAATCCTTAATGTATTTGAGTTTGAAACCTGAAGCATTAATCTATGCTGCTCTTTAAATGCCACACTTTGAGAGAGTTATTGTACCTCTGTTTCTAGGTGTGTGGATGCATATTATTGTTTCTGTTGTAAATATTTTATTTTATTTTATTTTATTGCTTTATTGATTGCTCTATTATATTTTTAAACCACACATCTACTCTGGGCATTTTCCAGCAATAGAATAAACATGACAAAATCCAAATCTTACCAAGTCCCAAAAGTGTATGTGTGTATATATATGCATGTTAGGGTGGATTCGGGTTTCTTCCCGTGTAGAAATCTGGTTGTTTTGGCGACGTTTCGACGAGGTCTCACTCGTCATCTTCAGGCTGGTGTTCTGGCTTCTTTCTTCTTGAAGCAAAGCGTGATCTCAGTTGAAGTCCTTCTATAAATACTGCTGGGGGTGTGTGGTTTGCTTGCTCTGTTGCTGATTGTAGGTTCGTTTGTTCTTTTGTGATCTGCTGTGTGGCTGAGGCGATCGTTAAGGGCTTAACTGCTGGTGGGTTAGATGGCTGTTTAGAGACATCATGTATGGGTGAGGTGCTGGATGTGTGTCTATTAGCCTTTTGTTTCTTAACGACCTTGGTGATGGGTGTTCTGGCAGCATCCTGGGCTTTGGTGGAGTGGGGTCCTGTGTCTTGTGAATTCATTTTGGTCTGGCTGCGTGTCTGTGGTCTCCCAATGTTTTTTTGGCGTGTGTAAGTGTGCTCCATGTGGTGGCTGGAGTGGGGAGTAGCGGTAGATGGTGCAGTCGTGGTTTTGTTATTGGATGGTGGTTTCGTTTCATCTGTGGGAAGGGTCTGGGTTTGTGTTTGGTGTGGATGGAAGGTGGTGGCATCTTGTGTCCTTTTGGACCTGGTGTCAGTCTTTGTGACAGAGGCTCGTCTGTTGACCAGGGCTAGTTTCCAGATGTCAGGCAAGCGGGAGGTGTCATCACGTTTATTCATGTTGTTTGGGTGTTTCTCTATTTCAATGGCTTCCATGATTATTCGACTGTTGAAGTGTTCAGTTTTGGAGATGAGTTTGGTTCTTTTAAAATCAATTTCATGACCTGTTGTTTTTATGTGCTGGAAGAGAGAGAGGAAGATTTTTCTTCTTTTTTGACTGCGTTCTTGTGTTCTGCGATGCGTGCGCTTATTCTCCTGTTTGTCTGTCCGATGTATGTGGCTGGGCAGACTTTGCATGGTATTTCGTAGACTCCTTGGTTTTCTAGCTCAATCTTGTCTTTGGGGTTTCTTAAAATGTTGGCTATTTTTTGTTCGGTGCAAAAGGCTGTCTTGATATTGTGTTTGTGGAGAATTTTGCTTATTTTGTCTGTGGTGCCTTTGATGTAAGGGAGGAGGGCAGTGCCGTTGTTCTCTTCTGTTTCTTGGTTCTTGGGGGGTGTTTCTTTTTGGATTAGTTTGGTGATGGTGTTTTTTTGGAATCCGTTCGCAATTAAAGCATTCGAGAGAGTGTGTAATTCAGTTTTTAGGTGGTCTTTGTCAGCGAGGCGTTTGGTTCTGGAGATGAGGGTTTTTGCTACGGAGTTGATCTGTGCAGGGTGGTGGTGTGATTGTGCATTTAAGTAGCGGTTTGTATGTGTTTTTTTCCGGTAGATGGTATGTCCTAAGGAGCCGTCGGGTTTTTTGTAGATTAGGACGTCCAGGAAGGGAAGTTGGTTGTTGGCTTCTATTTCCATAGTGAATTGTATTTTGGGGTGTAGGCTGTTGAGATGTGTGAGGAAGTTGTTCAGTTTGTCTTTCCCCGTGTGGCCAGATAACAAAGGTGTCGTCAACATATCTGAGCCAGAGTTTGGGTTTATGTTCGGACTTCTGTAACGCGTTGGTTTCAAAGTGTTCCATATATAGGTTTGCGATGACCGGTGAGAGGGGTGATCCCATGGGTGCTCCTTCTATCTGTTTGTATCTTTGTCCATTGTGGATGAAGTATGTGTTGGTTAGGCAGTGGTTGGTCAGATCTAGGATGTGCTTGGGGGGGTTGTATTTGTTGTGGATAGCTGTCAAGGCTTCTTGAATGGGCACTTGTGTGAAGAGCGAAACAACGTCGAAGCTCACGAGTAGGTCATTGGGTTGTAGGTCTTGTTTCTTTATAATTTCTATGAAGTGGAACGAGTTTTGTACGTATGAAGAGATGGATTCTGCATAGGGCTGGAGTTGTTTGGCAAGAAATTTGGCGAGGTTTTGTAGGGGTGAGCCTATGGAGCTGACTATGGGTCTGAGAGGTGTTCCTTCTTTGTGAATCTTGGGGAGGCCGTAGAGCTTGGGGCATCTGGAAGATTTCTCTCTGGGGATGATGCTTGGCTTGATTTCTTCACTTAAGGGTGAGGCTTTTATTTTGGCTTTGGTGGTTTTTTCCAGGTAGGTGGTGGGGTCTGTGTTCAAAGGTATGTAAGCAGGGTCTTGTAGTAGGTTGGATAGTTTGGCTTGGTAGTCAGATGTGTTCATCACCACTGTGGCATTGCCTTTGTCTGCTGGGAGAATGATTATGTTGTTGTCTTTCTTCAGGTTGGTGAGGGCTTTTTGTTCTTCTTTGTGTAAATTGCTTCTGGGTGGTTTGCTGGAGCAGAGGATATTGGTGACTTCGAGTCTGATTTTGTTGGCTTCATCTGGGTTGATTTTGGTTAGGCTGGCTTCCACTCCGCATATGATGTTTTCAGTGGGGATGTGTCTGGGGGCGACTGCAAAGTTGAATCCTTTGGACAGGACTTTGGTCTCTGTGATGGTGAGTGTCCTGTCTGATATGTTGTGAACTGTTTGTTTCATGGGCTGCTGTGGGGGGTTGGGCTTCTGGCGTTTTTCCAGTTTGTGGAGTTTGTTGGTGTGTATGTCTGTCTTGTGGGAGGTCTCTGTTTCAGCTCTCCAGGCGGCGAGTTGCTTGGATTTGTTCCAGAGTGTTGGGTGGATTTTGTTGCTGAGTTTGAGGTGGAGAGTGAGTAGGTCTCTGTTGGTTTGATCTAGTAGGTATCTTTTCTTGTGTAGTTCGTTTCTGATTAGGGCTAGTTCTGTTCTTTTCAGGATCCTTTCGCTGGATGGGGTTTTTGAGTGGAATTTCAGTTGGAAGCTTGTGGGGATCACATTTTTATCTCGGCAGTTGCGTAGGAATGCAATGTCACATAAGATGGTGGCTCTTCGGACTTCTAGTTTCTCGTAGGTTCTGGTCAGCTGGAAGGTTTCCTCCCCGTAGAGGTCGGATATTTGTTTTTGTAGATTTTCACGGGTATAGGTATGCATGTTAGGGTGGATTCGGGTTTCTTCCCGTGTAGAAATCTGGTTGTTTTGGCGACGTTTCGACGAGGTCTCACTCGTCATCTTCAGGCTGGTGTTCTGGCTTCTTTCTTCTTGAAGCAAAGCGTGATCTCAGTTGAAGTCCTTCTATAAATACTGCTGGGGGGGTGTGGTTTGCTTGCTCTGTTGCTGATTGTAGGTTCGTTTGTTCTTTTGTGATCTGCTGTGTGGCTGAGGTGATCGTTAAGGGCTTAACTGCTGGTGGGTTAGATGGCTGTTTAGAGACATCATGTATGGGTGAGGTGCTGGATGTGTGTCTATTAGCCTTTTGTTTCTTAACGACCTTGGTGATGGGTGTTCTGGCAGCATCCTGGGCTTTGGTGGAGTGGGGTCCTGTGTCTTGTGAATTCATTTTGGTCTGGCTGCGTGTCTGTGGTCTCCCAATGTTTTTTTGGCGTGTGTAAGTGTGCTCCATGTGGTGGCTGGAGTGGGGAGTAGCGGTAGATGGTGCAGTCGTGGTTTTGTTATTGGATGGTGGTTTCGTTTCATCTGTGGGAAGGGTCTGGGTTTGTGTTTGGTGTGGATGGAAGGTGGTGGCATCTTGTGTCCTTTTGGACCTGGTGTCAGTCTTTGTGACAGAGGCTCGTCTGTTGACCAGGGCTAGTTTCCAGATGTCAGGCAAGCGGGAGGTGTCATCACGTTTATTCATGTTGTTTGGGTGTTTCTCTATTTCAATGGCTTCCATGATTATTCGACTGTTGAAGTGTTCAGTTTTGGAGATGAGTTTCATGACCTGTTGTTTTTATGTGCTGGAAGAGAGAGGAAGATTTTTCTTCTTTTTTGACTGCGTTCTTGTGTTCTGCGATGCGTGCGCTTATTCTCCTGTTTGTCTGTCCGATGTATGTGGCTGGGCAGACTTTGCATGGTATTTCGTAGACTCCTTGGTTTTCTAGCTCAATCTTTGTCTGCTGGGAGAATGATTATGTTGTTGTCTTTCTTCAGGTTGGTGAGGGCTTTTTGTTCTTCTTTGTGTAAATTGCTTCTGGGTGGTTTGCTGGAGCAGAGGATATTGGTGACTTCGAGTCTGATTTTGTTGGCTTCATCTGGGTTGATTTTGGTTAGGCTGGCTTCCACTCCGCATATGATGTTTTCACATCCCCACTGAAAACATCATATGCGGAGTGGAAGCCAGCCTAACCAAAATCAACCCAGATGAAGCCAACAAAATCAGACTCGAAGTCACCAATATCCTCTGCTCCAGCAAACCACCCAGAAGCAATTTACACAAAGAAGAACAAAAAGCCCTCACCAACCTGAAGAAAGACAACAACATAATCATTCTCCCAGCAGACAAAGGCAATGCCACAGTGGTGATGAACACATCTGACTACCAAGCCAAACTATCCAACCTACTACAAGACCCTGCTTACATACCTTTGAACACAGACCCCACCACCTACCTGGAAAAAACCACCAAAGCCAAAATAAAAGCCTCACCCTTAAGTGAAGAAATCAAGCCAAGCATCATCCCCAGAGAGAAATCTTCCAGATGCCCCAAGCTCTACGGCCTCCCCAAGATTCACAAAGAAGGAACACCTCTCAGACCCATAGTCAGCTCCATAGGCTCACCCCTACAAAACCTCGCCAAATTTCTTGCCAAACAACTCCAGCCCTATGCAGAATGCATCTCTTCATACGTACAAAACTCGTTCCACTTCATAGAAATTATAAAGAAACAAGACCTACAACCCAATGACCTACTCGTGAGCTTCGACGTTGTTTCGCTCTTCACACAAGTGCCCATTCAAGAAGCCTTGACAGCTATCCACAACAAATACAACCCCCCCAAGCACATCCTAGATCTGACCAACCACTGCCTAACCAACACATACTTCATCCACAATGGACAAAGATACAAACAGATAGAAGGAGCACCCATGGGATCACCCCTCTCACCGGTCATCGCAAACCTATATATGGAACACTTTGAAACCAACGCGTTACAGAAGTCCGAACATAAACCCAAACTCTGGCTCAGATATGTTGACGACACCTTTGTTATCTGGCCACACGGGAAAGACAAACTGAACAACTTCCTCACACATCTCAACAGCCTACACCCCAAAATACAATTCACTATGGAAATAGAAGCCAACAACCAACTTCCCTTCCTGGACGTCCTAATCTACAAAAAACCCGACGGCTCCTTAGGACATACCATCTACCGGAAAAAAACACATACAAACCGCTACTTAAATGCACAATCACACCACCACCCTGCACAGATCAACTCCGTAGCAAAAACCCTCATCTCCAGAACCAAACGCCTCGCTGACAAAGACCACCTAAAAACTGAATTACACACTCTCTCGAATGCTTTAATTGCGAACGGATTCCAAAAAAACACCATCACCAAACTAATCCAAAAAGAAACACCCCCCAAGAACCAAGAAACAGAAGAGAACAACGGCACTGCCCTCCTCCCTTACATCAAAGGCACCACAGACAAAATAAGCAAAATTCTCCACAAACACAATATCAAGACAGCCTTTTGCACCGAACAAAAAAATAGCCAACATTTTAAGAAACCCCAAAGACAAGATTGAGCTAGAAAACCAAGGAGTCTACGAAATACCATGCAAAGTCTGCCCAGCCACATACATCGGACAGACAAACAGGAGAATAAGCGCACGCATCGCAGAACACAAGAACGCAGTCAAAAAAGAAGAAAAATCTTCCTCTCTCTTCCAGCACATAAAAACAACAGGTCATGAAATTGATTTTAAAAGAACCAAACTCATCTCCAAAACTGAACACTTCAACAGTCGAATAATCATGGAAGCCATTGAAATAGAGAAACACCCAAACAACATGAATAAACGTGATGACACCTCCCGCTTGCCTGACATCTGGAAACTAGCCCTGGTCAACAGACGAGCCTCTGTCACAAAGACTGACACCAGGTCCAAAAGGACACAAGATGCCACCACCTTCCATCCACACCAAACACAAACCCAGACCCTTCCCACAGATGAAACGAAACCACCATCCAATAACAAAACCACGACTGCACCATCTACCGCTACTCCCCACTCCAGCCACCACATGGAGCACACTTACACACGCCAAAAAAACATTGGGAGACCACAGACACGCAGCCAGACCAAAATGAATTCACAAGACACAGGACCCCACTCCACCAAAGCCCAGGATGCTGCCAGAACACCCATCACCAAGGTCGTTAAGAAACAAAAGGCTAATAGACACACATCCAGCACCTCACCCATACATGATGTCTCTAAACAGCCATCTAACCCACCAGCAGTTAAGCCCTTAACGATCGCCTCAGCCACACAGCAGATCACAAAAGAACAAACGAACCTACAATCAGCAACAGAGCAAGCAAACCACACACCCCCAGCAGTATTTATAGAAGGACTTCAACTGAGATCACGCTTTGCTTCAAGAAGAAAGAAGCCAGAACACCAGCCTGAAGATGACGAGTGAGACCTCGTCGAAACGTCGCCAAAACAACCAGATTTCTACACGGGAAGAAACCCGAATCCACCCTAACATGCATACCTATACCCGTGAAAATCTACGAAAACATATATATATATATATATATATATATATATATATATATATATATATATATATATATATATATATATATATATATATATATATATATATATATATATATATATATATATAAAGCAATAAAATAAAATAAAATAAAATATTTACAACATATATATATATGACTAAGTAACCAAGATTTATGAGGGGAGGATATGCTGGACTAAAAGTGATATTTGCAATCTGAGGTGAGAACTGCCCAAAGTGACTGCATGCTTCCTGTTAAATTCTGTTTTCAGTTTTAAGAACATAATAATTAGAAACTTACCTGTGTCTGGAAGGAATACAATGTAGTGTCACTGCACAAAAGCAAAAGAGTTAGCCTGAAATCCCGAATAATCTGTCTCAGTATCCAGGGTGAAATCTATTATCAGATATTCTTGCTATGTTAGTTTTATGTAGCACAGCTTGATAATAAGGAAGCCCTTTATTAATCTTGTCAAAAAAAAATTAAGTGAGGAAAATCTGTGTCTTGATTAGGGAGTCTGGGAGAAATCAGTGTTCCTTTGTCGCTTGTTGTATGGAATCCATATTATAATAGCATTCTAAAGTTTACTCATCAATCATAGCACCAGTGCATGGTACAGATGATGCTAAAGTCCACATTTGTGCTGTTAATCTAACTTTGCTCTACATGGTCTTTAGAGAAAAGCAGAGGAAAACATGAAGGTCACTGCACTAACCCAAAGTCATGAATCTGTTTCTTTCTTCAGAAAGCAGTTCAAAGTCATGTTACTGCTTTAATACTAAACAAAGAAATGTTCCAAAGTCTGTAAAAAATGAAAAATAGCAGACAGTGTTTGTACGAGTCCTTTGTTACTTCCAATATCATGGTGTATAAATAACTCTGCTGTAAGGAAGTGACACTATCAGGAGGGAGAGGCTGCCACTAATTAAAGAGTTCTATTTCTGTTGACAGAATATAGCATTAGGCATCCCTAAAACTATATCCTAATTTCAGGATTCTGAAATGGATATGTATTAATGGTAACCAGAACCTTATTGTGGGTTGACAACAAAAGCTGCCTTCCAATGAAATCAGTGTTTGCCAACTTGGGAGTTGTGACCGCCAAGCGAGAGTTTATGCAAATGGGTTGTAATGTAAAAGGGACTTGTAGTTCAAAAAAGTTTGGGAACCACTGCATTAAATGCTATGAGTTTGCCTTAGCTACAGTTCTTGCATTCCAACATGACAAACCAGTGTTCTGTGTTAATTTCCGAGAGGTATACAGATTCTTGGGACTTGTGGTATTTGAATATTCCAATAGAAATTGATTTGATTTGAACCACCCAGACTAGCATGCAGAACTTCTTCTGACTTTCATACTTGCTGAATGTTCTAGAGCAGTTAATTGCTCCAGAATTATATTGAAATGAATTTTCCACTGCATGTCTTATGAGAGGAATATACAGTGTACAGTGGTACCTTGTATAAAGGGATTAATTCGTTCCAAATGAAATTATGTTAAGCAAATTTTCCTTTATACAAATTCCCATAGGAATGCATTGAAAATGGAGTAATCCCATTTTATGTTGTACAGATTCTCCCCATAGGTAATTATGTTAAGCAAATTTCCCCTATCTCCGGAATTTTTTATGTTGTAAAGATTTTATGTTATACAAGGTGTTTGTTATACAAGGGTCCACTGTACTTAGACATGCAGGATATTATGAGAAATATGGCATATGACTTCACTCATTTTCCTGACAATTCAGACTATGGGACACAAGAACTGAGTGAGGATGGCAAGGATAAGAGAGATGGTTTTCTTGAGTGAAAAAGAAATACTGTAGTTTGTTTCTTATAAGTAAAGCACAGTTATGATTTTTCTGTTTTCTGGTGGATACAGCAATAGTCCTCTGAGGATTCTCTTTAAAATATGGAGAAGTCAAGTCTTATTCCCTTTCAAATGAAGATATGTCTGTCAGGGACAAGCTGCTTATTGATTCCTCTTAACAGAGTTACACTCTGGCTGTCTACTGGGACAAAAATCCTCCTGTGGCTGTGGCCCCTGAGGGGGAAAGAAGTGCTCAGTATCTCTAACATCATTTTGATACCTTACCTCAGGGATCACAAGTCTGAAGCAGGAAGTTTATCTTTTACTAGTATGAAGTTCAGGAAACACACAAAGCTCACAATATGCAGTGGCAGCTTTCTTACAAAATATAGGTCACAACTAACAAGACTACTATATTTCCATTTAGGAATCTATACATCTGGTTCAACACTTGCATCTCCATATGTAGCAAACAAGCATTTAAAGTGCCTCAGAGTAAGGGATACTAAACTGAATAGCAGGCTACTTTTGCAAGTTTTAGACACTTGTACTGCACATCCCCAAGGTTTGATTTATCCTTTATAACATTAGTATACAAGGCATTAAGGACATTTGTTTTCATTTACTTTTTTTCTTATACAGTGGTACCTCTACTTACAAGCCACCATTGGCGTTTTAACTGCTGCCTTAGAAATTTTAGATGCGGTCTGCTCTACTTACTTTAAAAAAAAAATTAGATACGACTGCTCTACTTACAAGTTGTTCAATTTATGATCATGCATTCAGAACAGATTAAGCTCTTAAGTAGACATACCACTGTATACATATGCCAACCTTCTCCCAACAAATGGGAGATTTAAAGATTGGATTAAAATACAGTTATACATTAAATTTTAATGAAACTATAAAGCTGATTAAAATATCTTTGAATGATCAAAATATGTAAAAAAATTAAATCCATTGTAGCTAAAAAATAAAATGTACCAAGTTACTTGATAAAAACATTCCATATTTGCATACCTTATCCATGGAGAAAAAGCTGAGGAACTACAATTTTCTTATTCTTGCTCGTGAAGACAGCAAACAATTTCCAGCATTTTCAACTGAAACCTGACACTGATGAACAGTAGAGATGGGCACGACTTGAAAAAAATTTTTTTCGAGTTGTCGTTAGTCGGGCCAGTCCCATTTCGGGTCGTTTCCGGTTTTCGCGAAAATTCGCAAAAATTAGTCGGTTCGTTTTTTTGTTTTTTCGTTGTCGTTAGTACTGGTTTTTTTGGGGGGGGAGCGGGCTCCTGGAGGCACCTCTGTGGGGTGGGTGCCTCCTCTGGCCCGCTATAAAGGGAAAGTGGGCTCCTGGAGGCACTCGTGGGTGCCTCCTGCCACTAGGAAGGGGAAGCAGGCTCCAAGAGAGACCCCTCTACATGGGGGTCTCCCTTCCTCACCTGCTGCTGCTGCAAAATGCTATGCAATAGCCATATGGATATTGCATAACATAATGTGCAGACGTGAGACCAGTGTGAGAGTGATAGGGTCATGCCCGCCCTTCACAAGGCTCCCGCACCACCATGTCTCACACAGAAGGGAATTGTACTTGCTGCGTGTAGTGCAATGCAAGCAAGTAGATCTGGCTTTAAGGTGGCTTAGTGCAAGAGCTAGGGTTAGGCTAGTGACGGGTAAGGTTACGGTGGGCTAGTGGGTTGCACCTCTGGGTGCCTCTCTGACCCACTAAGAAGACAGTCTGTGACGTATGGGTACGGAGTCAAGGGTTAGGGTTATGGCTAGGGCAGGTTTTAGGGGGCTTTTTGGCACATCCCAGAAGTCTCCATGGCCAAGTGGCCATGCGACTGGTGGGATGGCTCCAAAAATTTGCATGGTTGTCCACTCCCACATGGCTGGCCACTTGGCCAGCCCATCATTGCGCAGGTGTAAATAAAATAAAATAAAATAAAATCAATGGAGGACAGAGGAGGAGAGGAGAGACATTTTGTTGCAAGAAAAAACCCACACTACTGTGAAAAATCTGGCAGTTTATAAATTTTCGCGTGTTTCTGTTGTGCTTGTGTGTTTTTGGACCACGATTTCAAAAACAATATTGCGTTTGCCGCCCCATTTTGGATCCCCCGCCCGCACCGCATGGCATGGCGATGGCGACTCGCGAGTCCGGCTGCCCAGGACGGGGGGGAGGCAGGACCCCCCCCTCCAGAAACCACCCCTCCGGTAGGTGCCCTGCGCCCTTAGTCAAGCAGGCATTTTTCCGCCTGCTTTTTTGGCCCGGGAATGGGTGGGGGGAGAGTTTAAAAGTTTTTTCCTGTGCCGTCCGTGCCGCTTGCTTGCGCTTTAATTGCGGCGGTCGGCGGCGAGACTGGGCTTTTTGCTGGCTGCGAGCCTGCGGCGAGTCCCACCAGAGCAGCTCAGGACGGGGGATGAGGGGGGAGGCCGGGGACCTCCAGAAACAACCCCTCTGGTAGGTGCCCTGAGGCACGGCAGGCATTTTCCCACCTGCTTTTTGGCCGGGAACCGGGTTTTTTTAACTTTTAAAAACTTTTTTTCTGTGCCGCGTGTGGCATCGCGCGATCTCGCGATGCAAGGAACGAGTACGACAAATCAGACCAAAATTGTTCGTTCGTCGGTTCGAGCTCGAAGTCTGGGGGAGTAATTCCCGTTACCGTTTCCGTAGAGTAACGGAACCGAGTAACGGAAACGGAAACGGAAATACCGCTAAGTCGTGCCCATCTCTAATGAACAGTATTGTGCAAAACTGCTAAATTTTGCACAAAACCGCTCAATGTGCACAACTGTGTGGAATGTCCCAAATGAGAGCAATTTCGGTTTTGTTTAACAATCTGAAGTAATAAATGGGTTTATTTATTTATTTTGAACATTATTACCCCACCCATCTTTCTTAACAATCAGCTGACCTTTCTGACCTTGCTGTGTTTATGAACATTCTTATTCTCAAAAAGAATGGACTGTAAAAAGATTGACATAGATTACAAAGAATGTGCAATGGAAGAGCTCTTTGCTCTCACTCTCATCTGGAAATAGATCATGTCCTGTAGCTTTTTAATTCCTCATTAAGGCTTCTTGTGGTTCTTAAGGTTAAGATAACCTAAGATGATATTGAGGAATTTATCAAGTATTCTTTTTATCCCTAATTAATAATGATTAGAATATAAATAACATTGACTAAACACTATTGGCTCCAAATCATTTAATTCCTTGAAAACAAATATAATGTATATCTTTCTCTTTCCATTTTCTTTAACATTTATTCCATCATTCTTTAAATGACTAGTAGAATGTCAGTTGAGATGTTGTTGATTCAGTCCTTGTTTGGCTCCAAGTCTGTTTCAGAATAGTATCATTGTTCTCCTTGCTTTGTGAATTAAATAAAGGCAGCAACCCTTACACACATTTATTTGGGTTTAACTCCCACGTTTTACCTTGTGAGATGGGGGTGGGGGTGGATTGGCATCACAATATCAACTTGGTAACATTATCCATTTTGTTCCAGAAGATTGTGTGCTCAGGTGTGTTGAGTCATCCAGGAATAGAAGCATCCTGCTTTCAGAAATTTCCTGATTGTAATGTGGAAACGTTTAGCACGGGGTGTACTTGTATCTTCTGCTCTAATTGAATTAATAGAAACTGACCGCCTGGGAGTATCAAATGGTAGGGGCACTGGAGAAAAGTAAATGTTTTTCTGACCTTCAGGCCACCATTCCAAACAAGTAACAAACAAGGTAACCTAACATTGGCCAATCTGAAATCTTAGCTCAAGGCTGGGAATTTGTGGGCCACAAGGAAGTATCAGAACCGCAGAACTGTGAAGCTAGAAGGGACCCCAAGGATCAGAGTCTAAGCCCTGAAATCCACAACAAAAGCATCCCTGACAGATGGCCACTCAATCTTTGATTACAACCTCCAATGACACAGAATCAATGCTGTATTGCCTTCCTACTTAAGCAGAAAAGGGCAACCAAAGTAAGCCAAGGCACGATGGGGCAAGATTACAAGATTTTAGGCTACTCAACTTATAGAAAATGGTGACTATGAGGAAAATGGTGACAATGAGATGTATTCATTTGTGTGGAGAAATCAAAAGGATGTTCCCTGAATTTTCGAGTGATTGTGACTAGGATAGAATGACGTCCTTCTCCTTCCCCGTTCTCTGAATTTTGTAATTCTTTTGGTGCTCTAGATTTTTTCTTTTCTCTCTCTCTCTCATGCCTCAAACTTGAGTTCTCCCTGCTGGGTCTTGGCCTCCAATTAAGGTCACCCCCTTTATTCCAGTACCACACTAGAATTCCTCAACCTCATCTTTATTTCTGATTTAGGACCCAGGAACCGGGCCAAGGGGGGGAACAGGTTGAAGATCCTACAAAGATAGTCTGGAAGGCTGAGCCCATACAAAAATGTGGAGATTGAACAACATTACTCATAGTTACCATTTTCACCTCAGGAAACTGCAATCAGAACTATGTTAAAAAATGACCAGGCATGATCAAATAGAGATGGCAGGACACTGTCCACAGGTGCATGCAGACCATTGCCCTACACACTGAAGATGCAGTCGATTGGGCAAAGTGGAATTTCGGGATCCAAAAACTGTGGGGAAATTCTAGGAAGAAGAGGAAGAGGCAAGAAGAAATTATCACCATTACTGCAAATGGGGTCGTCCAAGGAAGCGAAAAAGACTGCATGTACTCAGTCCTATGCGCAGTTGAGAATGAAGAACACTGAGGAAACTTCTGCAGAAATATAGCAAAATATTAATGGTCTAGGCTGACTGAATGGAGGAGGAGAAGCAATTTGCACTTCTGATTGTGGTCCTTAGGCACTGTAATATCTGATCTGGGAAGTGATTCCAGGTCATAATAGGAGGTACCTTTTCTGCCCTCAGCCTCAGTGGTCTAAAAAAATCCCAGCAAGTTTGAGATGATTCCACTTAAAAACAGTAGTTTCACAAAGCCACGGGTGAGCTCATGTCCTGCAGGTGGGGTAACAAAAGGCATGAGATCACAGCAATCATTTGTACTGTGTGTGCTAGAGCTGCAATGAAGTAGAAAATATTACTTTTACACTGTGGTTAGAATCATCTTTAAGTGAATGGCATCCCTGAAATGTGTTCTTTTTTAATCTCCTGAAATTTTGTCGGCATTTGGGGCAAATTTCCTGGATTTTGTGCCCATGTCCAGGATGTAGGCAGACAACAGCTGTATTTGTATAGAAACATGTTATGCAAAAGCCCTTACCCACTTTAAAATTTAAAATTATTTTTATGCTGTTGTTATAGAGATAACATGAACCATTCAAGACTTAAGCAGTCTTTAACTGGGATAAATTTCTAAATGCAGCTGTAAGAGCGATCCAAAGGGGCAAAAGAAAAAAAAAGAATGGCACACTGGCTTTAGATTAGAAATAAACCCAAGGGAACAGCACTTGAGAACTGGAGTGTTATAGCTGCAAGCGAGCTTCCCCACATCACCACATAATGGATTTCTCAATGGTGGGATGTGGAGGAGGCCTCCCCAGCAGATCTTAATGACCAGATAGGTTTATATAGGGAGAGACACTCCTTCAAATCTTTGACTCCCAAGCCATTTAGGACTTGGGAGATCACTGCCGAAATCGAAATTCAGACTGAAATGTAGTGGCAGCCAGTGCTAATCCTCCAGAAACCTATGTCCTCTGGATTCTGACAGATGTCCCAGTAATCAATTTGGCTGCTGCCTATTGCACTTGCTGCAGCATCTAAGACATCTTTTCAAGAGAAGTCCCACATAGACTACATTGCAGTAACCGCCAGGGACGAGGGACGAGTCGGCTCCCCTCCTCCGTCACCGCTTCCTTCGCCACATCGATGCGGCCTTTCTTCCGCCGCCGCCACCACCGAGGATGTTGCGGGCGAGTGGGCACTGCCCCGGCAGGAGTTGCGGCCCCTCCTCCTAGCCGCCGCCGCCGGGAACGAGGCGGCCTCCCCTCCTTTGCCGCCGCTTCCTTCACCACATCGATGCGGCCTTTCTTCCGCCGCCGCCGCCACCGAGGATGTTGCGGGCGAGTGGGCGCTGCCCCGGCGGGAGTTGCGGCCCCTCCACCTAAGCCGCCGCCGCCGGGAACGAGGCGGCCTTTCCTCTTCTGCCGCCGCCGCTGTCGCCATCTTGATGCGGCCTCTCCACCGTTGCCGCCGCCGTGGACGCTGTGGGCGAGCAGGCGCTGCCCCGGTGGGAGTTGCTGCCCCGGCGGGAGTTGCGGCCCCTCCACCTAGCCACCCCCGCCAGGAACGAGGCGGCCTTTCCTATTCTGCCGCCGCCGCTGTCGCCATCTTGATGCGGCCTCTCCACCGTTGTCGCCGCCGCCGCCGTGGACGCTGTGGGCGAGCAGGCGCTGCCCCGGTGGGAGTTGCTGCCCCGGCGGGAGTTGCGGCCCCTCCACCAAAGCCGCCGCCGCCGGGAACGAGGCGGCCTTTCCTCTTTTGCCGCCGCCGCTGTCGCCATCATGATGCGGCCTCTCCGCCGCCGCCGCCGCCGTGGACGCTGTGGGCGAGCAGGCGCTGCCCCGGTGGGAGTTGCTGCCCCGGTGGGAGTTGTGGCCTCTTCTCCACTGCCGCCGCCGCCGGGGATGCGGCTGCCTCCCCTAATCCCTCCCCTTATCCCCTCATCCGTGGCCGCCGTCGCTATTTCAACGATGCGGCCTCTCCACCGCGGCCGCCACCGAGGTCGTTGCGGGCGGCCGGGCGCAGCCCCGGTGGAAGTTGCGGCCTTTCCTTTGCCGCCGCCCCCGCCGGGGACGAGGCGGCCTTTTCTCCTCCTCCGCTGCCGCCATTGTGCCCCCTCCATTCGCCGCTGCTTGGGGATGTGGCGGCCTTCCATCGCCGCCGCGGTTGGCGCGGCTTTCTCATTGAGGACTTTGCGACTTCTCCGTTATTGAGACCTCGCTTTGGCGTTTCTCCTGGGGTCTTCATTGCCGCCGCCGCGGTTTTTCCATCTTCCGTCACCCCTGAGAAGCCACTTTTTTCAATTGTTGTCACCTTCTCGGCGTCACGGCCGCTATTGCTGCAGACAATGCGATCTCCACATCGCCGTTGATGCTGCTGCTACCGGGGACTTTGCGACACTGCCTTGGAGGGTCTCTGGATGACTCTGGGGGACCCTGGTGGTTTTTAGCCCTGCCCAATGCTATTAGCTGACCCTGTCCCGTACTCCCTCCTTTCCCCCCCCTTCCGGTATTTCCACTCTGCCCTGGTTTGTGCCCTTTTTTCCTTTTACCTCTTCCTTTATCTTATAGTTTTTTGCGTTGTATTTTTCATTTAGTTGTATCTTTGTATTGCCCCTGTGCTTCTGTTATTGTTAATTGTATTGGTTTTGATTGTTTTATTATTTGCTCCTTTGTCCCCCCCCCTTTTTTTTTGTCCCCTTCCCCTTCCTGGCCACCATGCCGGCAGGGACCCGGATCTCAGTGGTGTCTGGCCGTGGGAGGTACGCTCTGGACGGAGGGATCGGTCGGGTAAGAAGAACTAGGGTCCGGCATTTAAGGCCTGTCCCCCGTTCTGATCCCCTCGTCCACCGCCATCTACCTGGGTGCCATCCCGCCAGCGCCTCCGATCTGACCTGCCTGCTGATTAACGCCAGGTCGGTGCATAATAAGACCCCGCTCATCCTCGATTCTATCTTGGATGAGCACGCCGACCTGGCGTGTATCACCGAGACCTGGGTGGGCGCGGAGGGCGGGGCCTCCCTCTCTCTCCTGTGCCCACCTGTGTTTCAGGTTCAGTGGGCAGGCAGATCGGAGGGCAGGGGGGGTGGCCATCGTTTTCAGGGAATCCCTTTGCGTTAGCAGGTCCGCGACGATGGTGTGTTCTGGGGTGGAATGCCTCCATCTATCTGTGGGTCAGCGAGATAAGTTTGGCATTGTACTGGTGTACCGTGCTCCCCGCAACCCAGCGCAATCCCTGCCAGAGATCGCTGAGTTCATCTCGGCTGCCTTGTTGGGTTCCCCCCGCCTTCTGGTGGTTGGGGACCTCAACTTGCACGCTGATGGTGAACTCTCTGGGGCGGCTCTGGAATTCATGGAATCCATGACTTCCATGAACTTATCTCAGCATGTTTTATGCCCCACCCATAGAGCTGGCCACACCCTGGACCTGGTCTTTTCCTCCACGTCGCCGGATTCGTGTCTGGGGGTTGGGGGCATTTTGCCCCTGCCCGTGTCATGGTCGGACCACTACCTGCTAAAATTTTCCCTGTCGATCGCCCCCCCACCCCGCGGGGAGCGCCCTTCTTACATCTGGGCTCGCCCCCGTAGGCTCCTTATGGAGGCCTTCGGGGAGCTCTCTGGCGGTCTGGCAGACGATCCGGTTGATGCCCTGGTGGAAAGGTGGTATGTGGGTTCCGCCGGGGCGATAGACCGGATCGCCCCTAAGCGTCTCCTACGATGCCGAGGCCACTCCTCCCCGTGGTTCACGGCGGAGTTGCGGTCGATGAAGCAAGAACGTAGGAGACTGGAGGTCATATGGAGGGCAAACCGGACGGAAGTAAACAGGGCTGCACTTAAACAGCTGACTGGCCGCTATCTTCGCGCGATCAGGGACGCCAGAAGATCTTATGCCTCCCTGAGAATTGGCGAGGCCTCGAACTGCCAGGCGGAATTATTCCGGGTGGTTCAGGACCTCTCCAATCCCTGTCAGCTGCGTCCTCCTCCTAGTGATTTCACTAGCGAGCAATTCGCAGCCCATTTTAGATCTAAAATTGAGGCCATCCGTTCCGACTTGCCCCCCAGTTGTTCTAGTCCATCCTTTGGGTCCTCCGGTGCCTCACCCCTCCGTTCTCCCCTCCTGGATGAGTTCGGGCCGGTTTCTTCCACGGAGGCCTCCAGAGTTATGGCTCGGTGCCGGCCGGCGGCCACTCCCTTTGACCCTTGCCCAGCTTGGCTCATAAAATCTGCCGAAGGGAACATGCCAGAGTGGGTTTCGTCCATCGCCACGGCCTCCTTTCGGGAGGGTTGTTTCCCTTCCCAGCTTAAGGAGACCGTGGTAAAGCCCACTCTCAAGAAATCTGGCTTGGCGACGGACGATCTTTCCAACTTTCGTCCGATCGCCATTGTTCCCTTCCTGGGCAAGGTTGTCGAGGTGGTGGCTGCTGTCCGGCTCCAGTCATACCTGGAGATAAACCATATCCTTGATCCCTTCCAGTCTGGATTCAGGCCTCTTCGCGGGACCGAGACCGCCCTGGTCGCTCTGCAGGATGACCTCCTCAGGGAGGCCGACAGGGGGTGTTCCTCCCTGCTCGTCCTCCTTGATCTCTCAGCAGCCTTTGATACCGTCGACCACGGTAACCTTCTGGCCCGGCTCGCTGAGGCGGGAATTGGTGGTCAGGCCCTGGCCTGGCTCCGTTCCTTCCTCCGCGGCCGGACTCAGCGGGTTCAGCTGGGGGATGTTTTGTCGGCTCCTTGGACTCTCCCTTGTGGGGTGCCCCAGGGGTCGGCAATCTCCCCTGTGCTGTTCAATGTTTATATGAGGCCGCTGGGGGAGGTCATCAGGAGATATGGAGTTCGCTGTCATCAGTACGCTGATGACACACAGCTCTATATCTCCTTTTCTACGTCTGCAGAGGAGGCGGTTCGCTCCCTCGATCTGTGCCTGGAGGCCGTACTGGAATGGACCAGAAATAACCGGCTCAAGCTTAACCCGGAGAAGACGGAGGTTCTGTTCTTCGGGGCGCCCTCGTCTCGGTACAATGGCCCCCTCCCTAGTCTGGGGGGTATTTCCCTCCAGCCTACAGACAGGGCCAGGAATCTGGGCGTGGTCCTGGATTCGGCCCTCTCCCTGGAAGCCCAGGTGATGGCCGTCTCCAGGGCCGCTTTTTTCCATCTCCGCAGGATCGCCCAGATCCGTCAGTACCTTGATGAGTCCTCCCTGATGACAGTTGTGCAGGCCTTGGTGGTCTCGAGGATCGACTACTGCAATGCCCTCTACGTGGGGTTGCCCTTGACCCTGGTCCGGAGGTTACAGCGGGTGCAAAATGCGGCGGCCAGGCTGGTGGTGGGTGCTCATAGATACAAGCACATCACCCCAGTCCTGGTCCGCCTGCATTGGCTCCCCGTTGTCTTCCGGATCAGGTTCAAGGTCCTGGTCTTGGTTTTCAAGGCCCTCCACGGCTTGGGACCAGGTTACCTGGCGGAGCGCATCTCCCTAAGAGCATCCGGATCCAGACCCACGAGATCGTCGCAGGCGCGCTCATTGCGAGTGGCCACACCCAGAGAGGCGCGGAGAATGCGTACGCGGAACCGCGCCTTCTCTGTGGTGGGGCCCTCACTTTGGAACCATCTCCCTCCTGAGCTGCGCCTGCTGGAGTCCCTGCCTGCCTTTAAGAGGGCTTTGAAGACCTTCCTCTTTAATGAAGCGTACGGTGACCTTATTAGTTAGTTTTCCTTTTCCCATTTCCCTGATCCTTTTGTTTGCCGCCATCTTGCTGTTTGCCGCCCTTGTTTGGGGGCTTTGCTATTTTTGCTTTTAAGCCTTTTATGCTTTTTACGTTGTTAGCCGCCCAGAGTTCCCGTTGGGAAGATGGTGCGGGATATAAGTTCTTAAATAAATAAATAAATAAATAAATAAATAAATAAATAAATAAATAAATAAACCAGGAGGTTATCAGACCATGGATTACTGTGGCCAAATTGTCCTTGGTCAGGAATGGTCATATCGCTCTGAGCCACTAGGCTCCCTTGACCCTCCAGTGAAAAATAAAAACCCAGAAATATTCCCTTACTACACACCTGTTCCAACAAGGGGGAGTGTGACTCCATCCAGAACAGGTTTCCTACCCAGCTCCTGGATTGGTCACCCCACCCCCAAAAACACAGCACTTTAAAATGGATTCCTATTGGCTCCACTGTAATTTCCACCCTGCTAGCAGCCTGGGATCACTATTTTCAAGCAGATAACATTGCAATTAGAATTTTTTTCTGGGGGCACCCCCTTTGAAGTTGAATAACTTGGGACCCCAAACCACAAATTCTCCAAATTTGGAGGGCTTAAAGGGGAGAGTCCAAATTTGGTGCCTCTAGGACCCAGAGGAGCCATTTTACACAGAAACAAATTGGTTCATTTTAAACGGAAGAAAAAATACCAGTTCATTGTGTTACTAAATGCTGCTTCCCTGTTTCGTTTCGTTTCGTTTCGTTTCGTTAGCTAACAAAATGACAAAACAGCATTTTGTTTTTCACTTGATGCCCATCCCTAATTTATATGCCTTTTTTAAAAAAAACATTTAGTCCAAAAATACATAATACCACTTATTTCCTGGTTGTTCCTGTAGGTCTTTTAAAGGTAATGAAACAATATTTTCCATTATTTATGAATATATTTACTTCATAACTGGAGATGCAAAGAAATCTTGCTACCAGTGAGATCGTAGGCAAGGCTTAGCATCTCAACCTGGTGAGCCAGCATTCTAGGAATGCTCTGAACCCCCTCAAAAGATATAACCAACACAAGACCATTTTATTCCACTTTCAGCAATTTCTGCAAAAATAAACTCTTCATAAAACTTTGTGCAGAAAACTCGTCATTTCTGCATAGACACATCTCATTAGCAGAATCTGTTCTCACATCAGGTTCTTTGATTTTAACATAAATCCATGAAAGGATGTAAATGGTATTCAATCAGTGTGTAGAAGACATAGTTAACTGCAATAATTAGGAGATAAAGAGGGATACCAGAAAGAACCTCTGAGAATATTCAAAACTGAAATATATGTCTGAGATCTAAGCCAATGGATAAGAAATCTAAAAACTGGGGGAAGAAAATAGCAATATAACTCGGTTTGGAAATTCTTGAAACATCATGAGCCAAACAGTCTAGTCACTACTTTGAAAATTTAACCAAGATTTTGGATGGGTAGAAAGGAGCACCAGAGCATGGCTTTTAAGCTGGTTGTCCATTCTGATTGCTTCCTGGCAATTCGGGAGGTTGTGATATGGTCATGATCCAACTTAAAGGAAATGTAATGAGGCAGGAGCTCTTTTTAATACTTTAGACCACAAGGATATTCATATCTAAAATTCCAACATAAATTAAAGATCTAGCTTTCCAACAGCATGCATGAATGATGGAATAAAATTACAGTAGAGCAGAATCTAGCCTGAGGCCTAAATGAAATCAAAAGAAAACATGATGCTATTCCCTAAATGTTACTGGTGGTCTCATAATTTAACTACATATATAAATTAATGGCATGGGTGGGAGGTTAAAAGTAACATGTTTTCTCCCTCAGTTTTGAACATTAAAATAGCAATTGTGTTTGAACTAAATAAAGCTCCCTTTACCTTGAACTGAACTTGAACTGAATCCTTTTCTTTCAACACATGAATCACTGTATCCGTTCAACAAAACTCAAGTCATTTTCAGTGCTATAATTGAATCACAGGGACACTCAGATCTCATATCAAACATGCAGTTCCCTCGAGAACAATAAGGAAACAATCTGAACTGCAGCTTTAGGTTAATGGCACCATGATAATCTAAGCAGCAAAGCTTCAGCTACCTCTATTTAATGCTTAACTACGTAGACCACACATTGCCTCCCTCTACTTGTAAAGCAGTCATTTTGTGCGATAAAACACATTGGCAACCACAATGCAGATATACAATGCATATCTTCCTTGTCTATGAAGAATCGAAGTGTGGCCATTCTCTGGCACAGGAGTTTCTTCACAACCCCTTGGCTGAAATCATGTTGCTTTGTGTAGTACATTGCAGAAGAGTTAACCCTGTGAATCACTGAGCATTAGTGAGTCACTTCCTCCATATATTCATTTGATTCAAAAGGGCCTACTCTAGAGCCACTGCACTAAAATAAGTCACCAACTCCCCGCCCACTCATTCAGCAGGTCTAGTCTAATGTCAGCTAGTACACTAAAATACAATATTTCTGTCACTGACAGAATTTAATGAAATACAAGTATGAGGGATGGGGTTTTACATATGGACATGTAGGGATTTTTTTAAACTTCTGTTTCCATAATTTGTTCAGAATCTCCCAGCAAGAATTCTAGAAAGGAGAATACAAAACAGTACAATTTGAAGCAGCTCCCCAGCTCCTGTTTATGCACTTTAGAGCTCCTTTGCAAAAGGCAAGTGCCTTGGAGGACCTAAAAGATGTAATGTGTATGGGGAACACAATGGAAAGTCCCATCCCTACATATATATCCCTCATGTGGAAATGAGAGCTGATTCAAATAATCAGTAGAACAGCAGTTATGATCCATGTCATTTCTGGTAGGATTACTTTTGAGTGGATGAAATTCAATGATATTTTTTTTAAAAAAAAGTCAAATCACAATTTAAATTTAAATATATTTAATTTAAATCGTTTAAAAACATTTTTAAACTTTGAATTGTAATTTAAATCAACTTGATTCAAATCAAATCCACTCTAAATTACTTATTTAAAAGATCCTCACCACCTATCTCTATGCATATATAAAATGAGCATCATATGAAGCAGCCCCCAAACCTTTCTGCCCATAATGTAGCCAAATGTAAAGTAATGCATATCGGGGCAAAAAATCCAAACTTTATCTATCAACTCATGGGCTCTGAGCTATCTGTGACGGATCAGGAAAGAGATCTTGGTGTGCTGGTGGACAGCTCCATGAAGGTGTCTACCCAGTGTATAGCAGCGGTGAAGAAGGCTAATTCCATGCTAGGGATTATCAAAAAGGGGACTGAAAATAAAACAGCCAACATTATAATGCCATTATACAAAACAATAGTAAGGCCGCACCTGAAGTATTGTGTACAATTCTGGCCACTGCATCTCAAAAAAGATATAGTGGAACTGGAAAAGGTGCAAAGGAGAGTGACTAAAATGTTTATTGGGCTGGGGCACCTCCCTTATGAGGAAAGGCTAAAACATTTGGGGCTCTTTAGTCTGGAAAAAAGGCACCTGAGGAGGGATATTATTGAGAAGTACAAAATAATGCAGGGCATGAGTAAAGTGGAGAGAGGGAAGCTTTCTCCCTCTCACAAAATACCAGATCTAGGGGACATACACTCAGATTGAGGGCTGGGAGAGTAAGAACAGACAAAAGAAAAAAAATTCACCCAACGCGTTGTTAGTCTGTGGAACTCCCTGCCACAGGATGTGGTGATGGCATCTGGCCTGGATGCCTTCAAAAGGGGATTGGACAGATTCCTGGAGGAAAAGTCCATCACAGATTACAAACCATGATGGAGATGTGTAATCTCCAGTCTTAAAACCGGAGAACTTTAAGGGCCAGATGCAAGGGAGTGATATCAGGAAACATATCTAGTCTCATGTACTCCGAGACGCATTTGATGGGGCCACTGTGAGATACAGGAAGCTGGACTAGATGGGCCTTTGGTCTGATCCAGCATGGCTCTTCTTATGTTCTTATGTTTTTAATGTTCTTATTTTCATATGTTCTTATAAACAAGTGTGTATCAATACCAGTCAACAGACTGAAAAAATCTGCAAAAAATGTTTACAAGTTTAGCTTCCAAGCAAAAAAACGTTCTGACCATGATGAACCATGCTTGCATTTAAAGACGATTGAAAAGCAAAATAATATACAGACTTTTCACTTATGTCCTACCACATATATCTCTTTTCAGCATGTTATGTGTGACCTTCTGTTCAAGCAAACAGAACCAGAGTTGTGGCGTTCTAAATAACAAGATTTTTCATCTGTGGTCGTGATGGCTTCGTCACATTAGGCTATCCTAGGGCTATAATGGTGCTATAACATTGTAACATGAGAATGTCAGGTTATAGATTTATTGTCCTTGTGGATATCATCTCCCAAGAGGCCTCCCCTGTTTCTTACAGCTTATCTGAAGAGCTGCCTATGTTTCATACAGTTTGTATCTGAGTTTAAAAGAAAGCAAAAATGCATTTATGTTGTTACCTATCCTTGATGTTATGCATATTATGGGATAGTTGCTTCATCTGAAACTGAAGACCCATTTCTTGTATAAATGAAAACTGCTAGACTTAGGTTGTAGATAGTAACACAGCTCCCTGTGTTGTTTTCTTAATTTGGGTGCATAACTGTGGAGGCTGCCATGATGAGCAGCAATGGTTGAATTGAAATATATCACTAAACCATTGTTTTGACACCTCTACCAATATGGTTTTTGCCGCCTGGAGAGAAAACAAGATTGACTGACTGACTAACTGACTGCACACAGATAGCAATACTTTTTGAAATATCTTTAGAATATTAAACCATTTGTTGAGTATAAGATACTATTTCTACATCAGGCAATTAAAATTGCTCTTCAGTTCTTCTGACAGGATTCATTGTCAGAGGGTCCCATTTTACAAGGCTTGATGAGAGCTGAAGTGTGAAAAGGGCATCAGTTATAAGTATTAAATATTCTCAGTCAGGGCCATGAGAAGTAATTTCAAATGTCAGAAAAACAGGCAGCAAAACACTATGAAGAGTGAAAGAAAAAAATTGATTAATCTATGGCTGGCATTCTAAAGTGAACATTAAAAAGATTTTTCCTTTCATGAGGTAGATTAGTTTTGCTCTCTATTAAGATCATGCCCTAATCCTTCACACTGTTTCTCCCCCTGCATTTCTCCCCCAATCAAAAGATGGAGGAAAAATCTGAATTCCTTTTCAGTACAACTTGCTTTGAATATCTAGAAGTTGAGTCATGGCAACTGGACTTCTTTTCTTGAGAGACTGAGGATGTTGGGAAGGTTAAAGGTGGGACTTTCACACACCTTAGGCCAGGCATGGCCAAACTTCGGCATCCAGATGTTTTGGACTGCAACTTCCACAGTCCTTTGCCATTTGCAATCTAAGCTTAGAATTCTGGGAGTTGCAGTCCAAAACATCAGGAGGGCTGAAGTTTGGGCCTGCCTGCCTTAGGCAATTGCCCACCTAATGAGCCTATTGTCCACCTAACCAGCCTATTCAGGCCATTGTTCATTTTATGAGCCTATTTCAGACCAGGATGACATGAGATCAAGTGAACTGTAAAATGGAGGACTCGCAACTAGCTTTCTCCAGACTGACAAAGCTGTTTGGATGAGCACCAAAATGTTTCAATCTCTCAAGAAAAGAAGTCCAGTTGCCAATCCATGACTCAATTTTCAGATAAACTTACCTGGATGATTGAGAATATTCACAGACAAGTAGATGACAAAGAACAGTGACTGCAAAGGTGAAATACACATTGAAATAAGGGTAGGCATATCTTCTAACAGAAAAAGCTGATATATATATTCCTTTCCTAAATACTTTGTTTCTTGAAGGAGGAGGAAAGAAAAGAGGGAGAGAGAAATAGAGGTTTTGCCTCCAGACCCAGAAGCCCATCTCTCAAATATCAGAGGGCTGCCTTCACAGTGAAGGAGGGGTATTCCATTCAGTGTTCACAGGCAAATTTCTTCCCAGATCAGTACACTGAAATCCAAGCTAATACAGTGTATAAATCAGATTCTGGTGACAGGTGCTGACAGGTCCATATTAAAAGTAGACCCAGCTTTATTGTTTCGGGATAGCTACCAAGCAACTTGGATTTACATTAAAATAGAAATTAAAAATAACAGACTTGGAAGTAGTTATTCATCTATTCACTTAAGGAAAAGCAGATACAGTATTATGGTTGAATATTCTATGAAGGTTCTCTTGCATTTGTATTTTGTCATGGCCACATGGCTCCCCCTTTTTATTTCATTTGTGAATATCCATTTCTCTTATACCTAAGCCATTACTCTGTCACACACTAATTATTTATTGCTTACTTTGTTTGTTTATTTGAGAAAGAAAGGGAGGGTATGACATTTGGCAGTTTGTCACCAAACTGCATAAAATGGCTTCATTTGGGGTATCATCTATTTCTTTAAAGATAAAATGTTTCCCTCTTCCTCAAAATTATAATATTTCCTGTTATCAAAATAATGTCTTCCTCTTCCCACAACATCACCAAAATATTTATAAAGATCATTTTCAGGGATAAAAATTTCACAAGAATTGGATGTGTTTTTAAAAGCCTCAAAATGCACAGTTTTAATACTTTGCAAGTAATTTTTAAATTATTTTGACACTTCATTTCTGATGGCAATAGTAGTAGTTTAATTCAGCTTCAAATGTTTTTTAGAACATACCACATATTCAGGATACAAATGGACATTATATAAGAGGGGTCAGCTCTTCTCATCAACAAGGACTGGTCTTAAGCAAGAGTTAGTTTCACAGTTTCCACTAGATTTGGAAATGTAGCACGTGGCTTAGTATACCATCTAAACTAGCTCCATTTTAGATCATTTTGGGGGGGAAATGTCAGTGGAAATAAGAGTAACTCAAGAAACGCACACAAAGTTATAGGAGTGAATACCGCATGGTTTGACCTGCTAAGTTTTTAATTAACCTGTGTTGCAAATGGCTGAACGGATTATCTCTGCTACTGTGCCTTATGAATAAAACCAACAGTTACTATCCTTCCTACCACAAAGCTTGCTTGCCTGGCAAAAATTCAGGAGTGCAAGGGAAGAATGGCTGGCGCTTGTGGTCCTGCTGGTCAGTGCTTTTTTTTTTCCTGGCGCCGACCAGCTGGAGCTTGGGGCCCTGCTGGTCAGTGCTTTTTTTTTCTTTGTCGCCCCAAGTGCCAATCAGCTGGCACACAGGGCTCCAGGCAGCAAAAAAAAAGTTTTAAAAAGAAAAAGCTGGAGGCCAGGACTGTTTTTTTTTACTAGCACCGAACAGCTGGAGCTCAGGGCCCTGACAGTCAGTGCTTTTTTTTTAACTAGCACCAACCAGCTGGAGCTTGGGGCCCTGCTGGTTGGCACTCTTTTTTTTTACTGGTGCTGACCAGCTGGCGTGTGGGGCCCTGCCGGTCAGTGCTTTTTATTCTTTGCCACCCCAAGTACTGATCAGATGGTGCAAGGAGCTTTGGGCAGCAAAAAAAGGTTCTAAAATCCCACGCTCTCCATGCGCCCAATTGGGTGGGGGAAACCATGGGATTTGTAACCATTTTGTTGCTGCCTGAAGCCCCACATGCCATCTGATTGGCACTTGGGTTGGCAAAAAAAGTTTTGAAAAGTTTGGGAAAACAAAAAACGGAACAGAACAAAAAATTCCATTTTGTTTTTCTTTGATGGGTCATTTCATTTTCCGTTTCGTTAAGGACCAAAGCAAAAAACCAAAAATGAAACCAAAACAATCATTTCGTGCCCATCTCAAGATGACACATCTGAGGCTACTTCCTTGTTGGAGTTCAGCCCCACGCTACCCAAAACAAGGTAAGAAACTGGTTGATTTTGTTGTGGAAGGTGGATCCCGGTACCTAACTGCAGCTGTTCTTCCAGATTTCATTTTGAAATCGGACTCCTTCTGAAATGAAATGCCCATGTCTACAGTCCGTCTGTCCATTTCTGCACACTGCAAAATTTTCTTAATTATTCTGTCATCATTTTTCAGTGTTTTTTTAAATTTATTTATGTAGCATATATTCCACCCAGTACCCAGATGTTTTTGAGTGGCTTTCAATTAAAATAAGCCAGGCATGCCCAAACTTCGGCCCTCCTGATGTTTTGGACCACAACTCCCAGAATTCTAAGCTTAGATTGCCAATGGCAAAGGACTGTGGGAGTTGCGGTCCAAAACATCTGGCGGGCCAATGTTTGGCCATGCCTGAAATAAGCAATTCAAAAAATTAAAACATTGTGCCCATACAATGATTAAAACAACTCATTGCTGTCAGAATATGTAACATGAGATAAATGTTTTTCTGTACCTAATAGAAAAAAATGGTTTGAAATCTATATGCTTTTTAACATTTTTACAAGCCAAGTATGCATTTTAATCCAAAATTGTTTAGCTTTATCACAGGTCCACCATACATAGTAATATGTCCCCTTTTTTGCTTACAGTTCCAACTTTTATTAGACATATTTGGAAACATTTTAGCTAATGTAGCAGGTGGTAAATGACATCTATAAAACATTTTAAATAAATTATCTTTATAAAATATCAATATTGTTAATTTAAAATTTATGTTCCAAAATCTTTGTGATTTCTCCAGTTCGGTATTATAGCCAAAGTTTTTTGCCCTTTGTACCATTGTTTCTTTCCCTTCTTCATATTCCATTTTCCCATTCCACAGCACTTTTGTTTGGCTACAAAGGAAATTAATCTGATGGATTTACACCTTTCATCTGTAATCCAGTCTACAGGAAATCTTGTAAATTTCTTCAGGTTTATGCAGTGTTGCCTGGTATTTTTTCAGTGGTTGTCTTATCATCCTGTTAAGCCATGAGTTCAAAATGCCTTCTGTACTTTTTAAACAATTCTTAATAACTTTGACTGGGGAGAAGCTCCTTTCTCACTCTCAAAGAAGAAGCAACAGAAGAAGGAAATTTCAATGAAATTCTGATGGCCAAAGTGTGGGGTATCTATTTTCCCATTCTCCAATATTCTACAGTCTAGCTTCTCCAAAAACACTTATTCAGACACACATACACACTCTATATTGATGTGACAGCACAACTTATTAATGGATCATTTACTTTTTGTTACCTTTTCATAGGGCAAAGCCATTTTTATCTATCAAAACTACTGGGAACCTTGGACTCTTCCCAAAGTCCTGGTAAGTCAAATTCCTAGCCCAACAGCAGCATAAACAGCCTAAGAAGTCAGGAAAAAGATGTGCAAGAAACAACCCTAGTATAGGCACTCCTGCATTATTTTCTGCTGAAATGATATTCAAAACATCTGTTGCTAGCAACTCACCTCCCACACTCTGTTTTTACAGTAGTATAGGATTGAATTGGGTTATTTATTTATTTATTTATTTATTTATTTATTTATTTATTTATTTTTGTGTTGATGACCACCCAACTTTCCATCAGGAACTCTGGGCAGTATACAACAAATTGCCAAAATAAACAATTTGCCCACAAAACAACACCAATAATAAATCAAAATTTTAAAAACCCAGCAAACAGTCATACAACAAAGGGATCTGGCAAGAAAAGGGCTGGGACGAACAATACAAACCAACTGACAAACAAACATACCATCATGCACTCTGTGATCACCGAAGTTTGCCCTAAAGGGCCAGGTCTTCAAAGTTCTCTTGAAAGTGGCCACCTGGAGCAAAAGGGAGAGCAAGTCTCTGGTAGGTTGGGACAAAGCTGACCTCTGAGAGCTCCGCTCTGCCAGATAGTCAGGGCCAAAACCATGGAGTGTTTTGTAAATCAAACCCAACACCTTGCATCTTATTCAGGAGGCAATGGGTAGCCAAGCCAATGCAGGTGAGCCAGGATGAGGGTGATGTGGTCAAATCTGCCCACACCAACCACCAGCCTGGTCACCACATTCTGCACCCACTGCAGTCACCAAACAAGGGTCAAGGGAAGCCCCATGTAGAGAGCATTGCAATAGTCCAGTGATGGTGAACCTACGGCACGGGTGCCAAAGGTGGCACTCAGAGCCCTTTCTGTGGGCACCTGACATCACCCCTTCATAGCCACCTGTATACAGGTTAAATTACTGTATTGGCACTTTGCAAAAAAATTAGTGGGCTTTGAATTGCAGTTTGGGCACTCGGTCTCTAAAAGGTTCGCCATCACTGCAATAGTCAATCCTTGAGATCACCAGAGCCTGCACAACCATCCTGAGGCAATCCACATCTAGGTATGGGTGGATCTGAGCGATAAGCCTCAGTTGGTAAAAGATGCCCTGGAAGCAACTGCCACCTGGGCCTCCAGGGACAAAGCTGGGTCCAGGATAATGTCCCAAGTCCTCACACTCTCCCCCAGACTGGGGAGAGGAACACTGTACCCATCTGGAGACCCCTCGGTTTTCCCAGGGTTGAGCCTGAGCTTGTTAGTCCTGGTCAATTCCACGACCGTGGCCAGACAGTGGTCTAGGGTCTGCAGAGCCTCCATTGCAGAGGTGGAAAAGGAGAGATAAAGCTGGGGGCATCAGCATACTGATGACAGCAGACTCCATAACTCTGAATGACCTCAGCCAGCAGCCTCATGTAGATGTTAAAGAGCACTGGGGATATTGCCAACCCCTGGGGTACCCACAAAAGAGTTTCCATGGGGCCAACAAGACATCCCCAACTCTACTCTCTGGGTACGGCTGTCGAGGAAGGACCGGAGCCAGCACAAAGCATGACCCCCAATACCCCGCCTTGGACAGCCTGCCCAGGAGGATACCGTGGTCCTTTGAGGGCCTCTGACAAATCGAGAAGGACCAACAGGGTAGAGCAGTCCCTGTCAGCCCCACTCAGTAGGTCATGTTTGTGTGTTTGTGTGTTTGTGTATGTGTTTGTTTGTTTGTTTGTTTGTTTGTTTGTTGAGTATAGTTATTTCACATGCACAGACTCCCTTCTGCCTACTTCATGCAGCATGGGTGGTGGGTGGTACCTTTTATTATATAATAATAATGACTTTTATTATTACTCTAACACAGCCAATTAGTATTTAATTTTCTTGGCAGTAATTAATATGGTTAAAAGTCCCCAGGTCAGGTCTCTAGAGACCACCTTCACTCAATAAATAGAAGTGAACCCTTCTACTTGTTTTCAATACCGTATAGCCCTTGCAATAAGATATTTCATAGACTTAGCCATCAGGTCCCTTTACTTGCAGATCTAATTCAATAATCACTAGAGATGGGCACGACTTAGCGGTATTCCCGTTTCCGTTTCCGTTACTCGTTTCCGTTACTCTACGGAAACGGTAACGGGAATCACTGCCCCAGACTTCGAGCTCGAACCGACGAATGAACAATTTGGTCTGATTTGTCGTGCTCGTTACTTGCATCGCGCAATGCCAAGCGGCACAGAAAAAAAGTTTTTAAAAGTTAAAAAAAACACCCGATTCCCGGCCCTAAAAGTAGGCGAAAACTGTCTGAGGGCACCTACCAGGCCAGAAGGGTGTTTTATTTGGGGGGGGGGGGTTCCCCACCCCCCTCTCCTTGGCTATTGCTACTGCTGCGCTGCTGGTACCAGGCTGGGAGGGCAAAAACGCATCCATTTGCCATGCAGTGCGGGGGATCCAAAATGGCGACTGCAATATTTTTTTTGAAATCGTTGCCCAAAACCCCACCAAAGCACCACAGAAACATGCGAAAAGTAGCTATTTTAAATGCTTGAATTTTTACAGTAGCAGCAGTGGGTTTTTCTTGCAAAAAAAGTCTCCGTTGATTTTATTTTATTTTTTTTTTTTTTACACCTGCGCATTCACAATGATGGGCTCGCCCATGGGAGTGGACCATGCAAAGTTTTGGAGCCATTCCACCAATCGCATGGCCAGGTTTTGCTGACTGTACCAGGCTGGGAGGGCGCATCCATTTGCCATGCGGTGGGGGGGGGATCCAAAATGGGGCGACCGCAATATTTTTTTTGAAATTGTTGCCCAAAACCCCACCAAAGCACCACAGAAACATGCGAAAATTAGCTATTTTAAATGCTTGAATTTTTACAGTAGCAGCAGTGGGTTTTTCTTGCAAAAAAAAGTCTCCGTTGATTTTATTTTATTTTTGATTTTATTTTATTTTTTTTACACCTGCACATTTGCAATGATGGGCTCGCCCATGGGAGTAGACCATGCAAATTTTTGGAGCAATCGCATGGCGACTTGGCCAGGTTGACCACAGAGACTTCTGGGATGTGCCAATCGGGCATAAAACAGCCTACTAATCATAGCCCAAACCCTAATCCTAAGCCTAACCCATACGCCAGTACACTGTCCTTCTAAGTGGGTCAGAGAGGCACCCAGATGCACCCCAATACTCACCGTAACCTCACCCGTAACTAGCCTAACCCTAGCCGTTGCGCTAAGCCGTCTTAACCCTAAGCCAGATCTACTTGCATTGCACTACATGCAAGTACGTGAGACACAGCGGGTGCAAAGAGTCTGCCAGTCCGTCACTTGTGGCTCTGGCTGACTCCTGCAGCTCCCTCCAGGAGCCCGCTACCCCCTCCCCAAACCAGTACTAATGACAACGAAAAAATGAAAAAATGAACCGACTAATTTTTGCAAATTTTCACGAAAAACGGAAACGAGCCGAAACGGAACCGGCCCGACTAACGACAACTCGAAAAAAATTTTTTTCAAGTCGTGCCCATCTCTAATAATCACATTGCAGATTTCTTCATTAAAGCTGAAATTGTTATAGCCTCTGTCTATTACTTCTCTATTTATTTACAGGAAAAGCACTCACAACAATAACATCAAACTTATCTCCACATACCACAAGGGATCATTGGGTAATAATCACAACAGCAAAAAATTATGGTGTCTTTGAAGAAACTATTGCCAATACCATCCATGCATTTCATTAGAAGACTGCTGCTTCATCATCCCAGTAATGGTGGGATTGCATCCCTGTAATGAAAACACCAAAACTATCAAAAAGGAAATTTGGGTGAAATGTTTTTATCAGTACTAAAAGATAGCTGCAGTAGTTATCCAAAGATAATCACTATATGCATATTGCTGCTTTCCATTATATTTTTCTTGGGGGCGGGGGGGGGGGTATTTTTCCTTGTTTGTCTTTCCCCCCTCTATTTTAGATAGAGATTAGGACCTGCACACATGAAAGTTAGTCCCAGAGGATGGTGCCGGTAACAAAGTTAGAAAAATTTCTTTCCTTCTGCAGTTTCCTTCTTCCTCCTAATGGGAATTCTTAAGTTAAGCAGTAAAGACCTGAATCCAAGGGATGTTCTTGGACTGGGATACAGAAGGAAATTTACCCCAGAATTTCATGGGGGGACACCTTCCTGCCCCAGTCATGAGCTGCTTCCACCTGAATTTGGTCCCAACTTCTGAAAACCCATTGAATCAACAGCATTTAGCTATTAATTCAGTGGCTCTTCTCCTTCTGGGACTGCCATTTTGCACTCAGTCCTTACCGATTAACTTAAGAAATCCATTTCGCCTGGGCCCAAACTACAGTACAGGGGTAGAGAAACCAGGCCTAAGGGATGCTGGAATAACAGGGAAACAGCAGAACATCATTGTTTCCTGAAAGTCTTTCTGAGTGGTATGGTCAGCAGGTAACCCCTCCTCCATGCCTGTTCCCATAAACTTCACAGGGTCCAGATTAATTCCAGTAGGGTTTAAGGGAAAGCAGAAAAAGCAACCGGAAGAATTCATTCCTGCCTTTTATCTCAGGCTAAAGTTGTATGCACTTGCCCCTGTATAGTTTCAATCTGATCTGTGAGAGCTTGGAATCCATTAGTGGCATCCTGCATGGAGGACCAAAGATGGTGCCCTGAGGAGTGTCACCCTGTATGCTGGCAACAAGGGCAGGGGTCAGGGTTCTCCACAGTTGGATGCTGAAGCAAGAGTGGCAGCTGTTGTTAAGAGATGCACTGCTGGCATTCCTGCTGCCTTTTTCATCTCCAGCATCACCTCTGGGTAGACATCCGGCCTGTGAGGTCTGTTGCTGGTTTGTGGCAGTGGTACTTGTGCTGAGCATGTACCCCTGGTGGCATTGGTGTTGAGGCCAAGCATGCCTCTTTCAAACTTGGCCTTCTCATTCTCCCTTCCTCTGGCCTCCCTAGACCCTCTCTTCTGGCCCCGGCAACAGAAAGATTTCTTTCCCCCCTTCTCCAGAAGTTCACACTTAGCTGGTACCTCCTCCTCTCCTGGGTTGAGAGATTCCATCCTATGCCCAGCTTTGATGGAGTCGTAGTGGGATCTGGGAATTTTGCTTTGGTGTCTGGGTTGGGGCCAGTAGCCTGCCAGGGGCACTAGAAGTGACACCCACACCCTCACATTGCAAGAAAAGCACTGTTCATGCATTTGTGAATGTGACATCTTTTACCATAGAATTGCCTTGGCTCACTCAGGAAACATTGGAATAGCTGCAGTATTGTTTTATAGCCTGCAGTAGGATAGAATAGCTGCAATCACGATAAAATGGTTACAATATTCTTATATTGACTTCCATGTGGAAGTACCTTGAAACGGTATGCCATCTTTCCACACACACTACCTAAGTCACATATGCAGCTCTAGTTCCATTTCAGAGCACAACTGGCTATACAGCTAAAGCCTCCATTTCTAGAAGTGCAGGGGGGAAAGAGCAGCATTTAGGAAAAAAATACATTGACAAAGAATGTCGCTCAGCTAATTTAGAAGGCGTAGCTCCCTCTCACTGGCTATCCTATCAAAGTCTGCCTTTAATTTCTATTTATTTGTTTTGATTTGTTTTAATTACCTGAGGCTTGTGCAAAAAAACTAGCTAGCAGCTAGTTTAAGGTAGGTTTCTGACTCAGGACTAAATGCTTGTGAATTTCTTTAGTAATCGCATAGGGAAGCAAGTAGCTGATGAATCATTCCAGAAGTAAAGATGGATCCATTTGCTGATTCAATCATCTGTCAAAGCTAGTGCTTTCACCTTGCACAAAGAAAATGAGATTTCCCCCTGTATAGACAACCAGCTAAGTTGCTATTGCTGGAAATTCTATGTAACCTCAATTACAGGTTGTATCCAAGCAATTAAAGACTCACCTCCCACTGTACATCACAGAGGCGACAAAGAACAAAAGGTAACAGACAGTCTTAATCATCCTGAGAAATCTCTTAATGGGGCCAAATATATGTATGGGAGAATCTATCGCTCTCTTTGGGAATGAACACTTTCAATTTATGACATTCAGTTAGACAAAATATTCTTTATGTTACACCAGTAACTGTGTAACTTTGGGCCTTTATACACGACCCCTAAGCTCCGCAGGAAATGGCTGCAAGGTCCGGACCTTACAAGTGTTTTCCCACCAGCTCCGGACTTTGCAGACAATTAAGTGCGACCCCGCCCACCTAAGCGCGACCCAGCTGCACTTTCTTGTACCTGCTTGAGGTGGGTGAAAATCCCCAGGTCCAGATTTAATCTGCTCAGTGCGGGGCTCTCCTGGCTTCTGCTTGTGTGTGTTTTTTTGCCTCCTGCCCCTTTAAGAGAAGAGGTGGGAGGAAAAAAAGCAAGCAGAAGAGAAACGGAAGAGAAACGGAAGAGAAACGGAGCTCCGGGAAGCTCCTCCAGGTGAGCTGCATTTTTCCCCCTCTTTCTCTGGTGGGGAGGAAGGAAGAGCAACGAACCCCTAAGATCTTTGGTCCGAATTTAAGGGACCAGCGGATCTTAGGGGTCGTGTGAAAAGGCCCATAATGAAAGTAATGAAACTGTGTTACTGTTTCGTTATATTCTTCTCCCACTCTCTCTGTTCCTAAACAGAACTTAGGGAATCAATCCTTGCAATCCCAGCCCCGAAATAAATAGACGACACAAAATATTGGTGTTAAACTGGGCCACAACTTTATTAATTAACTTTAATTAATATATGAAGGGGGCCTGCCGTAGTGCAAAAGCGCCTAGGGCAAGAAATTCCTTAGCCAAAGCTGCCAATACCCCAGGTGAGTTCCTCACTGGTAAGCCTTTTGGTACCCTACCAATGCAAGGGTAAACAAAAACAAGGGCAGCCCTAGTAAGTTTAACCATATATCTTATCTTATTAATTTAACTAATCTTAACCATAACTCGTAACTTTTATTTACTAGGCTGCCATGTCCCCGTACTGGGACATCTTCTGAAACTCACCTGAGCACTTTGCACTACCTGCTGTTGTGACCAAATCCTATATTATGACCCTATTTACTGAACGTTAATGAGAATGGGATGGTCGAAAACACACCACCACCAAAGAGGCCAATTGAGGTGATGGTCAAAAATTCCCATCCGGCCCAAAAGCAACCAGCTAATCTCATTCTCATTACTTCTAGGGAGGGTGGGTGGGGGTGATAAACAGCGGTGAAGTGGGTGCTTAACAGCAGCTGGGAGTTTTTAAATGCTCCCAGTCCCGGACTCCCGGGGAGGATCACGTGGGCGCTATTTCGCACTGTCCCGGGAGCCGGTTTGCAAAGCGTCCTGGCAGCAAACTGGTTGCTGCCGAGACTACCATCTCGTATCCTGCTGCCTTCAGTCCTTCCCAGCATTATCATCTTTTCCAGAGAACCTTGCCTTCTCATGATGTGCCCAAAGTAGCACATACTTTTGTTTTTGTCTTCAGATATCGTTGAGACTTGATTTGCTCTATGAGGACTTACTTGTCTGACCTTCTGGCAGTCCAGGGTATCTGCAAAGCTCCCCTTAAGCACCACATTTCAAACAAATTGATTTTTCTTCCTGTGAGTTTTCTTTACTGTCCTGCTTTCCTGCCCATACTTACTAGAAAGGAATAAAACTGTGTCTTGGGGCATTTATACACAACCCCTAAGCTCCGCTGCAAATGGCTCCCAGCTCCGGAGCTTAAAAATGTTTCCCCACCAGCTCCGGAGCTAACAGAAAATTAAGTGTGACCACGCCCACTTTAGCGTGTACCAGCACACTTTTCTTGTACCTGCTCTGGGAGAGTGAAAAATTTTGATGCGGAGAGTGCCGGGCTCTCCTCGCTTCTTTTTGTTGGTGTTTTTTTTTTTTTTTTTTGCCTCCCACCCCTTTAAGAGGAACCAGGAAGTAACCGGCGCTCGGAGCAACTTCCACCGGCACCGGAGGTAAGGCTTTATTCTTTTATCCCTTTTTAAGGCTTTTTTCCTCCCTCCCCTCACGCAGACAGAAGCAAGGAAGTGCAGAGTGGTAGGGAGGAAGGAAGAGCGACAAACCCTCAAGATCTCTGGTCCGAATTTAAGGGACCAGCGGATCTTAGGGGTCGTGTAAAAAGGCCCTTGGTCTCAAGCGGCACATTCTGAGACTTGATTATCTTTTCTAATTCCTCTATTGCTAACCTCTCAAGCTTCAGCCTCTGTTTAGAATCTCTCTGTGAAGCTTTCAAGTAAAAAGAGAGAATTTGACATCAGAAGAGAAAGTGCAGAAGGTAAGTTGAACTTCTTTTGTAATTTACTTCCTTCTGAGAAATGAGAAGCTGGAGGAACTGAAAAGAAGCATAGCAGACTGTTGATTCCCTTTGCTGAAACCACAGCAGGGGAAGATACAACTTACTGACTGATTGATCCCCATCTATAGATTAAAATAATTTATTTCGTCTATGCCTTGGGTAAGTAGCTGATCTGCAAAAAGGAACAGCTGAGGTGGTACTTCCCTTCACAGTCCATAATTTTCTTGTTCCTTCTTGTTTCTTCTTTTGATTTCTTAACCAGTTGATTTTTGTTTATTATTTTTGTTTGATTTTGGCTTTAATTGTATCTTTTGTGTATTACAGCATGGTAAGCATTTTTGTTGGTTGATGTTTTTATGTTTTACTCTTGTCTATTGTTCGTTCACTGCCCAGAGTAGCCCTTGGGCCAGATGGGTGGTATATAAATTGATTGATTGAATGCATGAATTAATGAATAACTCATCTGTAACAATATGATCTCTCATACACTCTCATAATCTTAATGAATCCTAACTCAGCTTTCCCTCATTCTAACCTCCCTATTAAATTTCTTTGTGACACCATGGGTGACACCCTGTTGCTTAGTGTAAGCCAAATCACAACTTCCAAACCATTCCTCTCTAGTAAACAAAGGATTCCTGCAACAATTCCCAGGACATGCACATATATGCACCAGGCCAGCATATGCACATCCTTCCTTGCAGGAATCATGGCAGGGACTGTTTGTTTAGCAGGAAGGGACAGACCAAAAATTACAATTAGAATTGTGTTAAGCAACAGGACTTCAGCCAAGGCCTACTTTAAGACCAGTGACAGAACGTTTGGTCATGTGAAATGTTCTCCTTTTTAAAAATATACTTCCACTTTTGCTAAGATGTGTGCAGAGTTTGCATTTAGCATAGAGGTTGGTGTGTTTTTGTGTGTAAAAACAGAGGGCACTGATGTCAGAAGATAGTAGCTATCCTTTATAAGATGAGAAGTTTTGTAACAGTACTGCCATGTTGGCGACCCTGTTCTTCCATGCTCTGACATCTGGATGTGCATTCTTCCTGCATTCTCCATATAATGGTACTTCATAGGACAAATTTAATTAATTCTATGGGGCAATTCTTACTACAAAAATTATCTTATGAAGAGCCGCTTCCCATAGGAATGCATTGAAAACTAATTCTGGTGGGAATGGATTAATAGGATTTCAATGCATTCCTATGGGAATGCTATTCCAAGAGCAGAAGGCTGTTCCCCCTGCAGCCGACAGACAGCTGATTTTGACAGCTGCAAGCTGTCTGCTGCAGCTGTGTGGAGCAGCCTTCAGCTGCCAGTGAACCCAGCAAAGGGGTGAAGCTTTTCCTCTTCTTTGCTGGGTTCGGGCAGGAGGAAAGCTTCCCTCGCAAACAGCCCATGCTGGGTGTGGATCACTGTGTCCCTGCTTTGCCCACCAACTTGCTGGGCAAAGCAGGAATTCAGTGATCCTCGCCCAGCCCTGCTGCCACCGCTTCCCTCAGCTCTCCTCCGTTGCCGGAGATGTTTGCGAGGGAAATGGTGGCGGATCACTGCCACCGCCGCCTTCCTCGCAAACAGCCCAGGCTGAGCAAGGATCACTTCCAGAAAATGGCCACAGGATTGGTGGGACAGGGACATCCTGAAGGATATGACATTCCTGGAATTATTCCCCATAGTGGTGGCAGTAACTATTTGGCAAAGGGTAAAGTTTGGTGCAATAATCAGGCTGTGGTGGCCATAATCAACCACCAGTCTCCCAGACCAGAACAGGTAATGAGGTTAGTCAGCAGACTGGTGCTGTTGTGTCTAAAAGCCAACATATACTTCACATGGCACTTTGTATCTGGAGAGGACAATGCTATTGCAGACACATTATCTCGTTTCCAGGTCAACAGGTTTCACCAGCTGGCTCCCAAAGCACGCACCTACCCGGACCCTTTCCCAGAAGAACTCTGGAACCTTGGGAACAGGACGTTGTACAAGGAGCCCTTGATTTCAATGCACCCACAACTCTAAAGGCATACACAAAGGCATGGGGGACATTCCAAGATTTCACTTCTCAGTCAGGAAACACAACTAGCAGCTCACCAGACAAAGCCACAATTGTGAAATATCTGCACTTTCTACCTAAGGAGGGAAAGTTTGTCAGAGCCCTAAGAATACACTTGGCAGCAATATCACTCTTCAGTGATTTCAAAAGTAGCCGATGCCCATGCAAGGACCTGCTAGGGCACTAAAACGTTGGAGCAGACAATCCCTACAGGAGCCGGACAAGAGGAAACTATTAAGACATAGCCCTATTGTGACTGAAAGGGATTAATTATGTTCAGGGGAAAATAAACTAGCAGAGACTAGCAGCGGTGTGGGAAAATAAATGCACTTAGTGATTATGGAGCTACGAGACAAATAAGACAATAGAACTTAGTACAAAACTGTATTTTACATATGTACACATGGCAAGAGAAAATAAACAATAACACAGAAAGCACAGCATATACACAGAGAGAAAATAACAGAGTGTGGGGATCACCTAGACAGTCTCAATTGAACATTGGTTTGCCTGAAACTTTTATCCATAAAGTAACATGGTTTGGACCAATCACATATTACATGAAGTGAGGTGATCATGCCATACCACCTGGTGTAATCATCCTGACCTTACAGTGCTAATCATTTCTTGCACCTGTGTCCTAGACCTAATACACATACGTGTCTAGCACATGATATGACATTTTTATACAGAATCCATTTTGTAATCTGTTAAATATATATTACAGACATTTTGTCTAAACCATATTCCTTGACAGAAACCACTGACCATGGACATCATAACAGCCCCACTAAGGCAGTTAAAGTACATTTGTTGGTTGAGTTATAAAGTCTCACTATTTCACTTGGCATTCACCTTAGCTTTTTATGGTGCATTCAGAGTGGGCGAACTGATTGCTAATTCATGTGCAGGGCCGTAAGATCGTCCCTAGAGGACAGGGCCATAAGATCCAAATATGTGTCCCTAGAGGGCGACCGGATACATGTCTTTCTCCGCTCATCCAAGACAGACCAAGAAGGGCGAGGCATGAGTATAAAATTACAGGCTAAAGCAGACCAAGTTCCATGCCCAGTACTGGTGTTAAAGGCATTCCTAACTATCCAGCTGAACAAGCAGGGCCCACTGTTGATCCATTGAAACAGTCAACCACTAACAAGGTATCAATTTGCTGGGATTCCAACCCAAGGAGTTTGGCACACACTCCTTCCACATTGGGCTTGCATCCCAGGTGGTGGCGCTCGGGATTCCCCCTCATATCATACAACAGCTGGGCAGGTCGAAGTCCAAAGGTTATGAAGGGTACATTCACAAAGTGGAAAATACAGCACTAACACCATTTCTGTTCTAGTCTCTGTTTCAGGTCCAACAAATCAGGTGCAGGATCATCTGCCAGTATATTACACTGGGACAGCCAATGGGCTGCAAGATCGCCAATAAGAGAGCACCTGGGGCTCAGGAATATCGCGAACATATCCTGGATGGGGACAAGAGGGATGCTATGGGACCATCTCCTACCAGCAAATAAGGGAGCAAGTCCCCCCAGATGCCCTGGTACTGCAATTGGGTGAAAAGGACCTGCCAGGGATGAAAGAAACAGACCTCATTCTATCCATGACAGCCATGCTAGAATTTCTGCATGATTCCTTCACAGGGATGGCAATCATATGGTCTGATCTCCTCCAAAGGAGGTCATGGAGGAGTTCAAGGTCACTCAGGGGACTTGAGAGGACCAGGAAGAAGGTGACCAGAACCATCAGGGAATTAGTGACATGATGGCGTGGAAAAGTGATTACACATCACACCATCTCATTCAAGAACTAAGACCTCTCCCGGGTTGGCAGTGCCCACCTCTCCAACAGCAGGACAGAGTTATGGCTCAGAGGCATCAAGGCTGCTATTACTGATTGGTTGGAGCTGCAGTATTCTGGCAAGAGGCAAGGTAGGCCCATCTCTAGTAGGTGGTGGTTTGGTGGCATTGGTACCATAACCAGTAGGCAGCTAAATGGCGCCTGCACAACCCCCGAGGGAACAGGTGGCACCAATGGACCCAGGAGGGAGCAGGATCTGTCCCAGCTTGGGCAGGACAGCAGACAGATCCTCTGCACAGCTTGGGAAGAAACTCCAGAAGAGCCTATACCCACAGGTTTCTGGAAGCTGAAAAAATGGGGGAAGCCACCTGGAGGAAAGGTATCTGCATATCTGGGGACAGGCAGGTCTCCAGATAGAACAGATTCATCCCAATGCCTGGCCAGAGTACTGCAGTGATATACCAATGTCAATAAAAGTGGTGGCCTACACTTTGCCCAAAAGACGTGTCTACCTGGTTTTTGTCGGAGGTTGGTAGGCTTAGCAGTAGACCACAAATAAAATATTAAATATTTCAGAGTGAAGTCCTACCATAATAGTTTGAGGGTATCAATGGAAGCTTATAATTTCAAATCATATTCTAATAATATGACAGCAGGTGTAGAACAGGAAATTAATTCAAACCTTGAGACCAACTAGTCAATTCCTATTGAATTTTTCATGGAATGCCAGCAATACTGGTAACAAAGAGTCCCAAATGTCCATCTGGATTTATCACTGAAGAAATTTACAAAGTTTTCAAAAGGACCAGAAATTGCTCCTGCTCTATGAAGTGAACCAGTGACATTTAAATCTACTCCATGTTCTGGCAACCATGAAAGTCGGGGTTAGCTTTGAGAAGGACAAGAAAAACTTACCATTCCATTGATGAAATGAAATATAGATAATGGCTTGTGACAGGAGGTAGTGGATGGCCCAGCTGTCCTTCTTTGTCGATTTAGACACACATAAATATTCATTAATGTATATTATAGCTGTACAAAACAAATTCCAGAACAAAGCACATGTGCTGGGAAGAAATCCAACCCAGAATGAAATTCTAATTTCACCATTGTTGATGACAACTGAATTGATCTTGCTGTGCCCTCCAGGCAGTGTCTTATTCTACCATCATCTTTGCTGCTTCATTCAGCAACAACTTTCTTCCACTGTACTAGTTTCTTTCTGCAACTGAGGTCAGCCTTTTCAAAGGCTAAACAACAGTGTATGAATTTCTACAGGAGAAATAGGAGAATCCATTTGCAGATGTAGCAGCATTGTACATATTACCCATTCAGTTGTGGCTCTTTCCAGAAGGAATAGCATTTATCTTGGGATCTCAACACTTTGGGAAGAATAACAAAGGGAAAGTCTAAAAATACAGAGTGAATGAATCCAAGCTGTTGAAAAGCAGAGCAGGATCAAGAAATCTTTCATAGAAAATTATTTCAGTTTTAAGTTCATGGATAATTAAATGACACCATGGCCAGTATCCTGCAGGGGGTGTGTGTACCTATAACAAGCTGTTGCAGAAAAACTTGTGGTTTCAGTGGAGCCACGGAGGCCCATATCCAGGTAAAGGATCAACTCTTAAGTGTGGTACAAGTAGGAAGAAACCACAAGTAAAATACTCCTCCTGCATCCAAAATTCACTTTGGGCCTTTTCACACGACCCCTAAGATCGGCTGGTCCCTTAAATTCGGACCAGAGATCTTGGGGGTTTGTTTCTGTTCCTGCGTCCCCACCCCTCAGCACTTCCTGCTCCTGTCGGCGTGAGGGGAGGGAGGGAAAAAAGGACAAAAGAAGCCTTTACTAACCTGCCGGTGCCGGTCGAAGTTGCCACGAGCCCCGTTACTTCCTGGTTCCTTCTCAAGGGGCTCTTAAAGGGGCGGGAGGCAAAAAAACAACAGACAAGCGAGGAGTGCTCGGCACTCTTATCCGCATCAAATATTTTTCACCTCCAGAGAGAAGGTACAAGAAAAGTGTGCTGGGTCGCGCTAAAGTGGGTGGGGTCGCACTTAAATGTCTGCAAACTCCGGAGCTGGTGGGGAAACATTTCTAAGCTCCAGAGCTGGGAGCCATTTGTAGTACAGCTTAGGGGTCGTGTATAAACACCCTTTGATGGCCAATGCCATCAAACTAACCCATGTATATTAACAAGCACCACAGCAAGAGAGCAGAGGTATGAGGCAGAAGCTAGAAGACAGCAGTGTCTTCATTTTTAAAGATATGACATCTTTCCAGGAACCAAATCCCCATTCTGCTTGGAAAACACAGCCCTGCATCTCTCTCTTTTTAACTCTGGGTGTCAACAGGGAGAATGCTCTGAACCTGCTGCTAACATCTAGCTCCCGACCCACCCCACCCCACCCCTGTGTCTTAAAGCCCTTTCACCACCACCAATGGACATGACCAGCCATTTTGGAGATGTGCATCTTCCTTTCTGTTTCCTCCTTTCTGTTTGTCACCAACTGTAAGTAAAAAGCTTTTCCCCTTTAATTAAGAATCATCGAGATTGATATTTTGTTTAATTTTAAAAAAGAAGGAGTGGTCTCTCTGTGGTTATTTTTTCACTAAAAATGGAGTAATCAAATTGCAAATGCCTGCAACAGTTTTAACACTTGGGACTGTGTCTACCAGTATGAATCTTTGTGGCACTTAAGATCTTCAGAAGATGCCTTATCTCAGTCCCATTGCCATCATAGGCGTGTTTGATATCGACAAGAGAAAATATCTTCTCTTTATCTAGTCCTAGATTCTGAGATGCTGTCCCTCAGTAAGTGAGACTGGTACCTTCAGTTTTATCCTTTTTGCAACATTTTTAAGACCCACCTCTTTAGGTAGGCTTTTAATAACTAACATTGAGTCCTTTTTGGATGCTGGGCATCTTCCTTTTAGGAGTGCTTTAAAATTTTAAACATTTTTAAAGTGTATACTTTTAAACATTTTTAAAACATAAAAACCATCAATTTCATTATGTATTGGGGGTGTTAGGTTCATAATTTATTGTGGTCTTAATCTAACATTTGAATCATTGTGAACTGCCTTGAGTCCCCTCAGTGGGGGAAAGACAGATTGTAAATTAAACTTTTATTATTATTATTATTATTATTATTATTATTATTATTATTATTATTATTATTATTATTATTATTATTAATAGTATAGTAGTAGTAGTAGTAGTAGTAGTAGTAGTAGTAGTACCTTGTATAAAGGAATTAATTCATTCCAAATGAAATTATGTTAAGCAAATTTTCCTTTATACAAATTTCCCATAGGAATGCATTGAAAACAGAGTAATCCCTAATCGTGACCATTTTTATCTTGTACGGATTTGCCCCATAGATGATTCTGTTGAGCAAATTTCCCTTATGTCTGGAATTTTTTATGTTGTACAGATTTTATGTTATACAAACCATTTGTTATATGAGGGACCACTGTATTAGTATTAGTATTAGTATTAGTATTTTTACACCGCCTTTCTCCTTAGAAAAGGACCCAAGGCAGCTTAAGCAATGAGAGACAATATACAGTCCAGTACAATTAAGACATATAGTTTGAGAACAGCATTAAAAAGCAACCTTAAAGCTACAAGAGATTGCGAGCAGTTAAAGAGAAGAGTAAAAATTCCATGTAACCATGTACGGTAGACCAATAAGCATTTGACTTAATGGAAAAATAGGTCTAACATGCAATAGCTAACTTCACAAGTTTTTTCAGGGAACTAATTAGATCGTAACGGTGGAGATCTACAGTAAGAATGCAGAAGAAAAATCTTGTTGGTGCCACTCTGGACGACTCTGTACTCCAAGTTGCAGAAGATGCAGTCTACAACTTGGACACTCATAATGGAAAAATGTCACCGGAGAGCCACCCTATACCAACTGTCCGGTCTGATACAATAATTATTCAACTCCTGGGAAAAGGGCTTCCCAGCTCCTGCATGCACCCCATTCACTGATATACTGTACCCATGATACACAGGGAACTCGAGTTTCAAATGTGAGTGTCTTACTGTAGCATGGCTCTGCTTTAGGGCACTATTTCCAGGGGCATATCAGGAAGCTCCTGAACACAGTGAACTGCAAACCTGCCCTATACAGGAGAACAGGTGTTAGTTATTGTATTGTGATGGAGGGATTAAGAAGTTTCACTGCTATCAGCAATCCTTCTCTGCAGTTGATGGTTGTTGTTAGCTGTTTTATTGTGTGAACTGATCACTGTTGCTTGTGGTTGGGTGGGAATCACTGAACTTTAATCTTTTTCAGGCTGTAGTTTTCAGTACTGGAAGCCAGGCTTTGTTGAGTTTTAGACTTTTTTTCTTTTTTGTTGAAACTGTGCTTATGTTTGTGGATTTCAATGGCTTCCCTGTGAAGTCTGACATAGTGATTGGTAGTGTTGTCCAGTACCTCTGTCTGCTGGAAGAGGACTTCATGTCCAGTTTGTTTCAGGATGTGTTCAGCTACTGCTGATTTTTCTGGGTTTTTTAGTCTACAATGTCTTTCATGTTCTTTCATTCTGGTCTAGATGCTGTGCTTTGTGGTCCTAATATATACCTGGCCACAACTACAAGTTATCCAATATACTCCTGCAGTGGCGAGTGGGTTCCTTTTGTCCTTTGCTGACCGTAGCATCTATTGTTTTTTGTGGTGGGTCTAAAACTGTTTGTAGGTTGTGTTTTTCCCCCCAACACTTTGTCCATGCAGAAGAATCTACCCTACATCAATTCACACACTTTTCATGTTACTGTTTTTCTCCTCTCTTGAGAATTTGAAAGGTAACTATGTAGAGGTGATACGCTTTTCTGTTTGGAAAAAATATGGCCACTTGGCACTTAACCTTGCAGGGAAAGGACCGGTCATAGCTTCAGAATCAATATGATTGGCCAGGCTGGTGAGTGCACCACCTTTAGCATGGTTCTAGAGCTTCACAATTCCCAAGCTGGGGTAAGTTGTGAGGCCCTAGATGAATTTACATGATTTCCCCTAATTCTACAGTCCATATTCATTCCACAATCAGGTGGTACAAACAAAATCCACTATCCCAGAAGCAATTCTCAAGACACACACCATAACTCATGTTGCTCAATGGAATGATTGGTTACCTAATCTAATGTGTCCCTCCCCTCCCTCCCACCCACCAATGGGATTATCTTGTCTGTTTCAGAAGCCTAGGTAGAACCAGGCCTGGTTAGTACTGGAGGGCAACTACAACGGAATACCAAGGATCTGCCTAAAACCCTGGAGAACCTCAACTGAGAGTTGATAGTACTGAGATGCAACAAGGAGCTAAGTATAAGGCAGCTTCCCATTCCCCAGTGTGAACAGTACAAAACGGGCAAGTGGACCGAAGGGCACATAAAGGAAAAAGTTAAACCTTTATTCACAGTTTCATTTATTCCCAAAAAATTCCACAAACATTTCTCCAGAACACCCAATTAACAAAACAAAACCCATGGGAGACTGTAATTATGGATCCCCTCTGTTCCATCTTGTTTAGTAACAGGCTTAAACCAATAAGGAACCTATGAATATTTTTATTCAGAACTTTGTATGTAATTATTTCTAAACCTGTACCTCTTCATCAGATTTAAATTATATTCCATAGATAAATCTAATTTTTTGGTTTGCTTTAACCTGGTAGAGAGCAGGTTAAAGAATGCTTCCTATTAATGCATTATGAAAATAGGTGAACAATACACTGCAGCCGAAATAATACAGAAACACATAATGTGTTATTTTCAGTGGGGCCAGCATTTCATTTGCACTGGTTGTCACTTCTAAGCATTTATGAAAATTGGCATCAAAACCCAGAAAATACAGTGTGAACTCTATAATATTTTCTCTGTCATTTTTATAGCAGCGTTTTTCTGCTTCCACATTTTGCATTCAAAATATTATATCTGGGGGAAAGTTTATAATGGTTTACTGTGTATTATCTAAGAATATCTTGATATCACTGTAATATATTGGAATTCCTGAGTGGATATTACTTGCAGGATCAATTTGTAAGGGATGTCAAACAAATGCATGGAACCTGTTTTTATTTCTACCAAATTCCGCACAAGTTCCCCTGCAGGAATGGAGTGAGTGAGAAGAATTTAGTTGAAAGTACTCATTTTCTAGATTATCTACATATCATTAATCTGTTAAATATGACTTCCATCAATGATCTGTTAAGTTCTTCCCAAACATATGGCAGTTACTTCAGATATTTAGGCAAGATATTTCAGAACCTTTCTGAAATATTCTTCCTGAGTGGTGATAAATATGTTCCTCCGAGATCCCATATAGTTAAAAAAGCTGCTGTATTTCCTTTTCTGGTTTTGAGAATAGTTTCATATTGTCTTATGATTTCCTGTTTGTTTATTATTTTCTGCAGTTACTTGATACCTGTGGCTGTTTTTTTCATAAACCAAAGCTTTCTAATAGGAATAGTGTTTGCAGGTGTTTGTCGTTAGATATCTCATTTATGTGGATTGGATGCTTATGCCGTTGGCTCTCCTTCCAAATCTCACTTTTTAAAGATTTTCACCAAAGTTAAGATGAACAATTTTGCTACTTCTTTGGAAACTCTGCTTGAAAGGATTCTGTTCCAAAGACAGGAGAAATATGGAGGAAGTATAGTTGTTGACATTGGCCGCTGAGGAGTGAACCATCTTGAAGGTGGTGTGAGTTGTGTCATTACAGTCATGACCGACTCTTTGTGACTCCATCTTCATGGAGTTTTCTTGGCAGAAATACTGGAGTGGTTTGCCAGTTCCTACTCCAGGCACCTACAGGTAGTAGGCAGAATAAAAAAGAGAAAAAACTGAAGGACACAAGGCAGTGGATTATCATCACCATGTAGGTTGCAGTGTACTCTTTGAGGGTTACATGTAGATTCCTCTGTTTATAGATCTGTGTGTCTGGCAGAGCACTCAATAGGTTACAAAATGTGGAGCAAGGAGGTCAGATCCAGGCAAAATCAGATATTGCTCATGTGACTTCATGTTGCTAGATGTCCATTTATCAGCACAGCTTTGGGTAAGCAGCACAATCCTAGCAATGCATGTCACCAAAAGAAAGAAATGGCAAAGCATTCTGAGTGCTGTACACTTAAAAACGATGGGAGGGTCATCATAAGTCAGAATCAACTTGACAACATGTAAAGTTAAGTTGCGCTAACCTTTTATCTTTTTATTCTTCTGCCATCAGTTGAACACCTATGTCTTTAGGTGCATTTTTAACAAATATGATTGAATCCTTGGATATTGGGGTTGCCCCCCCCAATTTGTTCTTAAGGTTTTAAATGATTTTAATTAATTAATAGATTTTAATTATTATTGTAGATTAATTGCTTTTTAATCTACAATTTATTCTCTTCTTGATATTACTTGAGTCCCACTCACTGGGACCCAAGGCAGCTCACAAACAGTATAAAATAAATAAAGTAAATATTTCTTCTCTCCAGAGTACTATTTCAAAAAATAATTTTCCATTCTGTCTAAGTAATTCTAAGCTTCATGTGATGCTACACATTATTTTTATGTATGTACACCATGAACATTTTACTCTTTAGGTTGCAAATTCTGGAATTCACCAGACATGGTGGGCTGACCAAGCTGGCTGGGTATTTGTAATCCAAAAAAGTTAAATTCCCAAGCTTTGAATATATTTTGTTTCCTTTTATTTTGTTGCATTCATTTGAAAATATCTGCTTATTCACATTTATTATATATAAAATATTTCAGAGCTGAATAGGTTCAACAAATTATTTCAGGGTTCAATACTGGTTCAAAATTATGAAATTGTTTCATAGCTGAAAAGGTTCAAATCCGATGAGTGTTCACATTGAACTCAAACTTGATTTAAAACTATATGAGCAGCATATCCATGGATTATATTTGTAGAGAGATTCTTTACTCTCACTGAAAGAAATGGAATTACTTCAGGTGGGAATAGAAAACTGTTTTTCAAATAAAATAAATTAGTTGGCCAGTTAATTCCTGTTTAGTTCTCCTGGACCTCTTTATCATTTTTTTTCTTCTTCTCATGCCTTGATATATATGCTCGACATGGGTATTAAAAACAGAGGTTAATTAAAAAATGACACACATGCACACTCAGCTGCCATAAATATAAACCTGTTTGCTCCTACTTAATATCCAAGTGCTTGAACAAAAACAGAAAACCTTCTTGCTAATTGCAAAACATGCACTTCCTCTCCTTGTTTACTGCTCATTATCCTCTTATTTCATGGCATCTGATTCAGTTTGGTTCACAAACCCTGTGCAGTTCTGAAGTATGGAACACCTCTGTATTTAGGGAGAAATGAAACAGCTGCTTACTATTGCCTTGAGAAAGAAATACTTTACGGGATAAAGGGACTGCATAAATACAAATACATTTATTCTATGTTTAGATGGTGGGTTATCCATAGCCCACCCAAACAAACTCTAAATGCCCTGGTTTGGTTACATTAAAATGACTTTAACAGCAGGACACCACACGAGCTAAAAAGAGGGCGATGAAAATATATACAGATTCCACACATCCTGGACATAACCTGTTTCAATTGTTACCCTCAGGGCGACGTTTTAGGGCATTGCACACTAGAACAACTAGATATAAAGATAGTTTCTTTCCAAGTGCATTCAAACTTTTGAATAATTAATTTTTACTTTTCTTCTTCCTTTTTAAATAATAGGTTATATTGTATTGTTGTACTTTGTTTTTATTGTTGACTATATGTTTCTTATATTTCCTTTTATATAGAGAGAGCATATTTTACCAAAACGAATTCTGGGGGTGTCCAACCACACTTGGCCAATAAAAGTATTCTGATTCTGATTCTGATTCTGATTCTAAATTCTTATTATTAACTGGTCACTTCCAAAGCTGTCACCTAATTTATTTTCAGTCGTAAATGACAGAGACGTTTACACCATATGCAATGAGTAATAGATATGGGGAAAATGTAATTACCTGCAGTATTTGCCATTTCTAAAAATGTAGGTTAATGGTAAAAACACTAAATAAATATATTGAATGCAATTAATGTGTTCAGTGAGTTTTTTTTTCTTGTTCACTAAATATTTAATTAACATATATAGCAGGAACAATGCATTTCTCTGTTTTCTATGCTATTATCGTGTCTGTGTAAGCAGATGATAGAGTCAGGATGTCTCATGGCCTTGAAAGGGGATTGTGCTAGCAAGGTGTAGACAATACACACCTTAAGAAAGTAAGTCCTTATCAATAGTGACTCATATTGTCTCAAGGAACTGGTTTCTGCCAGTTGTCCTGCCCTGCTGGGCTCTACCAAGATGCCCCTCCTGACTGATTTTTGCAAACAAACTGATAAGCTAAAGTATAAAGATATGCTCTTTCTTTTCTTCAGGGTCTTTGCCATGTCCTTAGAACAAGCCCCTAGCATTTATTGGCTTGCATTCAATAAAATTTTGTTGCACCATGCTAGTCTCCTTCTTGGTATTCCACCAGGGATTGAAAGCCTGAGCACTGGTTAACAGTTTCACTATTATTGTAAGTAAATCGTCTGTATACAGTAGTTATGAAGAAAGTTTTGGAAAGATAATTTTGGAGTAGCGCTTTGAGAACCTCTCTGCTAGCCCCGCCAATGGTTGCATAGAAGGATTCTAAGCATTAGTCACAACCCACCTCCCAAGGTTTGGTTGCAACCAATGTTACCCTCAGATTAAATAGCACACGGGATCAGGTAACATATCCTGAACAGGATATTGTCTTCCTTTCTTTTAAAGAGCTGCCACTGAGGTCCACTCTTATGTCAACTGTAGTTATAAGACTGTGTGCCAGTCACAAAGTGAAACAAGACAAAGGCTTCCAGATGTAGAGATAGCCTGTTAGCCATTGTAGCCAAAATGGCACTGTATAGCTAAAATGTTTTATTTTGTCTGAGAATGCATGGACTGCAGCCTACTTGAGCACAGGTGCATTGCCAAAGTACCTCAGAATATGTAGCACTTTTATTGAAATTGATTTAAATTTATGTGGCTGTCACAATGTATTTGAATCACTGTGTGCATTCCCTCAGGGCAACTCTTAATCCGGTGTTTTTTAAAGTGCTGGAATTGATTTATATAATGATCTTGGAGCTCTGTGTTTTGTTTGGTTGGCTGTTTGTTTGTTTGTTTGTTTGGTTGGTTTTATTTTTTGGTTTATTTGTTTTGGTTTGTTCAATATTACTGAGTGGCATAGCACCGGAATGATGGGGAAAATGGGAGGCAATTTGACTGATGGAATGAATGGGCTTAGGGGGAGATGGAGATTGAGAGTGCTGTTACACAGTTCTCAACCAGGGTATCTTCACTTCCCAAAGCCCAGACTAAGGAAGGAAAGACTGAATGGAAAAGGATCAGCATTGCCTTGGTGTGTGCTCAGGCGAGCTTCAATGCAGCTCTGCTGCTCTTGGTGGCAAATAAGAACCAGGCATGCAGGAGGAAGGAGATGAAAGTGTGTGCAAAGCAGGAGAAAAGGCTAGCACCTTCAAGACAGTTGAGGCAGCTGCTACTACACTCACCTTTCTTTTCACTGTCATCCCAGCCCAGCTCCCAAGTCAGTCAGGGCACCTACGCCCACACTGGGACAGGAGGCAGTGCCAGGTGTGCAGCAGGTACAGTTACATCATGGTCCCTCCCCACTTCTTTCCTTGCTTTTGCACATTCCTTGGACTCTTCCCACTTTGGGGCTTCAGTCTGGATTTCAGACCAACTGTTCCCTGTACTTGTGAGGCTTCTGCCTCCTTAAAGTGCAAGGAGGACCTGGCCAGGGTGCTGCTAAATACCACAGGAAACATGCACATGGAAACCAGGGATGCTTACATTTGAGGGATCACATCCTGACAGCATTTTAACAGCACCAGCATGACTCTTCTTCCTTTCCCCTCAAAACAGTGCTTTAAGATTGTCTATGAAATGGCAACTAAATAATACAACAGTAAAGGAGACTGGTTTTTTTAAAAGGCACCCACAGACAGCTACAGTGCAGGTATCTTGCAGCAGTGTTACCAGAACACCTGGAAGTAAAGCTGTCAAATGTTAACCAGTTCCCACAAACATGTCGTGTTCTTTACAAAGAACAAACAAAAATGGCACCCATGCTTCATGTTCCAGTGTAGAAACTCTCAAAGGCATTAAAATTTGTAGAATTCGAAGGGTTTGGTAATGTTATTGTATTACTAATTGACAGTAAAACATTTTACCTGAACATTTTGCCAGATACATTAATTTTTTAGGGTTCCATTTATCTCAGTAGCTTCCCCCCTCCCCCCCCCCCCGCCGAAGAAGGATTAATAGCTTTCTGATAGGTTTGCTGACATCTAAGAAGTTGGAACTCAAGAAACAGAGCTAGTAAGAAATGCTGGTCAAATATTGCACTTTGATCCTACTATCACCTGTGTTAAACTGCAGTAATCTATCCAAGTCAATTGCTGAGTTTCTATCAGGGGAATCTGACAGTAAAAGCTATTCTCAACAGAAAACCAAGCACAAGACAGGGCCTCTGTTCCCTGGAAGTCTTTTTTAAAATCCCCTAAAGAGTTTGAAGGGTGGAAGGTAGATGACAGTTCTTCCTGTCATGATGATTAGACGCCCCATGTTCCTCAAATCATTTATGAAAGACAGCAGGTTTTGCTGCAGTTCAGTAGTGCACACTGCACTACTTGTTACCAATTTTGTGCTTAAAATCACGTAGTGAAGAGAAGCAGTATCTCATAACCTCTGGTCAGGCTGGGAAAATTAACTGCCACAGAGATAGTTGAGGTTTTAAAGCCTGACAAGTTTCAAAGAGATGGCCCATAGCCTCTCAGTGCTTTGAAATCTGAGACAATAAAGTAATAGAGATACACTTCCTCACATGGTTCTGAAGGCAACATACCATTTCTTCACTTTATGTTAAATGCCTGGTTAGCATACACTGGATATCCGCACCTGTGAAGCTGCCTTGGATTTTTCCTGGTAACATTTCTCAGTCCTGTGATGGTTCATAGTGGTCAGCTTGCCCATCACTACTTATCTTAGCCTTCAAGGTGCATTTTAAAGTGTGTTTGAAGGTGTGATGCCAGTGAACCCATGTGATGGATGAATCCCAGTTGATGTAATCTTCATGCCAGATTAATAGTGTTTCTTAAAGCATGCCTAGGGCGTTGTGGTTCAATGCACTAGAGTGCTGAAACTGCCAGTTGCAAAGTCAGCAGCTTAGTGGTTTGTATCCCAGGTGCCTAACCCTAACCCTAACCTTTATCTTTACTTAAAACAGGTACTCAGTGTGGGAAAGTACCCAGCATGGTGTTGTGGATAGAATGACGGACACGGACTCTGGAGACCAGGGGTCAAAATCCCATTTGACTATGGTGACTCAATGGGGAATTGGAACTGGAAAAAACACTCCGTAAATATATCCCTTACCTTGAAATCCCTATTAGGGTTGCTATCAGAGGGGGTATCCAAAAGTTTTAATTATCACCATGAAATAAAAAACATACAATAGTCACTTGCAGTGGTCAAAGTTAGTTCTTCTCCACATAGTCTCCCTGCAGAGTCACACATTTTTGCCAGCATTTCTTCACTTTGCTCGAAAACCACTGTTCCACTTCGAAAATGACATCCTCTCTGTCGTCAAATCGCCGTCGATGAATTGGTTTCTTCATCTCAGGAAAGAGGAAGAAGTCACTTGGAGCAAGATCAGGTGAATAAGGTGGATGCTGCAAAAGTTCATAGCCTAAACGGTGGGCGCTGACAACGGATGCTTGGGCCGTATGGACAGGTGCATTGTCGGCCAGGAGACGGACGCCTTTGCTGATCATGCCATGACATGTCTGTTTCAATGCATCACACAGTTTCTCCAGAAGGTTGCAGTAGTAATCGCTGTTGAGGATCTCTCCCTTCGGAAGGTAATGAGTTAAGATTACCCTGTGGCTATCCCCCCCCCCCCCAAAAAAAAACAGACAGCATCACCTTCCCAGACAGATTTCTGGACCTTCACCTTCTTGGGAGGGGGGGGGAGGATGGATGTTTCCACTCCTTGCTCATTTCTTTCGTCTCCGGATCATAGAGGTATACCCAGCACTCATCCATAGTGACGAGACAAGCAAAAAAATTTTGTCTTCATTCTGCTCCAGCAGAGTCAAATTCTGCTGGGAAAAGTCATGGCGAGTTTGCTTTTGAAGAGGCGTCAACAAGTGAGGTACCCAGCGTGCAGACACCTTATTCATGTGCAGTTCCTCATGAATAATCCTACACACAATTCTGTAACTTAATCCAGTCTCTACCATCACTCTTTCCATGGTCGATCTTCTGTCGTCGATAACGACCTTCACTTTCTTCACCATGGCAAGATCATCCTTGATTGAGGATCTACCACTCATGACTTGTCTGTCAGGGACATGTGACCACTTTGAAAGTTCCTCTTCTACCTCACAAACATGTCATATGATGGGCTTTCATCCCCATAGACAGCTTTCATTTCGTCGTGGAACTGGCATGCGTTGTTGCCCTTCAAATAGAGGAACTTTATGACATTTGGAGCTTCAGTTTTGTTCATCATGCAGGTTGATGTTTTCTACAGCCTGTGGAAAGAAAACTACTTTTGATAAAGATTTGATATTTGCATAAGTATGCATGGCAATGACACTGATTATGCACAAAAAGTTTCATGAAATATCTCTATAACTTCTTTATTATAATTTATACTTTTGGATACCCCTCGTAACTAAGTAAAGCATGTTCCAGAATTCTTTGTAACACATAGCCATTCTCTGGCAACTGAACCGAGTCTCCACAGCAATCAATACTGATATTGTTTTCACAGGGCTTGCCCTCTCATTAGGCAAGCTGAAGTATTTATTTATTTATTTATTTATTTATTTATTTATTTATTTATTTATTTATTTATTTGCTCAGAACAGGAACCAGCACCCAACACTTAATTTACACCTTGGAAGGATTCAGTTTTTCAGGCTTACCAGTGAACCTCTACTCTCCTCCTTCCCAGACTTCCTCTCACCCTTATATTCACTGCTGGTATTCCATCTGTGGCAGGAAAGATTCACACCCATCAACAGTTCATAATGCTATGGGAATAAATGAAGGGCCAGAACAGCAAGTAAAGGATTCCTCATGATTAGAGATGGGCACGACTTGAAAAAAAAAATTTTCGAGTTGTCGTTAGTCGGGCCAGTCCCGTTTCGGGTCGTTTCCGGTTTTCGCGAAAATTCGCAAAAATTAGTCGGTTCGTTTTTTCGTTTTTTCATTGTCGTTAGTACTGGTTTTTTTGGGGGGGGGGGAGCGGGCTCCTGGAGGCACCTCTGTGGGGTGGGTGCCTCCTCTGGCCCGCTCATAAAGGGAAAGTGGGCTCCTGGAGGCACCCGTGGGTGCCTCCTGCCACTAGGAAGGGGAAGCAGGCTCCAAGAGACCCCTCTACATGGGGGTCTCCCTTCCTCACCTCCTGCTGCTGCAAAATGCTATGCAATAGCCATATGGATATTGCATAACATAATGTGCAGACGTGAGACCAGTGTGAGAATGATAGGGTCATGCCCGCCCTGCACAAGGCTCTGGCACCACCATGTCTCACACAGAAGGGAATTGTACTTGCTGCGTGTAGTGCAATGCAAGCAAGTAGATCTGGCTTTAAGGTGGCTTAGTGCAAGAGCTAGGGTTAGGCTAGTGACGGGTAAGGTTACGGTGGGCTAGTGGGTTGCACCTCTGGGTGCCTCTCTGACCCACTAAGAAGACAGTCTGTGACGTATGGGTACGGAGTCAAGGGTTAGGGTTAGGGCTAGGGCAGGTTTTAGGGGGCTTTTTGGCACATCCCAGAAGTCTCCATGGCCAAGTGGCCATGCGACTGGTGGGATGGCTCCAAAAATTTGCATGGTTGTCCACTCCCACATGGCTGGCCACTTGGCCAGCCCATCATTGCGCAGGTGTAAATAAAATAAAATAAAATAAAATCAATGGAGGACAGAGGAGGAGAGGAGAGACATTTTGTTGCAAGAAAAAACCCACTGCTACTGTGAAAAATCTGGCAGTTTATAAATTTTTGCATGTTTCTGTTGTGCTTGTGTGTTTTTGGACCACGATTTCAAAAACAATATTGCGTTTGCTGCCCCATTTTGGATCCCCCGACCGCACCGCATGGCATGGCGATGGCGACTCGGGTTTTTTTAACTTTTAAAAACTTTTTTTCTGTGCCGCGTGTGGCATCGCGCGATCTCGCGATGCAAGTAACGAGCACGACAAATCAGACCAAAATTGTTCGTTCGTCGGTTCGAGCTCGAAGTCTGGGGGAGTAATTCCCGTTACCGTTTCCGTAGAGTAACGGAACCGAGTAACGGAAACGGAAACGGAAATACCGCTAAGTCGTGCCCATCTCTACTCATGATTCATTCATGGAGCTATAATAGATTTGGGCCCAAGATTGCAGACAGAGACCTCATTTCTCTTACCATTACTGCAGCTGCTAGGTTAGTAGAGTAGAAATACTGTGGATGAGAAGTTCACAAGTCAGGTAAGTAGAGGTAAGATTTGTAGCTTTGGATTTTTTTTTTTCAAAGAAAGTTCAGAATTGCTCAGAAAATGAATTCTCTTTTTCTGAGACTTGTTCAAAATCTCTGAAATCATTTGCTTGCTTGCTTGCTTGCTTGCTTATTTATTTATTTATTTAATCCCACCTTTCTCCTTCAAAAAGCCCCAAGGTGGCTTGCAACAATTAGAAGATAGCATTTAAGCTAACAATACTGAGTATACAATATTAAAAGGATCAAAGGAACACAATACCAACCAGCTAATGACAATTTGCCATCTTTAGTTAAAGGGGGGGGGATGTAGACCAGAAGGGAGTTTAATTAATTTGAAATGTCTCATAGTGAATTTGGGCCAGGACATTCTTATGTCTTTGATTAAGAACTTCTGGATAGCTCAGTGATATATCGTATGTATGTCTTTGGCTGAGGAGCCTGGGATTGGCAGTTCAGTTCCCCACTTTACTTTGATGATGATGATGAGGAGGAGGAGGAGGAGGAGGACGAGGACGAGGACGAGGAGGATGAGGAAGAAGAGGAGGATAAATGGGCACACAGGCAGAGGACATAATAACATAATAACATAAGAAGAGCCATGATGGTTCAGGCCAAAGGCCCATCTAGTCCAGCTTCCTGTATCTCACAGTGGCCCCTAGAGATGGGCACGAAACAACCATTTTTTCGTTACCGTTATCCGTTATTCGTTCCGTTATGTAACGGAATGTATAATGACCATTGCGATGGGGCAGGCTCGAACCGAACAGAACCAAGAAAATTTTCTTCGGTTCTGTTCGTTTTTGTTAATGGCCACACGATTAATGACCTACCTGGTGCTGGCCTTCCTGGTCCAGTCTTTCGGTTTCCAGCTTCCTGGTCCAGTCTTCCAGCTTCCCCCCAAAAATGTTCTCCTCCAGGGACTACAAAGTCCAGCAACCCCCCACCACAACTGTCTCGTACTCCAAAGGGGGCACTTCCCCAGAGGACTGGCGTTCAGGCATGCGGGGCGGGCTCCTCGCCATTCACACTAGTGGAGGTGGAGCGCCTCCAAAGAGCCTCCCCCGGGGCGGCGGATGGGGCATGGGGTGGAAGCGCCATGCCCCCTCGCTCGCTCGCTCGCTCTGCCCCGACCCACCGGGCTCCAGCCAGCCAGCCAGCCAGCGTGCCCACGGGGCGGAGCCCCACCGCACCGACTGACCCGCTGAGCCACCCTGGCCATCTGGGAAGAGCGGTGACGGACGACCCGTCGTGCAGCAGCAGCAGCAGCACCTAGGAGGAGACGCCGCCACCAGGTGGGTGGCGAGCAACCGGGGACAACCCCACCACCACACACACACCGGGATCGGCTGAGCCTTGTGGGGAAGCTGAGTCCCCCCTTCTCCCCTCTGCACGCAGAGGGGCAAACGGGGGTCTGAAAGGGATCTTCCCCACCCATGCTCTGTCCCCCACTTCCCCCCCCCAGGAGCCAGCACCCAGTAGCCGCTTGGTGCTAGCTTCGTGAGGGGAGAAGATTTAAAAAGCCTGCTCTCTCCTCCCACATGATGGGGTGGGGAAAGAGTGGGCTTTTTAAATTTCCCCCCAGCCCTCCCGGGCACCACCAGCGCCATCACGCCAGCCAGGAGAGCGCTCCTGTGGCTGCAGGACTTTTTTCCTGGCCATCTTGCCGGCGGCTCCGGCAGCGCACGGCTCTGGGAGGGCTCCCCGCAGCTGTGGGATGGCTCTACCATGAGGCTGGCTGCCGGCTCCGGCAGCGCCTGGCCCCGGGAGGGCTCCCCACAGCCACGGGAACACTTTCCCGCCGGTTGCCAAAAACGACGCCCGAAAAACGGAGCGGGCCCCTGGGGCCCAAAAAACTGAAACGACCCGAAGCGGGCCCCAGGGCCCGAATAATGATCAGGAAACGCCATTTTGGCGTTTCGTGCCCATCTCTAGTGGCCCCACCAGATGCCTCTGGGAGCACCCGAGACTAGATATCTGTCTCCTGATACCACTCCTCTGCATCTGGCCCTTGAAGTACCCTGGTTTTAAGCCTGGAGATTACACATCTCCTTCATGCTTTGTAACCTATGATGGACTTTTCCTCCAGGAATCTGTCCAATCCCCTTTTGAAGGCATTCAGGCCAGATGCCATCACCACATCCTGTGGCAGAGAGTTCCACTGACTAACAACACGCTGGGTAAAAAAAATTATCTTGTCTGTTCTCACTCTCCCAACCCTCAATATGAGTGAATCTCCACTAATTCTGGTGTTTTGTGTGTGAGGGAAGAGTGTCCCTTTATGCACTTTACTCATGCCCTGCATTATTTTGTATGTCCCAATCATATCCCCCCTCAGGCACCTTTTTCCAGACTGAAGAGTCCCAAATGTTTTAGCCTTTCCTCATAAGGGAGGTCCCCCACCCCAGTAATCATTTTAGTCTATCTCTTCTGCACCTTTTCCAGTTCCTCTACTGTATGTCTTCTAATCCTTCTAACGGCAACTCCATTCAAAGTACCTGTAGGTGCCACAGTCCAAAAGAACCGCCTTAAGAAGAAATGGTTATAGTTGAGGTCAAAATCAGAAAAATGGTGATTTGTTTTTATTCATGTTTCATCAAGGTCAATAAATCAGAAAAAAATGAATTTATATTTTTTTCTGATGAATCAACAAATTGTTTATAAAACGGCTTAAAAGGTACCTGTACACATAAAATTATCAGGGAAGCTTCCCATAACTACAAGCCTGGCAGGTTTGGTGAAGTTCAGTTTTCCAGATGTCTGTGTTAGACTCCCACAACCCCCGAAAAGTGCCCAATTTTCACCAAATTGGAGAGTTTGTAGCGAGTCAAAGGAAGATTCTATACATGTTTGGGGGGTCTAGGTACTTGAGGTAACTTTCCAGGAGGCTCCTTTGGAGGGTAAATAAGTCAGGCACCAGAAATCCATTCTTTCCAAAATTGGAAGAGCTCTTAGAGAAGAGCCAGGGGAAGGAAATTGGGTGCATCTAGGGACCTTTGGACATTTTAGACTCCAAGGAACTGACAAATCAAAAATCACTAAAAATTCATCAACTCATATTCATTGGGGATATCAGTTTGTACAAATACAAATCTACAAATCAGCAGTTTTTTAAAAAAAATTGCAATTCATTTTTAATCTGTCCATCTCTAGAAACAACTGACTCCTTCCATAGCCATTCATTTCCTCATCTTATCTTGTTAGCAGTTGAGCTTGTGAAACTGTCATAGCTCAGTGGCATCTGGCTGCAGAGTTAGAAGTTTAGGAGTTCAATTCCCCACCATGCTTCCTTGATAAAGGCTGGGCCCAATGATCCATAGGGTCCCTTCTGGCTCTGCAGCTCTCAGGTTGTATTAACATTAAAATAAACTAAAGATTCGCCCAGGAAAACCTGTTTTAAAAATAGTTGCTTGAGAGTCAGGCTTTACCAAGAGGTGAGTGCTGGCACTGTATGTGTGTCCATGCATGCACAGCTGCATGCTTTCCTAGTCCTCTCTGGTGAGACAGGAAGCCAGGGTACATTGTTGAAGCATGCGTGTGCGTGCGGCATATATGCACATGCTAGTTGGCCTTTCCTTTCTCCATCAGTAAAAAGTGATCACAGAATCTGAAGTCATGCAAAAGGATTCTGCTTATGAAATGTAGAAAAGTCTCTGGTGGGAAGGAAAAACCATGAACGGAGGCTGTGAAACTCAATTGCCTTTCCCACTGCATGAGGTGATCAATCAGAAAAGAGTGAAGAGGCTCAGTAGATGGTTATTCCCTCCACCCAATTATTTATCTGCCATTTCATTGCTCAGGCCTTTTCTCAGCATCAGAAAAGTTATGGCCTGAGTTCAGTCCAATGACCTTGTGCTCTAGTTGCAAGAACTTTGTCCATGTACCATGCTGGATTTTATTCATGCGAGTGCTTCAAAAAGTAGAATTTTCAAAAGGTCCAGCGAATCCCTCAAACCAGCATGGTCTGTCTGACCACAGTGACTGGAGGATTATGAGATTTGTGGCTTTCTGCCAGATGGCCCGTATATAAATTGAATTAATAATAATAATAATAATAATAATAATAATAATAATAATAATAATAATAATAATAATAATAATAATAATAATAATAATAATAATAATAATAATAATAACAAAAACAACAAAAACAACAAAAACAACAAAAACAAGAAGAAGAACAAGCTATCAGAAAAATTCAGTTAAGGCTAGAATAGAAAAATCAGCTGAGTCCCGCACATGTAGACTCTGCAAAGAGGCAGATGAAACTATCAACCATATATTGAGTTGTTGCAAGAAAATTGCTCAGACTGATTACAAACAGCATCATAATGTACTTGCTCAAATGGTCCACTGGAATTTGTGTCAGAACTATCATCTGCCCATAGCAAAGAACTGGTGGGATCATAAGCCTGAAAAAGTGACTGGAAATGAGCATGCAAAATTACTCTGGGGCTTCCGAATACAGACAGACAGGGTTTTGGAGCATAATACCCTGGATATTGTGATTGTGGAGGGGGGGGAAAGTGTGGATCATTGATGATGCTATACCAGATGATAGTAGAGTCACTGAGAAACAACTTGAAAAAAAAATTACCCGATATCAGGATCTGAAAATTGAACTTCAGAGACTCTGGCATAAACTGGTACAGGTGGTCCCAGTGGTAATCGGCACGCTGGGTGCGATGCCTAAAGAGCTAAGCAAGTATTTAGAAGAAACTGGAGTTGACAAAGTCACCATTAGTCAGATGCAGAAAGCCGCCTTACTGGGATCTGCTCGCATAATTCGCCGATACATCACTGAGTCTTAAACACTTGGGAAATGTTTGACTAGTGATATGGTAATACAAAATCCAGCGTAGATAGCTGTATGGTTAATAATAATAATTTGTAGGCCCAAAAAAGCAACATTGTCCATCCTTCTTTGGTGGGTTGGTTAGATGTAGAATAAGAACTAAGAAAATGCCAGAAGACCCCCAGTACAAAATTCTACGACTATACTGTTCTTGAATGCTTCATATATTTTTCTCTTCCCCTCCCTTATGGCATGTGTGGTGGTGATGGGATTTGGGGAGGTGGAGGGGGTTGACAGCTAGTTTCAGTTCTTGAGCCTCACTGGGTTTGCTTGTGGTTGACAGAGAACTTGGGATTCTGAGCTGTGAAGCAGACTTCTTCCTAGGGCAGTGTTTAATTTCTTGACAGCTCTGCTATCTTTTTCCTACTGAAAAACTGTGCGTATAAACTCCTCTGAGCCTCTGTGACTAGATGACTAACTGAAAAAGGAAAGATCAGCTTTTATACCCCTTCTGAAAAACATGGCCTTGCCATTTTACAGGCATACATGAAATGGTCCTTCTTTCTCCAATCTCCACTAAAGTCCGTGGGATTTTTGGGCAGAATATAGATGTGTTTTAGGAGGAATAACAGAAAATTATGGAGCCAAAGCAAGCCTTTTAGGACCTTGCATACTCACAGCTGCCATTATCTGCTTCTGCCGCCATCACTGAGGGCCTAGCCTTGCTATGGCCCCGGCCACCCATCCAAAACAGCCAATTCGGCTCCCAGGCCCCTCCGGACATCCTGGAGGAAGATTTCCATACCTACCTCCGAGAGATGGACTCCGTCCAGCCGGTACAGTTCGGACCTCTGTACCCAGCTGGATTTCAGGGCAAACTGCTCTGCCCAATAAACGTAACTATGTCCCACAAACAGAATTATCCAATGGGAGCTGGGACCGCTCACTCCTATGAAAACAAAAGCAACAGATTAAACAGCAGGCAACGGACACACATATCTCTTGTAGCAATGGGATGACCACCTGCCCAAGCACTGTATGGCAGACTGGTCATATCCCAGGGCCGCAGCAGTGGAGGCCGCACTGATTCTGAAGGAATGGGTGCCAAATTTCAGGGCACCGAGGCCCATGTCCTGGAGGGCCCTGCCAGTCAACCTCCAAAATTGAAATTTTGTCAAAGGGAGGCCATCCTTGTGTACAAATAAGTAGCCCTCTGCCGGGCCCCAGAGGGTCATATACTCCCGCAGGGCTCTGAGCGGGCAGATGGCCTCAATGGAACAGGGCCCCAGTTTAATTGCAGCTCCCCACCCCCCACCCCCGGTCCGTCTTGGAGTGCCTAATGCAGATAGTGACCAGGGCCGGCTCGAGGATGATGTCAGACAACTGCAGCGCAGTGAACGACCGATCATATTGACTGGAGGTCACCAGCTCGCCTATTCTAAGGGCAGCAAAGAAAGCAAGAAGGGACGCCGCCTTGAACAGCGACGTCTCAAAAACATTCCAGCAAATCTGTGGCCACCGGTCGCCCATGTCTGCTAACAGTTGTGGTGACAAGGGGAAACGGGCATCCACCACTCAGCCCCGCTCTCTGCTCCAGCCCGCTATCATGCCCCTTATCCTGAAGTCACCGGTTGGGTCAGGGTGTCCCATTGCCTTTGACTGGAAGGCCAGTGCAGCTAGTTTCCCCTGCATTGAGCTAGGGGCCAGACCCTGTCTATGCAAGTGGACCAAGTACATTCTCAGGTGCTGCAGGGGTATAGGCCACTCCCATCCATGCGTTGGCCGGCACAAAATGCACTAAATTCCCTTATGGCCGCAACATAACTCCTATGGGTTCAAGGCGCTATTGAGAGGCCCAGGGCTCAATCTGCCTCAGCTAGCCAACCCTCCATACCTCTGCCGGGATCCTCACAGGCAGGTCGGACGCTCCTGGGGCCAGGGCCTGGAAACGCTTGGCCTGTTGGCAGGATAAAGAATCAGCTATCTCATTATTCACTCCAGCACGTGTGGACATTTACCAATATATTATACTGGTCCATATACTTACTAACCCCTGGCGAGCGTGATGTCAAGTTACTAAGTATATGGACCATCGCCTGGTTTTCGCACCAAAAGCGAACAACCGAGTTGGCCCACTGCTCGGACTAGATGTACAGGACCACCCAAATGGGGAAATAACTCCAGGAAGGTGAGATCATGAGTAACCCCCTCGGCATGCCAGACCAGCAGCCAATGGCCGTTGCACCAGGCTCCCCTCCAGAAGATGCCGAAGCCGATGCCCCCAGCGGCATCGGTGTGGACTTGGAAGTGGGGCCCGAGGCGGAGCTTATCCTGCCAGAAGGACACTCCATTGAAGTTGTGCAAAAAACCCTGCCATACGCCCAGGTCTTCCTGCATCTCCGCTGTGACCCTAGTCCTATGAGTTGCTTTGCGCAGTCTTCCCATTGCCGCTCAGAGCCGGCACAAGAAGGTACGTCCCGGGGCCACCACCTTGCAGGCAAAGTTGAGGTGCCCAATGAGCTCTTGCAGCTCCTTAAGCGTCACTTTGCTGCGCCCTCGAACCTCGCAAACTCTAGCTCACAGGGCTTGGAGCTTGTCCATGGGTAGTCTACAAGCCTGCTCCCGGGTGTCTATTTCGATACCCAGGAACGTCAATACAGGAAGGGGACCCTCTGTCTTCTCTTCAGCAAGGGGGAGTCCAAGCTCCCCAGCCAGCCGTCGAAAGGCATCCAGGAGTAACTGGCACAATCCCAAACCTTTCGGCCCACAAAATAAATAATCATCGAAGTAATGCTCCATGCTGGTGAAACCCGTTATGTGGTGCAAGCGCCACTCCACAAATGAGCTAAATTTCTCAAATACGGCACAGGAGACCGAACACCCAAATGGTAAGGCCCTGTCCATATAAAACTCTCCCCGGAACTGGAACCCCAGGAGATTGAAATCATCCAGGTGTACAGGAAGAAGGCGGAAGGCCGACTTAATGTCGCATTTTGCCATCTCTGCCACCACCCCACAGCTCTGTATCATATGCATGGCTGCGTCAAAGGACGTGTATTGAACTGAACACAGCTCCGGCGGGATCCCATCGTTAACCGAGGAGCCCTCCGGATGTGAAAGGTGATGGATTAACCTATATTTGCCCGGGGCCTTCTTGGGCACCAACCCCAGGGGTGATACCCTGGGTTGGGCACCGGGGGGATGTAAAGGGGCCAATGACTGTACCCTCCTTTACCTCCTTCTCTATCTTTTCCCCCGCAATAGCCTCCGCTCCTTGAAAGGACTTAAGGTTCCTGGCCAAACATGGGTGTCGGGGACCCTCAAACAGAATGTGAAACCCAAATTTAAACCCTTGAACTATAAACTTGGCAGCCTCCCAATCAGGGTATTCAGCAGCCCAGCTTTGCAATACACCCACTTTAATTGGACTGGACCCCTTTTGCAGGTGGCTTATCACCCGCCCCTGCTCTCTTGCCACCCCCCGGTCCCGGTTTTGCCCCAGTTGGGGGCGGGCCCATGTTCAAGTCGCTGCGAAGTGCTGTGCTCCACAGACGGAACATTCATGCTTGAATTGGCACTGCTTGCGGCTAGAGGTACCCTGGCCATTGTAGTCCCAGCACACCATTCAGACTTGAACCGGCTGGCCCACCGTAAAGCGGGCTGGTGCGCCAACATTCCCTTTGCGAATTAGGTGACTGCTGTTTTAGTGGTCCCCCAGGGCCGGCGGGGTGGGTGTCATGATTTGCAGCCAAAGAGGCTGCAATGGCTCATCCCACCTCAAGTACAGCTCAACGGCTGCTCTCTGATGGAAATTTTCATCATACAACAGCCAGGTGTGCCCAGGGAAGTCCACAAAGGCCCGATATATGACATCCATGTATTTAAGCATGGATTGGGCCCTCCACGGGTGGGACTGTAGTGACACGGACATGTAGATCATATATGCCAGCAGCCAAGTTGCCCAGGAGGGCTTGCACTTCCTGAGCAGCCGGCGGTCCCTGTCCTGTGGGTCCTCCTTATCCAGCTCTTTAGTAACCAGTTTCCGGTTTAACAAGCTAAAGATATCGACATATTCCCCCTGCCAAATCTTTTCCCTGGTCTGTTGGGCCAGGTGCTGGTCAAGTGGTGCTGCATAATCCCCATAAGAAAGAGCGCCCACCGGGATTCCTGCATATCTGGACGGCCAGCAGGCAGGCCACGGCACCACACCGGGGGAAGACTGGGGAGGCAGAGGCCATGTTTGCAGCGAGCCCTGGGGCCAAGCAGCCACTCCCTAGATGAGAGCCAGTGGTTGGCCTGTGCCAGCCGGTGAGGGCAGTGTTGCCTGCCCCATTGGGAAGTTGATGGACAGCTGCGGGATGGTGAAGAGGACAGAGGTCTGGCTCGCCCACTGTGCCCCAGGGAGAGCCTGAGGCGGCTGGGCGAAAGCCAGCGGCATTGACCAGCATGCAGTCGTGGCCTGGCAGCCGCTGGCACCAAGTGGCCAAGGCCACGTGACTGGCAGTGTGGTGTCCGGTGCACACGCCAACTCACTGTTTGTTGCGGTCTCCGTTGCTGGCTTGGTTGCTGCGGCCTCGGCCTCACCAGCCATCCGCTCTGGGCTTGCCTCGACCACCATGGCTCCCTTGCTTCGTGCCCGAGCCCACTTGGGTGGACCAACAGCCTGGGCGGTCTGCCTTGAAGTCCCAGGTGTGGCATCGAGCTGCTCAAGTGCTGCAAAATGAGCAGACAGGTTATAAGCTACCTCCTTTAGCCAATCCCGCTTGCGTGATTTGGATGGCCGGGTCCCAGTTCTGGGTGGTGGCACTACTGGTTCTTGTGGTGCCCTGACCCCTCTTGCTTGCCTCTAGGGCCTGCAAGTGGGACTCCAACTCCAGCCATATAGGCCAGTCCTCTTCATCCAAAGAGGTGTCAGTCCTGTTGGCTGCCTGCTGTTGTTTTGAGGGTAGTTGCTTACCCTTCCCGGCCTTCTAGCCCTTCCTAGGCACCATGGTACCTCAGCGCCAGTCCCGTGGCAATAGAGCAAGCTGTGTGCTTTAGCTATGTCTCTCCGGCCCACCTGGCCCACTAATAGTTATAGAGGGCCCAAGGGCCTGGAAAGCAGGAAGGCCTGCCTGGCCTTGTCAGGCCCATGCACCCAGGTACCACTGTCCCAGGCCTGCCCCTTGCCCCTCCCACAATGTCCCCAGGGCCACCCGCCCTGCCTGGTCTCCGTGCTGGGGGCCCACTGGGGGGAGTAGGGTGCACATACAAGGTGGGGATCCCCCCACCCCCAGGGGCCAGGCCCCTTGCTGCCCCCCATCCCCGGGTCCCTTGCTTAGGGTCGCAGGAGGAGGCAGGCTCTACTGCCACCTCCCTGTTTGACTGGGCTGACCCAGTGCATCAAACCCCAGTAGGTCAAGCGACTGCTCCCAGCCCCAGGCCCGCTGCCCACCCAGGCCCGCTGCCCACCCATGGGTCCCCAGGGGATCTCCCCCGTCCAACCGCTTGCCCGCCTTGGCGGGCGTGAAATGTTTCAGCGCAGGATGCAGGGCGTCCACTCGGGCGGCCCCACGTAGGAGGCTTGGTCCAGCCAAGGGGCCACTGGCAGCTGCTTCCAGGCCCGACTGAAGCCGGCAGGCTCCCCAATCCCCGGCAAAGTGGCTCTGGTGTCGTGGCGGTGTACATGAGGCGCCCACAAAATGGCGGGCACCTCAAAATGGTGGCTGCGACAGAGCGACCGGCATATCCTCTCCTGCTGAACGCTTTGCTGACAATGCTGCATGGTGGGGGAGGAGCTGCCCCTTTATAGGGCACTCCTCCCCCCGGACGCAAAATCATGCCCAATCTCTCTCACGCATTTGCACGAGAGGGCAAAGGAGCCCCGCGGGCCGGAGGTTCCAGCCGCGGAGCCAACATTCTTTATCTAGACACCTACAGTAAGTATTGATTCATTCAAACCAAATGTCCTTTAATTTTCTGCATTTGACATTTACAGGTACACATGAAATAGATCATATGACAATTTGTTTTCAAATATGTCTTCCATATATCTTTTTCCAGAGCAATCTTAAAAATTATTTGTTCCTCATTGGAAATAGTTTTGCACTTTTGAGCTGAAAAGCTTATGAAAACATTTGAAGAGTAAGAATTTAGGCAGATTGACAAGGTATAATCCATGGATTGGTGCAAACCAGGGTTAGATCATTAGCATCAGTAGATACAATTATCAGATTCCTGAGGCAACAGCATGAAGACCTTGGGTTTATGAATCAGGGAGATAAAGATTTACTCTATCTATATTCCCCTAGGAAGATGAACAATACAAAACATTTCAATTTTTCTTTTTCTTTTTTTTTAATTTTTTTATTTAAAAAAACATATACAAATTACATTTTAAAAAGACAAACAACAACAACAGTGCACCCCTTCACCAACAGGATCACTCTTCATATTGTTGCGCAGAAACCTTACCCTTATCCTGCACAAGCACATATTCAATAAATCTACCCCATATATCATAGAAAATATATCTAACTCTCCTTTTTTAACCTTGAGAGAACAAGTCAATTTATCAATTAAAGCAATATTCCATATTTCATTATACCATTCTTCTAAACATAGTTCATATTTAGATTTCCAATTTCTAGCAATTATTAATCTAGCTGCTGTCAACAAATTTGTAATCAACTCTTTAGTTTTAACATCATAACTATGATCCACAAATATTGATAACAAAGTAATATCAGATTTGGGTTCTATAGTCATTTCTAGTATGTCACTTAGTTCTTTAAAAATAATTTTCCAAAATTTCTGTATCTTTTTACATTTCCACCACAAATGATAAAAGGTACCAATCTCATTATCACATTTCCAGCAAAGCTTAGAAAAATTTGCATTCATTTTATTCAGTTTCACTGGCATCAAATACCATCTTAAACTTATTTTAAAGAAATTTTCCTTTATTCTAACAGACATAGATCAAAGTATTCTCATTCTCCACATTTTAGCCCAGTCTTCTTCTCTTATTTCTTTTTAAAAATCTTGTTCCCACAATAATTTCATTCCAGATCCTCCCCTATTTTCATCTAAATCCGAAATAATTTTATATAGTTTGCTAACAATACCTTTTACTACTATTTCCTTCTGAGTATCCTCATACAACAATAAGAGTTGTTCATATTTTGTGTACTCTCTGTATTTATTGTTTTTCTTTATCCAAGTATCAATCCATTTCTTTAATTGTATAAAATTAAACCAAGATATATCCTTACCTTGGAGAATTTCCTTCATTTGTACTTTCCCTCTCATCTTGCCTATCCAGTCTTTCAATCTAATCACTTGTTTATCCCTAAATAGACTCATCAATCAAGAGATGGGACCAACAAACTCAAGCTACAGAATATCAACATTTACGAGAAAGGGTATGGAACTTCAAAATCTAGAGGAGTTGCAATTTTAATTTCTAAATATTGTGAATTTGTAGTACAAGAAGTAATAAAGGATGTCAATGGCAGATATTTAATAATTCAGGGTTTATTGGGAGAAGAAGACTATACTCTAGTAAATGTTTATGCACCTAATGTACAGCAAGGAGTTTTTTATGAATCTGCTCTAAAAGAATTGGAGAAGGTGAAAAAAGGGTATGTTATTATGGCAGGAGACTTTAATATGGTACTGGACAAAGTAAAGGATAAATCTGATATTAAAAGGGATGATATGACTAATAGAACTACTATTTTGAATAAAGTAATGAAAACCGCAGGTCTAAAGGATATTTGGAGAGAATTAAAGGGTGATGAGAGAAATCTGATATTAAAAGGGATGATATGACTAATAGAACTACTATTTTGAATAAAGTAATGAAAACCGCAGGTCTAAAGGATATTTGGAGAGAATGAAAGGGTGATGAGAGAAGATATACATATTATTCTTCGGTCTATAAAAGTTATTCTGGAATAGACTTTATATTTGTATCCCATAATTTGCTTTCTAAAATAATTGAAACAGAAATTAATACTATAAAAGTAATGGACCATGCTCTAATGGAAATGGAAATGAAGGTTTAAAAAAATTATAAAGAGGCAAGAAGATGGAGAATGAACTCTAGTATTTTTCAAAATGTAGATGTAATTGAAAGGGTAAAAAATGAATGGCTAGAAATATGGTCTATAAATGAAGCAGCTGGAAGTGAAATGGGATTGATATGGGACACTATGAAGTCAGTTATGAGGGGATTAATTATAAAGGAAATGTGTAAATTTAAAAGATCGAAAGAGGAGAATATTAAGAAATTAGAAGATGTAATTAAAGACCTGGAGCATAAGTATCTTGTAAATAGAGATAATAGAACGTTTTTAGAACTTCAAGCTAAAAGAAAAGAATTAGATAGCACAGAATTAGACAAAGTTCAAAAAGATTTAATGTATATGAAGATAAATTATTTTGAATTTAGTAATAAAAACTCTAGATTTTTGGCACGGTTATGTCAAGCTAGAAGAGCAAAAAATGCAATAGGTGTGATTAGAGATAAATCAGGAAAGAAGTGTAGCCTGATGAAAGAAAAATTGCAAGTTTCAAGAAAAAATTCAAGAATTTTATGAAGATTTATATAAGGGAGGTAATGTCTCAAAAGCAGACATAGAAGAGTATGTTAAAGAAATTGTTAAAGAAATGATACTAGAGACAGACATGAGGGAACTAGAAAAACCAATTCAAGAGGAAGAGATTGGAGCAATTATTGATAAACTAAAAAATGGTAACGGCCCGGGTTGTGATGGACTAAATTCAGATTTTTATAAATTGTTTAAATCAGTTTTAGTTCCAGGATTAAAAATACTCTTCAATAGAATCTTACAAGGAGATAAAATACCATTATCTTGGAAACATTCATTAACAATTCTCATTCCAAAACCTAACAAGGATATGATGGACCCTAGTTCATATAGACCTATCTCATTAATAAATCAAGATGCTAAAATTTTTACCGCAATATTAGCGAATAGAATGAATGGGTTTATTACAAAATATATCAAGGAAGATCAAAATGGGTTTCTAAAGGGAAGACAAATGCCTAATTTAACTAGAAGAGTGCTGAATATTATATATGATACAGAAATGAATAAACAGAAGGCTGGTATTCTATCATTTGATATATTTAAGGCTTTTGATTGTGTGGAATGGCCAACACTAAAAATAGTGATTGAAAATTGGGGGGTTGGAATGAAATTTAGAGGGGTGTTAGATCAATTATATTTTGAAAATACATCTGAGATAATAATTAATGATGGGATTACAGATCGGATATCTCTAGGCCAAGGTACTAGACAAGGTTGCCCCCTCTCCCCAGTTCTATTTTGTTTAATGATTAAATTTGTTTGCGGATAAAATAAGGAATGATGAGTTAATTAGCGGATTAGGTACTAATAATAAAGTAAAGATTAATTTATTTGCAGATGATTCATTATTGACAATTAAAAACCCACTAGAGAGTATGGATAGAGTTAAATATCATTTGGAGAAATTTGGGTCAATATCTGGATTGAGGGTTAACTGGCAGAAATCTCAGGTGATGTTGTTTAATCATAACAAGGAAGAACAAGAAGTGTTTACCCATAACTACGGATGTAAGATAAGTAACTCAATTAAGTATTTAGGTATAGAATTAGTAAAGGACACACAGAAACTAAAGGAATTTAATTATAGTAAACTGAAGAAGGAAATTAAGAATAAAATGTTAGAATATTCAAGTCTAAAACTTTCTTGGTTTGGGAAGATTGCATTGATGAAAATGAAAATTTTACCAAAGGTAATTTTTTTCTTTATGATGCTTCCAATACAGTTAAATAAGGATGATCTTAAATTTTGGCAAGATTTAATTAATAACTATTGTAACAGTGGTAAAAAAGCTAGAATAAACAAAAAATATTGGTATATGGCCCAAAATAAAGGTGGTATAGGTTTACCGAATGTTAAAAATTATTATTTAGCAAATCAAATAAGGTTTATTGGGGATATTGTGTTTAGTCCAGAAAGATTAATATGGTGGAAAATGGAATCATCGGAAATAAAGGAGGATATTGAAAAATACTTATTCGGCACTATTAAGAAAACAAAGTTAAATGAGATTAATAACCCCTTTCTTAGATCTATATTAAATGCATGGTATTTACAGAAGAAAAAATTATGTCCCTCGGACTCACCATTGAGATCTGTAACTGAAATGGAGAATTTCCCTATAAATTTGAAAGTTTTCATTTAAATTTTTATTACCGGAAACTGAGAGAATAGCAAAGAACTGTGATGATTATTTTATCCTCTAGTAGCACCTAAATGACAGACTGAATCCTGCCAAGGGAAATGAAAGCCAAGGGAGCAGCAGAATCTTTTGCAATACCTTTATACTGAGCTGACAGACAGGTCTGTGTGTGATAAAAAATAAACAAGCTCACACATTAAGGAGTAACTTCTCCCTAGGGTCCTAAATCAAGAGCTTTCCTTGGAGTTTGAATTATACCTCATGTGGGAAGAGAATGCAATAGGGTCCAGAGTCCACTTCCAAAGCAACACTGACCTCCATAAGACCCTCTTAAATGGTTTTATGCAGAATCAGACATATGAAGAATTTATGTCAGACAAGGCCATTCACAAGGACATTTGCTTGATGATCTTACCAGCAGAGGCCACAAAGAAACATATATACATCTAGGTCCTTCCTGGAAAAGCCAAATGGATGATATCGTGGAACAATACATTGTTCCATGGTTGGGCTGCTATTTCACATGATATCTGTAGGTTGAGATCAATTTATGTATTGCACATATGACATTCTGTCGTTTCTCAAGTACATGGTTTTGGCAGATGTCTCTGACTGTGATGGCAATCAGATGGGCATATAGTCACTATTTGATTCGCTTTTCTAATAGTTTAGTTCACCCTGCTTTCCAGCAACCACATGTATTTTCAGTAACAGCAGTGCATCCCAAACTTTTGCACACTGCCCCTCTCCTTTCTGGAAATGTGCTAGGGATGCAGTTTATTCAGTACAATTGGGAGCATTCTTGATTATCCTGGAACTTGAGTCATGGCAACTGTACTTCTTTTCTTGTAAGGTCAAAATCTTTAGCTGGTCCTCCAAGTAGCTCCTTCAGTCTGAGAAAGGTTGGTCGGAGACCTCCAATTTATCCTCCTCATGGGTTTCACTTCACCCTGGTCTAAATAGGCTTGTTAGATGGACAATGACCATGTATGTGTGAAAGTCATACATCTGCAGGCCTTCCCAACACCTATTAAGCATGGGTCCTTAGCAATGGCCTCCATGGTGGATGTATCAAGTAGTCCTGATTTCTCTGGGGATAGATGAAAGGGCAGCAAAAAAGTTTCAACCTAAAAAAGAAAAAAAATCCAGTTACCCCACCTAGATGACTGAGAATCTTCACCGACATCCTGATTATTCCATGGTTTTGCATCTCTAGAAGTCCCACTACATCCATTGGTGCTTTCTCCCAGGTAAAAGATGCAGGATTGAGATAGCCTTGGTCTCAATTACTGCCAAGTAGAGATGGGCACGACTCAAAAAAATGGTGTTTCGTTTGTCGTTTGGTCGTTTAGGGGTCCGTTTCGGTTCGTTTTCATTTTCGTGACTTTTTTGCAAAAAATTTCATTTTCATTTCGTTAGGTAACGAAACGAAAAAATGAAAACAAAAACAAAAAATTGCTGTTTCGTTAGCATTCTTTTTAGTTCAATGCATCTGCTGCAATGAAAACGAAAAACACGACAAATTTGGTCGTTTCATTTTCGTTTTCGTTTTGTTTTTTAAAAATGTTCGTTTCATTTTTGTTGTGTAATGAAACAAAAAAACAAAAACAAAAACAAAAAATCGCTCGTTTCGTGCCCATCTCTACTGCCAAGTGCCTTCCCACAAAGGAACTTGGATACTTGTGCAAAGTAGGGGGTTTAGGATTTACTGTTTAACCATCCAAAATTGGTGATGCCAAATAACATTCAGTTGACTTGTTCTCTCAAGCAGACTGAAGAAGACCCCTTCAAAGAACGACAGCCAGGTAAAGAGAAGGGGAGAAGAATAAGCTCCAGTGTTTTAAAGGAGAGCTTAGAAAGATGTTGTTTTTACAAGAGGCCAATCCAGAAAGAGAAGGAAAACATGCATGGGGGTAAAGCAGGTTTCTGATTAAACTCTGCAGCTTGACCAAATATATATGAAGAGTGAGACGGGAACAGGAAGGAGCAGTGAGCATGAAAAGAAGTTTAGAAAGAGGAGGAGAAAATGAATGGGGTGCAAAATGAAGAGAATGAGTTCCAATTAAAGCTTAAACAATGTGCTGAAATATTTAGTGTGTTCCTACTTTTAATATCTACACTACATGAAAGCAAATACTTCTTACAACATTATCAGACTGAAATATTTGGCACACCTTTGGACTCCTGGGTTTAAAAACTCAGCAGCTGATAATAGCATAATGTCCTCTAATTATCCATGCTCAGGAAGACTTAATGGTCTATCACATCAGTATTTGCAGAAAGAAATTGTCATGGTACAACTTGCTAGCCTCCCTGGACTTGTAACAGCATGTTATGCCTCAGCTCTTTGGATGAAATGCGTCCTTAATCGACACTGACATTCTGGAATAAAGCCACTACTGGCTGTCATATCAGGCATCCATTGGAGAATAAGTCTAAGACACATCTAGGAGTAATCCCCACTGATGTCAACAGGACTTCTGAGCAGACTAATATAGGAAAATAGATTACAATCTGACACAGTATTTTGAACTCTGACTGGCAGCAGCCCTTTCCAGTTTCCAGCAGAAGTCCTTCCCCACACTTTCTGAAGATGTGGGGGATTCAAACTGACTTTCCATGTACAAATCAGTTGCTTTGTCACAGAGATAGGTAGGGTTCTTCCTGGACTTATTGAGAAGCAGGTCCACCCCAGTGTGATTTTTTAAAATAGTCAAACTGAAGACATACTAGCAATTGTTCCTGAGCACTAGTAAATGAATGTAGTTTAAATTTTCAGTTGACCATACAAGGGCAGATCAAAGTACTGTTTCAGAAGACTGCTTAAATACAGGATAGATAGCACTCACAAAATAAATACACAGTAAATACCACTTTTTATCTAACACTCATTTTGCTGAAGAATATATAAAAGCTTTCATCAGTTTCTTAAATTTTAGCCTTGTTGAAAAATATTCATTATTGGAAAATAGGCCTCTTTTCACTTGGTAATCGTTTAGCATTAGAAATATTTGTCTATGGACAAAATAGTCACATTACAGTATGTGAAATCCTAGCACCAACTCATAACATTACTCATATTAGCATGAGTAATGCTATTACAGCACCAATTAACATAAGCCACAACATCAAGAAATCCTTTACCTTCATATTTTCCATGACAGGGAAGTCATCCAGTGGGCAATGTCAGTTTGCATCTTTACCTAGGCCAAGTAAATCAATCACTCAACACATAAATATAAAGACAAATGAGACACTTACTGTGTCAACATTCAATAAATCAATGGGAGTGCATTTTAATCTTCCAGCTGTTTTGGAGTGCATGACAAATGAGCCTTAGCCCATGAACAGAAGAAATATATTTCCTTTAAAGGTATTCATGTTTCAAAATCTTCATGTTTCTATATAAATGAATAGCTTTATTATGGTCAAAGACCCAAAACACCAAATAATCTGCAATAAACACATACAATTCGAAATTGGAAATAAGTACAAAATTATACAGTCTTCCCTTAAAATCACAATAAATAAACCCTTACTTACAGGTTCATAAATTACATACTCAGCTAAACTGAGTCTATATCCTTAAAATAAGATAAAACCATGGCCAGGTTTATGGTATTATCTATCAGGGTCACAACCCAAACATCTGTTTGCTAGTCACTATTGCTGCTGCACAGAATTTAGCTGCTTTTCTGGTAATATGATGGATATTGTCAGAAAGTAGCAATTGTACATAACATTCCTCTGTTCTCCCTTGAAATGTACAGATAATAGGAGATAGGAGATCCATGTGGAGATCCTGATAGCAAGAACAATATAAGAGCACACGTTCAACTGTTTCAACTTGGTCACTATTGCATGGGCAAATACAGTCTGATGGAAGCAAACCTTGAAACCTTCCCTCCAAAAGCTCGGAAGGTAGTGGATTGAATCTAGCCAGTGTAAAAGCCCTTCTAGCATTAGATGATATAACACTGGCTAAGTATGGGGAGATGGTAAAAGCAGATTTCAAAAGGTAGTTGTATTTCCCCAACAGACCAGCATGGTTCTGTAATTCTATAACCGTCCCAGACCCTTAGTTTCACTGCAATCATAGCTTATGTAAGACGCATTGCTGTTTTGGAGTACATGACAAATGGGCCTTAGCCCATGAACAGAAGAAATGTATTTTCCTTTGAAGGTATTCATGTTTCTATATATACATTTTAAGGGACATTTTTATCAGTCATTCTTGAGCTTACTGTTTTCAAATGTCTGTATGTTTGGACCTTAATTTATATTTTTTTCAGAAAAAGGCTGTTCCATCCCTCTGTCTGTACACAGTAATAGGATTTCATTTGGGGGGCAGTGAGTACCACCAGTGTGCTGGAAACATACAACTCTATTTTTCATTTTTCCTTTCCATTCAAATTCAGGGCAGCAGCCTCCACGGTCAATAGGGGAATGGATGAGTGAAAAATTTGAAGTTTTATCCAGACAGATTGAGGAATAGAAACCTGATCTCCACTAGAAGTTGTAAAAGCTCAGGAGTACTGTACCTCTTGGGTGTTTTCTTAGATGCAGCCTTGATTTGGGTGGTTCAAATCTTGGTATCTGAACATCTTGTATGACATTTCTGGGAAACGTCTGGTTTGGCCATAATGACATATGCCTTATTTCCCCCTTGTTTGGAATATTGTAACAATGGAGCTATCTTTGGAAAGTGTTTGGAATCGCCACCAGGTCCAAAATACTATTGCCATGGTGCTGACAATCATGGTGAAAACAAAAATTATTGCTGTAAGACTTTTACTTGCTACTACTCTGTTTTCCACTTACAGTGCTGGTTATGAGCTGTAAAGCCATACACAGCTTTGTTACAGGACGAAGGACTGTTTCTTCTTCCATGAACCCGCCCAGGACTTTTTGGTCTTCAGGACAGGCCTTTCTCTGTCCAACTGGCCTCACAGACATGGGGTCAGGAGGGCAACTGGCCTCACAGACCCACTTAGAAGGACAGTGTACTGGCGTATGGGTTAGGCTTAGGGTTCGGGTTTGGTGGGCTTACGATTAGTGGGGCTGTTTATGCCCGATTGGCACATCCCAGAAGTCTCTGTGGTCATGGTTAGTGAGGTCAGGAGGGAAGACCTTCTCAGTGTCTGATCCTAGACTATGGAACCCTGTTCTGTGGGAGGCTAGGCTCCCCACCCCCCCACCCCATCCACCCATCCCATGCTGTCAGTAGACAAAAACCTCTTTATTTAAAAAGGGATTTGATTGCTGATCAGGACTTTTTAATGATGGCTGTTTTGCTCTTCTCATTGTGATGTTTGACAACAGATTTAATTAGTTTTAGCTGGTTTTAAACTTTATTGTGTATTTATTTTAATCAGAGAATTTATTTAATTCTATTTAAATAATGAAATAGGATGTTTAGCGGTATTGTTCTAAAATATATGTTGAAATCTGCCTTTCGCTTGGGAAGAGAAAAAGTGGGATATAAATACAGAAAGAAAGAAAGAAAGAAAGAAAGAAAGAAAGAAAGAAAGAAAGAAAGAAAGAAAGAAAGAAAGAAAGAAAGAAAGAAGAAAGAAAGAAAGAAAGAAAGAAAGACTTTTCCCTTTTTTCAGCAACTGTATGGATATGAAAGATATTTTCTAGTACTTAAACTTGAACACACCTCAGAAACTTCAAAGAATACTCTAAGAGTGTTCATTTAAATTACACTAAGTGTGTAATTGACTTATGCTTGGGAGGCAGCTGCAAGACCACCTGTTAAATGAGTTTACACAGCTCATCTACACTCAATTTACTCTTTGGCAAGGACAGAGCTTACATTTGTTTTGCAATTAAATAGATTTGCAGTCATTACATGGTTATGGTAGGTTCCAGGAGAGAAAATCTAACAGGTTGTTAAAATTATGAAAATCACGTCAACATTTGGATAGAACCATGCTGAAAAGGACTTCCTTTTTAATATAAAGTGAAATATATTTTTAAGAGAAACAATAATAGAGTAAAATTAGGAAGTCTTCTAAATATCATGTCAAAGTCTGTCAAAATGCTGCAGGTGTATTCATCAAATCCTTTGTAAGGCATTATAAGGTGCCTCATTAAAAACTCACTGGAAAGATTAAAACATGATCTTCCAAACTCCCATTTTTAATAACCAGTATAATGTATGTTTAAGTACTATTTGTGCAATTGTCAAGTATTTAATTAATTCACTCCATGCAAAACTGAATTACTTTTGAAAAAAATAGCCTAGAATTTGTCTCTCAAATCTCTCTGTGCTTACACCAGATGTGGTTAAATTGGGCAGAAGTGGCCAAATATTCTTACAGTTCCACAGATCAATGGAATCAAACTGCTAATTTTTTTTTAAAAGTTGGAATAAATTAAACATGGAAACTATTTGGGGAGCTGTAGTCTAAAACAAATGGAACACACTAGCTGTTGCGAGTTTTTTGGGCTGTTTGGCCGTGTTCTGGAAGTTTTTCTTCCTGATGTTTTGCCAGACTCTGTGGCTGGCATCTTCAGAGGGTAGGGAGCTCAGAGCACAGAGATAACTCCTAGTTCCCTGAGCTCCTTGCCCTCTGAAGATACCGGCCACAAAGTCTGGTGAAACTTCCAGAACACGGCCAAACAGCCCCAAAAAACTTGCAACAGCTATCAGATAACCAGCCATGAAAGCCTTCGTGAATACATGGAACACACTAGACCACCTGAACTAGGATATATTCATAAGATTGATTCTCAGCACAGGTGTGCATATAGCCAGACATAATATCATGAGTACATGAGAATTTAGATCAGGGAATATACCATGGGTCGAAATACTAATCCACCCTCAAGTCCCACTGTGGGCTGCAGCCATTCCTTTGACTATGCAAAAGGCACCAGGAATTGGCACTAGAAATTAAGTCTACTTTCCTTAACATTTTATTTATTTATTTGTTGTGTATTTTATTTATAGGGTTATTTTAACGTTGTTGTATTAATTTGTTTTTTTTTCCTTCCTCTCTCACCCTCCATCATGCAGGCAGGGACCGCCATACCTGTCGTGTCGGGCCGTGGTCGGTACGCTAGGGGCTGGGGGGTTAGTCGGTTAAGAAGAACCCGGGCCAGGCATCTTGCGCCTGTCCCCCGTTCTGACCCTCCAGCTCACTGTCACGTGCCTCGGAGCCACTCCGCCAGCGCCTCCGATCTTTCTTGCCTTCTGATGAATGCCAGGTCCGTCCATAATAAGATCCCCATCATTCATGATACCATCGTTGATGGGAGGGCCGACCTGGCGTGCATTACCGAGACCTGGGTGGGTTCGGGGGGGGCTTCGCTCGCCCAGCTGTGCCCGCCTGGGTTTCTGGTGCAGGGGGCAGGAAGGTCGGAGGGTCGTAAGGGGGGCAGGGGGGCCATCATGTACAGGGATACTATTCAAATCAGCAGGGCCTCAACCTTGGTGATTCCAGGGTTGGAATGTGTCCATCTGTTGGTTGGGCAGCGGGACAGGTTTGGCATTGTGCTCAGTTACCGTGCTCCCCACAACCCAGCACAATCCCTACCAGAGCTCACCGAGTTCATCGCCGCTGCCCTGTTGAGAACCCCCCGCCTTTTGGTGGTGGGTGATCTCAACGTGCACGCTGGCGGTGACCTGTCCGGTGCTGCTCTGGAATTCATGCAGACCATGGCCTCCATGAACCTGGCCCAGCATGTTTTATGCCCAACACACAGATCTGGACACACCCTGGATATGGTATTTTCCTCCGCGTCTGAGGACTCATGTCTGAGGGTGTGGGACCTTGTTCCCATCCCCGTGTCATGGTCAGACCACCACCTGCTGTCCTTCTCTGTATCGATCGCCGCCCCACCCCGCGGGGACCTCCGGCCTACTGTTTGGGCCCACCCCCGTAGACTCCTTGACCCTGATCGTTTTCGGGAAGTTCTCGGGGAGCCTCCTGGTGGACTGGCTGATGATCTGGTAGACTCCATGGTGGATCAATGGTTTGATGAAACATCCCGGGCTGTCAACCAGATCGCCCCTAGGCGCCTCATCCGCTGTAGAGCTCGTTCCTCACCATGGTTCACGGAAGAGCTTCGAGCGATGAAGCAAGAACGGAAGAGGCTGGAGCGCAGCTGGAGGAAGAACCGGACGGCTATTAAGAAGGCTGCAGTCATCGCACAGTCCAGGCGCTATGTTCATGCGATCAGGGTTGCTAGAAGATCTTATTGCACCCTGAGAATTAGTGAGGCCTCGAACCATCAAGCGGAATTGTTCCGTGTGGTTCGCGACCTCACTAATCCTGGACTGTCTAGGCCTCCTCCTACTGATTTCAGTAGTGAGAATTTTGCAGCCTTTTTTCGATCAAAAATAGAGGCCATCCGTGCCGGTTTCGAATCCTGTTGCCATAGCCCACGCTCGGCATCCCCTGCGCCTGTGCCCCCTCGGTCTCCTCGTATGGTTGAGTTTGGGCCTGTCACCTCACTTGAGGCCTCCAGGGCTATTGCCCACTGCCGGCCCGCGTCCACTCCCTTCGACCCTTGCCCATCATGGCTTATGAAAGCAGTTGGTGGGAACATCTCCGCATGGGCATCGATCATCGCCACAGCCTCCTTCAGGGAAGGGATTTTTCCCTCTCGCCTGAAGGAGACTGTGGTAAAGCCCATTCTGAAGAAACCCAACCTAGCATCGGGCGACTTGACCAACTATCGCCCGATTGCTAATGTTCCCTTCATGGGCAAGGTGATCGAGAGGGTGGCCGCGACCCGGCTCCAATCTTATCTGGAGGGAGAGCACGCCCTGGATCCGTTCCAGTCTGGGTTCAGGCCTGGTCGAGGGACCGAGACAGTCTTGGTCGCTCTGCAAGATGACCTCCTCCGGAGGGCTGACAGGGGGTGCTCCTCCCTGTTGGTCCTCCTGGATTTGTCAGCGGCCTTTGATACCATCGACCACGGTATCCTGCTGGATCGGCTCTCTGGGGTTGGGATAGGGGGCACTGTTTACAGTTGGTTCCAGTCCTTCCTCGGAGACCGTCCCCAGCAGGTTCAGCATGGGGGCGAGTTGTCGGCCCCTTGGATACTCCCTTGTGGGGTTCCACAGGGGTCGTCCCTCTCTCCCATGCTGTTCAACATTTACATCAGGCCGCTGGCTGAGGTCATTAGGGGACATGGAGTCTGCTGTCATCAGTACGCTGATGACACGCAGCTCTATGTCTCCTTTTCTACCACTGCAGATGAAGCTGTCCGGACCCTCGATCAGTGCCTGGGCGCGGTCATGGAATGGACCAGGGCTAACAGGCTCAAACTCAACCCCGATAAGACCGAGGTTATGTTCTTTGGGGCTTCCTCATCCAGCTATGGTGGCCCGTATCCCATCTTGGAGGGTGTTTCCCTCAGGCCATTGGACTGTGTCCGGAATCTGGATGTAGCACTGGACCCGGCGCTCACCATGGAAGCCCAGGTGTCCGCCGTGTCCAGGGCTGCCTTTTTCCATCTTCATCGAATCGCCCAGATTCGTCCGTACCTGGATGAGGACTCCCTCAGAACAGTGGTCCAGGCGCTGGTGATCTCAAGATTGGATTATTGCACGCGCTCTACATGGGGTTGCCCTTGACTCTCATTCGGCGGCTGCAGCGGGTCCAGAATGCAGCGGCCAGGCTGGTGGTGGGTGTGCGCCGATTTGAGCACATCACCCCAGTTCTGGCTCGCTTGCATTGGTTACCCGTTGCAGCCTGAATTAAATTCAAGGTCCTGGTTTTGGTTTACAAAACCCTCCATGGCCTAGGACCTGGCTACCTGACGGAGCGGATCGACCAGCGATCAACCTCGGCCCGTCCGACTAGGTCGTCGCGGGTGCACATGCTGCGCGTGGCCACGCCCAGGGAGGCTCGGAAAACTTCCACCCGTGCCGAGCCTTCTCTGTGGTGGGCCCGACCCTCTGGAATCATCTTCCAGCAGAAGTGCGCCTAGCAGAGTCCCTGCCTGCCTTCCGGAAGGCGCTGAAAACCCTTCTCTTCCGGGAGGCATTTGGGTGACCCAAACAGGTTTTGTTTTTGTTTGTTTTTTGCCGGTACGGTCCCGCCATCTGCTGTTGTTGTTGCTTATATTTGCTTTTATTAGTTAGTTACTATTTACTTTTCTGTTTTGTATTTTGCTGCGTTGTATAATTGTTGTAAACCGCCCGGAGTTCCCTTAGGAAGACGGGCGGTATATATGCTGTATAAATAAATAATAAATAAATAATATTTGAGGACTATGCTTTATAGGAAAATATTTCTTCCCAGAAAACATTCTTTTTGGAAAATGCTGGGGAGGAGGAGTGATGATAACCTACTGAAGAGAGAGAAAAATTGTGGCCAATAAGACAGATCAATAATTGACCTAGATATCAATCATAGAAAGATGTAATGCCATTGTTTGGGGAAAGCAGCAATACCAGTCATGAACCTGAATCCAGCACAAAAAGTTTCTCCAAAGGACGTTCCGCAGGCCAGTTTTTGAAAGCCAGGTAGTTTGACAGTGAAGAAGTTAAATATAAATACAGGGAGAATAGGAAGTCATACGGGCAAGGCCAGAAGTTGGACATTGCCTAGAGAAAGCTCTTGCACTTATATTAGGCAATATCAGAGAAAACTAGTGCCTATTTGAAGACAAACCAGGTAAAGACTAGTTAAGATAACAGGATCCATGTTCTGTCCTTTATGTAGGCACAGTTCCTCACCACAGAAACTGAGAAATATTGGGGGTGGGGGGGGCACCTGTACCGTTCCCATTACTAGTCCAACGTCTTCCACTGTTCTTTTCACACTGTGTTCAGGCATTGCTGCCGAAACACACAAAGCGATTTAATGCCCCAGAAGCATTCTGTGTTCACTGTTCTTGAGCATAATTGGCATGCTCAGCAACAGTACTGAACTGACATGGTTATCAAGGTGATGGAACATGTAAGATCCATATGCTTGTCCCCTCACAGGGAAGTCTCAACACTTTGTGACAAGTAGCTGGCATGTCTTCCAAACCTCCAGAATCAAGATATGTGCAGGTCAGGGCAAATCACTACTGCTGCTGTATTTAACATTTATGCTAAATTGCTGAAAATTTCTTAATGCATTCATTCTAGCTTTTTCCTTGGTGCCCCCAGGGTCCCTAAGCCATCACGGCTTTGATTTCTCCTTGATTTGTTTTTCACCCCTTTATTTTCTTATTGCATTGTTCAATAACATTATCAATCCCTGGCTTCCAACAAATGGACCAGAGCACTCGGACATCTATGCACAAAGCTTGCATCCCACCAAGGCAACAAGAAATGCAGTTCAGGCTCCAATGTTTTTGTGTCTTTCAGGTAATATTTTCCTCCTTTAGGTGACACACTGAGTAAATGACTGGTAAAACAGGAACAGTGAACAGTGACATTGAAGATAATACTGAATGAAGCCATAATTCATCAGACTGAATGAAGCCACTACATCACTACAATTTCCAGGAACACAAGTGTCAAATAACTGTAGGATTGGGTGAGGCGTTTGTGAGATTGGTTGTTATATGAGTTACCAGATTCACAGATCTCACCATGGATCTGACAGAATCCATGGCCTTAAGATCTTCAATTCATAAAAGTGGAAGCAAGCGCAACTAAAATTTGTCAATATTTGATAAAAAGTCACCTGACAAATATAAAATTCTCATTGAAGAAGAAATAAATCCTTTCCACCACAATGGATTGCTCAGAGTTATGTTTGCATTGAGGTTCAACAGTAATTCAAGTACTGTAGGGTGGAGATGAAAAAGACAGTCTAAAAAGGCAAGATTTCTTTAAAAGAAAATACATCTCTTGTTATACAACTTTATTGCAAAACAATGTATCATTATTCGAAATCTTAATATGACAACACCATGAGAGCAAACAGGAAGCTTTCTGGTAATTATGCTCAAGGCAATTAAGGCTAAAGCCATGTCAAAAATCTCTTGAACCTAATTTTGATATTGAGCATTTTCACTTCTGGGTGCTTCTCATAGAGTAAACAATCCACTTGAACTAAAATAAGCAATGCATTTGATTAGACTTTATCATTATCTTCATGATTGTTATTGTTATTTCTCGAGAGGATGTTGGGAAAACTTGGATAAGATAACATTTTAAAAATTACTTTTCATCTTACAAGTTCTTTATTTTCTTTTTCCCATTTTAATTATTATGTTTAATTTTATAAAAGGAATGGGATTTTCACATAAAAAACATTTATTGAGATGCCTTAATTGCAAAATTGCTGTTTTGTTTTTTATATAATAAGGTGTATGGAGGCAAGAGGCTTAAATCAGTTTACAATTCCTGCAACTTATATTAATAGCCACAACTGCCATGACTCTATTATACCCCAGATACACAATACAGTGATATATTTGTTCTGCCCTCTAGATGCATGTTTTAGCCACACCTCTTGGCAGGTATGTATAACCTAACACTCGTGTATGAAAACAGGAAACTCACAAGATCATGCAATAACGATTTTGGCATTTACAACTGTTTTTGCCCAATGAGAAGCAAGTATGCAATGCTATGAGCCTTATCCCACTAAAAACCACTCTTTTATTGAATACTATTTTTTATTTGATTTTAATGACATAAATTTTGGTGTACACACACATGCACATGGAGTACTATGCCAGAGGAGCAGGCTTTAAAGAACCTGGTGGCGCAGTGATTAAACTGCTGTACTGCAATCAAAACTTTGCACACAACCCTGTAAAGTAATGCATATTGGGCCAAAAAAATCAAAACTTTATCAACTCATGGGCTCTGAACTATGTGTGACGGATCAGGAAAGAGATCTTGGTGTGCTGGTGGACAGCTCAATGAAAGTGCCTACCCAGTATGTGGCAACAGTGAGGAAGGCCAATTCCATGCTCGGGATCGTCAAAAAGGGGATTGAAAATAAAACAGCAAACATTATAATGCCGTTGTACAAAACAATAGTAAGGCCACACCTGGATTATTGCATGCAGTTCTGGTCACTGCATCTCAAAAAAGACAAAGTGGAACTGGGAAAGGTGCAGAAGAGCGACTAAAATGATTACTGGGCTGGGGGACCTCCCTTATGAGGAAAGGCTATGACATTTAGGGCTCTTTAGTCTGGAAAAAGGTGCCTGAGGGGGATATGATTGAGAAGTACAAAATTATGCAGGGCATGAGTAAAGTGGATAGAGGGACACTCTTCTCCCTCTCACAAAATACCAGAACTAGAGGACATTCACTCAAATTGATGGCTGGGAGAGTAAGAACAGACAAAAGAAAATATTTTTTTCACCCAGTGCATTGTTAGGCTATGGAGCTCCCTGCCACAGGAGGTGGTGATGGCATCTGGCCTGGATGCCTTCAAAAGGGAATTGGACAGATTCCTGGATGAAAAGTCCATCACAGGTTACAAACCATGATGGAGCTGTGTAATCTCCAGGCTTAAAACCAGGGTACTTCAAGGGCCAGATGCAGGGGAGTGGTATCAGGAGACAGATATCTAGTCTCATGCGCTCCCAAACGCATCTGGTGGGGCCACTGTGAGATACAGGGAGCTGGACTAGATGGGCCGTTGGCCTGATCCAGCATGACTCTTCTTATGTTCTTATGTTAACCCTGTCTCAATCTCAGGTTGCTTTTAACTTTCTGCTCCTCCACTAGAGGTACATTTACTTTGAGGCAGATATAGATTCAGTTCATCAGAAACAATTCCACATATGTGGATATCCCTGATATGAAAAGATAAACTCACTCTCACTCACTTGCCCCCTCGCTTGTTCATGAGCCCACTAGCCCAATCACCTGCACAGACTGTGGCAAAGCTGGGACACACATTCTGACACAAACTTTTTGGATTTGAGCTAAAGTCCACGTGACTTTTGCCCAAATCCAGAAGAAGGTTTATTTCAGCAGTGGGATTAGGCTCTTGCATAACTACTTTGTTTCATGGACTTTTTAAGCATTTTAAAAAAATCTTAAGTACAATTTTTAAATTACTGTGTAACGACCTGACAGTTGTTCTAACCAGCCCATACCTAATTAGCATGCTAACTAGAATATCATATAAGCAAAAAGCAAAAGCATAGTGCATCTAGGGTGGAAAGCTGAGGAAACCTTGAGCCTGCAACTAAAATTGAACCCCAGGCCATGAGCACAATTACAGCTGCAGTATAGTAGTTCAAGCAAAAGCAAAAACAAAGTGTTCTGCTTATATATTGCCCCATAGCACTTCAAGCACTCTCTGGGCAGTTTACAATTTAATTATGCAGGCTACACATTGCCTCCCCCCCCCCACAGCAAGCCGGGTGCTTATTTTACTGACGTCGGAAGGATGGAAGGCTGAGTGAACCTTGAGCCTGCTACCTGGGGTTGAAGCCCAGGTCATGAGCACAGTTTTAGCTGCCGTAGAGCTATTTAGCCACTGTGCCACGAGGCTCCTACAGTACCATCAGGGGGCTCTTACCATGAGGCACTTCATCAAAAACTTTGCTGAAGTCAAGATATATTGTGTCTACAGAATTCCCACCATTTACCAGGGAGATTAACCAATCAAAAATGAGATGTTCTTGACAAATCCATATTAGCTCCTGATTATTAGAAATTTGTTTTCAGGGTACGTGCAGAGTGACAACTTTATCACTTGCTGCAGAATTTTCCTTGGATTAGTAGCAGGTTGACTTGTCTGTAGTTCCCAGATTCTACCTTTTTGCCCTTTTTTGATTATACGAATGCTACCCTGCGTCAAATTATCCAGCCTATCACTCATCCAGCCTTTCCATCCTAGCAAACATGTTCTTCCACACTCTTATCAAGTACAAAACTGTTGCCAGATGTCCTTTCTCATGTTTGTGCAAACCATGATCCAAGAAACCAAATCTTATCCAGTTGCTACAATCTGCACTGTTCACTTCCAGTATTACAGTCTCTCTTCTTGAGCGGTGACCCCAAGATCCTTCACTATCCTACCCAGAACATCATAGTCACTTGCATAGTTATATTGACGGCTCTGTCTAAGCGCATCACCCACTCCCATGTGGATCAGAAGGAAGGGATGCTGGTCAGCAAAGTACATGAGCTTTGGCAATCTCTCTACCACATCCTCGATTTTCACCCAAAATAGACGGCAAACCTGCATCCAAGATGCTGTGTCATATTTCAAGCCATTGCCTCTGTCCCCCTCAGCTTGGCATCACCTACCAAAACACATTTCGTCTTTCCTTGGAAAGTGGCAGGATCTCTTCTAACCACAAAACCCTCCACGGCTACTCTGTGTTCTTTGCTCTCTATGTCCCAGCAGCAAAAAACAGCTGTCCAGGTTGACGGCCTATGGCTGCTGTACCTGTTCCAGTGGGCAGAGTTATTGCCTATGGAGATAACCTGATGATAATTGTATAGGTCCAAGAACAAAGCATGCTTCCTGATAGTCCTGCTTCTCTGTGCCACAGTCCTTTAGGACTCCCGCATACGCTATTCCTCCCACCCACCCCCCAAGGGCACCTCTCCATTGCTTTTTTCAGGAGAGTTTTCTGTGGTCTATTCAAAAACAGCTCATCTTCTGTGAGCCCAAGTGAGAATAGGTGGACCTCAAGCTGTTGTACTTTCCCTTCCAGCAGGCCAACCAGCTTGCATTTGCTGCAAGTGTAGCTTTTTACATCACCATGTAGGAAAATTATCATGGCACATATGCTGCAGATCACTGTGGAATGGTCACCATCCATTTTTCTTTCTGAATCTTATTCAGGCAGTGGCATTCTGTAGCTGTCAAGTTCCCCTATTAACACCCATAAAACTTCCCTGTCTACTTACTCTGTTTACTTGGTCCTGCTTATGAGTGACCATACACTCAATTTTAAACAAAGATTGAAGACTGATCACCCCGATATACCATTCCTTCCCTTGTCACATCTGTATTTTTACCTTAGAGGTCTTTCACATTATTGTGGAACAAAAAGTTGTGCGTTGAATTTTACAGAGTGACATGCCTGTGTCACTTGCTACTACAACTTCCACATAGTTTGAAAAATGCAACCAGAATCCCACCCCATGTCAAGTATTAGGAAGAACAAGAACCATCATCATCACTCAAGCCCAAGAGTAGCACATGCTAGAGGCAGCAAAGAGGAACTGAGGGGTAATCAAACACAGAAAAGCCTAATTAAACCACAGCTTGCCAACTGTTTGAAAGATTACAAAAGCTACTAGAGCAGTGCAAGACTGTAAACCAAGCCACGTGTGACAGAATCAAAGCAAGAACTTTATTAGACATATGGCAAAATGAAAATGGATTAGGCCTTCACTGAGTTTGAAATGACTGCAGTAAATGAGTCGTCCACCCTTGATCAAATACATTCCCAACCAATATTTGGCATGACTAAAGGTTTAGTTTCCATCTAAACTGAAAACTTTCCAAAGCTTTCTTGTGAGGCTTTACTTTACTCCTGTGGATACCACAGTGCCCTGAACTGGTTGTAAGAGTGTTTCTTAGATTCTTGACTTAAATGCTCAGGGATTTTGTTTTTCCTACTTCACTCTGTCTCAACACATTTCTGGATGTAGATAGCTCATTAGCTTCCATACTCGGAGATTTATGACTTGAAAGAAGCTTTCTCGTTCTAGGGGGAATATCAGTTTTAACTTCTTAATTATCTGTCATCTCTGTCAGTGTATTTCCCCCACATTATCTAAGTTCGTCCCTCTGGCTTTCACTTGCTGATCTCAATAGCAAGCTAATTTGAAACTTTTCCAAGGAGGAACTGACATGTGTGTCCTTTAGAAACAAAAAGGGGCCAGAATATTTTAGCGCTGGACCAGTTCTGCTGCTGGGTGGAATTGTCAATAAGAAAAGGGGGCTTTCAGAGGTCCACGGAGCTCCCCAAAGATCCACAGGCACTGAGTAGTGGCTGTTCAGTGATCTTTCTTTCAAAATTGGCTTGCTTAGTTCAGACTTTCTTGTGTCGCCTTGTTCAAGGTTTTGCCCAGAGAATGACAACTGAGCTTGACTGCTAGTATGTCTCAATATTCGCTTCATCATGTCACTGAGGAATAAATTTAATTTACATATTGGTGCCACCCTGTGGCTGGCACTGCAAGATAATCTTCCCAAGTATGCCCAGCAATGGATGACGCTTTCCTACACAGAGATTTAATGGTGTCCCATTCTGTGCATACCTGAAGCTAAGCCACACATATCATTCTGCATGTCTTCCCTCAAAGTCACACACACAAAAAGAAAAGTGCAGGTGAGTCTCATATGTACATGGGTCCACTGCCCATATACATTGGGGATAGACATATTGGTCACGTTCTCCCACATTTTACTTTTTGTGTCTCAATTTCTTTCTGTCTCAATTTTGAAGATACTGTATTATAAAATTTCGATGCACTTATATCAGAAATGCCCCTATACATATTCCCAACTATCCAGACCGGACAAGTTCAATGGGCATGCCAATGTCCAGCATGGAATTGACCTCTCTGTTACGTGACTGTTAAAGAGTTTGTCAGAACCCCAGATTTTGTACCACAGATATGGCAGATTGAGACCCCAGGCTCTTAATCTGCTCAAAATTTAGCTCTGTATGAATGGTTGAATCTCCAAACCTCATTTCCCCCTATATTTTCTTTTTTCCTCAGAGCCTTTTCACACGACCCCTAAGATCTGCTGGCCACTTAAGTTTGGACCAGAGATCTTGGGGGTTTGTTGCTCTTCCTGTGTTCCCACCCCTCCGCACTTCCTTGCTCCTGTCCGCGTGAGGGGAGGGAGAAAAAAAGAGAGGAAAAAAATGCAGGCTCACCTCCGACGGTCGAAGCCGCCCCGAGCTCTGTCGTCGTCCTGATTCCTGTCTCTTAAAGGGGCGGGGGGCAAAAACAACAACAAACAGAAGCGAGGAGAGCCTGGCACTCACTCCTTTACATCCGCATCAGGGATTTTCACCCCCGGAGAGCAGGTACCTGAAAAGTGCGCTGGGACACGCTTAGGTGGGCGTGGTCACACTTAATTTTCTGTAAACTCCGGAGCTGGTGGGGAAACAATTTTAAGCTCCGGAGCTGGGAGCCATTTGCCGCGGAGTTTAGGGGTCATGTGAAAAGGCCCTCAGACACTTTCCATTATCTTCTAAATAAATATGCAAGTGATTGCTGATGGGGGCTGCCCTCCATTGTACAGATACTCTATGGAAGTGGTGGCGAACGTTCAGCACTCCAGATGTTTTGGATTACAACTCCCACAGTACTTTGTTATTGGCAGCACAGTCTTGGAATTCTGGGAGTTGTGTTTCAAAACATCTGGAGTGCCAAAGGTCGGCCACCACTGCTCTATGGTATGCAAGGCTCATCCCAATTTCTTTGTGCCCACCCCTGCCATCTCTGACTCCTGAAAGGGTCTTAACTACAAGCATTTCTACATATGTAAGGTGTTTTTGAGTAGTAAAAATGAAAATTTGGGCTTTTTATCTCACTAGAGAGTGAGTAGGGGATTTTCTTTTTCTTCCAGCTACGTAATATATAACCAGCCACGTGGGGCATCTGCTGTGTATGTCTGCTTACATATAACTCAGCTACTTTACCAAAAACCTGTACCTTTAATGTAGATAAAACATTTGGTCTAAAAGTAGATGATCTACCCCAAATGCTGAGGCTAAGGGGTGTGGTTCAAGACTACCTGAAAATCACAACAGAGTGTATACCCAAGTTAGCTGTTGGTAGCTGTGCTTCCTTAGCTAAACTGTGCTCAGATGTTTGCCAACTTATATTGCACATAACCAAATTCAAATTCCTATAGGAACAATAACAACTCAGATGATTTGAGCAGCTTAGATGCAGGAATGTAACTTGGGTATTAAATAAGGCTTAGAACTGGCTAGAGAGTGGATAATAAGTCTCATTGCCCCTGGATACTTGACTGCAGTCCTAGAAAGCTGTGCACCTGGCTTCGTCCTTAAATTTAGTAATCCAGCATGTAGTGCCCAAACTACGGTACCACCCAACTGCTGTATATAGTTAGTGGGATTTAACAAGCCCTTCTCAGTTTACTCTGGAACCCTCTCCAGTGAAAACACTTAAGAAACAACAGGTGCTAAAGCTACAGGCTCCTGAGTATGAGAGCAACATTCAAAGTTCTTAAGAAACTAATCCCAGCACATTGTCATACTATAGAGGCAAGCCAGGTCATGTCCATTTACATCATTACAAAACATTTCTGCTCTGCTAGAAGTCCCTAACCAGTCCTTGGCAGGTGGCCTCTCATTTCCTCTGCCATTTAAGGATAAGTTGCTGTACCAATGGGGGAGGGGGATGCCACCCAAACTCAGAAGATTCCCTCTCTTCTGTTCATGAGTTAACTATGTTGCCCTGTAGTTTTGTTGCATGTCAAGTGTCTTCAAGTTGGCCTGCATGCAGTTCTTCTCTGGAGTAAGGTCCTTTGAGGTCAAGATGGACTTGCTCATCTTTTATAACCGTACATAGGGAAAAAAGCAAGCCTTGTTTGCCTTGCACTCTATCCAGGAGAGAGAGAAAAGGTTAAAACTGTCTCTCTAACCATCTCATCTTCAGTGTTTAGCAGTTGTGGCTCTTCCAACAAACCAGCGAATTTTGTTTACTCCATAGTGACAATTATAGAATTGGCAGCAGCTGCAGGAGGAAAAACAAGTAGTTTCCTTTCATTTTTAAAAAATCTAGTCACAAGTGTTGAGCTCTGCGCAAAGAAACAATGTAGGCAGAGGCTGTAGTTGTGACGTCCTCTGTCTTTACCTCTGAAGGATACCAGACAAATAACTATTGTATTTTTATGCACAGTTACAAGGAAATAGATTTCACTGAACTCTTAAGTAACCATGTAAGAGGGGGATGTGAAAAATGACTACACTTCTCTTAGATGTTAATACAACGGCAATAAAATGCATTGCAAAAATATTTTTTAAATAATTGTAAAATACTTATTTTTATCCCCCTCCCCAAAAAAGTAATACAGCCTGTGAAGCAAGCCTCTCCTTTAGCCTTACAACAACATTGAAAATTAGGTTAGACTGACTAGTTGTCAATGGTCAGTGGGACATCTATGTATAAACAAATATTTGATTTCATAAGTTGACTCTATGATAAACTAAAACAAAAAGTTATGGTTGGTGCTATAAACCCCTGAAAGAAAGGAAATTCAGACCAAAGATTATGAGCCCCACCACGCTCTAAACATGAATATATTAATAGATCCTTCGTGTATCTTAACCTCCACCTCAGGAAAACACTATAGGTCAGTGGTGACCAAACTTTGGTCCTCCAGATGTTTTGGACCACAACTCCCACTGTCCTTTGTCATTGGCAATACAGGCTTGGAATTCTGGGAGTTGTGGTCCAAAACATCTGGAATGCTGAAGTTTGGCCACCACTGCTATAGGTTAATCTGATTAGGCACCTCACTCTCTGAATAGCACACCTATAGTAGTGTGGAGCAGCTGAAACACTGTCCTTAGTAGTAGTGTCAGGATCCACTAACAGTTTTGTTTATGGTACTATATCCGTAACCATTACTGGTCTCTTCTAATTGAAAGGTAATGGTTTAGTCCTTGTTAAGCAGAGGTGGATCTCTCATTTTCTTTCGAGAATCCAAGAGTGCAGCTTGTCACTTCTGTTTCCTTGAGGTGAATATTGTTCTGCTGGTAAAAATTATGAAAACAAATATTGTATGGTATACATCTAATTACAATCCTTTCTCTTTGATTACAATGTCTGTTATTTGTTACACTGAGAGTTTGTTTCACCAAGAAGTTGGTGTAAATTGCCTCAAATTCAAATGGTTCCATCATTAATATTTAAGCTCCCAGAAACTACAGGTAGGAAATCACTGCATTAAATTATTTGTTGACAGAGTAATTACCGGCCCTTATTTCTGCTACCAGAAACATGAAAATATTAACCTGTCAGGGCAATGTAATTTTTTTACAATCCTTTAATGTTTTTAAGCAGCAGCACAGTAGCACAAAAGTGTTAAAAACACAAAACTGGAATGCATCGTAGGATGAAATCCAGTCATAAGTTGCCAGTTAAACCATTAAGAGTTTTGCAAGTTAAATTCTCTTCCACTGATTCATTGGGCTTTCTCATATTGCAACTTAACATTGGATTTTAGCCATAGTTTTATAGTAAAATTAGTCCTTATTTGGAAGAGTTATTTTTTTTTTAAAACAATAATTCCCAGAATTCCCCAGCCTACCATCAAGGACACGCTAGATTATGTCCTTTATATGTCTGGGATAGGGTGTGTGGATTTTCCAGGGACATTGGCCACATGCATACTACAGTACTGAGACAGATATCTCAGTGGCTAACATATGACTAGGTCCTGATATATTTTCTAGATAAACTGTTCCCTTATCTGGGCGACAACCACAGGGTTTGGGAAGCTGCCTCTCCATCTACTTTTCCACAATATGTGTGTTTTGGGAAATGTGTATGTGTGCATGGTGTATATGAGTTTCTGTTATCTGTTGCTAAAACATTTTTAAAAGGATGGTGCTAGTGAGAGTTGTCTTGTCCATGTACTGGCTTTCGACCTGCTCACTGTACCAGTCTCAAAGAAATGCTTCTTCAAACTACAGCTGGACCGGTTAATCTGACACACTGTAGGCCTGCCGGGATATCAGCTTTCCCACCATTCCTTTCATCTTTAGAAACCGGCCCTATCAGAGGCTCAGAATCTCTTCTTATCTTCTATCAGCCCTTGACTTTTATCTTAAGCAATTCTGTTTTCAAGTGTCCTCTCTAGCGAGAATAGCATGAACACTTATGTTCTAGTAGAAGAGGATATGAAGACTTACTGTATTTTCTAATTCAGAAAAAAAAGAAAAGCTTTTCAAGGCTTGAAGGAGACTCCAGTGGTGGAATCTTGAAGCGAAAAGAGGATCTGCTGCATAGATAGGCACCACACCTTGTGACCTAGAAGTCCCTGAAAATAGCTTACAAACTGCATTAATGAGGGTTGTGTTTCTCAGAAGCTCTAGCAAGGCAAGAGAATAAAAACATTAAACGCTGTGCTTAATGTACACATTTTAAGGAGCTGAACAAAGACCAAAAGGATATCTACAGCATGACTTACTTAGCACAGCTGTCTTCTAAATGCCTCAGTAGAATAATGCCTTTGTTAAGACCCACTAATAAGAGTTCTTTAGAAAGAAATGTGTGCTGTGGAGGGAGGGGTGAGCTGGGTACAGTAGACAATCAACAAGGTCTGCAGCCTTTAAAAATCATACCAATATCCATAGACCTTTGCCTCCTAATCTTGTTTCTGACTGTTCAGTATGAAGAGGGAGATATTTTTTCAGTTTTAAGTGGACCAGATCATGCAACCATACATACTGCTTCAAAAGGAAAAGTCCTTGAGAGTGGGCAGCTGTAGGAGCGACAGAGGTTACTTGTATGGCACACAGAACACCTATGTGGACTATAGACTGCCAATGAACAACAGCAAGGAGGAAGTAGAACTTGGTTCAGGTCATTTGTTTTAAGAAGGCATGTGGCTCCCTGCTTGGTTGAATTTTAGTACATAGGACACAGTTGAAAACTAATTTGCTGATTACTTGGGAGTGGGGACTATCCAAGAACTGGCATTGTACAATAGATTGCATGTTAGACATAGTTTTAAGTGCCTGAGGTTCAACAGAAGTACCACAACTGGTATAGAATGATGGAGGTAACCATTTTGTTGTGTGGATTTTTAAAAAGGATTATAAACATTAGACAGAATGGTTGTGGCCTCCTCAACATAGTGGTCTTATCCCGCAGCATTCTTGCTCTATGTCATTCTGGAATTGGTTGTTGAAGATCTGAACAGATCATCCTTATATTGGTATCCACTCATAAGGAGGGCATCTGTTGCTGGATGTACTAAGATGCACTGGGTCTTTCCAGGGGTGCAGTGTGGGCTTCCAGCACCTGGGGCACCCAGGGCCCAGGGCAAGGCAAGTATTGTAGGGTGCAGTTCATGTGCCCCCATGCAATTTGTGGGTAGGCTAGGGGGCAGGAGGAAAGGCAAGAGAATTCCCGTGGTGACACCATGAAGCTCCAAATCAGATTGCAGGGAGGCAGAGGGGAGAACAAGAAGCACCTGGAAGAGCATGCCTGGGGCTGGGTCATCGCTGGTTTTATTATTATTTTGTTGTTGCTGTTGTTGTTTTGCCGGCCATGGCCCCATTCCATGGCTCGGTTCTGCAGCCCGCGGGCCAGGGCTGGTGCTTGTGGGCCGGTACCGCACCCACATGCTGGATTGGTTTATTTTTTAACTTTTTATTATTATTTTTTCAAGCCCTGACCGCACGGCCCCTGGAGCCAGGTTGGCACAAGTTTTATTTTTTATATTTTTTACTTCATTTTAGGGCGCCAACCCGGCCACCCCTGGGGCCAGGTCGGTGCTCCTTTTTTATTTGTTAATTTTTTATTGGGGATTTTTTATTGCTGACCACATGGCCCACGCTACAGCTGTAGTGTGGGCCGGTCAGCATTTTTTTCCTGGTCACTGCTCCCTGCAGCCAGGAAGACCGAAGGACCACCACCAGGTAGGAGACATATCCAGCGCCGCCATTAACGAAACAAACCAAACCGAACCAATTTTTTTCAGTTCAGTTTGTTTTGTTATTAATCCACTCTGGGGATTGTTATTCGTTTCATTACATAACGAAATAAATAATGAATAACAAAACGAACTAAAAGTTTGTTTCATGCCAATTTCTAATTAATAACAATTTTTAAAAGAATTTTCATCATGAAATGAAATGAAATGATTCATAAGGCTATAAATAATGGGGGCTTTCCTTTTTTTAATTTAACATGGAGCTCACTTCAAAAGTTAAAAAGGTTTGAATCAAAGACCCTCCTTAAACCTCCCAATGAATTTGCTTTCAAAGAACCCTCTGTAAACAAACAGGAAACCTAATGTCTAGCTGCTGCAACTCAGATCTGATCAGAAAGATAAGCTTAACAGCTGATTGGCAGGGGAGGAAAGGAAGGAAAATATCAAAAATAACCTACAGTCCTACCTAATCAGGAAAGGAAAACAATCAGTTTAAATCTGCTTGCAGACACAGACACAGGGAAGGGAAGGGAAACTGATCCATTCAGCCTCGTGGCCCTAAAACTGCCATGTATGCAGCCCAGAGAAAGGCAGCAGAGCTCAGCTCCTGGCTAGCTGCAGATCAAGATCAGAGATAAGCTAGTTTCAACAGCTGAAGTGCAGGGAGAGAAGAAAGGAAAACAATCTGTTTAAAAATAAACCTCTTGTTCTCAAGATGGCTGGATCAAAGGGCTCTCACCACTAGGATGAATATTTTTATTTCTGAAACAAAAAATGGTGTTCCGTTTCATTTCTTGATGAAACGCTGTCTGCAGAACGACATATTTCACAACTGGAATAGGCTTTTTTAAAATATCATATTGGCCTCAAAAACACCCAATAATTCTCTTTGCTCACAAAGGGAGTTGCTGAAGAAAATAACTTCTGCCAGGTCACTGCAGGCAATAAAACCAAACATGCAAACTCATGATTAATCTATTGTTTAGGATGCATGCCTTTTCCAGTTTGTAGGAAAGGTAAGTTGGAAATCAAAAAGTAATTCAAATGGGATACTATCATATTCAGGGCCAATGATACCACTCAGAATCACCAATGGGGACATGTTGCAAGCATTGCATTTTTAGCTTCACATGCAGAGACATTTGGAAGTGTATGTATTAATCTTTTGTTCCCAAAGCTGCTATGAAGACATAAACACTGGGCTTAAAATTCAGGCCATAAATTTACTGAAGAAGAGGGAAGCTATTCAAATTTAAACAGCAAGTATTCCTGTTATGTAAGCTGTTGCCCTGTAAGAATGTCGTTTGTTGATTTTTTAAGAATCTGACTGTGAGCCTAGTTACATTACTAAAAACACTCTAATTTGGCTTTAGCATGTTTGGAATGACTGTTAAAAATAGTGACTACATGACACATGTGTGAGCGTGGATCGTTTTGATAGAGACTTGTGTTTTTGGAGTAAAAAGGTAAAGGCTTTTTACATGCGTGCTAGTCATGTACCTATTTATGCTCCTCTCCATACTTGCATTTACAAGTCCATTCAAATGGCCAGCATGGCTGCAATGAAACACTGGTTTACCTAGCTGGGGTCATTGTACTGTTTATCTACTTGCATTTACATGCTTTCAAAAGGCTAGGTTGGCAGGAGCTGGGGTCATCTCTTATTCTCTTATATATCTTTTTTATTTTTGTTTTGATTGATGTATTGTTCCTTTTGGGTTTGTCTTGCCCTCTTTGTTTACTGCCCAGAGTTCTTTCGGGAAGACAGGCAGTATAAAAAGAAAGAAAGAAAGAAAGAAAGAAAGAAAGAAAGAAAGAAAGAAAAAAAAGAAAGAAAGAAATCAGCGGGAGCTCGCTCCACTGTGTGGCACCCGAGATTCGAACCGCCGAACTGTCGACTTTGCAGTCGAACAGTTTTTGGATGCCTTATTCCACTGAGCAGTAGTTTTTATAACTCCTCTGCCAGAGGGCCATTTACTTTAACATAGATGTGGAATTGATTTCATTTAAATCGATTTGCCTTCTATGAATGCTTCAGTTGAGTCAGTTTTTGACAAGCCCTGCTCTCCTAGGGTGCCACAGATAAGCCCCAAGGGAAACCCAGGCATTTCCAGCTGTTTGGTGCTCCATGGAACAGCTCACCATTGCCTGAGACAAACTGGAAAGACTGCAGCCCCAGCAGCCAGATGCATGCTGGCAGAAATGTTTCCAACCTTGGCAAGCAATCAGCGGCGTAGCAAGGTTCTGGGGTGCCTGGGCCCAAAGTATTTTTGCACCCCCTCCGGCCCTCCCCAACTCCATCCCATCCACCCAGCAATCCTGTGGTCATGGGGTGCACGGGCGCACAGGTGCGTGCATGTGCATTACCACAAACATGCCTTACCTTTCCCATGCATGGCAACGAAGAGTTGGAGGAGGAGGAGGAGGAGGGTGCCACAGCCACCACTCTCGCACGCCTGCCTGCCTGCAGCCAGACTTGGAGATGGAGCGCAGTGGGGGTGGGGGCAGTAGGTGATTTGGCGCCCCCTAATTGCTGCACCCGGGGTTCCCCGCCCCCTTGCTCTCCCAACACCATGTCCCTGCAAGCAATGTCTCTGGTCAGTTTTGGCCCATGTCTCCCTCCTTCTCTAGGACTGTGTGAGTTTCCCTTCTTTGCAAGGGAGTTTAAAAAGAGATTTTTTAAAAATTCTGAAAGGGGCATACACATTGACCCAAAAATCACATGACTACCAAGTGACTGTAAACTCAATTCCAAGCCTCAGATTACACTCCTGATTTATTTTGATAATGTAATCATGCCTTCAGTTTAGTTTTGAACCCAGTAGAAGATGTAGGTCCATAGAAATTAAAAATCTTTCCTTCTGGCCTGAATTAATATTCAGCCAACATTTTTTATTATTTCCTGTATGTTTCATAAAACACAGGGCATATTGATCACTTCTGGATTCAGTGACATTACTATTATCTCATCTTCACTGAAAGAGCACCACAAACCCTTTTCAGGTTTTCATCCTAGATCGGTAGAGGGGATGGCTTAATGGCATTCCTCCACTGCCTCTTTGTTTTTTATTTCTTCAGCACTGGTTGTGAAATAAAGAAAGGATCCAGCCAACATGTAGCCCAATGCGCCCAGCAGCATGTGAGGAAATAAGTCCAGCCCACATGTAGGTTCCAGCTCTGTGGATCCCAATCATCGGTCCCCACCCAGATGTTCTCAGTATACAATTCTCAGAAATCTTGGCCAGCATAGCTAGTAGCAAAGACATCTGGAGGTTTTAGATGCTGCCAGGAATCCAGGAAATGAGTTGTAGAATTCTGGGAAATCTGAATTTATTCTCACATGGACTGTCAGCATGCAAGCAGAAGCCTTCTCCCCTTCAAAGTGTTTATGAGCCTCGTGGTGCAGTGGTTAAATGCCTGTACTGCAGGTAAAACTGTGCTCACGACCTGGGTTCAATCCCCGGTAGCAGGCTCAAGGTTCACTCAGCCTTCCATCCTTCCGAGGTCGGTAAAACGAGTACCCAGCTTGCTGGGGGGGGGGCAATGTGTAGCCTGCACACTGTAATCAAAATTGTAAACCGCCCAGAGACTACTTGTAGTGGTATGGGGCGGTATATAAGCAGAACACTTCAGGCCCAGCACTGAAACTGTGAACAACCACATGATAGTGAAAGGGGCAGGACTAATGCTCCCCTGGTCACAGTGCCATACTGAAGGCCTCTTGAATGGGAATACAGTAGAACTGAAAACTTAAAAGGGGATATAAGATGTGGCTGGCTGGCTGGGTGGCATCCTGACCAGTAACACTGACATTTGGCTTTAGTTATATAAATTGTATCCCACTGTGGGATTCCATACCCCAATGGGCTCTGAACCCTGAAATAACCTGGCAGCACTGAGGCAGCCTTAGGCCCTGGACAGGCATGTCCAGAGGGCAAGCAGGAAACCCAGTGTGTGGTTAAGCTGGCCTGGAACTGGCATAGGTCAGGACGCCAGGGAAACAGATGGCAATTTCAGATATCAGGAGGATATCAGGCACATCTGGTCTGTAACCAGCCCAAAGCTCCTTCCTCTCTCCCTTATCAATGAGTCCTCGCTAGCCAGCATTACCTCCTAAGGGTGCATACTCCCACCACCAATTGAATGCATACGTGACCAAAGACCATCCTTCCTCTCTCTCTTCCTCTGTCCTATTGTCAATGCTTCTCTCCACCCCTTGGGTACTTGCTTACTGTTATCAATAAAGAACCGTGGGTCCCAGGCACAGCTCAGAGACACTCCCACACACTCACTCACTCACACACACACACACACACACACACACACACACACACACACACACACACACACACACACACACACACACACACACACACACACAGACGCAACCTGGGACCAGGGCCGGCGCTTCCATTAAGGCGAATTAGGCAGTTGCCTAGGGCGCCAAAATGGAGAGAGGGCACTGGACAGCCGGCGGCCTGCCCCGCCACCCCCCGCCACTGGCCACCACCGTCCATCCCCCCACCCCCACCAGCCACCCTTCGCCATCCACCCATTGCTGCCCGCTGCGCCCACTGCCCACCGGCCCCCCACGCCCATCGCCGCCCACCTCCCCGCCCCATCGCCATCCCCCGCCATCTGCCGCCCACCCCGCCCTTCCCCCCACCCCCACCCCCCACCTGCCACCACCCTGCCCACCCACCGCCCCACCCCACCCCCACCCCACCCCTTGCCTAGGGTGCAAAAAAAACTGGCACCGGCCCTGCCTGGGACCAGGAGATGATTGTACCCCAAAACTCTGTGTATGTGTAATTAATAATGCTACATCCCACCTCATTCTGAAAGCAGAAGACAGTCATAAAACAACTCAAGTACCAATAGAATGGCAACTATTTTAAATACATTATATAAGATAATTTGTAAATAAACAAATAAAACTTGCAATGAGAATAAATGCAGACATTTCTTTAGTTTGCATAACTCATTCTGACTAAAGCTTCAGGATTTCTTTAGTTCAGAGTATGAGCATTAGGTGTACAGAACTTATATGACTGTTCACATTTAATTTTAGTATCTATATTGTGTTACACTTGTGACTATAAAGGATCTAGCCCAAATTGTTTAAAGTGGAGTAATCAAATGAATTATTCATAAATAGCCCAGGGAGGGGGGGTTAGAATTTTTTTCCAGTCCTACCTCTGTGTGAGAGAATTTTTTTCCTGTTATAATGAATTTTCACATGTCTTAAGAACAGGACTAACTTAAATGACGCAGACAGATAACTGAAAATCTTCTTCTTCTTCATCGTAGAACTGCAGAGCTGGAAGGGACTTTTATCTGTGTAAAATCAAGGATGCAGCGTGGGGAATCGAACACCCAACCTAAACCATTGAGCTATCTAGCAGTTAGATGCCATGACAGAGATGGGAGTGTTAAGTCACAAAAGACAGCATAGTGACAGACATTCTACAAAGCAGCAACTCAAGCAAAAGGGCAAAAGGAAGATGCTTGTGGAAAAGGACATGTAGTGTTTTTTACTCCAGCTTCTAATATTTAATGGAGTTTTAAATGTCTTATTGAGATAGATTACTTTGCAAACACAGAGTTCATGTTATTAAAACATAGGTAAAGGTAAAGGTTCCCCCCACACATGCATGACAGTCATGCCCAACTCTAGGGGCGGTGCTCATCTCCGTATTCAACCAAAGAGCCAATGTTGTGCAAGCCCAAGGCCGCGTGGCCAGCATGGCTGCAAGGAAACACTGTTTTGCCTTCCCACTTTTTATGGCGGTACTTATTTATCTACTTGCATTTACATGCTTTCGAACTGCTAGGATGGGAGTTCACTCTGCTGCGTGGCACCCGAGATTCGAACTGCTGAACTGCCGACTTTGTAGCTGACAGTTATCAGTGCTCTAGCCCACTGAGCCACCATAAAGAATGGTAAATACAACATAAAGAATGGTAATAGAACACCTATGGAGAACAACACAGAATTCCGTTACTGGGTGTTTGTTTTTTTCATCCTCTACCACTTATAATCACATCAGGGCTGAAATCCTATTGCATAACTGTGCAAATGACCTAAATTTTAGGGCGGATTGGCTGAAGTTAATTTTTCTTAACAGATCATTCATGTTTTAGAGGCTTCCTTTTGGTAATGGAGAAAGAACATGAAACATGAAAAGGAGAGTTCTTATTACTATAGCTGACCACATCAGCCTCAACTCTGTGTCATTTTAGGACAGCACATATTCAGAATCTTTGTTGCCTTGGCCTTGAATTCTCCAGGGATTTTGCTGAAAGTTTGTTCCTTATCTATTCAGTCCTCCTAGCACTATCCTCCCCTCTTCTCTGAGGTAAAAAAACAACCATAACTGTCTCATTTAATTATATTACCATTTTCATCAAAAGTCTAGATAAATCTTGCAGTACTGTAAATGGCACCCAGTTAAAAGCATCAGTTGTTAGGCCCAAGATAGAAGGTCAGTCTTTGCTGTGAAGTGTCCATTGTAACCTAAGTTGCATCTGCATAAGTGGGTAGCCTCCTGACCCTGGCTGCAGGGATGTTTGTCATAAGAGTTTATAGCAGATAACTTTAACTTTGTGTGGAAATTCATATTCCTGCTTCTCCTTATTTTCGTCTTCTTCCTGGATCTAAAGAGAATGTTTCTTCCAGGAGTCAAGATTGGGTCACAGTGTGGCTGTTTTTAGAGACGGAAATTTATATGGCAAGATCCAAGATTTCTCAAATGTATAGATTAGCCTTGAGTTAGGAAACAGGCAAAATACGCTCTGTCAATGGCTGGACCCCTTTAAACCTGGCCCAGTTGGCACCAGAGTGTCCCCCTGGTGCAGGGTGAGCTAGGTTTAAAGGGCTCCAGCCATTGACAGAGCGGCAGGAGCCCTCAGAAAATGGTGGGGAGGGCAGCGCGATCCAGAACTGCCCTGAGTCCCCACCATATTCTGATGGCTCCTCCCGCCCTGTCAATGGCTGGAGCTCTTTAAACCTGGCCCAGTCGGCATCAGGGGATCCCCTGGTACTGACTGGGTCAGATTTAATGGGGTCCAGCCATTGACAGAGCGGCAGGAGCCGTCAGAAAACGGTCGGGTAGGCAGATCACTGGAACTGCCTTCCTGACCATTTTCTGAGGGCTCCTGCTGAGCTGTCAATGTATAGGATCCCCCTGGTGCCTTTTAGAAAGGGTAGCCGTGTTAGCGTTTTCAAGAATTGCAGGCAAAAAATCAAAGAAAAGAAAAACAAAACAAAATACACAAAATATGTGGCACCTTAAAGACCAACTCATATTTTAATATAACATTTCATGGATGTGTCCACTTCTTCAGACATATAGCAGTAGAGGACTCATTCTGCTGCTACTGTATATGTCTAAAGAAGCGGACGTGTCCCTGAAATGTTACATAAAAATATGAAAGTTAGTTTTTATGGTGCCACATGCTTTGTATCTTTTGTTTTGTTTTGTTTTTCTTTGATTTTTGCCTGCAACATCCTTTTTAATTTGAGGTGCACAGAGCTGGACACAGTACTCCAGGTGGGGTCTGACCAGAGCAGAATAGAGTGGTCCAGTGGTCCCCCACCCTTTCGTGGTTCCGGTACCGCGGTCCTGCTAGCGGGAACGGTAGAGGGAGGGGGGATCGCACAGTGCGCCTCCTAGGAGGTCCCAAGCGGCACCCACTTTGCGTGGTTCGCGTTTGTCCGATCGCGGTCACCTGCCCCGCTCCTGAGAGGTCGGGGCATATCAAAGCGGTACGGAGCCACTCGGTACCCCTCAGCTCCTCTGAAAGGGCTTGAGGGAGAGGGGGCTCCTCTGAGATCGGGGCACACAGGTGCCTGTGCTGCCCCGTGCTCCTCCGAGAAGCCTCCAGGCGGGCAGTGGCAGGAGGTAAGTCCCGCAGGCGCAGCGGACTTCTCGGACAGGCGCACAATCACCCCCCCACCCCCAGGTCCCTCACCCGCTTCCGCATATCATGGATTTTCATCACAGGTGGGTGGGTCCCTAACCCCCGCGATCGGCGGGGGGTTACTGTACTATCACTTCCCTTGATCTAGACACTATGCCTCTGTTGATGCAACAAAGAATTGCATTGGTTTTCTTGGCTGCCGCATCACACTGCTGACTCATGTTCTATTTGTGGTCCACCAAGATTCCCAGATCCCTTTAACAGGTACTATTTTCCAGACACGTATCTCCCATCTTATATCTGTGCAATTCATCTTTTTTACCTAGATGCAGCACCCTACATTTCCCTCTGTTGAACCCCATTCTGTTCACTTTGGCCCAGCACTCTAATCTGTCAAGGTTCTTTTGGATTTTCATCCTATCTTCTAGGGAATTAGCAACCCTTTGAGGATAGGATGAAAATCCAAAAGGACCATGATAGATTAGAGTGCTGGGCCAAAGCTAAAGACTATTGTAAACATGCTGGGCATTCACTTCTACTTTCAATATGTTTTAGAGGCAGCTGAATGTAAAGTAGAAAGAGAAATTTAAATATATCCAGAGGTTTAGCTTCAACCATGCCCATGAGTCTGGGACACCCAGAAGGATTTGTTTATTTATTAAACTTTTTACCTACCATAAGCAGATCTTTGTACTATATCCCAAATTGCTTTTAAAACTCTGATCAAATGGCCCTGGCTAGGCAGTATCAAGGCTTGCCTTCTGCGACAAGACCAAAGATTCCTTGGGCATATAAAATTTATTTTGTGTTACTTTGTTTTCTTGCTGTTGTACTTACTGCAAGCAAAACATAAGTCAGTTTGTTCTATCAGAGCTACTTTTAGACCATACTTGGCCCAACAGGTACACCACAGAGCAAATCCAGCATGTTTGTAATTGTATATATTATGATGAGCACACTTATTTGCCACATTATAGCAATTCTGCTTGTGTCTCTTAATCCCACCCAAAATAAAGGAGCTACTTTTTGACCATACGTGGCCCAACAGGTACACCACAGAGCAAATCCAGCATGTTTGTAATTGTATATATTATGATGAGCACACTTATTTGCCACATTATAGCGATTCTGCTTGTGTCTCTTAATCCCACCCAAAATAAAGGAGAATTCTTTTTCATTTCCCTTGAAAATTCACTGGGATTCCTGCCCTTCCCCCTCCCTCTCCTTCCAAAATATACTGGCTTTTTTCAGCTCTTCCCTTTTGATCATCATTATTAACAACTTCAAAAAGTCTGTTGAAGATCACCTCTGGGCAGTTCTTCCAAGTGCTTGATATGGATGGTCAAAAATATCACATTCATGGCTTCTCCCCAACCTCTTCCCCCAGGCTGAAAAGTCTTTATCCTGAGCTTAGTTTTCACTTTTGATCATAATATTCAAGCTTGCATCTCAGAAAAAAAAATCACTCCAAGAGCAAATACCGTGAGATAGCAATTTTAAAAACGCTTTCTTTCTTTTACCATCTTTCCCCTGATATTTTGATTATGAATCTCCAGCCATTCTCTGTTGTTACTGTGCAAGAAAATAAAGTGTCAGATCTTTGTGCTTTACAGTATTAAACCAGCTTGACCACCCACCACCACCCTGTTCTTGCCTGCTTTGGCACAGATTACCTTGACGGACAAAGTTTACAATGTGTCCAAACTTTTTGCAAGGAGGGCCAGATTTGGTGGCTGAGAATGTAAGGAGGGCTGGCTGCTCCCCAACCCTGCCCCCACTGCAAGCCCCACCCACTGACCCCTTGCAAGCCCTAATGTGCCCCACCCACTGACTTTGCAGGCCTCACCTGCAGCTTCAGCAGAGCAGGCATCAGCAGATTTGGCAGGCTCAGAGCCCTGTCAAAAGGTGGCAGCAAGGAGGGCTGCTGCTGCTCCCCATCCCTGTCCCCACTGCAAGCCCCAGGTCAGAGAGGAAAGGGGAGCCAGGAAGGGTGGATGGGCCTAGCCTGGGTTACCACGCTCCCTCCCAGAGCCTCCCTGCCCACTCGCTTCTGGGTCACTCTTCCTGCAAGGCTGCCAGACAAAGGGCCACCTGACCCCTAAGGGCCCATCTCCAGCTGGTCGAGGGAAAGAGGAGGAGGAGGAAGCCCGCGGGCACGCCCAGGAGGGGAGGAGGCGGCGGCCAGAGCCCTTTGCTTTGGGAGGCCTCCCCCAGTGGCTGAACGGAGGTCTGCCCCCCTCACCCTACCCGGGCAGCTAGTCACGGGCCAATCAAAATGATTTGGCCCGTGAGCTGGACTTTAGACATGGCTGGTTTACATGCATCACTGCAGCCCACTGCACATTTTAAAAATATGCTTTATTAAAAAAATCAGCAAAAACACAAAGGTTAATGGCAGCAATTACAAATATGATAGAGAAGAAAAACAGCTTTCTTAGTCCTTTGCAGAAATATACTATTACCGAGTACGGCATTCATGGCGAACCTTTGGCACTCCAGATGTTTTGGATCACAGATCACAGAATTCCAAGCCTGTATTGCCAATGACAATGATGTGCCGTGATAGAAATAACAGGGTAGTTGGGCAAGGTTTCTATCCATTTGGGTTTTCTGGAAAGAAATGGAAAGTCTCTGCTTGTTCCCAGTCTTTGGAAATGGCTGTGTGGGAAATGTGTAACATAGTTGGAATCATAGAGGAGTGGAGTTGGAAGAGGATTAGAAAGCCATCAATGCCAACCCCTTGCTCAGTGCGGGGATCCACATCAAGGCAGATCTGACAGATGGAACAATATGTTAGCTGCTTTGTGCCATTGACCAGGATGTACAGTTTGATGGATTACAGGGAGAGGAGACCTCTAAATTTAGACTTCTCATTGGGGAGTTTTCCTCATCAAGAGCCTAGACTAGACTCAGCCATTCTCAACCATATTTTGGGCCCGTGTCAGCAATTTAGAGATTAATTTAAATATCAGCTTCACCACTATTAATCCCTAAATTGCTGGCACACAATCTACACACTCTTTCAATTTGGACTACCAGGACCCCCTTTGGAGCTAATAACTCAGCCCCCCCGACCCCCAAACCTTTCCAAATTTGGGGGGTTTACAGGAAAGAGCTTGAGGAGGTTCCTCAATTGTTTGGTGCCTGCAATCACTATTTTGAATTACATTTTGTGTACTCAAAAATAGGGATCCCAGCCAATATCTCAATTCAGCATCAGCATCATAAGCGCTGAGGAGCTTCCTCAAGCCCGTTCCTGCAATCCCCCTAAATTTGGAAAGGTTTGGGGGTCAGGAAGCTGAGTTACTAAGCTCCAAAAGGGATCCCAGTAGTTATCTGAAATAGTGTGTACTGTGCGCACTACCAATACAGGGGTTAATTAGGTAGCATTACCCCTATATTGATAGTGCATGCCTTACACTCTTGCAATTAGCTATGGGAACCCCCTTTGGAGCTTAATAACTCAGCCCCCTGTCCCGTCAAACCTCTACAAATTTGGGGGGCTTACCTAGAATTGCTTGAGGAAGCTAATACTGCCATTTACTTGTCAAAACATGGCTGTGATCCGTATTTTTTAGTACATAATATAACAAAATATTATATTCTCAGAAATGCAGATCATATCCATGTTTTGGCATGGAAATTGCATGATTCTGGGGTGGCTACAGAAAATGGCCTCCACTTTGCACAGTTTTGCAAGCAGACAGTGGGCTGTGTGGCACTCCCAGCTCTGACTTCAGTAGATGGCAATGACCTAGGGCTCAGGAAAAAACACCAGGGTGATGGAGCTTCTAGGTCCATCATCTTCTCATCCTGAGATAGTCACTTTAATGCACCTTGGAGTAGGACTGCCATTAAGCTTAACCAGATAAGAAAATCACTTGTTTAGTTCTTTTGGTTCATATTCAGAATAGCTGTATAATTTCTGAACCATGAATACATAGTACATAGATGGGGCTTTAGGGGGATTTCAAAAGCAACCTGCCCAGTGTTTTTGACATGTGGTCTGACTTGCTCCTTTACCTGCAGAACCTCAAACATATTTGCGTTATGTTTTGCTCCACCCCTCTACCAGCACACAGACTCACACACAAATCAGGTAAAAATCACATTGCCAGTAATATTCCTTTCATAACTTGCAAAATTGTTTTATTCTCATTAATCCTTGCTAAATCTCTACAGGCAACAATAGTTAAAAACTCATTTGTCATGTTAAACTCATTTGTCATTTGTAGCTAATTTGTATCTTTATGCATAATGTTTCCTTGCTGTGCAATTAGTGAACTATACATATTAGTCATTGTTTATTTGTAGTCTGCTTTGTTCTGTGGCTAGATAGATTACTGAGAATTCCTTCAGACATCAAATTTTCCATATGCAAAACAGTTCCAGGCAGGAAATGGCATAACCTCACACAATCCTGTCTACGAAACCACCACAGGCAGGTTTCACCTGAAAAAAAGGTACATTTGCCTCATAGGCAGGATGTATTTTCACAGAAAAAGCAAATATGTCTCTTTCATGTAGCAGAAGCACTAAAAATGTCACATTTGCTACATATATTATGTTTATTGGTGTTGCTGCTGATATTAGTATCATTTATTTATATAGCACTATGAAGCTGCATGGTTCTGTAAATTAGGTTAAAATGAAATAAGCAACCTTTGTGCCAGGGGCCTTGCAACCTAAAGAGGAAATTGGATGCGGGGGGGGGGGCAGAAGGGTATTATGCAAGTAAACAAGCAATTTTAAATGTGGAATTCAAATAAAAATTGAGAAATTGACACATAAAATTACATATGTAAGCCTTTTGACTTGCCAGTGAGAGTCAGAAGACCACATTAATGATCTTGGCATCATGTAGAGGACTGAATCCAGTTGGCAGGAGATCCAGGGCTAAGCGAGATGAAAGAACATTCAGAAAGGGAAAATGAAGAATTCTAAAACGTATAGAAGCAAAAGGCGATAATGAAACAAAGGAGGGTTAAGAAATAACTTTTTTAGAGTAGGAGAAACTACAGCATGCTTATACACTGAAGGAAACAAACCGTGTGTGTGGGTGTGTGTGGGTGTGTGTGTGTGTGTGTGTGTGTGTGTGGTGAGTGAGTGTGAGTGAGTGAGAGAGAGAGAGAGAGAGAGAGAGAGAGAGAGAGAGAGAGAGAGAGAGAGAGAGAGAGTTAATAATGTATAAAACAAGGGATGATAAGGGGAGCAACAATTGTCAGCTCAAGGAATGGGACTAGATCAAAGGTCAAGCCGAAGGATCTGAAAAGGATAACGAAGAAGAAAACTCCTCTAATGAAGCCACAGAAAGGGGGGCAGGGAGTACAAGGAATTGAAGAAGAAAGGCCAGAAGAAGGAGAACAACAGCAGTGGCACGAGGAGAAAAAAAGGGTGGTGGCCTTATTATCCCCTCAAAAAAAAGTAGTGAAATCTTTGTAGGTCTGTCTCCCAAAGGGGTTCAGACAGAGTGGCAAAAAGAGGCTGAGGAACCCCAAAGTTAGTGTGGATTAATGAAGAAGAATACTTCTGTTTGGACAAAGGAGATGAGTAAAAAGAAAGAACAAATTAATATTGAATGCCATCAGTTCGGTCAGTCCTCTGCCCACGTCACTCAGCCTCCAGAGAACAAGAAGAAAGATACCAGCCATAGGTGGTGAGTCAGCATGGAGGACAAATCCTGACAATGGAAAAAGAGTACCAACCTGTCAAGAGCATGAACTTAAGTGAAGAAACAGCAGAATCCAAAGCACAGATATTAGAAGACAGAAAAGAAGGCAATGTCTTCAAAAAGCTTCTTCTTCCGTAGGCTAAAGATCATGAAAGAACAGAAACAAAACATTTCCATCACAATGCCATAATGCATACCATATTCAAATGTAGTACCATGGTCCCCCGCCATTTCATAGTTCATATACTGCGGTCTCAGTATATCTCAGGACCACAGTATATTAAAGGCAAGGACCCCTGGGGCAAGCTGCTTGGGCCAGTTTGAGGCCTCTTGCACTTACACCAGGCCTGTTGCTGCCCTGAACAAGCCTCCAATGGGCTTCCTGGGCTGTCAGAAGCCCCAGAAGTAGTTTCTGGAGAACTGGAAGTGACTTCTGGATCACTGGAAACCACTTTTGGGGCCTCTGACAGGCCCAGGAATCCCGTTAGAGGCCCATTCGAGGTAGTGCCTGGCCTCAGGTAAGTGTAGGGGGGCCCCAGAGAGGCCCCCCAGACCCGACCCGACCCAGCATCCGCATATAACAGATTTTCAATTATCACGGGTCGGGTCAGGTTCTGTCCCTAACCCCTGTGAAAGGCGGGGGATTACTGTAAATAAAAAGTTATGTATTCCTTCAAAAGGAATGGGCATGTCATTGTTGTGATTGACTTTCTCTACTAGTCCCTTTGGAATATACCAGGATAGCCAGTTCCACTAAATCGGAGCAGAGTGTTGTGCCATATTGATGTCTGCTGTCCAAAGTACCACCACCATTCCTTAATAAGCAACAAGTGTAGTTAGACTAATTTATTTGGTGAGGAGTGGGACTCCAATTGTTGACATATTCCATCACTTGAGGCAAGGCATTCAATGCACAGAAGAAATCAGGAGCATATTGGGAAGAAATCTCTACTCCCACCATGTCTGTCATGTCCTTTTCTCCTTCTCTTTCTTTCATTTTTTCATGAGGAAGCTGAAGGAGAGAAGCACAGCTCCAGCATCTGAACCATGTAAACAAGATGTTGTTTCCACATGGATGAATAATAGCATTTCTGTGCTTGACAGAAATATACACAGGGAAATAGATGATTATGGGCCTGAATAAATTAGAAAGAATGGCACATTAATGGATTTTCATGTCAGAAATCATTTTTGAAAGTCATGTTTGGATACTCCGTTACCTCAGTATCAATCTTTTAAAAAGCATAAACATCTTTTTCTGGAACAAGACATATATATTTCCTGTGTGCTGTGTAAATAATAAGGGCATTGGTAAATAAGATGTAAACATGTCATCTTCATCTTTTGAATGTTGAATGGCCATGAATAAAGCTGAATTTTTCAACCATCAGTGGTTTTTATAGTGAAACGAAGCGGCAGCTTCTGCTACAATTCAGCCTGTTTTGATTAGAAGTGAAAAATGGCTGCCTTTTCCAAGGCAGAGGGTGAAAGATTGGCTGAAGGTGCCTCGGCACTATTTTCTATTTCAGAACTTTCATACAAAGCTTTTCTTCCACCCATTGACCTTACCTCATCTATTAAATTCTCTGGGAGCTTCACACAAAAGCTCTCTCTCACCCCAGGTTTTCTACCAGTTCATCCATCTTTTAAATCAGACAGAAAATTGTCAGAAAGGAATGGAATAGCTTCATAGGCCCTTGGAGTGTCTTGGAAGAGGAGCCCTCCACATGGAAACATATTTTCCCTCTAGAGATCAATCAGTTAGCTAAAATCACTAGAGACTTGGTTGAAAGAGGCAATCAAGTGTGCAGGCAATAGAAAGGAATGGGAAAATCTGTCGGTTTTGTTTTGGCCTGCATTTGGAATTTCTAAGCCACAGGCTCCTTCCATCCATAAGAGTTACTTTGTGAATGTTGGCAGGCTCTTCAAAAAGAAAAGGAGAAAGACTTCTTCTCTGCACTTGCTGTTATCAACCAGTTTATATATTCAAGTTGTTCTGAGCACAGAAAGCACTATGTTATATCTGTCTTCTACTTAAGCCAATTTCCCAAGGTGTGTGCTTTCCAAACGTTCATATCTTTGAAAATGAAGTGAAAGACAATTCTCCCATTTCCACCATACAAATTCAGTTCCAGCAAGCATTGTGGGTATTTGGGGTGGAGTGGGAGAGGAGAGATAGCATTTCTCAATATAGCCATGGTGGAATATGTAGCGTCTGAAATTCAGACTTTTAGGGAGTAGAGTGCTCCAAATAGGGCAATGAGTGATTGAGTCGGTTGAGTCTGCCCTTTGTTGTTTTTCATAAATCTGGATTTTGGAAGAAGGGGTTCATTCCGTTCAAAATACGAATAAATGTGCCATTTAAAAAAATCTTATCAGACTGAAACATATTTCTCACTCACCCCTGCTGATGAATTTCACAAGGTCCTAAGAAGCTGCATGTTCCAAAGGAAACCATGCAGAAAAAGCAGTTAGGATGAAACAATCCTAATCCAGTTTGGGTCCTTCTGCTAGGCCTGCCTGGCAATGGACTAGTGAGTATGTGCCCACCCTCCCATTCATTTGCATGTTGTTGTGTTGTTCAGTCGTTCAGTCGTGTCCGACTCTTCGTGACCCCATGGACCAGAGCTCGCCAGGCCTTCCTATCCTCCACTGCCTCCCGGAGTTTTGTCAAATTCATTTTGGTTGCATCAATGACACCGTCCAACCATCTCATTCTCTGTCGTCCTCTTTTCCTTTTGCCTTCGATTTTTCCCAGCATCAGGGACTTTTCCAGGGAGTCCTCTCTTCTCATGAGGTGGCCAAAGTACTGGAGCCTCAGCTTCAAAATCTGTCCTTCCAGTGAACATTCGGGGTTGATTTCTTTCAGAATGGATAGGTTTGATCTCCTTGCAGTCCAGGGGACTCTCAAGACTCTCCTCCCAAGACTTTTTGCAAGATCATTTGCATAGAGGAAGGCAATTTTACACAAAAGCAAAGTGTTCTGCTTATATACCGCCCCATAGCGCTTCAAGCACATTGCCCCCCCCCAGCAAGCTGGATACTCATTTTACCGACCTCAGAAGGATAGAAGGCTGAGACAACCTTGTGCCGGCTACCTGGGATTGAACCCCAGGTCGTGAGCACAGTTTTAGTTGCAATACAGGCATTTAACCACTGCACACAAGGCTCTTTAATTTTAAAATGCCAAAGATTTTACAGGCAAAAAGCTCCACACCCCCATCTCTGGCCCAGGCTAGTGTGAACTGGTGAGGCTTTAAAAAATGATAGAGAGTCCTCTTTCTCACCCGAAACACCACTCCTGCCAAGGCCACTTACTTTGAAAGAAAAAACCTATCCTGACTATGCAAGAGAATCAGATCCAAAGCCGACTTAGTTAGTCCCTGATTATGTCACACCATGTCCAAACTAATAGAAAGTCCACCAGTGCAACTGTGTGCCCCTGTAACTGATACCTAGAGCCATATTATAGCCTCTGATCCCAGGGGAGATTTATGGTCAGCCTAAATGCTAGCCACTGATAAACACTATCACCATGAGTTTAAAAAGCAAGGGATTTATTTTAAAACCTGTGGCATCTTTAATGCTGTATTTGGAAATAAACTCTAATTGTCCCCCTTCAGAATGAAGGTGAAGCGAAACACTGGCAGGCATTTTAATAATAATAATAAAAATAGGGTGATGGTGGTGCTTTTCAGGAGAAGGATCTTCACCTGAGGTGCTCCATGATAAAAGAGAACAGAAAGTGCAATCAATGTTGCAGTGTGACAAGCAGCTACTTTATTCTCTGCTAGGAATACTGAGAAATATTCTGTCTCTCATCTCGTCACAGGCAAGATGTGGGATTTTGCCACAGCGACTAGGGAATAAAAGAGAAGTGACAAGAACTGTCTCACATTTACTGCTCATTTCCAATTCCAAGCATTCTTCCCCCTAAAGCAAAGGAGTGTGTGGGAGTGAGGTAGAAAGGCTGAGAGGGGCCTCCTGGGACTGGGAAGGCAGGCAAGAAAATAGCAGAGGAAATTCAATTGATGAAGGCAAAGCAAGCAGAGGGGGGTTGTGGAGAAATATCATCTCCCCCTTACACTTACACACTGATGAATCCTGAATTAAATACTGCAGCTAAATAGGAGAGAGAAATTGGTGTTGAGGGCACAATTACATACTAATATTTCAAGCTTCCTGAAAATGAAAGGTGAATATAAGCAAGATGTTCAATTAAGGAAGTTCTACTGATTTTTCTGGAACTCCTGTTGGTTTTTTGGTTTACTTCATCTTGTTATACTGTCTTGATTTTTTAACCTGATGGTTTGGGTTTCCATTAACTTCATTTCCATTTGTCCTAAAAGAACTTAAAAGTTTGGCTCCCTGTTTGTAGTGCGTGAATTTCGGAGGCAAAGTTAATTAAAAGTGTTGGTGAGTGTTTTCTCACTCTTGCTTATATGGCTTTGTTTTGTATGGTAGGTAGACAAGAAGTGCATTTCTTAGCATGATCATGCAGTGGTGAATAAAGGAAAACGCTTTTGCATGGAACAAAAACGCTGGGGAGGGAAAATAGCAATCTTTCTTTTGAACAGCATGATATTCCAATGCTCCCAAGTCTTCTTAGTTTATAAGAACATCAACATCTCCCTCTATTTCACTTTCCAGTAGCAATAACACAGCATATGCAGTTTACAATGGAAAAGAAGAAAAATTCATGCCCAAAATATTGACAAAACTGTTGATATAAATTGGACCTTAAGAGAGGATGCCAAACTAAAGTCAAAAGAACCATTTCTTTCATTAACCTCCAGCAACTCTCCCTAAATATATCATGTTTTTTCATTTTAAAAATGGCCATTGAAGTTACTATCACAATTGTGAACTCGGTGGTACAAAAAAATTGGGGTTACTAAAGACAGTCTAGTTAGGATATTATTGTTGTGACCTATGTGGTGAAAAATTGCTTATGAAAACCTCTACAAAAACTGTGCTGACAACAGACCTTCATAGTAATTGCCTAGTGATTAATATTCATTGTTATTTATGCTCCATAGAAACATTTACTTCCAGTAGTGAAAATCTGAATAATATTGCTGTCTTCATTCCATTATTTTCTCTCAATTATCATGCCATCTTTTATAAGGTAGCTTATATTAAAATGATGGATTTTGTCCCTAACGTTGACCTTTGCATTCATCTTTTGTTATCTTAAAAGACATTATCTCAAGCAAGGTTATAGTTCATAATGACTCATTCATTGTTTGAAGACTTACCACACAATAAAGCACAAATAATTCCCATTTAAAGATGATATGCAGGACTCTTTTTGTTAATGTTATAATAGATACAGTGGCCCCCCCACATAACAAATGGTTTGTATGACATAAAATCTGTACAACATAAAAAATTCCGGAGATAGGGGAAATTTGCTTAACAGAATCGCCTATGGAACAAATCCGTACAACATAAAAGTGGTCGTGATTAGGGATTACTCCATTTTCAATGCATTCCTATGGGAAATGTGTATAAAGGCAAATTTGCTTAACAGAATTTCATTTGGAATGAATTAATTCCTTTATACAAGGTACCACTGTATTATCATCTGTTGGTGAAATAGATGTCTTGGTTCAGGATTATGCTAGCTTTAGCAAGTCAGATTTCAGAATGAAATATGCAATTAAGAATGAAGGCATTTGCCAATACCAGGGAAATTCATAAGCTACAATCATAGTTAAGACTCCATAGAACAGCAAGATGCAATCTGGCAGCTATTTTCTTCCTGCTGCCATCATGAGGTTCTGCAGGCTTTAAAAAAAATACAGTGGTGTGTTCCATAATTTATCTGTCTAAAAACTGATGACTTCAGCTAGGTGGGGACAAAAATATGGCCTAGCCTGCAAAGAATAGCATGTAAAAAACGTTAACATGGACCTGATAATCTGGATGGATTTACAAAGGTTGGTGCTTGAGGAAAACGAATTGTCATAATTACCCTGACAAATGATAAAAATTGCTAGGACGTCCTCTCAAGAGCATAAATGAGAATTTCATTCAATTTATGTTTTCAAAATCAGATATTTATTAAGATTTGCAAATATGAACACAGGGAAAACCACTACTGATAGATTTGCCTATTCCTATCTCCTTGTCTTAAAGGGAAATACATGTGGTCTGTTGAAAAGCCTCCTGGCAATAGATAAAATTTAGCATTGCTAGCATTGCCTAGCATTGTTAGGCAAGTTTGTGACATAACCCAACTATTCTTGCTGTCTAATCTGCTTTGGCATATCAACTGGAGATGCGCATGAAAAGAAAAATCATTTTTAAGGTAGCAAATTAATTTGTTACAATTTTAGTATATTTAGTATAATTTTAAATATTTAGCACATTTAGTTTATTAGTATATCTATCTATAAATTTTACTCTTGTGTGGTTTACATGATTGCTAATTTTTGACTGGACCTTGCTGCTCATATGTATTATTTGTATTACCCCTGATTTTAGATTGCATATGTAGTACTTTGGTCTAAGACCGTACATAAAGACTTCTACTTTGTTACCTAACAAAATGATAAGACACGATTCATTCCATTTTGTTTCATCACGAAATGCCATTCATCCCTCTAGAATGAAATGATTCATCCTATAGGAATCAATGGCAAGGGGGCTCAAGGTATTCCCTGAAAGCCCCAAAATTTTGAAATGTTTGGGGGGGTCAGAGAGCTGAGTTATGAAGCTCCAAAGGTGGTGCCCCTAGGAAAAGAAATCTTTCTAACCGGAATCAGAACATTGGAAGCCAAGCTGTGGTGAGCCACACAGCTTGGTTTCCAATTCTAATAGAAATTTTTTTTCCTTAGCGCATCCCCTTTGGATCTTCATAACTCAGCTCCCTGACCCCCAAACCTTTCCAAATTTCAGGGGGTTACCTAGAATCACTTTATTTATTTATTTATTTATTTATTTATTTATTTATTTATTTATTTATTTATTTATTTATTTAGAACAAGGACGGAAAGATTCAAAAATAGTTTTTACCCAATAGCATTATCCATGCTAAATTCTGTTAAAAATTAAGTTGACGGGTAATATTGGTGTTGAATGTGTTACATATATATCGTATGGGTGTATGGCTGTTGTTGTTTTTTAAATTGTAGTTTTTATGGATTGTGTAGGAATGTTGCTAGGTGAAAGAGTGTAGGGATGTGGGTGTGTTTGGTTTTTATGTCAGTTTTAAATGAGTGTAAGTGATGTTTTGGCATGTGAATGTTGGAGTATGTGTATGGATGGTTTGTTTTTAAATTGTAGATTTTACGTCTTGGATTTTTATGCTGGGTTGTGTGAATGACTGACTGGATGGCACTTTTAATCTCGTTTTATTTATACAATGACAATAAATTGCATTCCATTCCAATTCCATTCCATTCTATTTATTTATTATATTTCTATACCACCCATTTTCCGGACGGAACTCTGGGCGGTTTACAATTAAAACAAAACCAACAGTATATAACATTTTGCCATTTTGGTCCTTTAGGACCCAGGGGAACATAGTGTTTTATTTTGTAACAAAACTACTTAAAAATGCATCACAAATGAAACAAAATGAAACTATTACAGAAACGAAATGAAACAAAACAAAACTATTGTTCCATTTTGTGCCCATCACTAATATCGACATTTAAAAGTGGGCAGCACTCTTCATTTAAGCTATGACTTCATGGGACATTGCTTGATGACCATGCATCTTTCTTAAAAGTTCTGCTTTGATTTTCTTCCTGCCTTTCTAAATGGACAAGAGCTAACTGAAGAGATCTGTAGGTTTAATTTCTAATCTTCAATGAAAACACATGAATGACATCCAAACTTAATACAAAACGTAGTCCAAAATGTGATAACAAAACAGGGGGCATAGGCTCCACTGCATCATTGTGATGTAAATGTTATAGGTTTACTGTTTGGGGGTTATTCCAGGATATATAAAAAAGACTTGTCCAACAATTATATTTGAATCTGATTTGGATTCTATTCTTCTTATAAAGTATAAAATATACATTTAAAAAGAAGGAATGAAACATAGTTACTGAATGCCAAAACTTTTTAGATTGACAGCAAATATGCAAAACTATTGTTACAGACCACTTACTTAGAGTGAGCTGATAAATATTACTCTTATAAGATAGGAACTGGTGCACTCTACTGTGTCAAACAGGCATTGTTAAACTTCCTGTTCAGATTTTTCACATTTATGGGAAGATAGTTTGGATGATAGCAGATCCCAGTTAACCTCTGTTTGATGCGTATGAAAGAAACATGGACACATTGCTAAAAATAGATGCTTACACAATAAATAAATGATTGGTAAGAACACACTACTTTAAAATGAAATCCAGATTAGTATCCATCTCTATACTCTACGGGGACAGGGAGGTGAAAAGGAGACTTGATGAGTAAGAGTGGGTTTGATATTTAAACATGGCTCAACAATGTGAAGTGAAGGCAACAAAAGCGAGCACCATAATCAGCTGCATGAACAGAAGCATACTGCCCATTCAAGAGAAATAGGAGCATCACTCCATTATTTTAGTCAGATTTTATCCGGCATGCTATGTCTGCTCTGGGCCCTGCAGTTTAAGATGAATGCTGACAATCTGAAACATGTCAATGGAAACATAGGAGCAGCTGATGCATTCAAATGACAAGAAAAGTAATTTCAGTCCAAAATTAGGAAGAATGCTTGGCACAAAAGTTGTTTGACAATGGAATGGACAACTCAGAGTATGATACTCCTTTATTGTCGTTTTTTAAGTAGAGGTTAAATGGTCATTTGTCAGAGATGCTGAAGCTGTAAATATCTTGCTTTGTCAGTGGATGGGATGCAATAAGCTTTAGGGTCCCCCCTGCCATTCTATGAAAGCAAGACTAGACTATGGGTGATGCCTTCACAGGCTGCTAGAAAAACAAAAAAGTTGCTTTAAAAAAGTTGCTGAGCTTTCGGGAGCAAGCTCCCTTTTTCAAAGCAGGTTTAAAAGTCCAGCTGTGGCAATGGATGTATTTTGCCAGGAGAGAGTTCTTAAAAGGTAACTCACTTGGCAAGAGGGATGCCAGTCTTTGATAACTCATGGATGGATGCCATCTGGTTCTGGTGATTTGTTAGCATTTAGTTTAACAAGACATTCAAGAACCTCCTCCTTGGTTATTTCTACCTGGCTTAATTATTCAGTTTCCCTCCCTATGAAGATGGGTTCTGTTTTGAGCATGTGGTGTCTGTCTTCCTCAGTGAACACCGAAGCAAAGAATTCATTGAATCTCTCTGCAATCTCTGTTTCGTCTTTAATAATCCCTTGCATTCTATTGTCATCTAATGGTCCAATGGCCTTCCTAGTTAGGTTCTTACTTCTAATGTACTTATTTATTTATTTATTTATTTATTTATTTATTTGTTGCATTTATACCCCGCTTATCTATATTGAGTACTCTAAGCGGCTTACAGGCGGCAATAGCCATACAAATTACAATAAAGGAGACAAGACAAATAATAGTAACAGTAAACAAAACAAAATTAAAACCTTATGGCACCTCGGTCACTAAGCAGTGATAAGTAAAAACAGGTTGCGATGGCGGGAAAAAGACAAAAAAAAACTCAGTAGGAATCGCCAAAGGCCTCCCGGAAAAGATAGGTCTTTAACGCCTTCCGGAAGGCCAGCAGGGACTCTGCAGAGCGCACTTCACTGGGGATGGAATTCCAGAGGCTGGGGGCCGCCACTGAGAACGCCCGGGTCCGAGTACTCGTCCTCCGGGCTTCACGAGGAGTGGCGACCCGAAGCAAGTGCGCTCGCGCCTGCCGAACGGGACGGGCCGAGGTTGATCGCTGAGCGATACGCTCTGCCAGGTACTCCGGTCCCAAGCCATGGAGGGTTTTATAAACTAAAACCAAGACCTTGAATCTAATCCGGGCTGCAACGGGCAACCAATGCAAGCGGGCCAGGACTGGGGTGATGTGGTCATAACGACGCACACCAGCCACCAGCCTGGCCGCTGCATTCTGTACCCGCTGCAGACGCCGGAGAAGAGTCAAGGGCAGCCCCATGTAGAGGGCGTTACAGTAGTCCAGCCTCGAGATCACCAGCGCTTGGACCACTGTTCTCAGAGAGTTCGCGTCGAGGTACGGGCGGATCTGGGCGATCCGACGGAGATGGTAATAGGCGGACCTGGTCACCGACGCCACCTGTGACTCCATGGCAAGTGCCGGGTCCAGGAGCACACCCAGATTCCGCCCCCTCTCCGCGAGCTGCAGGGAAACTCCCCCCAGACAGGGGAGAGGGCCACCGTACCCCGACGGCGAGCTCCCGAAGAACATAACCTCCGTCTTCTCGGGGTTGAGCTTAAGCCTGTTCGCCCCGGTCCAAGCCAGTACGGCCTCCAGGCACCCGTCGAGGACCCCCCACAGCTTCCACAGCAGAGGTGGTAAAGGAGAGATAGAGCTGTGTGTCATCAGCGTACTGATGACAGCAGACTCCAAAACTCCTGATGACCCCCGCCAACGGCCTTACGTAGATGTTAAACAGCATGGGGGAGAGTGACGACCCCTGTGGAACCCCACAAGGGAGAATCCAAGGGGCCGATAACTCCCCCCCATGCTGCATGTACTGTGGACGGCCCTCCAGGAAGGAACGGAGCCAACTGCGAGCAGTGCCTCCGATTCCGACCTCAGAGAGCCGGTCCAACAGGATACCGTGGTCGACGGTATCAAAGGCCGCTGACAGATCCAGGAGGACCAACAGGGTAGAGCAACCCCTGTCGGCCGCCCGGAGAAGGTCATCTTGCAGGGCGACCAAAGCTGTTTCGGTACCCCGGCGAGGCCTGAACCCGGACTGGCATGGATCGAGGCACTGCCGATCCTCCAGGTATGACTGCAGCCGGACCGCCGCCACCCTCTCGATCACCTTGCCCATAAACGGGACGTTGGCGATTGGGCGATAATTTGTTAAGTCGTCCACCGCCAGGCCAGGTTTTTTCAGAATGGGCTTTACCACCGTCTCCTTCAGACGAGAGGGAAAAACCCCCTCGCTGAAGGAGGCGGTGGCGATGGCAGAGGCCCATTCGGCCATGGTCCCTCTGGCAGCTCTAATTAGCCAGGCAGGGCAAGGGTCGAAAGGGGTGGAGGCAGGCCGGCAATGCGCCATAGCTCTGGAGACCTCGACAGCAGAAACAGGCCCAAGCGCATCCAACCGGGGCGACGAAGGCGGACCAGCAACTGGAGAAGGCGGGGCAGGACCACTGCAACCGGAGTCAAAGCCGGAACGGATGGCCTCTATTTTAGTTCGAAAAAAGGCTGCAAATTGCTCGTTACTGAACTCAGTAGGAGGAGGCCTGGCCAGACTAGGATTGTTGAGGTCCTGAGCCACCCGGAAAAGCTCCGCCTGGCGGTTCGAGGCCTCAGCAATTCTCAGGGAGTTGAAAGATGTTCTGGCCTCCCTGATCGCGTTGGAATAGCGACTAGACTGGGCATCAACAGCAGCCTTACTCAACGCTGTCCGGGTTTTCCTCCAGCTGCGTTCTAGCCTCCTCCTCTCCTGCTTCATTGCCCTAAGCTCCCCCGTGAACCAAGGGGAGGGCCGGGCTCGGCAACGGAGGAGGCGCTTGGGGGCAATCCGGTCTATGGTGTTGGCAGCTGTCTCATGCCAAAGATTGGCCACATCCTCAACCGGAACGCCAGTCATACCACCAGGAAACCCCCCGAAAAGCTCACCGAACCGCTGAGGGTCCATGAGCCTCCGGAGGCGGGCCAAAACAGAGGGCCGGTGGTCCCCGCGGGGAGGGGCCGGGATCGCCAGGGAGAATGAAAGCAGGTGGTGGTCTGTCCATGACATAGGAAGGGAAATAATATCCCCCACCTCCAGACACAGATCCCCTGACATGGAGGTAAAAACCAGATCCAGGGTGTGCCCAGACCTGTGGGTGGGGCATAAAACATGCTGGGACAGCCCCATGGAAGCCATGGATTCCATGAACTCCAGAGCTGCACCAGAGAGTCCACCACCCGCATGCACGTTGAAATCACCCACGACCAGAAGGCATGGGGACTTCAACAGAGCAGCGGCGATGAACTCCGTGAGCTCTGGGAGGGATTGTGCAGGGTTGCGGGGAGCTCGGTAGCCCAGCACAATGCCAAATCTGTCCCGCTGTCCCACCAACAGGTGAAGAACTTCTAGCCCCTGGCTAACCAATGTCGAGGCCCTGCTAACGTGAAAGGAGTCCCTGTAAACGATTGCGGCCCCTCCCCCCTTTTGTCCCCCCAGCCTTCCAACTCCCTCTACCTGGTACCCGGGCGGACACAGCAGGGAAAGGGAAGCCCCCCCTCTGAGCCCACCCAGGTCTCAGTAATAAATGCCAGGTCGGGCTTCTCATCCACGATGGTATCGTGGATGATCGGGATCTTATTATGTACCGACCTGGCATTCATCAGGATACAGGGAAGGCTGGGGGCGCTGGTGGGATGACTCCCGGGTACGTGGCAGAGAGCCGAGGGGTCAGAACGAGGGACAGGCAAGAGTTGTCTGACCCGAGTTCTTCTAGTCTGACAAACCCAACGGCTACAAGCGTACCGCCCACGGCCCACCACCGTTGGTATGTGAGCCCCTGCGAACATGGCGAGGAATGAGGAGGGGGAAAAAAAAAAGGAGGGCCTACTACTGCTAACTAGACGGGCAATACAGTGCAGCACTGAAACTACCAGCCACAAGACTACAGATAATCAACACTATACAATAGTACTAAAAATAAAATAAATGACAATACAACAATACTACTGCAAATAAGAACAATACTAATGCAATTAAAAAGAAAGAGGAAAGAAAAAAAGCACTACAACAATACAGAACTGACCGCAGTCTGTGGACTGACAGCAAACGTCAGAGGACAGACAGCAGGCAACAAGCAATAGTAGACAAAAAACCAAAATAAGTAGCCGAAATTAAAGAAATTAAAAGAATAAAACCATAATGGGCATTCCGCCAGGGACAGATTTAACGCACCTGGGAAGAGGGGGAGGGAGCCAAAGCCGGGGCAAGGAGATAAGATGATATCAGCAAGGACATAGAGCTAGGCTGGGCGAGAGTGGAATAAACACCAGCAGACTACAGAAAGGGGGAAAAGACGGGGGGGGGAGCAAGACAAGCCATCGGGAGCCGTGATGTCCAAGTCACCCCAAATAATGGCTCACTAAACAACCCCCGACCCAGTTCTTTTGGGGTCCCCACTACGTCCTCTCCTTAGGGCCATCGGGGAAGGGGAAGGGGGAGGGAAGCAGGGGGAGCTGGAAAGCAAGCAGGAGAGCAACTCCAAGGCAGGCTTGGCTAGGGGTATATGATGGAATAGGGTGGGGAGGGGGCATGAAAGATGTAAAAATCAACAGATCAGCTCCCTGCCATCCCGACCTTAACCCTATCCCCGAACAACAAAGATCATAGTAAAGGCACAGGGTCGAGCGCTGCAAAACAATCCCCAGGGCGCGGTAACGGATGGAAACTGCCGCGCGAAGCCCGAGTCCGAGGAGGGAGGGAGAAAAAGTGCTGATGGCCAAGGGGAATCCGTGGCTCGGTGGTAAGAGGCAGCCGCCGCAGACACCGGTGGCCGACCTGCCACCCGAGGCAGGCGGGAGAACGATAGCCGCGGGAGCACCAAGTCCAGTTTAACAAGGCCCACAGAGCGCCGACGGCCGAACCGCCGTCCGATCAGCGGCGGCCGAACCGCCGCCCGAGCTCCAGGGCTAGTCGCCGGCCGAAGCCGGCGGCCAGCCCAACCAGCAGGTCGCTGGTGGCCGAACCGCCACCCGGGCTCCAACCCCAGCCGTCCGCCGGAGCCGGCGGCCAGGTCGGTCAGCAGACCGCCGGCGGCCGATCCACCACCCGATCTCCAAAGCCAGCCGCCAGCCAAGGGCGGTGGCGTACTCGGCCAGATTGACAAAGCCGACCAGGCTGGGTGGGGGGAAAAGCCGCCGGCTGGGTAGATGAAACAAGGCGACCGCAAGCAACACAGAGCCCTCGGTTGCGCCCCTCCATCCCGCCAGCTAGACTGCCGAAGCAAAGACAGGAGCGTCCACAACCAGGCAAAAGGGGGAAAGCCCCCGGTAAACAGCAGTCGGTAGTCAGTTATGGCTGTCATGGTCTCAAGAAGGAGCCAATATGCAGCGACGAGCCGGAGATCCTCGGGTCCTCAAAGACAGCCAGGGAGCAAGCTCAGTGCGCTTCAAGACCCCCTCACAGCAGGCTGGTGGTTGCGACGAGGCTGGCAGTCGAGACGGTCGAGATGGAAATATAGTTAGATGGTAGAGGATAGTACAGGAGGGGAAGGGACGCTTGGCAAGGCTCAGTCTTCGGCAATTCCGCGGGCCAGATGGTAAACTGAACGGATGGGAACGGCAGATCTTCAGCCTTCCGCTACAGCAGATCTTCAGCCTCCCGCAACGGCTGCGGCCACACGGATGCCTCAACCGCCCCGGTAAGCCCCTTTAAAAACCCCCTCATACACCCAGATGTTGAGCCCTGGCAAGCCCCAAAAAATTAAAAGAAAAACATAACAAACGGCAGCACTAAACAAGAAAAAACGCGAAAACGCCAAGGTGCTGTCAAAGCAAAGCTGCTGCCGGACGCCATCTTTACAGAACCTCTTTAAGAGAGGTATTCTTAAAGGATGCCTTGTTATTTCTTTGAGTGTTTTTAGCTATACGCTCCTCCAAGTCTTGCTCAGCTTTCCTGATTGTTGCCTTGCATTTGTTCTGCCAGAATTTATGTTCCTGCCTGTTGTCCTCATTTGGACAAGCCTTCCATTTTCTAAATCAGCTTTTCTTGCTTTTGATCACTTCCCAAACAGTCCTGTAAGCGACATCTGAGTCCTTTTGGACCTGGCAGTGCCCTTTTTCCTTTTGGGTATGCATTCCTATTGGGCCTCTGTTATTGTTTTTGTGAGTGGCCTCCCTGCCTCTTAGAGTGTTTGGACTCTCTCAATTTTCCCTTTCAGCTTCTTTTTTACTAGTTTCCTCATCTTTGGAAAATTGCCTTTTTGAAATTTTAAGATCTCTGTGTTAGATTTTATCAGTGATTGGAAGTCTATGATTAAGTTAAAAGTAATTGTGTTGTGGTCACTGTTCCCTATTGGATCAGTCACATTAACATTTTGCACCAGATCCTGTGTATTACTCAGGATCAAGTCAAGGATTCTTGTACCTCTAGTTGGGTCTTCAACCATCTGCTCCAGGGAACATTCGTTTAGCATATCGAGGAACTTTTATTTCTTTATCATGTTCTGAACAACAGTTCACCCAGTCTATGTGAGGGTAATTGAAGTTGCCCATTATAGCCAAGCTTCCCTTCTTGGATGCCTCCTTTACAACATTCTCCAACTGCCATTTTCCTCAGGGGCATGGGTCAGAGGCAGATAGCATATTCCTACTTTTAGACCATCCTTGCGGCCTGATACTCTTGCCCACAGAGTTTCTAATGGTGACTCCAAATCACCTGGATATTCCAATTCATAGGATTTTATCCTTTCTTTGACATACAAGGCTACACCACCTCCTGTTTGCCGTTTCCTGTCCTTCCTGTACAGTTTAAAGCCTGGGATAACTGTATCCCATTGGTTATCATCCGCTCACCAGGTTTCAGTGATACCAATAATATCAACATTTTATCTATTGCTTTATCTAGATCCAATTAAGACCAGATTGAAGGGGAAATGATGCTACAGTACCTATTGTTGATGTTCTGTTGCTGTCAATGTTTATTTAGCCGTCTTCATGGTGGAGTTGGCTCAGCTTGCTCATTTGTAAACAGGTTATTTACAAAGTGAAGCTTATTGCTTCGTGTAACTCCCAGGAACATGTTTCAGTCAAAAGCTGAAAATGCATGTATAGTCTAAGCTCACTTTTTACTCCCACATTGTAGTAAAAATATTAAATCATATGCTGTGTCTCGTGGAGTGGGGGTAGAGACAAGCCAGTCATATAAGGTGATCATGTTTTGAACGAGATTGCCAAACAGAAATAGAATGGATTTTTCTTTTTCCAGAGTTTTGCCTGACAGGGAATAGAGTTTAAATATCATTTTATTCATTTTACTAGCAGAGACTTAGAATGACTTTACATAATTACATGATTTATAGTCCTCAATACCCTAGTCAGACTAAAGTATTTTTTCAACAAAGGGTGGTGTGATTAATAGTAAATGGAACACTTAGTGATAGTATTTGACTTGAGAATGTGAAGTTCAGTATACTGATTATGTCTTGACAGTATTAATGAGCTTTTATTAGGTCTTTTCAAATATTAAAGCTTATTCTCACAAAGGTAAAGTAGAATGGTAGATTTTAAAAAGGTAAAGGTTAATGGAATAGTGATCGAAATAAAGCCTATGAACTGAAAGAACACCAAGTTCTTTTCACTGAGCTCTCCTTTCTTTTGAATGGCTCATTAGGTGATGCCATGCCCTAACAGCCTATAAATAAACAAAGAAGGAAGTGGAGCAACTAGTCCAATTCTCTATAAGGAGCCATAAAGAAGTTGTGGTGCACAATCTTTACACCAGGCTGTTCCTTAATGAATCAAAACCAGAAGATAAGAGACTGCAGGTGCAGTGGAGATGCCACCTTTTGAAAGGAAAAAGGCTGGACACTGTTTGGCCTATTTTCTGGTAGTTGTCTCCTACCCCACAGAGAATAAAATTGTTGCTATCAATAGTGCAGTTGGATTGATCCTATCACTGCTTTCTGGTCAGGAAGACTACAATCTTTGGTCCTTCTTCCTGTGGAAAAGTAACAGCCATAGCAGGTATATTTAGTTATACACTGAGTCTGAGCCACAATTTTAAGAGAAGAAAGAAACTGTAATGATGACACCAATCCTCCTAACAACTCCAAAGAATCTCTATTTAAGCCTTTGAAAAAGTGGATAACTCCTCTTCTGTCTACTAAATTTCTATTAGGACTACATAAGAAAAAGGTGACTTTGTCCATGTAATCCTGCATTAGAGTAACAGCTTGAAGAGTTGTAAAAATTGACCAAATCAAGAAACAGAAAATTCATAAAGGGGATTGGCTGTTTCATTAACGAAAATTCCCAGTGGATTTGCCCTTCAAATATATATGGATCAGTGCTGGAAATCACCACGAGCCCACAAATAAAATCTTCAGGTACATAACAGAATATCATGTTGTACCAACAGCACAATGTAATAACAGCCAGAAGACAAGTGATGGTGCACCTCCAATCTATGTTTTAAAGTATACAAGACCATGCAATTAAATTCCATGTGTGGTGCAGTACAGCATTGCTCTTTGCAACAAATAGAAAAAAACATATAAAGAACATCCAACCATTGCTCACAAAATTATTAGACCTGGAGAAGGCATTTTATCATGTCCCACATCAATTCATTTGGTATTACCACAACATGTGAGAATCACTCATCTACTGGGTCAAAATGGAACACCAGCAGTCATATACTGTATGATGCTCAGCTGTCCCTCTCTAACAGTCTTCCAGTAACAGCTGGAGTGCACCAAAGCACCATACTGTTACTGCTCCTGACAAGACCTGCAGCAGAATGCTGCCTGGACCATGTTCTATGCCGACAATGTCAGGCTTGTAATTACCCCTAAGAATAAACTGAAGTGGCAAGTTCAGACATGGAATGGCCGTCCTGAACCACTTTTAGTTCACCTAAACATCAAGAAAACTTAGTACCTAGAGACTGTTACCACCCATGGTATTTGGACCATTCGCTCGCTCTTTCTAACAATAACTTGCTAGGTGAAAGACTCTTGCATCCATTTCTGCTGTTGAGGGGGGGGGGATAATAAACTTCATGGGATTGCAAACGATTAAATCGTCCTGCACTTCACCACCTCCACCAGCAGATGTCACACCAAATATAGCAACAGGCTTGGCAGATCCTGGAATAGAGTGAGAAGCTGACATAGCACCGGGTGAATTGCTCCTACTTTTACCAGCAGGAGCTGGAATGTTCTGGAATGCTGAAGTTGCACTCTGGGGTTGGATTTCACTGCTAAGCTTCCCCTCATTGGACTCAGGAGAAATGTCCTGTTCAACATCAGCATCAGGGCACATCATCTCAGTTTGTTTGAAAACTATTGCTTTCATTTTAGGTTGCAGTTGAGAAGGCACAGCACTTCTCCTGAACTTAACTGGTGTTTTAGTCAGCTTGGGGGGGTGTCTGTGGGGGTTCCTTAGGCCCCTTTTCACATTGAAAAGAGTAATGTCCTTTTTGTTGACATTTAAATCAGATGATGTCCTCCAAAGAAAGAGTGCCATGTGGCTTTCTAGGGGATTTGCTATCCTGGGGCTGCTTCTGGAACCTGACTCCCTGGACTCAAACTTTCTTGATTCAGTCTCTGCCTGCTGTGGAGGTTGGCTAGGTTTCCTAGAGGTTGTTGGGTGTGGAGTCTTGAGAAAATAATGTCATAACTGGCAATTCTTCTTCCTAATGCCAATGGGTGCCAAATGAGGGACTTTACCCAATTGGCTTGTTCCTTTCACAAAGATACAAGGGAATATTTTGAGGAATGTGTGACTCTGTCAGTCCAAACATCCCCCCCAAAATTGAATGTTAAATGTGTTCCATATGAGCCATGCAGTGGGGTGTTTTTTTCAGTGGAAATTTGTGGGTGTTCGTATTTTACGTTTCCCAAAATGGGTGCATTTCAAAATGCAAAATGGCTACCTTATCAAAAAGACATGAGTTTCATTCTGGGTGAATATCAGGAAAAACTTCCTAACTGTTAGAGCGGTATAGCACTGTAACCAATTACCTCGAGAGGTGGCGAGTGCTCCAACACTGGAGGCATTCAAGCAAAATTTGGACAACCATCTGGCAGATATCCTTTGATTTGCATTCCTGCATGGAGCAGGGGGTTGGACTTGATGGCCTTGTAAGCCCCTTCCAATTTCATTGTTCTATGATTCTATGCCTTGTTGTATATTGAACATTTCAATGCATGTTAGCCTTTTTTGCCGTTTTATTCATATTTCAATTACTCTTCAAGTTTGAATGATATTTTTGATTTTATTCATAAAAGAAACTAGGGAGAGCTTGTACATGAATAATAATTTAACAAATGAGGATTAATTTGCTTTATTAACATGAATTGCTCTATATGTACAGTTCTGGGATGTCTTTCTTGTCTATATAAATATGAAGATCCAGTGTGAATTTTTATTTTGAATGTAACTCATTAATTCTACTGCTGTATCAACTGCTTTAATTGGGAGGTGTGGTGGCACAGTCTAGTAAGTTATCATATATACTAGAGTATAAGCCAACACGACTATAAGCTCAGGGCCTATTTTTATCCCCCCAAAACCAGGAAAACATATTGACTTGGATATAAGCCGAGGGCATTTTTTCCATTATACTTGAGTATATACGGTATACCGGCCAAGCTCTAAAGGGGCTGGAGGTAGTAATTGGCAACATGTGCTGGATGTGTGGAGGCAATTAGAGAGTAAATACCATAGAGTAAACTCCTTGATTGCCTCCACAGTCCCTGCACAGTTGCCAATACTACTCTAGCCCCTTTAGAGCTTCATAACTAAGTCCCCTTACCCCTAAATCTTTCCAGATTTCAGCGGGTTCCCTAAAATCTCCTTCTGAAGGTGCCCCTGCTACTTTGGAGCCCCAAGGTAAGTAAATATTGATTGCATATTTTAAAAAATAATTTCTGAGTCCATATTTTTTTTTAAAAAAGAAACATGCACTGAAAAATTACTTACCTTGGGGGCACCAAAGTAGCAGGGGTACCTTCAGAAAGTGATTTTAGGGAATCCCCTGAAATTTGGAAACTTTGGGGGTAAGGGTGCTGAATTATGAAGCTCCAAAGGAGGTGATCCTAAACCTTCTCATTCGAATCATATGGGAAGCGAGGCACCGCTATCACTCACCCAATCAGGACTTGCCCTCCACTGCCCTCCCCAAGCCCCCCAAGCACCTAATTTTACCCCCCAAAACTGGGAAACCTATTGACACCAGTATAAGCCAAGGGTGTTTTTTCAGCCAAAAATAAGGGCTGAAAAACTCAGCTTATACTCAAGTGTATTTTCTTACCTGTGAAAAATCAACCCATGTATCTCTTCTTCCAAAAGGATGTTGTAATCCATCAAGTCACAGGAAGACCAAAGGCAATTTTAAGTTAAAGAATTTGAGTCTGCCTTTGAAGGGTAGAAGTTCACCCAGTGTTTTTTGCCAAAGGCTCAGATGCTTGCTGAGCTGGTCTTTGATCTACTTCTTCCTCCCAGCAATATCTTTAAACCTTTGGCTTTGGAATTGACCTTTTTTCCCCCAACCTCACATGGATCAAAGATAAAAACGAAGACCTGAAAAGTACTATGTATTCTATAGATCCCCTTCTTCTCCTTGTGCGCACCAAGAAAGAGATATTAGAAGAAACACAGCATGAGGGAAATAAAACAGTGTTTTCTATATACATCAATGCTTGAGCAAGTAGCATTGGTGGGAGAAGATTATTTCAGTTGCTTATCCAACTCTGCCATGAAGAGCAGGGGCATGTTCGATTGTACTTGATATTGGTGAGGAAAAGCAAGGTACAGAGAGATCTGTCGCTTTCATTCTCTCCAACAGTCTCTCTCTCTCTCTCTCTCTCTCTCTCTCTCTCTCTCTCTCTCTCTCTCTCTATCTATCTATCTATCTATCTATCTATCTATCTATCTATCTATCTATCTATCTAAACCTGAGTGTTTCCAATCCAAATATAAAGACATGTGTTAAAAACCAACCTGAAGCAATCTTATTCTCCTCCATCTACACCACCCACATTCAATAGGCAGAAAGGTGTTCCTGCATGGAAAGGACCCTGATATCTCTGGCTGCATGATAGGTGTTGAGAACAAGATGTCACTCACAGCACTCATAACTCTTATTAATAAGGCCATAAACAGATGTTAGAAGTAGCTGACTAGAACAGGAAATCCTTAAGTAATGAAAAATTCTAAAGCACAACCTTCATTTATCTCTGGTATTATGAAGTGGGTTTTTTTTCAGGTGCTTACTTGACAGGGTTTAAGCAAGGGATTCCTCTGAAGTCTGATTTTGCACATCCAAACGACTGCCTCAGTGACTTCTCCACATCATTAAGGTATGTCTATATGCTACCTATAAAGTCTTTTTTTTTCCTGCTGGAAACCAGTGTGATACCAAGCAAGGGCAATTCCCAGAGGCTGAGTCCTTTTTTCACCTGTTAACCAATTTTCACCTGAACACAAAAGCAACAGTCAGGAGGACTGTTTTTCAACAAGTGTGAATGGTAGTGAGTAGAGATGGGCACGAAACGACCATTTTTTCGTTTCCGTTCTCCGTTACCATTACCGTTACATAACGGTACGACTAACGACCATTTGGACGGGCCAGGCTCGAACCGAACAGAACCAAGAAAATTTTCTTCATTCTGTTCGTTTCCGTTACTGGCCTGGCTGCGCGATGGGAATGAGTCCTCCTACCTGCTGGTGCTGCTGGCCTTCCTGCCTGGTCCAGTCTTCCGGCTTCCGGTTTCCTGGTCCAGTTAGGGGCGGAGTTGAAAACGGGCTGCCATCTGGTTTCTGCGCACGGAGGCCGGATCGGAGCCCCCTCTCACCGCCCTCTGCCTCGATGCATGGCAGCCCGTCGGGCTGTCAATTTCTTTGGCGGAGATCGCTGGACAGGAAGGAAGGGGCCTGCAATCTGGTCTCCGTGCGTGGACGCCGGATCCCAGCCCCCTCTCTCCGCCCTCCTCCTCAATGCATGGCAGCCCTCTGGGCTGTCATTTCCGGGGTGGAGATCGCTGGATATGGGGCTCCGATCCGGCCTCCATGTGCGGAGACCACATTGCAGGCCCTTCTCTCTGCCCTCTGGAGATGCATGGCGGTGGGCGGTGGGAGGGGTCTGCAATCCAGTCTCCACGCGCGGAGGCCAGATCGGAGCCCCGTGTCCAGCTCTCCGCCTCAGAAATGACAGCCTGGTGGGCTGTCATTCTTGGGGCGGTGGGCGTCGGGAGGGGCCTGCAATCCGGTCTCTGCATGCAGAGGCCAGATCAGAGGCCCATATCCATCTCTCCGCCCCAGAAATGACAGCCCGGTGGGCTGTCATTCTCGGAGCGGTGGGAGGGGCCTGCAATCCGATCTCCGTATGCGGAGGCCGGATCAGATCCCCCTGTCCAGCGATCTCCAGCCTGGAAATGACAGCCCACAGGGCTGCCATGCATCGAGGCAGAGGGCGGAGAGAGGGATCTTTCCCATGCCGGATGACAGGGAACTGTCATCCAGCATGGCGAAGACCCCCGTTTCTGAAAAAAGAAAAATGGAAATGATTTTTTTAAAAAAAACCCGTAGGAAACGGAAACGGAAACGGAGGGAGATGGGCCATGAACAGAACGGAAACGGAACACAATTTTTCCATTTCGTGCCCATCTCTGGTAGTGAGTGTTGTGTTTACCCCTTGTCATGGATTATTTATGAGTTGCATGTCTGATTTTTGATGGTAGCTGACCAATGAGGAAGTTTAGGAGTAGTTTTAATGTTCAGCCCATCACAGAGTTAGATAGGGACTGAGGGAATAACAGATAAGACTTAGAAGAGAAGAGATAGGATTTTAGAAACTTCTGTGAAAATATTTAAGTGCTGAGAGTCTATAAATTTAAGAACAGGGTGTGCAAGTGACCAACTTTGTCTGTAATCTAACCTAGGTGTAATTAAGCTATATTCTTCCTTTTGTTTTTACCAAAATAGGTTACCCTTTATGTTTTTACCTTTACTTTGCTATAAATAAACGTCCTTTACCTTTTTTCAATTTAAATCAGTCTGGAAAGCATTAATTTACTAGAGAAACTAGTTCATGGCAGTGGAAGAGTGAATTAATGGTGGTGCTTGTCAATAGCCTGTGAAAGGGCCTGGGGCATAGCATCGGAACATCACATTTAGCACACAAAGATATCATGCAAGTCAGCTAATTGGGTCCGGAGTGACAGGCTCAAAAGTTCAGATTGTCACAGACCTGGATCAAATTTCTCGTTTGAAGACTTGTGTCTTGGTTTCAAAATCAGAAATTAGAGTTTGGTTTCAGAAATAATGAGAGAACAATTAGTGAAGTCACTAAGGACTGGGAGAAACATCACCGCTCTTTGTTTTTATAATCAATTCAGAAATACATTGAATACTTTGAATTTGCCTTACAAAACTATATGCAAGAAATAGAGGAAAACAACAGAAAAGGAAAAACCAGAGATCTATTCAAGAAAAATAGAGATATTAAAGGGCCATTTCATGCAAAGATGGATATGATAAAGGACAAAAATGGTAGGGACCTAATGAAGCAGAAGAGATCAAGAAGAGATGGCAAGAATATACAGAGGAATTATATCAGAAAGATCTGGATGTCCCTGATAACCAAGAAATCGTAGATACTGACCTGGAGCCAGACATCCTGGAAAGTGAAGTCAAGTGGGCCTTAGAAAGCATTGCAAACAACAAGGCCAGTGGAGGGGACGGCATTCCAATTGAACTCTTTAAAATTTTAAAGGGGATGCTGTAAAGGTGCTGCACGTGATATGCCATCAAATTTGGAAAACCCAGCAGTAGCCAGAGGACTGGAAAAGATCGGTCTACATCCCAATCCCAAATAATGCTCCAACTATCGCACAATTGCACTCATTTCACACACTAGCAAGGTTATGCTCAAAATTCTACAAGGCGGGCTTCAGCAGTATGTGGAAAGAGAACTTCCAGAAGTGCCAGCTGGATTTTGAAGGGGCAGAGGAACTAGAGATCAAATCACCAACATGCGCTGGTGTGACAAAACCCTGGAAACAGGAGTAATGAATATACGAATCATCAGCCAATCCCAGCAGGAGGGCAGGGAATGGTATGATATAAAAAGGGTGGAGCCTAGTCAGTTGAGGCAGTTCAGTTAAGTTGAAATTTTTGGAGAGTGAGTGCTGGGAGAGAGCACTGCTCTGTGAAAGTTCTGTCAGGCAGTGAGGACTATACTGTTTACTAGTTATTAAACACAGGGGGGCTGGAAGAGTTGATTAAATCCATTATATGTTAAAGGCAACACATACCATCCTCAGACATTGTTATATTTATCATTTTCTCAATAAACTTCATTATTGTTTTGATATTTTACATCTGAGTCTGTCCCAATTCATGAGGCGACGATTTTAAAAGGTGACAGCATTACCAAGTGAATAAAAGGTGGCAGCATTACCATTTCTATCACAATTACACGTGTAAAAGGGAGGTGTCATCACAATTTGGTGGCACAACAGTGGGATGTCGAAATAAACCCGGTTTTGCCTTTGAAAACCCAGTCTGTGAAAGGGGTGACGTCACAGCTGGATTGTGGAGAAAGCCAGAGAGTTTCAGAAAAACATCTACTTCTGCTTCATTGACTATACCAAAGACTTTGACTGTGTGGACCACAACAAACTATGGCAAGTCTTTAAAGGAATGGGAGTGCCTGACCCCCTTATGTGTCTCCTAAGAAATCTATATGTGGGACAAGCAGCAACCGTCAGAACTGGATATGGAACAACTGACTGGTTTAAAATTGGGAAAGGAGTATGACAAGGCTGTATATTGTCACCTTGCCTATTTAACTTATATGCAGAGTACATTATGCGAAAGGCAGGTCTGGATGAATCACAAACTGGAATTAAGATTGCCGGAAGAAATATCAACAACCTCAGATACGCAGAAGATACTACTCTGATAGCAGAAAGTGAGGAGGAATTAAAGAACCTCTTAATGAGGGTGAAAGAGGAGAGTGGAAAAAATGGGCTGAAGCTCAACATAAAAAAAACTAAGATCATGGCCACCGGTTCCATCACCTCCTGGCAAATAGAAGGGGAAGAAATGGAGGCAATGACAGAGTTTATTTTCTTGGGCTCCTTGATCACTGCAAATGGCGACTTCAGCAATGAAATAAACAGACGCCTGCTTCTTGGGAGGAAAGCAATGGCAAACCTAGATAGTAGACATGGTCACGACTAGGCGAAATTCTCGTTTGCGTTTTCGGTTCTCGTTATCGTTACATAATGGGTAATGGTAACGAGAATTACTCCGCTCCAGCTCGAACCCGAACCGAAAAAAGAAAAATTGGGTCTGATTTTTCGTTGTCGTTCATGGCATCGCAGCAATCACGTGATGCCAAGCAGCACAGAAAAAAGTTTTACAAACTGAAAAAAAACCCGATTCCCGGCCATAAATGCAGGCGAAAATATGCCTGGCCTGCCTCAGTGAGGGCACCTACCGAGGGGTGGTTTCTGGGGGGTTCCCCGGCCTCCCCCCCTCTCCTATCCTGGGCTGCTGCTGGTACCAGGCTGGGGGGGGCATCGTCGTCTCCATGTGCCATGCGGTGGGGGGGATCCAAAATGGCGACCGCAATATTTTTTTTTAAAACGTGGTCCAAGAACCCACCAAAGCACCACAGAAACATTTGAAAATTAGGTATTTTAAATGCCTGATTTTTTACAGTAGCAGCAGTGGGTTTTTCTTGCAACAAAATGTCTCCATTGATTTTATTTTATTTTATTTTTATTTTTATTTTTTTACACCTGCGCGTGCGCAATGATGGGCTGGCCATGGGATGGGACCATGCAAATTTTTGGAGCCATTCCACCAATCGCATGGCCAGGTTTTGCTGAGACTTCTGGATGTGCCAGAGAGGGCATAAAAAGCCCACCAAGCCTAAGCCTAAGCCTAACCCTAACCCTAACCCTAATCCATATGGCAGTACACTGTCTTCTTAGTGGGTCAGAAGCACCTAGAGGTGCAGCCCACTAACCCACCCTAACCTTAAACGTTACCCTAAGCCTAGCCCTTACCCTAACCCCAACCCTAAGCCAGATTTGTACGCAAGTACGCAAGTGTACGGAAGTACACTTCCCTTCTTAGTGGGTCAGAGTGGTGCATCGAAAGGTGCCTCCAACTCCAGACCCACTCCCTCCCTAAGCGTAACCTTTACGCCAGTACGCCAGTATGCTTTCCTTCTTAGTGAGTCAGAGAAACGCCGACGAGGTGCCTCTGACACACTAACCCCCAACCCTGGCTAATTTGGCTAGCAATGTTCTTAGTAAGACAGCAAACTGCTGACGAGGTTTCCTGTCACACTAACAACCCAACATAATTGGTACGCAGCAGCTACGCGTTACGCTTCCCTTCCCTTCTGGGTCAACTCAGAAGCACCCACAGAGGTGCCTCCCAGGGCCCACCCCTCCCCCTAAACCACTGTACAAACGACAGACGACAAACGGAAACAACAATTTTTTGAAAAATTTCACGACAAACAGAAACGACCCAAAATGGGCGGGCTCCAACACACGACAACTCGAAACGTAATTTTTTCTGGTCGTGCCCATCTCTACTAGATAGCATCCTAAAGAGCAGAGACATCACTTTGCCAACTAAGGTCAGGATAGTCAAAGCTATGGTTTTTTCAGTAGTGATGTATGGAAGTGAGAGCTGGACTATAAAGAAGGCTGATTGCCACAGAAACGATGCTTTTGAGCCGTGGTGCTGGAGGAGAGTCTTGAGAGTCCCCTGGACTGCAAGGAGATCAAACCGATCCATCCTGAAAGAAATCAACCCCGAATGTTCACTGGAAGGACAGATTTTGAAGCTGAGGCTCCAGTACTTTGGCCACCTCATGAGGAGAGAGGAGTCCTTGGAAAAGTCCCTGGTGTTGGGAAAGATTAAAAGCAAAAGGAAAAGGGGACGGCAGAGATGGTTGGACGGTGTCATTGATGCAACCAATATGGATTTGACAAAACTCCAGGAGGCAGTGGAATATTGGAAGGCCTGGTGAGCTCTGGTCCATGGGGTCACGAAGAGTCGGACACGACTGAATGACTGAACAACATTTTTAGAATTTCTTTGTAGACTGTTGATTTGCTGTGCTGCACAAAACATCAATGCACTCTTCCGCAGCTGTAAGTCACCCAAACCACAGGTTGGAGAATTACAGGAAGAGAATGGTGTGCGGCAAATGTTTACAACGGCAGAGTTATACAGATCCCTATAGCGTTAAAATATTGCACACATCACTATCAATTCACTGAACGTTTCCTTCCACCCAGCACGTCTCCTCCCACCTGGCTGTCCAACCCTTCTGTATGCCACACAGCAGCTACTACAAAAGTACAGAGTTCATTGCAGAGAAGCATGAAAACCATTTTTTCTGCTCCATTTGAGCAGAGCAAGCTGCTTATCTTCTGTGGAAAATAGGGCCCTCAATGATGCATTTCCAAATTCTATCCTCTCCTCACCCAGTCGCTGTGTTGCCAACTCTCACCCACATGTCTAAGGTGTTAAGCAGCCATTCTGAAGTGTTGCAATCCATAATTAAATAGCGGTGGTAATTATAAGTTCCAATGGGAATTTATAAGGATTGATTGCTTCTCTGTGAGAATGATTTGCATATTAGCAGGTGTTTTATGATAACACATGTGCAGCTTTCAGAAGCAAGCACCTGGAAAACACACCAAGCTTTCATGCTCTTGCCTCCTTCTTCCACATGCACATGCCCTTGGGGATTAAAATGCAGCACGCTCATTGGTCAGGCAAGGAGGGCATGTAATTATCTTGAATAGCAAGAGGCTTGTCTTAATTCTTAGGGTCTTGCAGTGAAAATGAAAACTGAAATGGAATTAGAAAAGTACAGCCTTGTGGTTTTTATTCTGCCAGCCGATGACTCATCCGCACAGCATTTATCCAAGATGTGGATATGCAGCCTTCCAGGGTTAATGAATTGGCTGCTATGAGTCTTCACTGCCGAATGACTCCAGGATAGGACAATGCAAAAGCCATCTGAAAGAGGTGCATGTTGAAATGCATTCCGACTGAATGCTTTGAATACTTAAAGAAATTGTGCAGGCAGGATTTTATATTTCCTCTGCTTTCACATTCCTGTTCAGCATCTGTTCATAACTTTCTTTTGGGTTGCTTTCCGTCCAGAGATTCCTCTAAAATATGCTATATTCTTTAATCTGATAGTCGGTTAGCTTATTGCTTATTTACTCGCTGAGTGCTCAAGTTACTTTGACCAGGCAAGAAATCAACTCTTTGATTAAAATGGACACAAACACCCCTCAGTCTGCCCGGTAACCATTGCACCAAAGGCATCCCAATGCTATGTTGGCAGGGAGTTACTCTGTTGAAGATGATCGCTTTGTGGCTAGAGATGGGGATGAAATGGAAATATAGCATTTTGTTTCATTTTGTTTCAGTCTTCTTCATGTTGTTTAGTTTCGTTAATAACTGATTTTTTAAAAGAATTTTTGTCATGAAATGACATAAATAATGGAGAGCTTTCCTTTTAAAAAAAATGGGCAGTCCACTGACCTAAATCAAAGACCCTCCTTAAACCTTTCAAACAAAGACCCCTTGGAGAGAAACGTTCAACATCTGATCAGCGGGAGGAAGGAAAATATATTTTAAAAATTACCTCTACAGTCCTATTTAATCTGGAAAGGAAAACAAAACAATCACTTTAAATGAACCTGCAGACACAGCCAGTGAAGGGATGAGCTCAGTTCCTGGCTAGCTGCGCCAGGCAGATCAAGAACTGATATAAGCTAGCTCAACAGCTGAGGTGGGAGAAGAAAGGAAAACAAATCAATCAGTGTAAAGACAAATCTCCTGTTCTCAAGATGGCTGGATCAAGAGGCTAGGACGAATCATTTCATTTCCAAAGCAAAAAAATGTGTTTCATTTCATTTCTTGATGGCACCCTGTTTGCTGTTTAATTTCATTTTGTAGGGTTTTTTAAGCTTAGGAAACAATGAAACAGTGTGCTGTTTTTCATAAGGTGCCCATCCCTACTTGTGGCTCATTATACAGAACAATTAAGATGGCAAGTGCATCCCTTCCAGACTAAGCAGCCATATATGGAGAGGTGAGAAAGGAAGTTTAATTTATACTTGGGTGGTGTGAAAAGACAGAATGTAGAGGCTACCATTAATTGATAAGAGAGGTTCAAAGAGCACTGTAAGGTGGGACATATGAAAGCACAACAGGTATTATATTCTGAATGCTTTGCTTAGAAGTCAGAGGATCTGCTGAGGAAGCCATAGACCCCTTCACATTTCAGAAAAGACAACAAACCATTTGCTGTTGTTATAAGATTTCTTCAAGAGAAAGAGTTTTCAAAGAGTTCTCAAGGATGGCTAAAGAAAGATATTCGAAATACTGTTTCAAGTACTCAGCACTGTGTATTAGGCCAAAGAAATAAATCCTCTGTTTCACAAGGCCTACAATAAACCCACTTGCCGTTGAGCTGAGTCCCAGTATTTTGTCAGATATCCTTTGCAGCTTCAACTTCTTGGCTTTATGTGATTCCCACCACCACCACCACCACCACCACCTGCAAGCTGTAGACAAGCCTTCTTATTTGGTCCGAAGCTACAGAAGAAGGCTACCTCCAACCCTCTTTTTATGAGGAGATGATTCTTTCTGATTCATTTGGGACTGCTGGAGATTAGGGTTGTAAACCTTCACTTGTTTCCTACTTACAGGAAGGGAAATGGACATGCAAAATTGTTCTCTTCAAGATGTGAGAGGTTGAGGGGTTAATTATAAGGACATAAGGACATAAGAAGAGCCATGCTGGATCAGGCCAAAGGCCCATCTACTCCAGCTTCCTGTATCTCACAGTGGACCCATCAAATGCATCTGGGAGCGCACGATACTAGATATCTGTCTCATGATACTACTCCCCTATATCTGGACCTTGAAGTACCCTGGTTTTAAACATAGAGATTACACATCTCCACCATGGTTTGTAACATGTGATGGACTTTTCCTGCAGGAATCTGTCTAATCCCCTTTTGAAGGCATCCAGGCCAGATGCCTTCACCACATCCTGTGGCGGGGAGTTCCGCAGGCTAACAACACACTGGATAAAAATATATTTTCTTTTGTCTGTTCTCACTCTCTCAACCCTCAATGTGAGTGGATGTCCCCTAGTTCTGGTATTTTGTGAGAGGGAGAAGAGAGTCCCTCTATCCACTTTACTCATGACTAGAGATGGGCACGACTTAGCGGTATTCCCATTTCCGTTTCCATTACTCGGTTCCGTTACTCTACGGAAACGGTAACGGGAATCACTCCCCCAGACTTCGAGCTTGAACCGACGAACGAACAATTTTGGTCTGATTTGTCGTGCTCGTTCCTTGCATCGCGCGATCGCGCGATGCCACACGCAGCACACAAAAAAAGTTTTTAAAAGTTAAAAAAACCCGGTTCCCGGCCAAAAAGCAGGTGGAAAAATGCCTGCCGTGCCTCAGGGCACCTACCAGAGGGGTTGTTTCTGGAGGTCCCCGACCTCCCCCCCCATCCCCCGTCCTGGGCTGCTCTGGTGGGACTCGCCGCAGGCTCGCAGCCAGCAAAAAGCCCAGTCTCGCCGCCGGCCGCCGCCGCAATTAAAGCGGAAGCAAGCGGGACGGACGGCACAGGAAAAAACTTTTAAACTCTCCCCCCACCCATTCCCGGGCCAAAAAAGCAGGCGGAAAAATGCCTGCTTGACTAAGGGCGCAGGGCACCTACCAGAGGGGTGGTTTCTGGAGGGGGGGTCCCGCCTCCCCCCCGTCCTGGGCAGCCGGACTCGAGTCGCCATTTCGCCATGCCATGCGGTGCGGGCGGGGGATCCAAAATGGGGCGGTGAACGCAATATTGTTTTTGAAATCGTGGTCCAAAAACACACAAGCACAACAGAAACACGCGAAAATTTATAAAGTGCCAGATTTTTCACAGTAGCAGTGGGTTTTTTCTTGAAACAAAATGTCTCTCCTCTCCTCCTCTGTCCTCCATTGATTTTATTTTATTTTATTTTTTTACACCTGCGCAATGATGGCCTGGCCGAGTGGCCAGCCATGTGGGAGTGGACGACCATGCAAATTTTTGGAGCCATCCCACCAGTCGCATGGCCACTTGGCCATGGAGACTTCTGGGATGTGCCAAAAAGCCCCCTAAAACCTGCCCTAACCCTAACCCTTGACTCCGTACCCATACGTCACAGACTGTCTTCTTAGTGGGTCAGAGAGGCACCCAGAGGTGCAACCCACTAGCCCACCGTAACCTTACCCGTCACTAGCCTAACCATAGCCCTTGCACTAAGCCACCTTAAAGCCAGATCTACTTGCTTGCATTGCACTACACGCAGCAAGTACAATTCCCTTCTGTGTGAGACATGGTGGTGCGAGAGCCTTAGTTAGGCATCTCACTATGGCTCTGGGTTCAGTGCCATCCACTAGTCTTCACAGTCACTCTCTGCACATTATGTTATGCAATATCCATATGGCTATTGCATAGCATTTTGCAGCAGCAGCAGGGGAGGAAGGGAGACCCCCATGCTGAGGGGTCTCTTGGAGCCTGCTTCCCCTTCCTTGTGGGTGAGGATAGGAGGCACCCACGGGTGCCTCCAGGAGCCCACTTTCCCTTTATAGAGGGCCAGAGGAGGCACCCACCCCACAGAGGTGCCTCCAGGAGCCCGCTCCCCCCCAAAAACCAGTACTAACGACAACGAAAAAACGAAAAAATGAACCGACTAATTTTTGCAAATTTTCGCGAAAACCGGAAACAACCCGAAACGGGACCGGCCCGACTAACGACAACTCGAAAAAAATTTTTTTCAAGTCGTGCCCATCTCTACTCATGACCTGCATAATTTTCTCAATTAGAGATTGGCACGAAACACCTAAATGGCATTTCATTTCTTTTTTTGTTTGTTTGTTTCAGGTTATTTTTTTCCATACAAAATGATTTTTTTTTTAAAAAAAAGTTTCATTTTTGTTTTGGTTTGCTTTTGGTTTTTATTTATTTTTCTTTTTTACATCTGTTGGGGCCCTGCCAGATGGTTGGCGCATTTTTTACTAACTCCAACCAGCTGGAGGGTGGGGCCCTGCTAGGGGGTGCTCTTTTTTTGCTGCCCCAAGTGCCGATTGGCTGGAGGAAACCACAGGATTTAAAAAAAAATTGCCTCCCGAAGCCCGCGTGCCAGCTCATCGGCGCTTGGTACAGCAAAAAAAAAAAAAAAGTTTAAAACATCCCACAGTTTCCCCCACCCGATTGAGCATGGGGGCGGGGATCATGGGCTTCAATGCATGCCTATGAGAAAACAAAAAATGAAACGGAACGAAATGAGAATTTCCATTTCATTTCATTTCATTTTCTTTGATGGGTCATTTCATTTTTTCATTTTGTTAGGAAATGAAACAAAAAACAAAAAATGAAACAAAAAATTATTTTGTGCCCACCTCTAGTCTCAATCATATCACCCCTCAGGCACCTTTTTTCAGACTAAAGAGCCCCAAATGCTGTAGCCTTTCCTCTTAAGGGAGGTCCCCTAGCCCAGTAATCGTTTTAGTCACTCTCTTCTGCACCTTTTCCAGTTCCACTATGTCTTTTTTGAGATGCAATGACCAGAACTGTACATGGTACACCAGGTGTGGTCTTACTATCGTTTTAAACAATGGGATTATAATGTTGCCTGTTTTATTTTCAATCTCCTTTTTGATTATCCCTAGCATGGAATTGGCCTTCTTCACTGCTGCCAAACACTGGCTGAACACCTCCATTGAGCTGTCCACCAGCATACCAAGATTTCTTTCCTGATCCATCACGGGTAGCTCAGAGCCCATGAGCTGCCCCAATATGAATTACTTTACATTTTCCTACATTGAAATACATTTGCCATTTTGCAGCCCATTCTCCCAGTTTGGAGAGAGCCTTCAGAAGCTCTTCACAATCTTCTCTGGTTTTTACCACACGGAAAAGTGTCATGATGTCATCCGCAAACTTGGCCACCTCACTGCTTATCCCTGTCTCCAGGTCATTTATGAACAGATTGAAAAGCACTGGTCCCGGGACAGATCTGTGGGACACAATGCTTTTCACCTCTCTCCATTGTGAAAACTGCTCAATGACACCTACTCTTTATTTCCTGGATCTCCACCAGTTCTCATTCCATAGGAGGACCTGCCCTCTTATCCCCCGACTGTGCATTTTTTCTCAGCAGCCTTTGGTGAGGGACTGTGTCAAAAGCCTTCTGAAAATCAAGACAGACAAAGTGTGTGTGTGTGTTATGTTTCAACACAAAATAGTTCTGAACTATTTTGGATCATACCCCAGTGATCCTAACACAATAACTCCAGTCCCATCCAATTAATGGCATGAAATCCTAATACAAGAATTGGAGTTAGATCAGTACTGTGCTGCATGTAGGTGGATGCTACATCATAACTTTTTAACACAAAAATATACTTCTGAAAAACTGATATTAAATCAGAATCTTAAGCTCCCTCAAAATGAGTTCCAGAAACACTTAGACATTGTCTAAGGACTATGTTGATGCTCTGGTAACATGAGTGATTCCTGCAGTACTTAAATTCCCATGGACAGCTAAGTATCTTCAGGGGCACAAAGACCATTGTATTATTATATTACAGTGATGGCGAACCTATGGCATGGGTGCCAAAGGTGGCACTTGGAGCCCTTTCTGTGGGCACCCGACATTGCCCCTTCATAGCCATCTGTATACAGGTTAAATTACTGTATTGGCACTTTGGAAAAAAAATTAGTGAGGTTTGAATTGCTGTTTGGGCACTTGGTCTCTAAAAGGTTCGCCATCACTGTTATATTATGTCTGAATTGGATCCTACATTAGATGAGTTTTGTATAAGTGAATTACCTGACAAGAAAAAGCACCAGATATACTATCAATCTTATCCAAATATAAATTTAAATGTTTGCTTATCAGAATATCATATTGTACCCCCAACTGGGGGCAGAGAGATTTCACAAACCAAAATCCCTGAGGCCTTACAGACACAGTAGATGTTCTGAAAATGAAGACCTCATCATCTGCATGTTGTTCTATCCACCGATTATTTCCTTTTGTCTGAAGTCTTTTTGTTTTACAAATTGGATTTCTTTTTCAGTCATTTATCTTTGGGATATTCCCGAATGAGTTGTATATTCGGAAGGGGCAAAGATGTTGCATTCTTTGAGCATCCTGGGTCATCAAATATGCTGTTTTAAATAGCTGGATATGCCTCTTGTGCCACAGACAAAATGGGGGACAGAGGAACTTGGCCACCAAAGAGAAAATTGTATTTAACAGAAGCAAGTGTATAATGTCAGAGTATTTGGTTCGCATTCTTGGAGCTGTTTGAAAAGTTATTCTACATATGTGATGGATTATGGTCACGTACAATTCCTCTGATCTTCCCTGTTCCCTCTCCCCATTTTCTTGAGTATCTGATTTATTCATTTTTAATATGACTGTTGCACATGGCTGAATGAAATGTTTTAAATATTATTATTGGTAAGGTTGCGAGAGGGTAAAATAAGCAAGTAATGGGTATATTTGGGATAATGGTTCATGACATTTCATGATGTTAAAATGAATACAAAACATTAAACAGAAAAAAACACCATAATAAAAGTCAATTGCCTAGTCATTTAGATAAACAATGTAATGCAATTGAGACATGGTGAGTAGATACAGTGGTATAAATTCCAGGAAGTCTCCATGAAAATGCAGAGCTTCTCTCCTTTCCTTTCCTTTACTCCTTGAAAGAGCATTGCATCATGTGCATCATCATATACCCAATTACATGTTATGATTAACATTATTGAAAACCCAATAAACCGTAATCCAAGCGAGGATGGCATATAGGCAAAATGAGACGTGACTACAATGAAAGATTACTACCTATTATAACTCTCTATACGTCTCAAAGAATAATATGAAAAAGATCCCAAAACTTTATAATATTTAGTGCACACATTAATATCTTTTGAGCATATTAATCGGAATCGTCCTTCAAAATCAAATAGAGTAAGCAAACCCTTGTTATATAAATTTACATTGGATTCATTTTTAAATCTCCTGCAAGATTCAAATGTAGTTTTTATTCCCACAGAAATATAAGATTTAAAACTCAGATTCACACACAAGGCCTAAATCAGTAAAATATATTACAGTCGTAAAATTTCAACCATTAATTAGGAAGTCATTGTAAATAATGAAATTAAAAATAAGGACAGAGAAGATGCATGTGTCCCCATCAGAAAAAAACTGCTCCTGCCACTATAAAGACTGTGAGAAGCTGGTCAAATGGTGCATCTCAGCAGCTGCAGGATTGCTTTGACAGGACTAGCTGGGATGTTTTTGAACATCAAGATTTGGAGATTTTCAAAAATAGTGTTATAGACACTGTTATGGTGAGCAAACATATCCAGATCTACTCAAATCAGAAGCCCCGGATGACTCAGAAAGTCTATCGACTTTTGAAAGAAAGAGATATTGCCTTCAGGTCTGGAGACAGGATTTCTTACAGTACGGCCCGAGCAAACCTGAAGAGAGGAATTAGAGAGGTCAAACTGGATTATAAGAGTAGGATTGAGCACCATCTGGATAGTAATAACAGCAGGAAAGTGTGGCAAGGACTCCAGTATCTTACGAACTACAAGACTAACAATGGAGTTGTAGTGGGCAATGCAGCCTTGGCAGAGGAGCTGAATATCTTCTTTGGATGTTTTGAGGTGGAAGCATGAAGGAGGCTGCACTACAGTCCCCAGTCCACAGCAGCTTTATCCTTAAATTAGTGTAGCATGAGGTGAGGTGCATGCTGCAGGCTGTCAACCCGAAGAAGGCTGGTGGACCAGATGGCATTCCTGGATGTGTGTTGAAAGTCTGTGCAGATCAACAAGCTGGTGTCTTTACTAATACCTTTAAGATCTTTAGGATTCTATCTTGTTTGAACACCTCTACTATAGTTCCTGTATAGTTTTTAGGAACTATATAGTTCCTTAAAAATATTATATTTCCAGTCTTAACAATTATCGACCAGTTGCAGTGGTCCAGAATTACATCACATCACTTCTCCTCCAGAGTTTTGATCCCCACCAGTTTGCATATTGAGCAAATAAATCTGCGGAGGATCCTGTAGCTACAGTCCTTCATGCTGCATTGTCACATCTGAAATAGCGGGGAAGCTATGAAAGGCTGCTTTTTTTGGACTTTAGCTCAGCATTTAATACCATCCTCCCTCACAGAATGGTGGTTAATAGAGATCGGCACGAATTGAAAAAATGACGTTTTGGTTTTTCATTTTTCGTTGCAGGTCCGTTTCGGTTCATTTCCATTTTTTGTGAATTTTTTGAAAAAAAATCGTTTTGTTTTTTCAGTTTTTATTTTTCGTTTTTACCAGCTTTTTGCGTGACTTGTCTTAAAGCATTTCCGCGCATGGACGTCCCCCAACGCCCCAGACCAGAGGGAAAACACTAACAAAAATGATGCTGGCAGAGACACAGTATAGACCAGGTACGAAGGGAGACTGCAAAGGCAGCGGCGGGCGTTGCCCAGGGCATAAGCCAGCCGCAGAGTGACTGCACTGTGGGGCAGGGGAGGGTACTCACCGAGAAGTACGCATGCACACAAGGAGGCTGCAAGAGAAATCTCTTCTTTCTCTCCCCTAAGAGCCAGGCTGCAGCCAGCAGGAACACAGAGACACACACCTGCCTGGCTGGCCTAAAGTAACGGGTCGCAGAGACAGCAATCCCACCCTAACTCCCACCGCAGACTGCAAGGAGGACAAGGGCTGCCAAAGCTTTTAATGCCCTCAGTGGCTGCCACACCTACCCAGTCTGCAATCTGGGCATGCTATTGGTTGAAATTGTCCAAGAATTTACATGATCCCATCACATGGCTTGCATCCATCTTGTGGCTGGAATCCATTTTGTGTCATCCATAAAGGGAAAAGAAAAAAATACATTGCGATGGGAGAAAGACAAAAATAAACATTTTAAGGACCGCAACCCCCTGGTAGGTAATAATTTCAAATAATTATTGCTGCATTTTTATGGATGTCCAGGGCGTTTTAATACCCAAGAAATCAATATTAGGCATCTGGGAGCCATTTTGGGTTGATGTCCCCTAAGCCCTAACTCCCCTTAAAGCAAAAAAAAAAAAAAAAATACAGCGATCTGAGAAAAGACATAAATGCACATTTTAAGAACCCCAACCCCCCTGGTAGGTATTATCAGGCAGAATAAATAATTATTGCTGTGTTTTTACAGATATTCAGGATGTTTTTTAACATTTGAAAATAGCTCATTTCATTGTGCGTCATCATTAACAAAAATGAAACGTAACAAACCTAATTTTCGTGGTTCTGTTCGGTTCGTTCCAATTTCATCACAATTTTTGTTATTCGTTTCATTACCTAACGAAACGAATAACGAATAATGGAATGATTTTTTTTCATTTCATGCCCGTCTCTAGTGGTTAAACTAGGGGATTTGGGATTTCCACATTCTATATGTATGTGGATAAATCGTGGTTTTTGTTGTTGTTGTTCAGGTGTAGACAAAGGGTTAGAGTAGGTCAGTATACATCTACGATTTTGAGTCTTAGTACTGGCTCTTCACAGGCTGTGTGCTGGGTCCCCTGCTCTATACTCTCTATACAGTGGCACCCGAACTTATGAGGGGCCTGACATACGAAATTCCCAACTTATGAGCGCTCTTCAGCGCTCCCCCCACCAGCTGCTTACGAGTATGATCGGGATTCCCCATCTTGCAAGCAACTGGCAGGGGGGTGTTGGGATCTGAACTGCCTTCCAGTTACTGAGGCAAATGCTGCCTCGATGACTGGAAGGCAATTCAAAATTGGTGTGCCCCTTCAGGAGAAGCAGTGCACCACTTTTTAAATCCCTTCCAGTCACAGAGGCAAGTGCTGCGTCCGTGACTGGAAGACATTTCTAATCATGTGTGCAGCTTCTGGGGGGGGGGCTTTGGGAGAAGCTGCCCGTATGATTCCTCCCCCAGCCAGCACTAATCAGCTGCTTGGCGCTGGCTTTGGGTCAGCGCTCCAGTGGCCATCTCCATTTAAATGCATTGACAATGCATTTCAACGGAGGTTTTCTCCATTTAAATGCATTGCACCAATGCATTTCAATGGAAATGAGGTGGAGTGGTTGATAGAGTGGTGCAGAGAGAATAACCTGCTTTTGAACATATTGTAAACCAAGGACCTCATAACAGATTATAGGAAGAAGAAAATGAATCTTCAACCACTATTCATTAGCGGAGACTGTGTAGAAAGGGTGACAGACTTTCGTTTGTTGGGAGTCCATACTGATGAGAATTTAACCTGGAGCATAAATCCTAGAGAGGAGATTTCTGAGCTGCTGAAAAAGGCCCAACAGAGACTGTACTTTCTGAGAGTGCTCAGAAAGAACAACAACATCATCCAGAGACTATTGGTGTCTTTTTATCAACGTTCAGTAGAAAGTATACTGACGTACTGCATGTGTGTGTGGTACGCTAGCTGCACATTGGCTCAGAGGAAATTGCTCCAGAGGGTTATCAATATGGCACAGAAGATCACTGGATGCCCTCTCCTCACATTGGAGGAATTACACCGCTCCCGCTGTCTTAAGAAAGCACAGAATATTATAGGAGACATTTCTCATCCTGGACACTCTCTGTTTGTACTGTTGCCATCAGGCAGAAGTATAGAGCTATTAGAACAAAAACAGAAAGATTCAAAAACGTTTTTATCCAATAGCAGTAACCATGCTAAATTCTGTTAAAAACTAAGTTGACAGGTAATATCAGTGTTGAATGTGTAGCATGTATATTGTATGGGGGATTGTGTATGGCTGTTGTGTTTTAAATTGTAGTTTTTATGTACTGGGTATGAATGCTGTCTGGTGAGAGAGTGTAGAGATGCGTGTATGTATGTTTGGTTTTATGTCAGTTTTAAATGAGTACGAATGATGTTTTGTGTGTGAATGTAGGAGTGTGTGTATGGGTGTTTGTTCTTAAATGGTAGATTTAATGTCTTGGATTTTTATACTGGGGTGTGTGAATGAGCTGCCTGGATGGCACTTTTTAATTTTGTTGTATTTTTATACAATGACAATAAATTCTATTCTATTCTATTCTATTCTATTCTATTCTATGTCAAGAAATTATGTGAGATATATTAATGTTCTAAGCACTTAGGACTGTACAAAACTCACATGTGTAACATTTACAACATTTTGGTTAACTGCATTGATTACAGTGAGGAGGTATTGTAAAAAGCTTGTGTTGACAATTTTGAAATGCTTCCTTATATAAAGTATGGCAGAGCCATCAGATAAAATCATGTGATCTGGCACCTCTTAGGAGGCTCTCATTATAGACAAGATGAGAAACAGTAACTTGGGGGTCTGCTATTTGTTTTGTAATTGGCTCTTTCCTTATCCAGATGTATTTAATGGTGCTGAGAAAAGAAGTGGTAGCATTATTAAGCTCAGTGGATGTGTCCCCACATCCAATCTATCAAAGTGAAAAATGCTTTTGCAACTGCAGATTGATTTTCAAGGTTCATGACTCATTGCTGCTCTTTTAATTTCTTTTTCTTTGTGAACCAACTTTATAAATAGTTGTGATTTGCTTGAAGGATTTCAACTCATTTTGTGGGAAACTTTTTTGCTTTTATTAAAACAATAACAGTTTTTATAAAAGAAGTATTGCCAGAGATCCTTGAATTGCTAAATGTCAGGATATCAGTTACACCAACTAAAATAAATATGTTCATCCCAACTCCTAGGCCTGAATTTTATCTCTTTCCATTAATTTTTCCCATTCCAGCCTGAGCTCAGATTGATGGTGAAAGGCAGAAATGACAGGATCAAAAATGGAAGTACTGGATATATTATTGCAATTCATTATTTGTCGGTGCTGATATTTTATGTATGAAAAACAGATGTGATTCTTCTGTAAATGTTGTACCGTGGAGTACCCTTATTCCGAGTTCCCACTGTCTAGCTATGTGGGGGGGTTGTTTGTTGTTCGAAGAATATTTCATTCCTCATCCTTGCCTTCCATTCCCTACTCTAGCCTAGGTGCTTGTTTACCTTGGGCCCCCTTTTGCTCCACCTGCACAATGAGAAACACAAGGTGAAGTGCAGTCTGGACTCCTTGTGTACCCTGACTCCAGCCTCTGCAATGGCCTCTCCCCCCCCCCCCCCCAATGAGTGCAGATGCTAGAAATGAATTTCCTTCAACAAATTAGTCACACAATCTGAAACAAATCTTCTTGGTAAGCAAAAGGGCTTCAGTCCCTCCTGCATCATGTTTGGAAAGATTCTAGGATCTGTCAATCATCTGTTGCTTCCAGTTTATAGAGAACCTAGGAATTAGTGACTTCCAAAAAGGTGACATTGTTCTAATTAAGATTAAAATTTAAAGGGAAAGACAATATGGGCTTTTCTGGATAGAGGCTGCTCTGTAGTTCTAAGAAGTCTCTGAAGAATGCCTTGCCATTCCTTTCCTTAGGAGTATTGGAGATTTGAGCCAGGTGATTTGGGGGAGCAGCAAAACAGACTTCTCTGCATTGGCCTCCCATTTCTCTCCCTAAACTGCTTCTCCCATGCAGGCACTGTTTTCCTCCTAGAATCACCTACCAATCTACAAACCCCTGGCACTTCAATGCGACTGCAAATAGATTCTTTATGAACTTCAAGAAATCTGCAGATTGATTGACTGGATGGATGAGGGAAGCCTGAGGCAATTTCAAACATTTCAATCCAAAACTGATCTTTCTTGAGCCACTTAATGTCAGCTAAGCTTTCTTTCTTCTGCAACTCCTCCGCCTTCTCCATTTTGGGTGTGCAACTTGTATCTGGCTTTTCTCCATCTCCCACCATCCAAGCAAGAAAAAGAAAAAGTTAGAAAGATGAAAGAAAAATAAAGACACACGTTTTCCTCTGGCACCATTAGCTTATTAAGAACAAAACATACAGGGTTGTGAAGACGAATTTCTGGTCGCTGCTTCTCACCAGGAGAGAGAGAAAGAGCCTTTTCACATGACCCCTAAGATCCGCTGGCCACTTAAATTCGGACCAGAGATCTTGGGGGTTCGTTGCTCTTCCTGTGTTCCCACCCCCTCTGCACTTCCTTGCTCTTGTCTGCGTGAGGGGAGGGAGAAAAAAAGAGAGGAAAAAATGCAGGCTCACCTCCGTCTGCCGGTCGAAACTGCTCCAAGCCCCGTCGTCATCCTGATTCCTGTCTCTTAAAGGGGCGGGGGGCAAAAAACAACAACAAACAGAAGCGAGGAGAGCCCAGCACTCACTCCTTTACAACCGCATCAGTGATTTTCACCCCCGGTGAGCAGGTACCTGAAAAGTGCGTTGGGACGCGCTTAGGTGGCGTGGTCGCACTTAATTCTCTGTAAACTCCGGAGCTGGTGGGGAAACAATTTTAAGCTCCAGAGCTGGGAGCCATTTGCCGCGGAGTTTAGGGGTCGTGTGAAAAGGCCCAAAGGCTACAATAAGGCTTTAAAAAGCTATAAGCCATGCTCCTTCCCTCTCTTCTTAATTAATTAATTGGAAAAGAGGGAAAGACTGTGAGCCATAGCTGTGTCAAGTTTTATTTTATAGGCAGATGTTTGTAGCAGTGTGCCAGAGCTAGCCAGGGAAATGGAGAGGAAGTTTCAGTTTTAAAGAGAGGGCAATGAGACCCCTAGGTGTATAGAAAACTAGGGAAATGCTTTCTTGAGATGCCCTCACAAGTTGTTGTGTGGGTTGTTGTTTTTTTGAGGGGGGTGTTTACCTTTCTCTCTTTTTTGTTTCATCATATTAAACTAGGCTCCTCCTCAATGTCTTATTTTAAATGTCTGTTTCTAGATGCAACATCAAGCTTTGTTTTATACTCCTTCATCGAGTCTGCCTCAGCTTTCTGGTCATCATGGTAACTTTCCCGATTTTGAGTGGAGTAGTACTTGTTTATGTTTTTATATCACAAAAATGCAGGAGCAGCCAGAACATGAGGGTCTATTGATGTGGTTAAGTGGCTGTCTTGTAGTGCAGCAAGGAAGCACAAGGCACCAAACAAGGCAAAGAGGTTGTCAGGAAAATAACATTTGGTGATGGTAGGGTGGAGGAAGATTTATGACAATTCTCATAGGCTTTGATGTACAGGATTTTGGGCTGAAGGCACACCTTCGTGACAAGAAGAGACCTCTATCTCTTTCAACCGATTTCTGCTCAAAGACATACCAGTTTGTAAGATGTACTCAAGGACATATATTCTAATCTCTTGTGCTTTGATATCGAAATTCCCGAGAATCTGTTTTATAAATTATACAAGAAGACTAAGTAAAAATAATGTTTTTCCAATTTCTCTTTATGGTGGTTCACAGTAATGGGGGGAAAACCTGTGTGAAATAACAGCATGACACACAACTTTTTTTCTAAACCGATTAAAATTAATGCAAGTCTAATTAAATAATAATGATGACAGAAAAAAGCAGCAAGTCAGTCAGCCCTCCTGCAGAATAAACTGTTGTTTCACAACCTATTACTTCTGAACAGGGCTGGGGCCAAGTGGTTCTCTATAGACATATATCCCACCCTTGCAGCACATTCTGTACACATATAGAGACTTTTTCTCAGTGGCCTGTTAGCTAATTTGGTGTAAATAATAAACAACAGCAATAACTAAGCAGGATGTACTGACAATTTCAATAGGAATACCACTTCTTGTCTGTCCTTGGGCTTCCATATATATTCATTTATTTAAAGTTCTTTAAATAAATGTAGCAAACAGCTTATTTAATTCCTAAACATGCAGATGAAACATATTGGGTTCCAATGTTTGTTTGGGGAAGTGAAAACAGGAAGAAAATAGGAAATTGATGTAATTGCTAATTATACAATGCTACTAACACCCTTTAATTTGTGTTATGTTTAAAATTATTAGATGCCGGAACCATTTTGATTACACATTAGCATGCAATTTTCTTAACCTTATCCTATAAATGAGGTTAATCTTATATCCATTGCTCCTAAAATGTGCAATTATCACAGGGGAAGGAGAGAAATACCTACTAAGTTTTAATGAACAGTTAATGGATACAGTTGTGAAAACCACAACAATTTCAAAACAGGGCATGAAGCAAATGCACTTTAAGTTCACTCATGCTAAGTAAGCCTGTGTCTTTGCAATGGGGAGCAATAACTACTGCACCCCAGGAGAGCAATCTGTTGAACTCAACAGCAACACCCATGTTGCAAAAGGAGAAATATGGGCCCTCAAGTTCAAAGCAATGTGTGTATAACTTTACACTCATGTCCTATGAGCAATGGTTGAGGAGGGACTTAAGCATGTTTAGCCTGGAGAAGAGAAGACTGAGAAGTACTGTAATAGGATAGCAGTGAACCAGTATCTAAAAGGCTGTCAAGTGGTGAATGGAGCAAGTTTGTTTACTGTATTCTTAGTGGGTAGGACCCAAATTAATAGATTCAAGAAACAACACAATCAGAATGGCCAAAAGGGTGGGGGGAGTTATACATATTTAACTGTCAAAGACTGTGTCTTGTACTTTCTGATAGTAATAATTATAATCTATATTGTGCTCCAGAGAGCATTCCAATAAAATACAAACACGGTATTTGCCAGCATTAACTCTCTCTCTCTCTCTCTCTCTCTCTCTCTCTCTCTCTCTCTCTCTCTCTCTCTCTCTCTCTCTCTCTCTCTGTGTGTGTGTGTGTGTGTGTGTGTGTGTGTGTGTGTTCATAAACATAAAACTCATCGGAATGAACAGTGATTCATGATTAATTAGCCAATTATTTACATACTAGTTTAAAAGTTCAAGTAAAATACAGCGGTCACTCACATCTCCCTGTGGCTCCACTTATTTGAACTAAATAAGGTGCTGGGGGAGAGAATTCCACAGCTTTGCAGCCTAGTTGGCAAAGGTCGGAAATGTAGCATTTGCAACCTTAGTCCAAGGGACCAATGAGATAAAGAAGAACCTAAAGGTATTCTAGGCACTCAGGAGTCAACAAGCTCTTAAACATGTTAAATAACTGCCTTGGGTGGTGTGTCTGAATCAAAAGAGCAGACTGGTTTTCAAAAAGAAACCCTGCTTCACTCAATTCAGAAAATGTCTTCCCAGTGGAGACTTTAAAAGGTGATGACAGTGTTCTGATGTTATTGTCTGCCTAAAGGATGAAGAGAAGACCATTTCATCTTTAAGCTCCTGTGTCAGCCAAGGGTGAGCAGGGCAAATAACTCTCTTCTGACAAACAGAAGAGGGTAATTATTCCAAAGCAGTACTAGTTGCCATTTGCAAAGGAGCAACCAATTCACCTACTTTGGAGAGTAGAAAATTATCATTGACCTGCAACTAGTGTTGCCCTGACCAATCATAAAATGGCTACAAGGTATCCTGACTCAATGCTGAAGTTTGTCATAGTAACCACCTGAAAAGGCAGGGGAGGAGGTGGAGGAAGTGTACTAAAACAATGTCAGAAAAATTGTCAGAAAGACCACTATCTAAAACAATAGCAGAAGGCAGTTCAACCTTGCTTAAGTAGGCAAAGTCAAAGGTCTATATGCCCGGCCAGCATGAATTGAGAGAGATGACAATGCAGTCAGATTATGCATACTGTATGTAGTAAAGAAGAGAAGTCCTTCTACAGTTTAAATTCTTGATGAATGCTAAATCAGCCAGAATTTTTATGAGGCAGTTTTATATCCGAAAAACTAAAAACAAACAGTGGGAATTTCCTCCAGGAAGTCCATTTACCAAGTTGACTTTGGAGGGTAATAAATACATGTCAGTTTCACTACAGGGGAAAGAAAAGAAACAAAATGAACCTTGTTTAGGAGGTATAAACAACATTTCCCATCTGAGAGATTGGCTTGTGGGCAAAAGTTGTCTTGGCTATTATTGCAGTCCCTCCCTTAATCCATGATAGGAAAGGAAGAAAATGTCGCCTCCTGTAAGGATAACGGATTCATCCTGAGCCAATGATGTGTCTGAATTCTGAAATGAACGTGACTGAAATAGATTAATAAATTGAATAGTTCAACAAAGCATGTCTTGGAAGAGAAAATTATGGACCCACAGTTCATGGAATAATCACCAGTGTCTGTGAAGCAACTGTCTGATACCCTCAGCACAAAAACTAGCCATTTCCTAGGCCTAGAAGGTAACACTAGAATATGATGCAAGTCCAGACACATCCTAATGATACAAAAGGATAAAGAGATCCTCAAACACTCCTTATTACAGGTCTTCAATGGAGGCCCTCAGCACAAATTTAGAACAAATTTACAGAGCATCTTGAATGAACAGTTCATTAAGGATTTTGAGAAAAAGATTAGGCCATTATTTCTGTTGTACTTTTCTGCACAGTTGCCACAAAAGAAATAGAGCTGCCATAGGGTAAATGAAGATGATGCTTGCACACAGCTATGCTGGAACATCCAGCATTTTTCAAGCATTTTGAACCAGTGCCCTTCTGAAACGATACGCCCATCTCTACTACCAACTTCGAGCAACAACCACATGAGGAAATTGTTTTGTGGGCAGTCAATGAGAAGGTTCTGGTAAGTGTTCATTGATATGTCTTCTGCCTTTGTTATTCCCGGAATGAAAAAAGACCCCACCTAGCATGGTGGTTTACATTACAAAGTCGGCAGCTCAGCAGTTCGACTCCACGCAGTGACTCTCCTGCTGTCAACCCCAGCTCCTGTCAACCTAGCAGTTTGAAAGCATGTAAATGCAAGTAGATAAATAGGTACTGCCGTAAAAAGCGGGAAGGTAGAACAGTGTTTCCTTGCAGCCATGCTGGCCACATAGCCATGGACTTGCACAACACTGGCTCTTCAGCTTGAATACGGAGATGAGCACTGCCCCTAGAGTTGGACATTTAGTTTTACCTTAATCTCCATTCAATTTGCCCTGGTAATCTGGTTCTACCCCCTCATAGACATCATTAGCATCTTAAGTTTTCCTATAGTTAAATCCAAACCTCCACTGCACATCTAACTTGCCTGTGGGCAATATAAGAACATAAGAAGAGCCATGCTGGATCAGGCCAAAGGCCCATCTAGTCCAGCTTCCTGTATCTCACAGGGGCCCCACCAAATGTGTCTGGGAGTGCATGAGACTAGATATCTGTCTCATGATACCTTTCTCATGCATCTGGCCCTTGAAGTACCCTGGTTTTAAGCCTGAAGATTATACATCTCCATCATGGTTTGTAACCTGTGATGGACTTTTCCTCCAGGAATATGACCAATACCCTCTTGAAGGCATCCAGGCCAGATGCCACCACCACATCCTGTTGCCACTGGAAAAAGGCCATGATTCTTTAAAAAAATCTGAAATAATTGGTTACTTCAGCTAGAGTAGATTCACTGAATAAATGGAGATATGGTAAATTAGCACCCATGCAAGGATTTGGATCCAGGGAAACTTGGATCCAGTGAAATCTGAATTAATGACAAAATCTGAGACGTATATTTCAATTCCATCTCTTGGAACAAATTATATGAGTAATTCCTAAGGCCATTTGTGATATTTATCTTCTGAGGCACACTTGCATGAGAAAGAAGTATTTGCTAACATGAGAAAATACATCCAACTTCATAAGCAGAATCCCAATTCCTGGTCATCATCTGACTAGCCTTGAAAAAAAGAGATGATCATTAAAAGCTCCCAGGCCATCCTCATAACTGCCCCCTCTATCAGCAAATTGCATTCGATGAATGGAGCAAAGAACACTATGTAGATTGGGTGCTATTATCCATGCCATATTTTCACCCCACAGCTGCATTTGAATGGGAAATAAATGCAATGATTCCATTCCGTTTTAAAATGTGATGGCTCCACAGATGTACAGTTTTGTGGTTCAAAAATAATGGAAAACGGCTCAATTTCTATGAGAAGAGTCAAGGTGGGAAACAGCTTGCCTCAAGCAAACCATCTGTCCTAATTCGGCTTTGCCTATATCTTCTTATAGCTCAAGGCAGTGAAGTTAGAAGGCATGAGCTGGTAGATGGGAACAGAGTCCCTAAAGCTATCATTCACCCTTTGAAAAATCTCATGGATGGTCTAATATTTCTGTAGATTACTCAAGGGACCTCCTTCATTTCATATAACTGAAGAAATTCTGGGGACACATAATATGTAAGTGCTACGTTGCTATGGGTTATATGAATTAGAGATAGGCACAGAATGAAAATACAGTGTTTTGTTATGTTTTGTTTTGTTTCCTTATTAGTTTTGTTTCACTTCATTACTAACACATTTTTAAAGTGGTTTTGTAACTAAATGAAATGAAACAAGTACATGATGTTAATAGGGGTTAATAGGGGTTGCTTAAATTAACCCCGTTTTGCTGCCGCATTCCACACACATTCTTGCAATTAGGTATAATGCACAGCTTTATATTTGTTTTACTAAAAATGAAATTTCCTTTTGTTTCATTTCATTTTTCTTTGATAGGGCCCTTCATTATTCATTTATTTCCGTAACAAAACAAATAGCAAATAAGGAAATGAATAAAAAATTCATGGGAATTTCATGGGAGCCTTGGAAGTTTTAAGGGTGAGGAACCAGAAGTCTTTTATATCCCAAAATTCACTGCAAAATAACCAATTGAAAAGAATTTCAGCTGCAGAGGGGTGGGGAAGAAAAAAAATCTCCATACCCCAGCACCAGTCAGCTGGAGCCCAAGGCTTGGGGGAGGGGAAAAAGGTTTTAAAAGCCCATGCATTCCCCCTCCCCCAAGCCCCAGGCTCCAGCTAATCAGCACTGGGGTGGGAAAAAAGTTTCTCTCCCCCACCCCAGCGCCAGTCAGCCAGAGGCCAGGCTTTTAAACCTTTTTTCCCTCCCCCAAGCTTTGGGCTCGAGCTGACTGCCACTGGGGTGGGGGGAAGGTTTCTCTCCCCCAGCCCAGCACCAGTCAGCTGGAGCCCAAGGCTTGGGGGAGGGGAAAAAGGTTTTAAAAGCCCACCCTTTCCCCATGCCCGATTGGGAGGGGAAAGGGCGGGCTTTTAATACTTTTTTTTCCACCGAAGCCACTGCCGATCAGCTGGAGCGTAGGGCTTTGGTAGGAAAAAAAGATTTAAATGCTGGCGTTTTCTCCATGCCCAATTGGGTGGGGGAAAGGGCGGGTTTTAAAAACGTTTTTCCTTCTGAAGTGTCATGATCCAGCTGATCGGTGGTGGCTTCCGTGGTGAAAAAAAGCTCATGGTTTCCCTGCTCCGATTGGGTGTGTTCGGGGGGGGGGGGACTTCCGGCTTTTCCCCATAACAACGCATTGCTTCAATGCATTCCTATGGGAAAATGAAAAATGAAGTGAACAAAATGGAAATTTCCTTTTGTTTCATTTCATTTTTCTTTGATAGGGCCCTTCGTTATTCATTTAGTTCCGTAACAAAACGAATAGCAAATAAGGAAATGAATAAAAAATTCACATTGTGCCCATTTCTAGTCATTATAAGTCAGAACTGACCCGACAGCACATAATTAGTTATTATATTACTTCATGTACTAGGAAGTGGATATACTATTCAAGCCTGCCTTTCTCATGAATGAGTCAAAATTTAACAAATATATGTATTATATACTGGAACCTTTTTAAGTGTATTCCTGCTCTTTTTTCCCTCTAAGTCAGAGAGATATTTTTGCTCTTCAGAAGGCTCAATCAAATAAGCAGCACACAGCAATAATGCAATACCACACTTCATTATGGTCTTCATTTTCAGTCCCATGTTTTATTTGCAAATGTACCCCCATGAATTATGTGTAAATGCTGAAAACTGGCAACTCTCTTGACAAGCTATTTTAGCAAATAAATAAATAAAATTAAAATTATAGGTATTAATGTTTAAAGCCATCAGTGTTAATGTTCCTTGATGAATTTCTCTCTCTCTCTCTCTCTCTCTCTCTCTCTCTCTCTCTCTCTCTCTGTCTCTGTGTGTGTGTGTGTGTGTGTGTGTGTGTGTGTGTGTGAGAGAGAGAGAGAGAGAGAGAGAGAGAGAGAGGAAGAGGAAGAGGGAGAGAGCCAGAGAGACAAAATTTTGCTGCTGCTGCGGCACCTGCTGCTGCTGCTGATCACAATGATGACAATCATCCTCATCTTTTTGACAAGGATAGTAAGAGTGTACAGTGAGTTTTGTAACTAAAAGAACACCCGAGTGTTCTGGATTTCAGCTGTAAAGTTGTACAAGCAAAACACACACACACACACACACAGAGAGAGAGAGAGAGAGAGAGAGAGAGAGTACACACACATACAGAAGTAAAAAAATGAAAAATGAAACAAAATGAAAAACAAAACAATTTTTTTTAAAAAATCATTTAAAACGAAACAAAACAGAATGGAAAGAAATGACGCAAAAACAAAATGAAACACTATTTTAGCATTTCATGCCCATCTCTAATGATGACCTTTTCCAGGACTTTTTCAGAAGTGGCTTGCCATTCTCTCGGGATGCTCTGGGACTGTGCAGCTTGTCACTGTACATATTATCAACAATTGAACTTTTTGTGATCATTGCTCAGGTATTGTGTCTACAATAAACCCACTCAGGAGATTATTTCAGAAGGGGTAAGTTATTCTTTTGTTCCATAGTTAACTATGTGAGGGGAAACAGCTCAGCTCTAAGACAATACCAGAGTACCAGAAATCCTATTTCAGTTTCAGCTTCAGTTTATAAATTTATTATGCTAAATGACCAGTACATACATAAATTTAAAATATATACACATCCAAGAGAATATACACATATCTAGCCTAGAAATTTATTAAAATCCTGAAATCAACAGGAGCAGAGCCTCAAAATACCATTTTTAAAATTATGTCTGACGGTCGCAAACATATGTTGAGATACATACCCAACTTGGAAGAGTCTAATATCCAACCATGTTGACTACAAATCACATTCTTTTTAAGTGAGATCTCTTGATTGGACTGCAACAGACCTCAGAGCCTTAGTTTCAGAGTTACCTGTAAATGTCAGAGTGGGTATGCACATACCAGAATTCATTTATATGGATATGCATGGCTACAGCTGTTGAGCTCTTTTGTGGAAAAAAATGTCTGAGAAATGACATCCTAAATGTCAAGGAACATGCCAAAAATTTCAGCAAGGGGATTCGTAACAAATGCCAAAGAAAGAATGAACTCTTCTTCCGAAGACAGCATGTCATTAAAGGAGTGAAAGAATTAAGCCTGTGCAAGCTGTTATTTAAAGGAAAGCACATAATCAGAATATTCCAGGCAACTTCAACTTTGTTAAAACAAGTCCTCTGTTAATGAAGTCTATGAGTTCAAATCACCTCAAACTAATTACAAAAAATATCTTCCAAATTCCATTAAACATCTCTATCAAGGTGGCCCTAAAGGACACAAGCTTATATCCAGGGAATCATCAAAACTGTCCATTTGTATTGTTTGCTCTCCATGCTGACGTATCCTGTGGTGCTTCTGTCCTTCTGAGATAGGTCAGCTGTCTAGCTGACATGCCTCTGATGGTTTAGCAGGAGCATCTAAGTTCTGTTTTTGAAGCTTTGACTTCTGTGGCGACCTCTGCCTCTGAACCTTCTGGTTGTCTGGTTGCCTCTCCTTCTGCTTGTGGATGGAATTCCACACCTGGTAGTGCAAGCACATGCACTCCATCTCGGTGTGAGGGCTCATACACCAAGCAGCCTCTCAGTTGGGAGCTCCCATTCTTACATAGCCTACTTCAGCAAGGTTAGTACCTGTTTTGTCACCTTCCTGAAAACACACAGCAGATTTGGGATTCCGTAACCTTTGCTTTCTGGAGATTAGCAGTCCTGGTTAATTTTTTCATCAGCTTGGATCCTTGCTGTCTTGGAACAGGAGCCTTGCATCCATATTTGGCTTTTGCCCCTACAAGAATGTGTGGGGTTTTAGCAGTTGCTTTACTGGATGCCACGTCTACCATTATGTCTGTTAAGATTCTTAGTCATCCTGGTGAGGTTATCCGGAAGTTGAGTCATGGCAACTGGACTTCTTTTTCTTGTGAGAATGAAATGTTTGGCTAGTTATCCAAGAAGCTTCATCGGTCTGCTAGAATTGCATGTTCTGATTAATTTCATCAATTCATCAATATTCATTGATTCATATTTGTTATAAATCAAGTCCCTCAATGCATACAAATTGATGGATTTATGCAATGTTTGATTCATCAATTTGTTGAGCCATAACATGGCTCCCAAGACACATAGAGACACAAAATCATTTTTTATGTCTGAGTTACGCACCCTCAAATAGGACACCCCCATGAGTCAACTTATTGATTCCTTAATTTGTCAGCTCCAATGAATCATGAATCATAACAAATCACCTTTATAAAACTATTCATCCCAATCTCTAGTCAAAATTCTTGGGCTGAGTTGTGTGTGTTGCTGGGTTGTAAAACCATACCTAAGATCAAAATAGTCATTGATGAGTTCCATATCCTCTACTCCAAAATTCTGAAATTGTTATTGTTGAATAGGAACATTCCTTACTTCATAACGGTTGGAGCTGTTCAGCAGTGGAATATGCTGCCACAGTGGTGCGGATGGGTGGAGTGTCCTTCCTTGGAGGGTTTTAAGCAGAGGCAGGATGACCACCTGCCAGGAGTACTTTGATGGGGGTTCCTGCATGGGAGGAGGTTGGTCTGGATGGCCCTTGAGGTCTCTTCCAACTCTATTATTCTATAATTCTATGACTCTATGACTCATGGAATCCTCAGAAAAAGGGTTGATGAAATGGCATGTAGGTACGTTATGTGGAAAAAAACACAATCCTATTACACTCAGCTTACCAGGCTCCCTGCATCCTAAACATGGATTTCACATTCATTGTTAGGGGTCAGATATTCAGGGCAACAAGGGTAAGAAAGAAGGCTGAGGCTACTGGGGGCATGATAGGGCTAGAACTGGATTTTAAGGCCTGTCTGCCTTTCCCCATGTAATACAAGCATAGTTGGGTGAAGGTGCTGGACATTGTGACTGAAGGCTTATTTATGGGATGTGGGAGTGTTTTGACTGTGGTACCCTTCTTTTTTCCTCTGTAAACCATTTTTAAGGAAAAATGTAATTTCCTAATTCCTAATAAGTAGCTAAATGTATCACTAGTAATCAATAACACAATCAGGAGTTTTACAAGGTGAACCCCAGGAAAAAAAAGGTTGATAACTTTATGCTGAGAATATTCTTTCGTCAAGGTAGCTACTGAGGAAAGCATACTCAATGTGTAGCTTAGCTAACGCAATACCTCCACCTACTGACAAAGTATCTTGAATTCTGTTTCACAAACATTTTAAAAAAAAAGATGCATTGGCTACAATATCTTCCCAATAATGTCTATGTAGGCTATTTTTTTCTGCTCTCTCATCTTACTAAATTTAGTAACCAGAGACACTTATTTTAGAAGCCAGGGAGGCTGCTTCACTAGTAGGAGAAGGACACATCTTGATTTTCCTTAAGGCCAATATAAATTTAGTCCAGTCTAGCAGTCTTTATTTGATGCTAAAATATACATCACTAAGCAAAAATGCCACTTATTTTTAATGCAGTTGTGGCTTTACTTGTATAACCAATAACAACACAGTTATGACAGGGCTGTTGAGAGGACATTTTGGAGACTGTAAATGTGTGGGGTTGCCATCAGTCAAGGACAACAACAACAACAACAACAACAACAACAACAACAACAACAACAACAACAACAACAACAACAACAACAACAACCAGCACTCTTTTTGAAATGCCCCTCAAGGACCCTTTAAAATTTCTTCAGTTTCAATCTTACATTGTCTTCTCAAGGCTTCATCTTTAGTCTTTTAGTCTGTTATCTTGTCATACATGGAAGTCTCTGCTTCTTAATATTACTGTTATATTTTCATTTCTTGTACAAGCCTTTTTCAAGACTCTTTTCATTCTATACTTTATTTTTCTCTCTTATGTCAGAACATATTTAAGTAGGCTGCTTTTCTAACATGCCAGGCAAATAAACACCCTTCTGGAATCTATTTTCCAAAGCAATTGTTTCATTGTAAGGCTAGTTTTAATTTCAGGCTCTTCTTCCTACACAGAGGTTGTGGCAACATAGAGCAACTCAACCGAAGGTTTGTCTGGAGGCATGAGTCATTTTTAGAGATGGGGACGAAACAGAAAAATGGTGTTTCGGTTTTTCGTTTGTTGTTGAGAGGTCTGTTTCGGTTCGTTTCTGTTTGTCTGGAATTTTTGGAAAAATTTCGTTACCGTTTTTTGTTTTTTCGTTTGTCATTTCTACCCGCATTTTGCACGATTTTTAAAGCATTTCCGTGTGCAGGCATCCCCCAACGCCCCAGACCAGAGAGAAAACACTAAAAACAATGGATGCTGGCAGAGACACAGTATAGACTAGGTATGCACGGAGGCTGCAAAGGCAGCGGCGGGCATTGCCCAGGGTGCAAGGCAGCCACAGAGTGACTGCACTGCAGGGCAGGGGAGGGTACTCACCGAGAGGTATGCAGCACGCACGCACACAGGGAGGCTGCACGACTGAAGCTAGAGGCGCAGCAGAGACAGCAATCCCACCCTAACTCCCACCAGAGACTGCAAGGAGGACGGGGGCTGCCAGAGCTTTTTATGCCCTCTGTGGCTGCCAGACCTGCCCGCCCAGTCTGCAACCTGGGCATGCTATTGGTTGAACATGATCCCATCACATGGCTTGCCTCCATTTTGTGGCTGGTGGCGACATCCATTTTAAAGGGAAAAGAACAACACATCGCGATGGGAGAAGATTAAAACAAACGTTTTAAGGACCCAACCCCCCCCCCGTAGGTATTATCAGACAATATAAATAATTATCACTGCGTTTTTATGGATGTCCAGGGTGTTTTTTAACATTTAAAACAGCTCATTTCATTGTGCGTCGCCATTAACGGAAATGAAATGTAATGACCACAATTTTCGCGGTTCTGTTTGTTTCATTGCATTTTCATCACAATTTTCGTTTGTCGTTTCGTTGCATAACGGAAATGACAAACGGTAACGGAAACGAAAAAATGTTCGTTCCGTGTCCATCTCTAGTCATTTTGCCCTTGCAGCCTCAAATGGGAGGGGGAGGAGGTCCCATATATAATGGGATTCCTCCCTTTCACCATCCTCTTCCTTTTGCATGCATTTGGGGAGAGGAGGTTTGGTGTGGTGCTCCAAGGTCGCACATGGAATCTGCCAATTTGTTCGGGCACGCAGCGCCATTTTGCAACCTGGACTGACTGAGAACAGCACAGCGGTAGCACTGGGCCCAGCAGTGGCTAGCCTGGTGGACTGGGTTGAAGTGGGGGTGTTTGGGGGACGCATGGGGCAGGCGGCAGTGGCACTGGTTCCTTCCCCCCTTTTGAGAGATAGTTGGTGAGCGGTAGTGCGTGGGATGGTGGCGGCTGTTAGGTCCAGTCCGGGGGGCTTGCCAGCCGCCTTCCTGGGCCCCCGCTTGCTTCTGCTGGGGGAACTAGGGAGTTGGTAGGGGTGGCCCATTTAGTGAGGGCATGCCTCCCCCCCCCCCGTGCATTGCCGCACCGCTCACAGAGGTGGCTAGCAATGTGGGCAAATGGGCCTCAATCACATACAGACACCAGTGGCCTTTATAGTGGTGCTTTATAGTGTTCCCCCTCCCACTCTCCCCACGTGAGGGAGCTCACTGGGTTTGGTTTCGGGGACAGTGGCTGGTGGGACCTTACGATTAGGTAATGGAGTTGCTGCAGCCTGGTGGGGACAATTCCCACCCCTTGTTGTGTCTTCTTTGTTGCGATCCTAGAGTCAGACACAATTAGCATGCATGTGTGGGGAAAACCTTTATGTTAAAACCAACATTTTGAACTGTGTCTGAAAACTGATCAGCAGCCAGTGGAGCTGCTGTAATAGGGGTGTGATGTGATCCTGGTGTGCAGTCTGTGGTCAGAGATGGAGCCTACAATGGGAGAGTGAATTGGGGATAATCCTGGATAAAAATAAGATAGATCTGTGTGGTCCGTGCACTAGATCTATGTTTTTGTGCCATTGTGGAGCCATGTGCTGACAGACCCATGATTATTATTGTCAGGTATTTGGACATTAATGAGATGTATGATTTGATGGTGATTTGGGAAGGTTCCCATCCCAAAATCATATGAAACCAGATGGATCCATTCTTGATTTCAAAGATCTACCATTTACTTTCTTCCCACTGCACACTCTTTCCCCTCCAAGTCAAGGGCTGTGCTTTAATATGGATATCATTTAAGATACATGAGCTCTAGCTGGCCGAGAAGAAGGCAGGTGATGTGAGTCCGGCACCATCTGAGCTCTGAGACAGGGGGCAGTACTGGGAGAGGAGGGGAGCCCTGCCTAGACAAAGAGGAGCGATACCCTCAAAGAACTGGTCCAAAGTGTGCGTCTGGTGTGTGTGTGTGGGGGGGGGGGAGGAAGCATCACACCAAATATTGTGGGCTGATTTCACTACATAACAATGGCCACCCAGCTCTTTGGAAGCTTCTCAGTGGGGGTTGCCTGACCTGAGGCCAGATTGATTTGTCACTAGATTGTTATGGCACTTAACAGGAGGGGGCTCAATAATTGACTTTGTCCCCAGGCGCTGGAAACCCTAGATACCCATCTGGTAGGGAGGACCAATCGAGAGCAGCATTGCAGGTGTTGGATTTGTGATTGGAGGGTGACAGGGTGACAATAGGCATTAGGAAGTCTAAGATGGATCAGATGTGGCGGGACACTAGAATAGTGTTTGGGTGGTGTTCTAAGGTAGCCATTTGCTGCGTTAGAGCCCTACGTAGTTACAAGGGGTTTAGGGGAGACCAGGAAGGCTACCTACTATGCCATGGTGATGGCACACCACTGACGAAGTTTCAGTTTTGGAAATTGATGGGACAAGTCCTTGAGCAGCTTGGTTTGGCAGGGTTAAGATTTTGCTAGCATTCCTTTCATATTGGCACAGCCTCCATGGCGGCGGCTTTGAGTTACAGGCCTAGTGACATTCAGCGACCAGGGAAGTGGTCGTTGAGGTGTTATAGGGTGTATGTCAGGGAGTTGCTGAATGTTTAAATGCTCTGATTTTGTTTTGTTGCAGGTATAAGGCGTGGCAGTTCCCATTGACATATTCTTATTTTGGGACACAGTTTCATTTACTGGGCTGGAAAGTATGTGGCAAGGTCTGGCTGGGGTTTCAATTTGGGGTTGGGAGCTATCGCGGTATGCGAGTGGAAGGGGAAGTGGGGGATGCAGTGGCATGAGTTTGTGCACTGCCTCAATGGTGGCACATGGCAGGCCGCCTGATATATTAGTTATACACCTTGGGGGTAATGACTCATCAGTAAGACAAGTCCTTGGCCCTGGAGATTATTAAGGATTTGGGTGCCTGGAAAGCCTTGTATCCCCAGACCAGAGTTGTATGGTCTGCATCATCTCGTGGCGCAAGTGGAGAGCAGATGGTGAGGCCCGTTGTATTAATTGTTCATGCAGAGCGGTTAATAGGGAGATCTGCAAGGCGATAATAGCACAGTCTGGCACTATCATGGGTCACCCGGAGATAGTGGTAGAAAAGCAAAAGCTGTTCCGAGAACACGGGGTGCACCTGTCAGATAAAGGTTTGGATGTTTTCTTGGGTGACATCAGGAGGGGTCTGGAGGTGGAGTTGTCTCGCCTGGTTGGGTGGCATGGGCCATAACATGGCTAGGCCCATGGCCGTGGCAGTAGTGCAGGGAGTAATGCAGCTGGTGGGTCAGGAGGGAAATATCCTAGCCTAGACCACGCAATCTTAGGATGCTGTGGATCAGGAGATTACAGCATCGAGGGAAGGATGCAATGGGATGCCCCGTCGAGCCAAGAGTAACTGGGGCTTGAGGTCACAGTGGGGGTTGGGTATGCAGGTGAACGGCCATAGAGGTGCTGTCTTGAGGACAACGCTCCCAGGGGGTAATGACTCACCCCAAAAGCTGGCTGGTTGGAGGGGTTCCAGGAGACCTCGGGGTTCCGACCATTAACCTGCACTGCAGCCGCCCCCTCCTGCATTTCATGTTTGCCAGTTGAATTTCCAATAAAGTATGGCCAGAGTTAAACCCATATCTTGAGTCTCGTCTCTTTATTCCACCGTGGGGGGAGGCAAGGACTATCAGCCTAATTAATCTCCTGGCCCCAATCTTAGCCAGTGAGAAATTTGGATTTTTAGTAAGATTTCAGGCATGGACCCTTGGAGTTGCCAGCATATTTTCAGCCCAGAAAAGAGTGGCAAACGCATAGCAGGTGTTCCCTGCCAATGGATGCACTGAGCAGCTGCAGTTTCTGGATGCTACGGCAGAACCTTTTCCTTTCTGCATTATGCACAATCAGTCACGCCATGCCTCCCCTCAGGGAATGGAGACAGCACTTTGACTACTGAGTCATGTGACAAGCTTATCACTATTTCTTCAAATCCCCAGGACTATTTTAGCAGATACTATAGTTTCTTGGTTCTGGATGAGGGCACCTGCTCTCAGTGCTTTACAACATTCTTCTCTAAGCACCGCTGAACTGAGGGCTGCTTACTATTGCCTCACAGTTGTCAAGTTTTGACCTCAGCAACTTTTGCTAACACAGTGACAAGATAACAATAAAAACCTTAGAACTGCAGAGCGGGAAGGGACCCTATGGACCTTCAGGTCCTTCCCCTGTCAAGTGGGGGAAATCAAACTCCCAAGCTCTGACCCTGTGATCAGATACCTGAACCACTGAACTATCCAGCAGTTCTGTCTGAATAATGGAGAAATGTATGATATTCCCTTCCCTTTAGGTACTTGGCTTTTGTTAATGAAGCAGTTCACATAACCGTCGAATGAGGTGTACTGCACCAAGCCTTGTGTGGGTTATAATAAGCCAATAGATGAATAAGTCCAAGAAAGGAGCAGGATAAAAGCAAACGTGAAATAACTCCCTTAGAACAGTTTCATTAAGCTTTCGGAATTGTTCTGTAGTCTCTGGGCTAATTATTGCATCAAAGAGAAATTCCAAGTGCCTCACATGTACAAAAAAAAGAATCCATGAGGTAAGGAACTCAATGCACTTCCTTTACTTCTGTGTTAGCGAAATGGCCCAGAAGAAGACAGTGGCAAGGGTTTCATGGCCAACGTGGCTGATGTAACAGCAAGCTTCAACAGCAAGCTTCAACAGCAGGCTTCAACAGCAGGCTTTTAAAATTAAACCATCTACAGGATAATTACAGTGGCTTTTGATAAGAGGACTGTTGCAGGGAACTATTATTGGAGATGTGCTAGAGCTGTCCAAACTTCAGCCCTCAAAATGTTTTGGACCACAACTCCCACAGTCCTTTGTCATTGGCAGTGCAGGCTTGGAATTCTGGGAGTTGTGGTCCAAAACATCTGGAGGGCCAAAGTTTGGACATACCTGTCCTAAAGAAACCAGAGGGTAACAACCATCAAGAATTTGATTGATGCACAGCACAATGTTGACTGAACACCAAAAAGCAAACAGTACAAAGATCAGGATCTGTGAGAAATAGTCATTGTGCTGCACTTAACTGTATAAAGAAATACCAATTAAATACAAAAATACAAATTCTGACGGAGAATCTTCTCTAGTTTTGGAGGTTCTTCAGCTGCACAGAAGTAACACACCCAAATTAGTGGATAGACAGTAATCACCAGAAAGACAAAGCTGATGAAATGTTGGATGGGCATCACCTGATTTCAGCAGGATGTCTTGAATATGGACGATTCAAATTGAGCTTCAGTAACAAACAAATAAAATAGGCTGGTGGTGCTTCTGGCACACTTATGACTAGCAGATTAACTTTATTGTGTCCTTTCCAAGGAGAAAGGTGGGGTAAGAATATTCTAAATTAATAAATTAATACATTCTGAGGGCTACAATCCATTGACATATAGGCTAATGTTGGCATTACAACCTCCCATTTTGGCTGCTGCTATTTTTTCTCTCCCCCATTCTTCTTGTCTTTTTAGCATTTTGTGTCAGTTCTGCCTTGTGCTAATAGATGATGTGTCAATTCCTCCTTGTGTGAATGGATGATTTGCAATAGGGTGTTGTGGGAAAAGTGGGAAGAAAAGCTAGATCTATGAAATCAAGACAGGATCCTCTTGATTTCATAGGATTTTTAGAGGGGATTCTCACAAAATCACCAACAAATTATCAACTCGCTTGATTCACAGGCTACACCAGAGAAATCAGAAAATATTGGAGAGGAGAGCCTGAAGTACATTGGCCTCCAACCCTACCAGTCGTGCATCATGTGGCCAGTTGGCTCCTCCTCATTGACGGCAACATATCAAGAGAGAAGACATCTTTAACAATGTGAGCCACCTTGAGTTATGTCACGGACTGGGACCTTAACAGATCAATTTCTGAGTAAGTGTGCTCATTTGATTGATTTTTCCAAAGTGTTACATCTTGTCTTCTTGTAGCTTCAAAGAACTAACATTTCATTCAACAGCCAAAACTCGGATGGTGTTCACAAGCTAGCTGTTAAAACCAAAACACATATACGAGGATATGAGGTGGAGGGAAAGAGGGCTGTGATGGTGACTTTTTGTCCATGAATCCTCAGAATGCAACTACTTTCTGCTGAATATGCAGATAAAGCCAGCATTTGGGAGTTGTCAGGTTGAAGGCATTGACACACACCCCTCAATACTGTGGGCAGGGGGATCTCTAAATCCAGATATTAGCCTATATGTGGTGGTAAATCAGCTACAGTTAGATAGACAGACTTTAGATTTGATTGTCAATGTATATAGTACAATGAAATTGAATACTATCCCTGGTGCAAATAAAAAGAAAAAACTTTTAAAAGTTAAAGAGAATTAAAAGCACTCATACACATCCATCACAACGCCCCTAGGTCACACTATTTGGTCACAGCATTTAAGATCATTGTGGCTCGTGGATAGAAAATGTTTTTAATCTGTTTGCTCTTGCTTTTGTTACTCTATCTCTTGCCTGAAGGCAGTAGAAAACAGACTATGTCCTGTAAGATGTTGTTTGACTTTTTAAGGCAACAGAAACTGTATAGCTCTTCCAGATATGGGAGAGGGTGACTGATGATCTTCTGGGCTGTGGTTATGACCCTCTGGAGCGCTTTCCTCTCTGTGGCTGTGCAGCTGGAGAACTAAGCACAGACATAGTATGTAAGAATGCTCTCAGTGGAGCATCGGTAGGACACCAGCAGTCTCTCACTCATATTGTTTTTCTTTAAGAGTCTGCGGAAGTATATCTTCTGCTGGGCCTTCTTTACCAGAGCAGTGGTGTTAGTGCTCCAGGTCAGGCCCTGCTCGATGGTAATACCCAGGAACTTGAATTCAGCCACCATCTCCACACAGTCCCCACCAATACACAGGGGCTGAATGTCTGCTTTTTTTCTCCTGTAATCCACCACCAGTTCCTTGGTCTTTGTGGTATTAAGGACCAGATTATTGTCTCCACAACAGGCACAGAGCTGCTCCACCTCGTCCCGATAGGCGGACTTGTCCCCTCCAGAAATGAGCCCCGTCAGCGTGGTGTCATCAGCTAACTTGATGATTTTGTTGCTGGGGTGGTTAGAGGTGCAGTCATATGTAGAGAGGGTGTAGAGTAGGGGACTCAACACACAACCCTGTGGGGAGCTGGTGTTGAGGCTAAGGGCTGTGGACACGTGGGACCCTACTCTGACCTTCTGAGAGTGGTCTGATAGAAAGTCCAAGATCCAGAGGCAAATGGAATTAGAAAGTCCAAGCGCCTCTAGTTTGGACATCAGTCTGTGGGGGAGGATAGTATTAAAAGCAGAGCTGAAATCCACAAACAACAGCCTCACATAATTCCCTGGCTGCTCCAGATGGGACAGAGCAATATGGAGAGTGGTAGTGATGGCGTCCTCTGTGGATCTGTTTACCTTATATGCAAACTGGTAGTTGTCAAATGTCAATAGAAGACAGGAGATGATATGATTACATACCAGTACACAATGGAGGCTGGCAAGCAGGATTTCCAAAACAGCCTAACTACATTTGAAATGCACAGAGTGGGTGAACCCTTGCATAGTTGCCTTCCTTAGTTAACCAACATTTACCTTTTGTCTTGACATTTTGGTACGGCAAATTTTTGCATGCATCCACAAACAGAAGTGATTGATAGGACTGAGATACATTTTCTGAGGTAAAATCAGATTATAAACTCTACTATGCATCACAGAGGAATGCAGGTTTCTCAACTGTCAGCTATGCTGGGAGTGAAGTCTAAAGCATTTGAAAAGTAGTCTGGCTTCATAGAGCCAGTAAAAAGTGAGACTAAAGGTTACAAGCTTTCTCTTTACATATCTGTTGCCATGTGGAAGAGGATGGAATGTGAACTCTGATGAATTCAATCTCTGCTGGCTTTTTCCAGATGCATTATGGTGTACTTTCACAACAGATTTTGCTACTCTACTTTGTGAAGTCTATACAAATCTCTTTCCTTCTAACTAAAAATGTTGTGCATCCAATCATATCTACTTATCTTCTAAGAGGTGTAAGAATTTTTCAGCCACCAACCCATAATTGTTCCCAAGTGGAAATTAATATGGATACTATACAAGGAACATCGGGGATTCTTGGCCATACCAGAGAAATTGTTGGAAACGCAGTATGGGGTTTGCCATGACACCTCTACGAAAGAAAGTAGTAGCACGAATGCAATGATAATTCATTTAGAGGAAGTACTACTCTCTAGTACTAGATCTATATCATAATAGTCAGCAATGCAATTTTTTCAAATACGAAGCCTTTGGGGATGTCCTTGGCATGTCTGTCTGTGGATCTGCCACTATCCATCTGTTTATGAAAATAAGGGCAACGCATTAGGTTGTTATTTTGCAGCTCACAACCCATTTGCTACTGAATGAAAGAGCACAAATGAAACCAGGAAATCTTTGATTTCCCCACATCTGGCCAGGCATTTGGATGTCAAGAAGTGTGCAATTGAAAAGAAGGTATTAAAAGCACGATTTTACTCTGCAATGTATCTTCTCAGCAGAACTCATTACTGACCTGGCTATCGGAGGAGTCCCAACAATACTGCACCCATTAAGGACAACCCATCATTTCTTTTAGGAAGGAAATGGTTGTCTGTTTTAACAGAAAAATTGTAGGAAATAACAGTCTTCACTGTTGGGGGGGAGGGAACACACCAATGCCTTCCTAAAATAAGGCAATGACCTATACAACACAGGACAACATGCACAGTATTACAATTTATGTAGCATCCCACAACAGTGGACCTTTTACTACCAGCCATGAGAACAAATAGCTTTGCATAGGGTCATGCCATTATGTAATTCTTCCTTGCTAGATGGTGAACATGAAGATGAACGAACACATTAGTTCAGGATGTGTGCACCGACCTTAATTATACTAGATACTTTTGTCAAATTGTAGCTGTTTCCAGGGCTGGGTAACCATCTTCCGTCAAGAGCATCATCACTACTGGCACAGAAATGTATTTTATGTAGGTTATAACTTTTCCCTTTTCTGTCAATATAGTCTTCCTGAATATGAGTTTGTATGAGAAATTTGAAGCTGTGTAATCTGGGAGTATTGTTCCGTATTCACAACAAAAGGACTGTTAAAAACTTTTCTCTATACTTAGTATAGCACAACTTTTTTTAAAAGGGAAAAGGGTGTTTTTCTCAATCCTTTGCTATTAGATTAAACTTTTCTAGCCTTTAAGATTCCTTACTTTCTGTGTTGTCCAAATGCCTAAATAAAAATCTTCTTTAAAAATCATTTTTTCTTGTATCCCTTTCTTTGGTTCCTTCAAATTCTGTTGTTTATTGTGTAGCAGTGCTGTATTTGAGAGTAGCGTACACAGCATTACAAGGATATGGAAAAGTGTGTTCGTGTGAACAGGTGCAGTTACGCTCTAGTGCTTCAGGGATCTTCCAGGTGATTAAGAGTATAGCTCTCATGCTAGGTAGATGGGATTAATGCCTTTTCCCTTAAATACAAGGCAAGTGAAGCCACAGTCTCATGAGAAGCAGTGCAGGAGATACCATCAGTTCCTTTCACGGAGAGCAAACTTTTACTGTGAATCTCTAATACTCACAAAGCACCTAATCAGAATATGTCCCTTGGGGAACAAAGCTTGCTTCACGCATGACAAAAGTTGCACACTGATGAGAATGTTTATTTAAGAGAGAAAGAACTGCATGTTAACTGGGAAATATGATGTAGCTAAGTCTTCTCTTTATTGAATGCCATCAATGTAGATGATATTTTATCTACAAATGATTCGGCAATATATTTACATTTTGTATATATTACATATTTCTTTTCATTCATTATGAATCCAGTTTCCTACAGGTAAAACCACCAATTAGCGAAAATCTCCAAGCAGAATTTATATTTGTCATATTTAGTTTAGACAATTCATCACCTCAGCCAGATCAGTGGCAGGAACATTCGAAGACTGAAAGATGGATTTAAAAAAAAAAATTCCTTACATTATGTCAACAAGGCTGCCTTTCTGCCACCATTGTTAAGGAAGGCAGTAGCATGTGAATTGCTCAGTGACCAGGCACATGCTATCCATACAAAACTGGGAAGTTAGGTACTGAGCACCTCCTGCACCTCCTACCAACCTATCACCACCACAGCAAAGGAATCCCCATCCTACCCTGATAGCTTGGCATTCCTTGCTGCTTGTCATCCATTACTCCCTATTCAGAATCATACCTCCGTTATACAGAGAGAAAGAAACTACAAATGTGATTGGATGATGAAAGTGGGTCACACTGATTCCCTACCTGTGTCATGGAATTTCATGTAGAATTGAAGTCAACATTATTATAGTTTACAATACTGTAACTTATTTTACCCTTAATTTACAGTAACACTAGGAAGTCAATTGTTTTCAAGGAGATTTCAGAGAAACCAGCAACTTAATTAACTGACAAACTCTGCAAGACGTCAAGTGAGAGCAAAACCACCCTGCTTCCATTCCAAATTTCTCCTTTTATTTGTAAAGACTAGCATTACAATCGAAAAGGACTCAAAACAGAGTGATGTACACATCATTGGTATTTCATGATGCAACTAATGAAATCCCTGAATGGATATTGCTTCACTTTTGATTTTGAAAATTGTCCTAAGAAAATCTTTAATTTCACTAACGATCACAAGTGGTGAAATGGTTTTCAAAAAGTTAACAGAAAGTTTCAAATGAAATAAAAGTACTGGCAAGTTCATAACAGATACATAGAGGGTTGATGACACTGGTTCCAAATGTACAGTAAAGCCCACAACACTTTATTACTATGATTGTTACTGTGAATGTTTCCTCATGTGGATCAACTTGCTTCAGAAGGTTGCTTGTTTGTTGTTTAAACTTGCATAATAAACATGCAACAAAATGATTCATTTTAAAGTTTTTTTTCTGCAGTCTTTTTGTTTTCATACAAAGATTTCATAAAGTTGCAGTGCTGCATCAGAGCATTACCAAAATAAGTGTCAGAGACAAAGAGGAAGAAACCTGTGAATTTAGGTTCATGATGGGTGGTGGGTGGGTGGGTGGTGTGGTAACTGCTTTGTATCCGGAGACACACCATTTTCTTAATAAAAAGATGTGCACAGCCAAATGCCTCCCAAGTCCCTCTAGAAGACAAAATAAATATTAACTGGGAGGAAAGAGAGGACAAATAAGGAAAATATATGATATCATCATGTACTCGTCTTCTGCATAGCTCAACCTACATATAGTAAGGCACTATTTCCCCACAACTAAGTGTCCACAACAATCCTTTACAGCCCTCTGTGAACTACAGAGTTCCCTCCAGGATGATGAAATAAATAGATTGAAAGAATGTGGTCATCACATTGCCTCATGTGTGTGTTTCTCCTAGTTAAGGAAATCATTAGGCAGTCTCAGAGAGAGAGAGAGAGAGAGAGAGAGAGAGAGAGAGAGAGAGAGAGAGAGAGAGAGAGAGCTATCTTAAGTCTCTTTGGGTATGCATATGTTCATGTTATATATGGGGATTTGTTGTATGAGATTTTTCTCCCTTCTCTTCCCAAAATTAAGTTCTCGTTGTTCTCAAAACAAACACAGAAGAAAAAAGGACAGCAGAGTCATTTAAAAAAAAAGCTTTAGTGTTCCACCCGCAGCAGCAGCAGCACCCTCCTTAACGAATCTGGGAAACCTGGCAGATGTTCCCAAAGGAGTTAGGAGAGTTGTGGATAGTCCCTCAAGGTAAGGTCCTTGGCTAGAATTAGTTAAGCTGGTCTTCATACTGTTTCCGAAAGCAATCACCAGCAGGGAAGAATTCCCAGCATCGCTCCTGATACATTTTCCATACGTAGGATTCCTGCAAGACACACACACACAAACTGAAGCTGAACAGATCTTCAAAACCTCTGTCAGCTAATCTGGAACTTGCAACTATTTTTGCAAGTATGAAGAATTTTGAAAGGATTATAGTCTTTTATACTGAACTATGTTCTACAAGCAAACACTAGGTGGAACTCAGTACTAGTAAATCACAAGTAGAGTAGGCCCATTGAATCACTGGGAATTGGGTGACTCAGATCCTCCATACATTCTACATGTTCAGTGGCCCTACTCTAGTTGCAATTTAACACTGGATTTCAGCCACTGAGTAAATGCAAATACAGTATTTACAATATACACTAAAATAGTTAACCAGAAGTAACATGATTATAAGCACCATGCAGTCAATCTCCATGGGTACCAGAAAATGTTACTAGGTTAGCATTAATAATAATAATAATAATAATAATAATAATAATAATAATAATAATAATAATAATAATAATAATAATAATAATAATAATAATTATTATTATTATTATTATTATTATTATTATTATTATTATTATTATTATTATTATTATTATTTAAGCAGATTGGTACTATTAGATTTACTTTCTAAAAGTAAATTCTGGAATGCAATTAAGCTTTCAAGCAGCTGTTAAATGCAGATGCTACTCATGATCTAAAGTATGGAAACTCTATGATAGCCTTAATAATGTTAAATGATGTCAACATCCATCAATTATTTAATCTTATTAACTTACCTGTCCAGTATGTTCTGTTTCATCTTTATTAATCAGATACATCAGGAAAAATCTAAGATCAAGAAAAACAAACTTGTCATAATATATATTGGATAGAATTTTTTAAAATTAATATTTTGGCTGATGCAGAAAATTGTTTGGAAATGCAGGGTGACTCCCGGATATAAAAATGGCAATGTATTAACTACTGAAGTATTATGAGTTAGTAAAACTCATAAACATGCTCCGTTCTTGTGTCTTCCTTTCAGCTCTCCATTCATGCATTTTTCATTGGAGAAAGAAAATCCTATGTTCTTAAACAAGATACTTTTGATACCTAAACTGGCATATAAAATTGGGTTCTAATCTCATTTCAGCTCAGTCCAAAAAACATAAAACATACATAAATTCTAGTGAAAATGATTGACAGTAAATTAATTTAAAAATCCTAATAATTTATTTGTATAGGATGTAATTGCTTTTCAGATTGTTAAGTTAATATGCCTTTCAAAGAATTTTTGTCTCAATTTTGAAATTCGGAGCATAACTCTATATGTATAAAAATTATATATTTCAAATGTGAAAATTAATAAAGGGAGAGAGAGGGATAGTCTTCTGCTAATTTGAGATAAGTTAATGGGGGTTCATACAAAACATTGATTTGTTCACCTCCTTGTGATGTTAAGGACAAGAAAGTACTTACAGATAATTAGCCAAGTTGTGCTCCTGGAGGGTGTGTGTTTCAAAACCATGTGGCACTGTGTCAAAGTAGTCATTACCTATCCCACAAATAAAACATTTGGTCTAAAAAGGATAAAGAAAATAAAGATATTATTCAAATAGTCTGTAGCAATATAAAGAATTGTTTCAAACTAACTATGCTTTAAGGTTTTATGCTGGCTTTGGCAAATAACTAAACAGAATTACAATTGTCATCACATCTTCTTTCTATCTGCATATGTTATGCCACTAAGATGTGATGTAGTGAAGACAACATTCATGGGGTAAAAACCCAGGTTTTATGAAGAACTATGGTATCACCTAGTTCACACTCAGATTACCTTGCTTCCTCTGAGTTCAGCTTTAATCCTCACAGGAGTTGGAAAAAGAAACAAATTTTCTGGGAACAATACATTGTTCCAAGCTACCTGTTATGTAGAGCCAGTGTGGCATAGTGGATTGTGATCTTGGAATGCAGGAGATCTGGGTCCAAATCCCCACTCAAGCCATGAAAATCCAGTGGAAGTGGCACTGGTAAAACAATTCCTTAAATATCTCACATATTGTGGAAACACTATAAGGTTTTCCATAACATGGATGCAACTTGGTGGCATATAACAGCAACTCCTTTTATAATGCATACAGTGGTACTGATAATTAATTTAATTCATTCTCTGAGGCAATTCGTTATCTGAAAAAATTGTTATCCGAAACGCAGTTTCCCATTGAAATGAATGGGAAACCGATTAATCCAGTCCAGAGGTCTGAAAAAGGGCAAAAAGCCTGTTGTTTTCTCTAGTCCTCTTGGTAAAGTGCACTTTAAAGGCACGCAGTGCTGAAACCCCCCCCCCAAATCACCCCTACAGTGCAATGCAAACATGGACAAAATGCAAACAGACAAACATAAGTGGCAAGAGAAATTCAGCCTGGTTTTTTTTTTGCAAGGCATTATGAAAAATTCATTATCCGAGGCAGCCCATAGGCAACATTCATTATCCGAGGCAGCCCTATACCTGTAAATTTCCATTCGCTATCCGAATCATTTGTTATCAGTGGTATTCGTTATCCAATGTATTATTGTACTTAATGATAGTTTGTTCTTGAACTGTCAGTTAGAAGCATTTACAAGGATCACCTCTCCTCCTCCCCATCCCATTACAGCAGTTCCACTAGCTGCCAATCTGCTTCCAGGTACAATTCAAAATGCTGGTTTTAACCTATAAAGCCCTAAATGGCCTGGGTCCAAGCTATCTTAAAAAAACTACATCTCTCTCTATGAATCTCCCCAGGTGTTAAGATCATCAGGGAGGCCCTTCTCTTATTCCCACTACCCTCACAGATGCCTCTGGGGCAGACTTGGGAAAATATCCTCTCTATCACTGCTCCCACACTCTGGAACTCCCTTTCTCAGGAGGCCACATGGGTCTAATCTTTGCTGTTTTCTGCAAGCCGATGAAGACTTTTCCCTTCACACAGGCTTTCCCTTAGTGACTGGCTGTTGCTGGTTTTAAAATGGGGATGGTTAGTAACTTGTTGCTTTTAATCTGTTTTAATAATGCTTTGATTTAAGATTTTTAATACAATGCTTATTTTGTATTGAGAATATGTAATTTATTTCCTTTAGCTATTTTTTTTAAATGGTGTAAATCACTTTGGTTTCTGTTATGGAGATAAGCAATACTCTATAAATAAATTGCATCTCTTATCTATTTTGCTAGTTCAACTTTATTTGTTATAGATTGTTATTCATTTGTATTATATTTTAAAACTTAAATGCCTAATGCGTGCATTTATGGAATACTGTAAGCTCAATCAACTGAATATAAACATTAGTAAAACAAAATTTATGGTCTTTAAGAAGCATGCAGCACTAAAAAAGTGGAAAATTAATGGGAAATACATTGATCAGGTTAAACAATTCAGATACCTGGGCATCTGGTTCCACCAGAATCTTTCTTGGGCTCCCCATAGAAGGTCTGTAATAGAGGCAGCTCAGAATACCAGCAAGGCCATTACCCGTTTCTTCTTTACGAAGGGCAGGCAATTTATACCAGCTGCTATCCAGATATTCAGATCCAAGGTCCTACCTCAGCTGTTATATGGAATCCCGGTATGGATCCTGGGCTTCCATACAAACATTGAGAGTATCCTTGCAAGGTTTTTAAGGTCTATTCTTGGATTGCCAAAATGTGTTTCTGTAGCAGGTCTACGACTTGAGGTAGGCGTCTCCTCAATCGAATGTTCAGCCTGGTCACATGCGTTCAGATATTGGATCAAAGTGTTATATGCTGACACTTCCTCTGGATATCTACAACTTCTGATGAAAGATGTTTACACCTGCTCCTGGTTAAAAATCTTCCCAACCAAATTGCATTTCTTAGGCCTATCTATGGATTTTTTTCACATTTATGAATTGAAGACAGTTAAGTCCATCATTGAAAAGCGAATTAAATATATTGATTTCCAGTCTTCTACAGAAGGCTGAGAAAATTTGTTCACCCATGCATTTTGGTTAAATCTTGAATTTCATCAAAATGCTAAATATTTGGGAAAACTGACAATCCCAAAATACCGACAGATTTTTTCAAGAGCCAGATTTAACTGTCTTCCATCTGCAGTTTTAGAGGGTCGCTACAGTGGCATACCATATGAAAATCGATTATGCCCCTGCAATGATAAAAAAATTGAAACATTGTAGCATGTTCTTTTTATATGTAGTTATTACAGGGATGAACGTATCAGGCTTCTTTACCCTGTAATGAGAGGTCTACCAGGCAGATCCTTGGACTGGTATACAAGATACCTTCTAGAAGACAGAAATAAGTCCATTACAGCACTTGTGGCCAAATTCCTTCTCTCAGCCCAAAAAACACGAAAGAGAATTCTGGTGCTTAACTATTTTTAAGTTTCTTTTGTCTATTGGAATGTGTACTTGTTGGAATGTATAGTGTATTTTATCGGGCCTTTGGCTGTAAAATAAAATTGATTGACTGTATTATATTTTAAAACTCTATATTTGTATCTTTTTTGTTCTTTATATTTGGTTTTATTTTGTTTATAACTTGGAGACTTTCAATTACTCTAAACTGCCCAGAATAACCTTTGGGCTAGATGGTACACAAATACAACAAACAAACAGCAAAAGCTCTAGCTCTTCATTTGTTTATCCAGCTGCCTGAAGTTTTAGACTCTCCTTGTAATGTGGGGAGGATTGGATATGGAGTGGCAGATGAGGGAGGGAAATGAAGATTTGCATCAAGGGAATGAACAGGTTGCTGGGACTTCTAATAGCAACAAGTGTTTCATATGGCCTTGTTATTTATTTATTTATTTATTTATTTATTTATTTGCCCATCTTTCTCATGCTACAGGGGCCAATTTGTAACAAAATGGTTACAAAACAGAAATTGCTAAAAAACGCAGACGGCAGAAGGCCTGTTTCCTGCAAATGGTGGTATCATCATCATCAGTGAATGGTATTCAGGAATTAAACATTTCAAACTTCTCTCTCTTGAAGTTCCCAGATAATCTCTTTTATCACTGGGAACTTGTGGAAGGCATGTTAATTACAAAAATTCACTGCCAGTAGGATGCCTTTCCTGGTGACAGCATTTTTTTTTTAATTTAAAGACTTCTTCATCCTGCCCCGCAGCTTCCCAAAGATGAAAGGGATTTCCTAGAGGGAGGCAGGAAATGTGTGACTTCAGAAAAATGATTGCTGCCGCCGATGTCATCAGCCTTGCACAGTGTAAGTGATGGCACCAGGATTCCAACGAGTATGGTATAATATTAAAACTATTACCATATTAAAACAACTAAGTTAGAATATTTTAAAATAATTAATAATCACTTTTCTCTCCCATGAACAAATGGCATCCTCAGCCAAGAGCTTCTTCCTAGGCAGCCATTCAAATACCTTCCCATATTATAAAGGGAAGGCAACATTTTACTAAAATACAGAAGGGATAGGCAAACTTTTATTAAAATGCAATCCAGTTTGTGAAGATGATGCTGAAATTTATTACCTCCATGTCTTCTTTGACTTGCTCTTGCTGATCTCTTAATTCTCCAAATGCATCAATAATTAAGCCTAAGAAAAGATATAATATAATACTTAAACATTTGGGTATAAGATTTTGACAAAGTTTTCCAATAGGACAGCTTGAGAAATATATATTTGATAATAACGTACCAAACACAAATGTTATATTTAGTTAAATTAGTCTGCAACAAAGTCATAACACATAGACTTTCTGGGCTGAAAAAAATATTTTCTGTGGCCACATGTATTTCATGAAAAAGACAGACATGTTTGGAAAATGTCCAGGAATCAAGAAGAAATTCCAATGGAGATATATTTGCTATGTTAGATGAAACTGCAGATATTTCCGAATGTTTTACTTTGGTATTCATTCAATGAGTAGCAGAATGGCAAAGGACAGCACTCTTCATTGGCAACAAGAGGGATCTAGGGCAACAATGCTGTATCATAAGCTAGTGTCACTCTCAAAGGTGAAGTGGGCTAAAAAATGGCTCCCTCCCCATCAGTCATGACATAACATTTTCCCCACTGACGCCTCTGCTAGTAGTGATGAGCACTGCTGGGTTGCTTATTACAGATGCATTGGCATGTGATATGGCAGTAAACTTGAACTGTTCTTCAATGAAAGAAAGACCCACAAAGCCTCTGCATCAGAGCCAACAACACAAATACGAGGGATGGAATTGCAGCAGCAGAAGAAAGTAAAGAGATACTGGAGCTGAAGGTTCCTCGGTAGCAACTGAGGAGCCAAATGTCCATTCATGGGGGCTAAGTGTGCAATATCCTGCATCCCCACTGAAAAAACTGGAGTACTAGCAGAAGGACAGCTGAAGTCTAGCCTTCCATGGGAACCTGGGGATGTAAGAGGTGTACTGGCACTTTCACTGGGAGTGTGTTTGACTCCACTCTTTCCTGGGTGTGAACAGTGAGGTTTATTCGTTCCTGGTCCTGTGTTTTGGCTGTGTTGGAGTAGCATTCTTTCTCATGACAATTTTTAAAAGGCAGGAGACACCATGTGAGGAAGACAAAATTGCTGTACAGAAGGAGGCAAAACAGGTGCTTCTATAACAGGGAATGCATTCATGCAGAGCTTTTTACAAAGCATACGCTAACAACTGCTTCCGGCAGCTCAGAGACCCAATCTGGTTGTGATGGAAAACATCAGATGATTTGTTATAGCCCACTCTCTCCATGCAGAATAGAGCGCTATTCTGCCCAGGCACTTAAACGTGTGCTGTGTCTGGATATACAGTCAGGACTGCTGAGAATTTAGTGGAATAAGTTGTTTTGGCAGCTTGTATGGATTACTGCTTTTTCATGTCTAGATTTTGAGCTCATTGAGGTATCTTGCTTGCTGGGAAGAATTCTGGGAAGTTACATTCTTTTTCAAATTCAGTTATCAAAATACAAAGATTAAAACAAAGCAAGTAAATATAGAAACAGAAATTAACCCGTCCTCAAAAACAAAACAAAACACAAATACCTAAGTTAAAAGAAATAATACTACATCAAACTGGAATCTATTGATTGACAGAGGGGAATAAATTGAACATATGCAAATCCATTAACTGCTGGTAGAGTTCTTCATGATTCTTGTATTACAATTCATTTTTAAAACACGAGTCAAAAATAATTCTACCAGCAGTTAATGAGGAAGGGTGCTCCTACATGCCGGAGGTCTGAAGAAGGGCAGAAGGAAGTCTAGCTTCCTAGAAGGATAGTCACATAGTTCCAGGCATGGTGTATATGTACATTATTTGGCATATAGATAGTACACCACTTGTTTTCATTTGTCGACGGGTGGGAATTGATTTTAGTTAGCATTAAGACAGGTGTTTTTTTTTTTTGCAATTGTAAGTAAAAGCACACTATATACTGGCAAAAAAGCAAATGAACACACACCTTGTATGATGGCTAGTAGAATGACAATGACAAAGAAGAAAAAGGTAATATCAAAGATAATGCGATAGATTTCGTACTCGTCGCCTGCAGGATCTTCAATTTCATCACCAATTCCACCACCAGCACGCACTCCCACATACATGTGAAACATGTAACACTGTAAACGCACAAAAAGATACAGACCGTTTAAAAGCGTACCTCCTACAGAATTTACATCTGCTCGAGGTACTTATTATTTTAGTTTATGATTGAGAAAGTTCAAAGGAGAGTGCTTCTTCATGAGCAAAAACTACAGGAGTTTAAGTTGGCAGCAACATTAGCAGAACACCTTGCATTTTTATGCAGAACTTCTATAAAATTCAAAATGCATTGTTTTCACACAGAGCACTTATGTAATTTTGCCAAAACAGTCTTGAAATGCAAAATAAATGAATGAGCAAAGTTCTTTATAATCTCATCCAATGGGGACAAAACTTTAGAAAATTTTCATTCTCACCTGGAAAAACTAGATACAGGAAAATTTACATCACTCATTCAATCTTTTTTATTCAAAGTTTTATTCAAAGTTCATTGACTATTGGAAGTCAAAATTATAAATAGCTAAATGACTGCAAGGACCTTGATAATGTGTATGTAGTTAAGGAGCTAACTGTATAGCTCATTCCCAGCTGTGCCTCCCAGATGGAGAGACAGCCTGTGTGGTCTTGGACAAGCTGCAGTCTCAGTACCTTGAGAAAAAAAGGAATGATAAGGAACCTCTTGGTGCAGTGGTTAAATTGCAAGTACTACTGCCAAACCTTTGCTCATGAGCTGATGGTCAGTCCTAGGCAACAGGTTCACTCAGCTTTTCAGCCTTCTGCAGTTGGTAAATTGAATACTCAGCTTCTCTCTCTCTCTCTCTCTCTCTCTCTCTCTCTCTCTCTCTCTCTCTCTCTCTCTCTCTCTCTCTCTCTCTCTCTCTCTCCTGAATTAAATTGCTGACTGCTCAAAGAGTGCTTTAAGTACTATGGCGCAGAATATAAACAGCACACTTTGCTTTTTTATTTTCTTCTCATTACTCTAGCTAGAAACCCCTGTAAAGTTTCACCATAGGTCAGAATTGACTTGACAACATATCATTATTATCATTATTAAGATTCTGAGTTGAGCTGAGATAAAGCTGAAGCAACCTAATTGACCTGGTCAAGGGCAGAGTGAGATCACCCAAAACCATTCAGAGGGCAAAGATTAAATTAATGATTGAGGGAGCGCCCACTAAGAAAAGAGGTGACAGGAACTTTAATCTAATTAAAATACTACAACAAAACCAGCCACCTCTTGAATGCCCTGCCAACTCTTCAAGCAACAGTAGACTTGGAAGCAGAGGCTCAGTGGTGTGGAAATTCCCTCCTATAATGATCTCCAAAAACTGATGAAAAAGCATAGAATGCTTCACCCCAATATAACACTTTGCCCTTTCCTACCTCTGGCATCTGTTATCAAAAGGCTGAATTATGGTTTACTTAAATTGGGATTGTTGATAAGAATCCAAGAACAGGTCATAGATAGAGCCTTCACATCAGACCATAATTCCTGATAAAAGCTTCAGAGGGAGATGCATTCAATGTATACTGGAAGACTATAGCACTGTTGAGGAATATAGCTTCCATTTATGATCATAGTTGGTCTGAAACACCTGGGGCTCACCAGAGCTCTGCAAACGTGAGACATCCATGTTTACATGAACACGAGGCAGCTAATGCAAAATCATCATTGCTGCTTTTCTGCTTCTTATGTTGTTATTTTAAACCACTAACTGGCCTGCCTTGTTTAACTGTACTAGAATTCATTTAACAATAGTAATGCCACATTTTGTAGGTGTGTTTCCTGTGGACTTCAACTTCCACCACTCTGGACCATTGACTACGCTGGTGAGGGGCTAGGGGGAAATTTCAGTCCAACATCACTGAGAGAGCCACTTTTGCCCACTTCTGCTCCATGGTAATAGAACCTCCCTTGGTAATTATGGTTACCAAAATCACACCGAGAAGGAAATGAGTGGGAACCGTATGAAAAAAGGAAGAAAATAATACTTACTGTTAGCATATCATCACATTTCATGTCTGGCATATCTCCATCTTCACTTTTATTGTAGAACTTTCGAAAAAAGTTGAATGCGACTACTGTATACAGGTAAACTACCACTGCCAACAAGCCCACTGTCAGCACAAGCTAAAATATAAGTGACATAATTATTTGAATTAGAAAAGCATGTAGTATGATTTGAAGGGATTAAGGATAGTATAATTTTTACACTAAATGTCGCATATCTTGAAGTTTTATTTCTAATAGGAAAAAAGAACAAGAAGCTTATTGAAGGAATAGCACTAAATCCAGTTCTGCTTTTTTGTTTCAAGGATCCATTTTACACTGTTACTAACAGAAGGAGATGAAAGGAACCTCCCCTTCTGTCACAATTCCATGCCTCTCTCTGACCTACCATAGAACAGTATGTAATTGTGGCATAGGAGGCGACAAGGCAAAAGAGAGAATTGGTAGGGGAAGAAGTGGAGAACACTCATGATCTTAGCTTAAAGGGTGACTTGCCTCTTGAGCACTAGGAAGGGAGAACACAGGCAAAACTTAATTTGTCCATGAAGTTGTCTTGTATGGCTTGATAAACATTGGTCACAGAAAAAAAGTGGATATTTTCACCTTCTACTTACAATGGCAACTCTCACTAGCCTTCGGTGGTGGCAATGAGATGCTAGGCTGTTAAGGCCTCAAAGGATCTGACAGGCCGCAAGTCTACTATTGCAAACTAAAACTGTAGTAAGTGGTACTTCTGAGTATACATATATAGGATTGTTTGATAAAGATGCAAAGATCTATGATAACGATAAAGATCCAAAAGCCCACTTCAAACAAATGAATGTAGTTCTAAGTAAATGTGGTTAGGTCTATGTTTCATAATGTGGTTCTACTTCCTACTGTATTGATGACCCATATACCATGTTGTGACTAAGAAGAAATCATAGTTGCAAATATAATGCACACTTCAATTCCTCTGATTTTTTTTAGAAAATAAACATGACTTTTCTATAGATTTACCACAGCTAATGCATTTATAGTGTTGTTCCATCTTTCTAAAGAGGAACAAAACCTTCATTACCTGTTTCCCATTGTGAGTCACTGATGAGAGAATTGTTCGCAATGTTTTAAATCCCATTGCTATGTCGAGGAGATGAGCAGCAAAGAAAAAGTTGTTGTAATGACCAAGGATTGACATGGTCATATACCAGGCCAGGTAAAGAAAAGACTTTTTAGGAGAGAAAAAGAAAAATGTTTGCTTTTCTAAATGAAACACTGAAACATGGATTGCTTTAAGAAATCACACTTTGCAGTCAGCATTACTTAATAAACCATATAGTTATTGTTATCCTGGGCTAACCCATGATAACTTAAGTCACCCAACCCACTGGAATTGAGCAAAGCAAAGCAAAGTGTTCTGCTTATATACCGCCCCATACTACTACAAGTAGTCTCTGGGCGGTTTACAATTTTAATTACAGAGTGCAGGCTACACATTGCCCCCCCCAGGCAAGCTGGGTACTCATTTTACCGACCTCGGAAGGATGGAAGGCTGAGTGAACCTTGAGCCTGCTACCGGGGATTGAACCCAGGTCGTGAGCACAGTTTTACTTGCAGTACAGGCATTTAACCACTGCGCCACTGCAGGAGAAAACACTGCATTTCCTCATAATCATCCATGGTTCTGATCTCGATGACCTTATAACTCTCTAACTCTATATGCCCAACAATGTGATCAGTGCAGAATTCTTAACATTGATGCCTACTGATTAAAACAATGTGGAAATTCACTACCTGTCTTAATTAAAATACTGCTGTGCCCAGCAGAGATTGGTGAGGATCCTGTTTCCTCAAAAGCAACTGAAGCTTTGCGAGCATTCAGTGTTCACAAATCACCTACTTCCTCGCATCTAGACATTTAGACTGTTGGGCAGAGTGAAAAAACTCCTACAGGCACAGGAATAAATTGTAGATGGCTTGATCATTGTAACATAAGCATTTACAGTGAACAACAAAACCACAGTTAAAAAGAGGATTATAAAAGGGAACAGGAGAAAAATACAGTAACTGATTCTTCCTCATGAAAAAGTCAATGCAAAATCAATATAAAGTAGCTTGGTTGCCTCTAGTACCCAATTGTGGCGACATGAATTGTGCTGTATATCAAGTAAAGTGCCCTACTATGTTTGGAGGCAAAAATCAAAGAAAAACAAAACAAAACAAAACACACAAAACATGTGGCACCTTAAAGTCTAACTTTCATATTTTAATGTAATGTTTCGTGGACATGTCCACTTCTTCAGACATATAGCAGCAGAAACTGAAGAAGTGGACATGTCCACAAAACGTTACATTAAAATATGAAAAGTTAGTCTTTAAGGTGCCACATGTTTTGTGTATTTTTCTTTGTTTTGCTTTGATTTTTGCCTGCAATTCTTGAAAGGTTTAACACGGCTACCCTCTCTGAAACTTCTACTACGTTTGCCTGTATGTGCCCAGAATCTTAATATATCAACATATAGGTGTTCAAGTTCATTATTAATATCCTCATATCTTACATTGTAAGTAATATTTGATGGTATAAACTTACATTATCTGTAAAAACAACTCCCAGTTTCCACATCTGATACTTTACATCAATAGAATTCAGCCTGAAAAAGATAATACGTATAATACACAAGAGGAAAGCATCTACAGTGGTACCTTGGATAAAGGAATTAATTCGTTCCAAATGAAATACTGTCAAGCAAATTTTCCTTTGTACAACTTTCCCATAGGAATGCATTGAAAAATCAATTAATCCCTAATTGTGACCATTTTTCTGTTGTACGGATTTGCCCCATAGGCGATTCTGTTAAGCGATTTCCCCTTATCTCCAGCAAGTTTTTCCTTTAAGCGGATTTCTGTTAAGCAAACCGCTTGTTATATGAGGGTCCACTGTCCATATCTTCTGTATATAGCGGGCTACCTCATTTGGAAACAAACCATCACTGGCAATGAGGGGCAAGGTTTCTCCCACTTGGGTTGAAAGGCCAAGCATCTCATTGACTCCCTACTGCTGCCCCCATTCTCTCTCTCCAAGTAGCCATTCCATCTGGTTTCTGCCACCTGCAGATGGGGTAGCAAAACTAGGAAGGCATTTCAAGCTCAAACTAACAAAGTTCTTTTGCAGGGGATAAATAGTAGGATGCTGGAGCTGTAATTTGCACATCTAAGTTTCTAATTCCAAAGGTCCACCCTTTTACATCCTCTCTATTCTGTAGCAATCATGTAAGTGTGCTTGCAGGGTCTGTCCATGCTTATCTGGGTATTTTTATGCCTGTTTTGTTGAAGGCTAATGAAACAAGCCACCAATAACTAATATTATAACTTAATAACATTGTAATTTAAATTCTTATTACATTCTAATGTGCACTGATTGTATTCAGTGAAGTTAAAGACAGGCTCGTCTAAATTCAACACAAGTTCTTCAGACATGTTAGTCCAAACATATCTGTGTCTCCTATTACAGTTGACAGAAACTTAAGCATAACATGCTGTTCATGCTTTGGGACCTCCTGCTCCCTTAGGGCCAAGAAAAGGAATTTTACCCCAACAGGAACTGGATTCTATTCAGATCCTCTTCAGCACCAAACAAAATCTACCCTAATGAGATTTTTAAAAATCTGCATATTGCTAAAGTAGTCTCAGAACATATGTAATTAAAACTGCAGTTTTTTCTTTAAAAACTCAAGAATATCCAAAGAAGAGAAAAAAGAAGCACTGTGGCTTTTGACAATCTTATAACAGAAGAAAACTTACACAGCTGATAATGAACTATCTTTTTTAGGTTTCTTTTTTTCTCGGGCATCACTGAAATCTAGAGCAGCTTTGTCCATTCCAAGCAGTTCACTGATTCTGTCCTTGCCGTAGAACTCTCCATATTTATCCATGACCTGAAATAATTGAAGTGATTATTATTTCTTACTTCATTTATTTGGTTTTTTTTTATTATTACACTGTACATCTAGTGGCTAGGCCACTTCTAGAGATGAGCCGTGGTTTGGTGGTTTGGCCTGCCCAGGCACAATTGTACTGTAGGTACCATGTGCTTTCATCCTCCAGTTCCTCTGGGTGATTTCCTGTTCACTGGCAGCCGGCCACTCTGATAAGGAGGTTGGGGAGGAAAGTGCATCACACCTGTGGAACACCTGTGGGCATGCCATCCTGAGCTGGGCCAAACCATAGGCAAGGAGGGATAGGGATGGGTCGTGTATGACCTAAAACAAAATATTTCAACAGCCCAATCACAGTACAGCTAGGCTGAATGTTATTTTATAAAATAGATTTGTAAGTGATCTTGCTTTTTGATAATAGAGGATATGCCTGTGGAGATTCTTGCTCATCCAGGCAAGGTTATCCAGAAGTTGAGTCATGGCAACTAGGCCTTTTTTCCTGTGGGATCAAAATGTTTCACCAATCATCCAAGTCACTTCTTCAGTCTGACTCAGACAGAAGAAGCTACTTTGATGAATAGTGAAACATCCAGTTGCCATGACTCAACTCCCTAATAATGGGGGACAAATAGTCAAGCTAACAGGACAACACCCTACATATATGAGCATAACACTACAGCCTAACAGTGTGTGTATGTGTTGTGTCATTACAGTCGTGACTGACTCTTTGTGACTCCATGTCCATGGAGTTTTCTTGGAAGGAGTACTGGAATGGTTTGCCAGTTCCTACTCCAGGCACCTACAGCACCTGGTATTTTCTGGTGGTCTCCCATCCAAGTACTAACCAGGGCCGACCCTGCTTAGCTTCCGAAATCAGGCGAGATCGGGTGTGCTTAGGGCATCCAGGCAGCTAGCCTAACAGTAGTAATCAGTTTAAGTAATTCCAGCATGCTGCTGGAGGTAAAGATAACCTAAATAAACATAAAATAACCACGTTAATGCATTTGAATAAGCATATGGGGACTTGAGTAGGGGCAAGGTGGGCCATGTATCTAAGTGCTCCCTCCAATGCTCTTTTCCCTACCAGCACTACTTCCAACTTTCATGCTGAACCTGCAGAAGATGGAAGTGGAGCTGCCATGCTTAGGAATCAGATATATGCCCCCTCCCACTTTAAAACAACTAGGCCCAACTCTATGTTTTGAATACTTTCTCTTATCTCATTAACGGGTGATAGGTGGTACTTTCTGACAGGGCTCACTCTCAAATTGTAATTTTAAGAGCAATGCAGCATCAACCTTCTAGTGGGGGCACAATTTCTGGGCTGAGGAGAAGATGGTAAGGAATCTGGTCACATCACTCAAAAGATACAATCTATTATGATCCAAAACAGAATTCTTCTGGATCTAGACTAGACCAGGCTACTCAAAATAAGATATTTACATGGACAATAATAAAAAGCATTACCTTTCTTTTTACAAACTTGTCCCAATAGTTATTAGGAAATGACCTAAAGAGATGAAGAAAATAATATTTCAGTATAAACTATTGCTTAGAGAGTGTAAACTATTGCTTAGATAGTTAAGCTTCCATTTAGAAATTCACAGCTAATTAAGATTGTACTGTAAAAAGGTGCTGAAACAGATGTACACATCTTTCAGGATTTACCTGTAAATGGCCACACATCAATAGGTTCCCTGATTGTCATCATTGTTACATGCAGTCTTGCCAGTAAACCACTTTATGGTACAGTATTTTGAAACAAGAAGGATTCATTCCTCCTCTGTACATTAATTGAGAAGATTTGGATTACGTCAATTCATACTGAGTTCCATAAGGATTCCATTTCTCTCTATGTGTATGAAACTTTACTTCACAGGTAGAAGTATTTTTAAATGGTGTACCTTAGCACCATTTGAATTCTCTTATTCAACAGTATGTTGTTAATATTATGCAGTCCATCTTTTAGCTGTCTGCCTGCTTATGTAACTTGATCATCTAGAGTTAATTCATGTCACTATCATTCCTGCTTCAAAAAAAGTAGGCACATATCTTCTGATTCGTTTTACTGCTTTGATTTCATTAGATTATCTTAAATGGCTAGTAACTTTAAAACAGAAAAATAAAGAAGTATAATAAACCTAGCAAGCCCATGGATCTTCCCAGAATATTTCATTTTCAATCCTACATATTTGGGAGTTGTTCCCTCCTGCTCCTGCTCCTGCTCCTGCTCCTGCTCCTCCTCTTCTTCTCCTCCTTTTTGGTAGGGTGTGGGTTCAGTGTCTGCTTTGAAGAGCTTCAGCCTCTCTCATGTCCTCCCATGGGCTCTCCTGTCAGCCAAATTCTTCTTCAAGAATCTGAAAGTGGTTTTTGCACTGGTAAAGTGCATCTTTCCCCTTTCTATCTCTCTATTTCGTTCCTCATTGTGACTCTTTTCCATTGTGTTCCTTACATTATGTCAGTTCTCAGCAGTCTCCTCCTTTGTTTTGTTATGTTCTTTTTACTCCTGAGCCTCCCATGGAGGCTGCTGCTGCTCAAAAGTTCTGCCTATGTGTTCTTCATCTTCTCTTATAGCCTGAAGAATGGCCACTCGCTGTGCCAGTTCCTTCACTTATTCTTCCAACAGTACCACCAGTTTGCAGTTACTGCATGTGTACAGTGCATTGCACACAGGCAGAAAGGCAAACATTGCATAAACTTTGCAGGTCACCACAACCGAACTGTCTCTTCCATCTCTAATACTTTTTTAATTTTCTTCCATCTATCAGTGCCACTTCCATTGTCTTATGAGCCTCGTGTTGCAGTGGTTAAATGCCTGTACTGCAGGTAAAACTGTGCTCATGACCTGGGGTTCAATCCCAGGTAGCAGGCTCATGGTTGACTCAGCCTTCCATCCTTCTGAGGTCAGTAAAATGAGTACCCAGCTTGCTGGAGGGGCAATGTGTAGCCTGCACACTGTTATTAAAATTGTAAACCGCCCAGAGACTACTTGAAGTGGTATGGGGCGGTATAAAAGCAGAACGTACAGTATCTGCCTTGAAGGATGCTGGTAAAGTCCACTAACACAATTATCTGCCTTTATCTCCTTGATTTCGCCCTTTTCTTTTGTCTCTTCTGCTAGTAGACTCTTTCCATTCTGTCATATTTTACTTTACCTTACTGCCTTCTAGCAAGCTCCTATTAGCTCTCCTTGGGTCTGTCCTACTTTTGCTCCTACTTTTGTTGCACCATTAGGAGTCAGTCAACAGAAAGGTCAAAACTGAGAGAATACCTTGAAAAACACAAGAACAAATAAAAAAGACTTACTGTGTGTTGATGACAAGCCTGTCCCATTGCCCTTTAATATCGTCTTCCGAAGGCTGTTCTGTAATATACAGCCCATCAAACTCCAATTTTCTTGCAACTTCTTTTTCTCGTTTAAATATAACCAGAGGGACCTGAAATGGAAATATAAGCATAATAAAATGTAATTTAAACTCCCTAGCGAACATAGAACAACAGCATTTTGAGAACAGCTGGCAGTTTAGAAAAATACAAAGACTGAATAAACCAGTACAAATAACAAGCAGTGGTTGGCCTTTTTTTTTTTTTTTTGCACATGAAATACAAAGAAATTTTATTTCCTATAAGGCTTCACGGACCAAAGCCCTCTTCATCAGGTGCATCAGTTCCCACAAGAGCCAACAGAATAAACATGGCTACTACATGAACCTGAACAACCTTTTAAAGGGCAAAACCACAATATAAAGTGATTTGGATCCTTCTGTAAAGAAAATGTGCTGTAACCCAGCAGAGGTTTTTGCTTTAAGATGGGGAACAAGGTTCCTACTTCTTCTTGTCAAAATCTCTCCCTCTGTTTACATGCCACTTCCTAAACCACTCCATGATGTCCCAAATGCTTCAGAAGGCACAGAGGACTGCAGAAGAAAGGAGAGACTTATCTGATGCCCCTGCTAACATGCTTATCATGCAAGAACTGACATCCTATACTCAATAAACTTTTAACATCTTGGTGCCAACAGTTATCTCAGCCTTTCTATTTAATGTTACCACAGTTGTTTTTTATTGCTTTTGTATTCTATACTGGAAATAGTAACTGAAGGATGGTATAAATATCTCTGAAATAAACCAAGAACACATTTTATGCCATCAAAATCTAAATATACAAGCTATTGTTTGTTACTGCTTCAGGACAGCTACCTGACTTCCTTGACTTACTTTCAAACAGTAGTATCCAATGATACAGAAAAAGGAAATAACTGTGTGCAGAATGGCTAAGATCCGCAAGGTAGGTTCCATGTAGCCACTGCTCTCTTCAAGAACATAGTGCACTGTGATGATTCTATGAGATGGACTTTCCAAGCTGCTTAGTTTGGAGTTTTCAGCAGCATTAACTATGGGAACCTCCTTCTCCTCAGCTACTGCAGATGTGGAGACCTGTTGTGGAAAGAGGAAAACAGAGGTGAGTGGAGTAACAATTGAACATAAATGTCACCTGTCTATGAATTATATATGAAAGAGAAGATAACTGATCTTTCTTTTTATGCTGTTACTAATTAAACACAAAAATGGCACTAACACATATAGTTGTACAGTAATACCCCACAAGACAAATGCCTCATGCAACAAAAAAACCAACAAGACAAAAATAGAATAGGGATGTTTGGCTTGATCCTTTCAGCCTGACACCCAGCTGATTTTGACAGTTTGGGGCTGCCAGGCTGCAGGTTGATGAAGGGTTTTTCCCCCCAACCCAGCAAAGGGGGAAGCTTTTCCCCTGCTTTGCTGGGTTGAGGTAGACTTTCAAACACCCACCACCCACAAAGATGGAAAGAGCCCTTTCCCATCTTTAGAGGTGGAGTGTTTTTGATAGTCAGCCCACACCAGCAAAGCAGGGGAAAAGCTTTCCCTTTTGCTAGATTGGGGGGGGGGCAAAAACCCTTTTAAAAGCACTTTCACATCTTTGGGGGCAGTGGGCTTTTGAAAGCACTTCAGGCTTTCAACCTACTCCCCCCCCCTCAAGACGACAAACGTCTGCTCCGCTGCGGCTTGTCCGCTTGCGGAGCTCCTCCCCCCCCCCCGGCGAAGCATCACGAGAGGGAGGCAATGAGAATACCGGGCCTGGGCGGGACAGTCCTATAAAGGCTGCGCCTGCCCAGGCAAGAGCCTCTTTCGACGTTGAGCGTCCCCCACCCACCCACCACTTTGGTAGTGCCAGCATGAGTACATCTGGTCGCAATTTGGGCCGGATAGGAATTTTTGCCTCTTTCCAGAATTGGCTGATTGGAAGGGGGATTTTTCGCCTATCCCGTGCTGGTGCTAGGGGGTTGGGCTAGTAGAGCACCCCAGGTTAATTGGTCACACTGGCGGTAGGCTGAGGGGTTGGAGCCGGTGGGTCAAATTCTAAGATCCCCTGATGGTGCATCCTACTCTGGTCGCTGTGGATTCAGAGGTCACAGCGTGGGGGAAGGATGCAATAATAGGCCTTGCTTGGGGCGTGGGGAGCAGGTAAAGCTCCCTGGGGACCCAGGCAAGGGGTGGGTATTTGCCGGCCCTGGAGATCTGCTGAGGTAGCAGATCTACAGGGGGTATGACTCACCCTAACGATCTTGAGTCAGAGGGGTCCTGGGAGACCCCCTGGTGCCGACTCTAACCTGTGCTTCTGCAGGCCCCTCAAAGGTTATGTTGTTGTTATGCATTGCTGTTGAAGTGTTGAATAAAGTGTGGCCCTAGTTCAACCCATACAATTGTCTCGCGTGGTCTTTCGCCATGTGGGGGGGGGGAGCCCTTTCCCAAAGACGGTAAAGGTTTTTTGCTGGCTGTCCCGACCCAGCAGCGGGGTGAGCAGGTGAGCGATGTCTCCACTGCTTGCCCACTACCCCCATCCTCGCTGGACCGGGGCATACAGGAACCAGCAGCCTTGACCCAGCGAGGTTTTTTGAAAGAACCACAACCACAGCTCCCTCCTTGCATGGTGCATGGGTGCCAGTCTTTCGAAAAGCTGTACTGGGTCTAGGCTGTTAGCTCCTGGATGCCCTGCCCCACCCGGGTGGTTATTGGATGAGTGGTGGAGTCACCCCTCACCTGATCACCTCCCTACTAGGATGGGACAGCCAGCAAAAGCCCTTTCCCAAAGACAGGAAAGGGTTTTGGCCATCTTTGGGCTTTCAAAAACCCATTGCCCCCAAAGACGGCCCAAGCGCATTCCCGTATTTAGGGGTGGAGGGTTTTTGAACCGCTCCTTGCGATCAGGGGCTGTCAAAAACCCAACACCATCAAAGAGGGGAAAAGGCTCTTCATGGGACAGCCTTCCCATAGGAATGCAATGAAAACGAATGTAACCTGTTCCCCTTTTTTGACTGTTTTCTAACATCTGGAATGGATTCATTGATTTCTAATGCATTTCTATGTGAAACCAGGCTTTGCAAGATGAAATTTTCATCAAACAAAGCGATCCACAGAATGAATTAATTTTGTCTTGTAGGATACCACTGCACCTTGGTTTACAACCATAATCCGTTCTGGAAGCATACCTGTAAACCAACTTACTCTTATATCAAAGCAAATTTTCCCATAGGAAATAATGGAAACTTACCTGATAGTTGTTGTGAGTTTTTTGGGCTGTTTGGCTGTATTCTGGATGTTTTTCTTCCTGATGTTTTGCCAGACTCTGTGGTTTGCATCTTCAGAGGGCAAGGAGCTCAGGGAACTAGGAGTTCTCTCTGTGCTCTGGGGTATAGAGTGAGTGAGACTGTGGGTTTTTTTTAAAGTTGTGGGAAAGAGGAAACTTGTCCTATGACCTCTGAAGATGCCAGCCACAGAGTCTGGAGAAATGTCAAGAAGAAAAACTTCCAGAACACAGCCAAACAGCTCGAAAAACTCACAAAAACTATCAGATCCCGGCTGAGAATACATTGAAACTTACCTGATTCATTTTGGGGGGCCAGTTTCCATTATTTCTTATAGAGAAATTTGCTTTAGCAGGGAGCTGCAGTGGCCTCTGAAGCTCACCCCAGGCCCACCGCTGCCCAGGTCATGCCACAGAAGCCGTGGACAAGCAGTGTGGGCCCAGGTCACACTGTGAAGGCTGCAGATGGATGGTGCCAGACCCAGGGCAAACTCCGGAAGCTGTGGACGGGCAGCACTGGGCCCGAGGCAAGCACCAAATGTCAATTCCAGTCAGTGCTGGGCCTGGTGTGCAACCACCAGGTGCCTTAGAAGCCCATTCCAGGCATCCCCAGGCCCATGCTGAACTGCATATGCCACCTCCATTAAGGAGGAGGAGAAGGAGTAAGATGTGGGCCAGGCTGTGACTGCAAAATAAGCACCTCCAGTGCTTGTTTTGCAAGACATTGCTCGCAAAGTAAAGCAAAATTTTATTAACACTTGCAAATTGAGGTTCTACTGTAATGATTCATGAATTTTTAATTCATTAAGTGCTTTACACATCAAAGTGAAGGATTTGAAGGATTTACCTTATAGAAAAGTAGAATGAAATTAATTGCAAATGCAACAAACAATGCTAGCATCCTCATATTGTAGAAGTTCCGAGCAAAATAATTCTGGAACAAAACAAAGAGAAGATGCTGAACCTCTTTATCTGAATAATCAAACTCATGCAATTTTCAGCATATAATACTGAACAAATCTTGTGCAGGCTAAGAATGGGATTACAGCCAGTTCTAAGTGGGGTGGTATTCTCCTTGAAGGACCAGATTCCCAATTCAGAGGTGTTCTGTTAACGAACATGGCTACTGGAAGCCCAGGTAGCTGTTTTCTGTTTTCAGCAGGGGTGCCTCTGACCATCTTGTGCTGATGCACCAATTGTACACCTAGGAGAAAAGATCTGATCACAGTTACCTTTGCTTTAGTTACTTCTGAAATGGTGTGGAACATTCTCTCCAGAGGAGTGCCCTTGGAAAGTGTCTGGAAGCCTATCATGCCAAGCACAATATGTGGCAACCAGACTTTTGTCTGGTGTGTGCTTTTGAGTCCACATCAGTCTTGAAATACTTGCATCAAATTACAGGATTGATTGAAGGTGTTGTTTTTGATCTGTAAACATGACTTAGGGCCAGCATAACTGAAAGATTCCTTCCTATATATATTTGCCTGGAGTGTGAAATATTCATCATAGGCCTTGCTATCTACTTAGCACAATAAGAGATTTGCATGGTGGGTATATGAGATAGGGTCTTCTCTGCAGAAGCACATCAACTGTATAATTCCATCCCAAGAGAATTTAGATGAGTTCCAACTCTGTTGACCTTCTGCTGGCCACCTAAAATAGTATTGTTCTGAAGGGCATTTTGTTTCTCTGAATGGCTTTTTAAAAAACAGTCTTTCAGTGCCATCTTTCAATCTGTTAAATGTTTTTAAATCTAGTTTTTAATATTCTAAATTTGCTTAAATATTCTCCATTTGTCCTTGAATATTTAGATTTTGTTGTAAATCCTCATGAGAGGTTTAGTGGACAGAAAGATGATTAAAAACGTGCTTTAAACAAAACAAATCAGTTTAGGCTATTTTAATGATTTATATACATAAAATATGCTCCTATTCACTATTCTAGCAGTAAATAAAGCAAATGTTGATCACCCTCCAACCTTCATTTTTATAATCTCATAAAAATTCATGTAGGCATAAAACAGCCACATAAGGGTTTCATAAGTTAGAACTTTCTTATAAATAGCTATCTTCTTTAGCCTTTGGTTTTGTTTTGCTTTGCAAATTTTGGAGATGACTCCACTATTGAACAAAAAGGTTACGTCCGTCTGTTGAAGATGTTCAGTGCAGTGGAGCACTTCTACTACCGGAACAGGAAAGGAGGTGATTTTCACCAGTTCCCACACCCTATTGCAATCCCACACATTCTTGCAATCTCCTACCTAATAAAATCTACTCTGAACAGTTAGGAAACCTTTGGAACAGAATTGAATAAAGCACTCAAAGCATGAGGAAATCACTGGAAATCAATCTCAATTCTACTGAGTTGAAGTGCCCAGAGCAGAGATTAATGTAGGGAACCTGTTTGCTATTAAGGAGCAACACTGGATTGAAATCATATTACATATGTACTATGCAAATTTCATTCCATTCCACATTTCACTGAAGAGACATCTTACAAGAAGTTTCTGTTGGTATGCAATTATTTTCTTCCAGAAGGCAGATTCTTGTGTTTCTGGTTCACCATGCCTATGTTTGTGATGTTGCCTTTGCTTCTGTTTTCCTTTATCGTCTTTATTTTTCTCCTCCTTTTCTCCATCTTCTCCTCTAAAAAACATAAATTATCCCTCTTTGCCAATTAAAATGTACTATCTCAATGAGCAATTAGTCACATATTTCATAAGAGCTTTACAAAAGATGGCTTTCTCTTTCAAGCAGTCTCCTTTGCTGAATCATTACAATGGAAAAGGGTGGCTAGGATCTGTACACAAAAGGAGTTATAAAATGAATAAGATACAACTTTCACAATGGGTTTGACACAGTGGGAAGGCTAAAACATACTTATTTGTTGGTACCACTGTTTCTGTCAGAAATAACATCCCTCCCCACCCTTTCCCCTTCAGGGCACCCTAAAACCTGCTCTGGAGAGCTAGAAAACTGTGCATTTTAAAAAAAAATACAAATAGCAGTTATTACAGTCATTGCTGAATTAATCACTGTGTTGTATTCTATACAATGTAGCTCATGCAACAATTACAGTCAAAGCATAAAAAAATAAAAATTTTCATCTACATGCCAGTTCTTTAACATTTCTTTAAATTGAACACCAGTTGATTCAATCGGACTTCACTAAATCTATAAATACCACAAACATTGATACATACTCTGCTTTTTCAGGTTCAGTTTTAGAATCTTCTCTATCATCCTTTTCATCTTCGTTGACTTTCTGGTCCTTGAATGAATAAAATATATCAAAAAAGACAGACAATATTTTAAAATAAATTTGTTTACCAAAAAACCCCAGCCCAACCCCAGCCAGAATATTTGCCTATGAAAATACTTATAATTGATCTTATACACAAAATGAGACACCATTCTTTCACTTACAAAGATCACTTTTATTGTTAAAAAAATCAAACCAGTGTGCAAACAGAAACAAAAAGCAAACAAAACAACAATAACTTTGGACTGGGCCCACATTTCCTCAGAAGTAAAGCTCTGACTGTTCAATGTGATTTTCAATAAATCCAAAATATTTATTTCAAATGTCTAACCATAGTCCCCCCCCCCAACTTAAAAGTATAGCTTTCAGGCTATCAGGTTTAAATGTGGTTCAAATAGATGAACAAATCATAAAGCGTACCTGGTTTTTTCCTTGCACTTCAGGTAAGGGGAGTAGCGAAGGACTGCTCAGCAAATCGCTCAGACCTGCATTTGGATTGTGGGGGATCAGTTTGTACTGTCCTCCCTCTCGTTTTAAATCTAACCCAAAGATATCTGAGAGGAGGTCGCTGTCTTCTGCCAGAGCTTTGAGGTCTGTCAGATCTTCTGCAGGCAGGGCAGCCTCCGTTGGTTTCCTTTCCACTTCCTCCCCTTCCCCACGCACTTCGTCTTGGGTGGGGTCAGGCATATTGGCTAAAAGCTCAGCCACCTTGATCTTCTTAGCCCCTTCAACCAAGCTCCCTCCAAGGAGAAAGCTGGACATAATTTGAAAGAAGCCTCGGAAGACACTTGATATAAAATGCATTAAGCCCATTAAGATGCTCCAATAGGAGGAAAACAGAGCCATTGCCATGTCTTTCATTGTCATTTTTTTCACCTTCTTCATCTGCTTCTTTATACTTTTCATGCTGAGCATTTTCAAGAGGGTGATGGTGTTGTACCTGAGAGCTACTAAAGCAGATTTAATAGTCAGTAGGGAGAAGAAACCCATTCTTGGATCTTGTTCCTCAGGCTTCTCATTCTCATTTTCTTCTTTATTAGCACACCTCTCATTCAGATCTGATTCGGAGATCTGAGCCGCCAACTGCATTTCAAATATGGTATCCTCACAGAAATTCACAAAAAGTTCCATTTTTTCCTTCTCCCCTCCTTCATTCACCACATCAAAGATAAACTGTCTCTTTGACTCTTTGACTTGAGGTTTTTCCCACTGTGTCCGACTCGATTCACTTATCTCAAAGTAAACTCGCTCAATGCGCTTTGCGCTGCCCATTATTTCAATGCGGCCCAAGAAGGGCTGAAAGTAGTTCAGAACACTGTCTGCCAATTCAAGGAAAGTCTGCAAGCGAGTATCATGAGGCATGTGCTCTGACAGGTTTGTCAGAAGCACAGCGACATTAAAACCAATGTCTTTGGCTGGCTCGTGAAACCGTTTCACAAATTCCTCATAGTCCAAAGTTTCATTTTCATCTGTCTCAGCACAGGAGAGCAGAAATTCTGTTTCAGATTGAGTATAATGTTTGTGACTTTCCATGGCTTTCTGGAAATCTCGTTTTGAAATCACTCCTTTACCATCAGGATCATATTCTTTAAATGCATCAGAGAAAGTTAGATCCTTCAATTTTAAGAACATATCAAAAAACTTTAAAATCATTTCTACGTTGTTGGATGATTCCACCAGCATATCAACCATCTGTTTGCCAATCGTTCCGTTCACAACATTACCTAGAAGTGGGAAAAGGCATACTTTTACGAAAGTACTTAATGGATTTCGTGACACGCAGAAATGATGTATGCCTCGTAAGGTAGTCCAGGCCCCCCAAAACAGCAACTTTAAATTACCTTCCAGCATTGATAGTAACATGACCACCATATCTTTCTGAAGATCCATTAATTCTTTCAATAATTCAATTTGGCTCGAGTCCTGTAAATGTAAAATACAATATTCAAGGCTACATTCTTCTAACCCAATCCCTAAAATCACACAGCTGATTTCCTCTGCCTTATTTTGGAAATTCATTGATATCTGCAAAGTTTCTTACAGCTTCGGACCACTGTGTCACTTTGCACATTGCCTTGAAAACTACCTAAATCCTTCAGAATGAGCAGAGTACCAGTAACAAAAAGAGGGGATGTGGAAGTCCCAATTCACTTACACAATGCAATACATGATTCTTCTGATCTAAGCTTAAGAAAAGAAACATATTCTGTATGTCCCATCTTGAATGAGTTCATTTAGGTCAATAAGGAGTCTACTTAGGCAAGAGGCTCCAAGGTTACAGCATTAATTTTCCTGGCAATAACTGCTGGAGATAAATTTTAAATAAGTTATTTATCTTATTTTCCTATAATAGAATGACAATACACTCAAGCTTCAAAACACAACCTGAAGATTTAAAATTCAAGTGTATTAATGTACTGTTATTCTACTTCTACTTAAAACTATTGTGTTCCCATTTTATTTCCCCAATGAACTTAGTTCAGAAAGTTTTCCGAAAATCAGAATCAATTTTGTATCATGAAAGAATGAAACTGGTAAAAAAAACCCCTCAAGTTGTTCCATCTGTTTTGGAACAGTCTTTCATTCCATAAAAAGTGTCACAAAAGACTGCGGTTTCAAAAACCTCTTAGGCTTATTCAGAACAAATGTTATGTTTATTAAAATAATTTATGTACTTCCTTTCAATAAATCCTGCTTTCAGAGTAATGATTGGCTCTGAAGTGGTTTCCGTAGGGATAAAATAATACCTTTTGTCTATTAAGAAAAGGGCATTTCCCTCATTCAGTTTTCTCATCATTAGGAGGAAATTATGATTTAAATTTTCATATCTCTTTTTTCTTTTTTGATTTGCCTTTTCAGAATTACACCCAAATAAATGAACATGCATATTTGGAGTAAAAAAAAATCCACGACCACACATGTTTTTCACTAAGGACATTCCGTCAAGTGGAAATTATGTTAAGCAGATCCAGAAGGAGTACAATGCAGCAGAATGCATCTAGGGAAACAAAGTCCTTTGGAAGAAATCATGTAAAGTAGGTTTTTCTTTCATTAAAATTGTGTAAGTGGTGCAATATTTCCAAAAGACTTCCTTATGTCCTGCGGAAATTATGTAAAATAGGATGTTTTTAAAGCAAGGTCTTACTACATATATTTTATTTACAGATAGGAGGAAGACCTGCAACCTAAAAAAGAGTTCAACCAAGATGAGAGGAGTACTATTGATATTCCCAGAAACACTAACAAAAATAAAACTGACAGATCTTTCACAACTCTATCCACATGCTTATATTTATGACAGTAGGGTACTGTTAGGATTCAGGCCATGTGTCCTTGTTAATAATATATTTGAAGTGAAACAGAGTGGTTCAAAATAAAGTTTTATAGGAGAAATATACGGGGCAGTTTGATTAAAACTTTAATAACCTTTCAGCGTGATTATTTAATGGCACAAGGAATGTGCATTTATGGTAGAGGATTCAAATGCCTTTCCTCAAAGACTCGTACCAAAATGGCCCTCTTTTCTTGGTTGAGTATGTGAGCCACCATCCATTTGAAGAGAATGTGGATTGACGGGGAGTTGGGCAGGCACAGAAAGGGCAGAAACATGTTGTAACTGTCTAGGACTGTGATGGTGAACCTTTTAGAGACCGAGGGCCCAAACTGCGATTCAAAACCCACTCATTTTTCACAAAGTGCCAATACAGCAATTTAAGCTGAATACAGGTGGCTCTGAAGGGGTGATGTCGGGTGCCCCCAGAAAGGGCTCCGAGTGCCATCTTTGGCACCCATGCCATAGATTCGCCAACACTGGTATAGGAGTCAGGGGCATTGATTGGCTGATGCTGTGACTCCCCACGGGCCCTTCAGATTTCACTGAAATACATTGAAATGCTCTGGTGACACTGGAACACACAGCTGGCAAGGCTTTTACCTGCCCACTATCTTTGTTGCTATACTTTATATATATTACTGACTTCCATTTGAAATTTCCCCATCTTGTTGTCATGACAGAGGACTGGAATCATTATTAGAAATCAATATAAAATGATTTTTAATTTTATGTAGAAGAGACTAAATTGCTGATTTGTCTATTAACTATTCCATGAGGACTGTGCAGTTGCCAATTTTGGGCAGTGCAGCTGCCCACATTCAACTCTCCAGAATTCCCAAGCTAATTTATACTGTGCCAAGTTCATTTCAATATTTCTGAACAAAATGAATTGAACAAGTACATACTGTGTGTTTTCTGTAACCAAAGAACAGTAATCTGGTATATTATATTATTCTTAAGAAATAATTCTATACCTGAGAGAGCTTCATCTGCATATGGGCAAATACATGAAGAAAACCAACCACAGCATCCCATAGTCGGCTGTGGGCAAGACTCTGCTGGTTCCCTGTACATGGACCCTGCAAAGATACCACCAGGCCCAAAGAATATGGTTAAAAATGCCAGGGAAAAAAAAAAGAAAAACAATTTTTATAATTTCACAGAGGTATCTAATATCAATTGTATCTGAAGCCTGACTGGTTTTTCATGAGAAAGGATCGTGGTTGTAATAAAAACTTACATGAAAACTTCCTGAATGAGTGAAAGCTTTCAGCAACTGGCAACAAATATTCTCATGTCCTTCCATTGTATGGAAGAGGTGTGAAAGGCAAGAGCTAGGACTTGCATACCTAATTGGTTCTACCGTGAAACAAATAAGGCAGGTAGCTCAGAGGAAAACATTTTGGCAAGACTATGTTAGGAGCACTTGAGTTCTTCCTCCTGATCCACCCAGACAGCACCTCAAGTTAGAAAACAAATGTATGTGCATGCCATACAGCCTGCTCTGCTTCCTCTGAGTCGCCTGCTGCCATCGTGACGGACGGTCTTATCTTGTGCCTGCTAAGATTAGTGCCACAGAGTCAGCGTGGTGTAGCATACTGCGGTGGTTCCCAACGTTTGTTAACCGAGGAGTTCTTGGACTGCAACTCCTTGAAATCCTAGCCAGCATAGCTGGTGATGAAGGTTTCTGGGAACACCTAGGCTACCCAAGCTTGAGAAACAGAGTTATAGTGGAGAGATTTGTGCCTTGATAACACACAAAAGCATAACAAAAGGTGGGAGGTCTGGCTAGAGCACCCAGCATTTCGCTGCATGTAGATACTGGAGCGTGTGGAGGACTGCTCTGTAACTGCAGGCTTGTATTTGTTGGAGAAGTCAATTATGCTGCATGCCAAATAGATTTCATGCTATATGCCTGTTGTCTTGCTATTGTTTTACTTCTCAAAAATATACCACAATTTCTAATGCTTACCTGAATATATTCAGTAAGTGTATTGAAGACCTGCTTTGCAACTTGAATTGCTTTTGAGAAATTGCGTTGTCCTTGTTCTTCAATAACATCCTTTCCAGAATAATACCAATAAAAATCACTAATTGATTCCTAAAAGGGGAGGTAGAAAGATACAACAATACACATGGATTTATAACACACATTCATAAATTTGCTTTTAAAAAAAATGACAATGATCATAAAATTTCCAGAAACAACATCACAACAAAAAATGACAGTACCTATCAATAATTAAATTCCAAACAGATCTGAATATGGCCAATCCAGACAGGAACTATAATATATATTTCCATCAGACTTTCTTGTTGCTGCATTCTCCCTTGCCTCTTACAGGGAAAATGAAAAATGGGGAAGGGGATCATAGGATAACTAGCTGGCACTAATTCTGGAGAGCTGAATGGTCCCCCAGAACACTTTTTTTTGACAGTGCAAAAATTACAAAAGATGTGGTGCCACCATGCATAGGAAATTAAATGGTGTCATAATCTTAGGCCTAGATGCCATACGCACAACCGATCTCGCCTGATTTGGGAAGCTAAGCAGGGTCGGCCCTGGTTAGTACTTGGATGGGAGACCACCAGGGAATACCAGGTGCTGTAGACGCCTGGAGTAGGAACTGGCAAACCACTCCAGTATTCCTGCCAAGAAAACTCCATGGATATGGGGTCATGAAGAGTCGGTCATGACTGTAACGACACAACACACACGCACACATGCACACAATCTTTATTGTTCTATACACTTCTGCCACTTTTCTGGATAACAGGAAGTCTATGGTTCTGAAAGTTCTGAAAAAAGAAGAGAAGAGGAAGCACTTCCCTCCCAATCACTCTTCTCCGTATCAAAATACTGATATATTTGCATATAATAAGGGCAGGTATAACTTCTACACTTCACAATGGTAGTTAGCTAATTTTAATGATGAAAAAAATAGATAAGCACTGATATAAGAATTGACGTCATCAATGTAGTTATTTTCATCAGATTATTTACTTTTATATGCTTGACCTTTTACCTGAACTCGCAATAAATAATCCACCGTAGATATAATAATATTGACAGTTGTATTATTACCAGTCTGAGTCCTCAAGTAATTCTGAAAATCTTAGAAGAACATAATGAGATTGAATTAATAATTTTCTTAAATTTCTTGCAACTTAATTTTATAACAAAGCATTTTTAACCACATTTTCTCCTGATAATCTATTTTTTTAAAAACTGACTGCATTAAATTGGCTAAAAATTAGATTTAGCAGCTTGTTACCAAGTGTTTACAAAATGATCAAAACCTCTGTTTAGAATTAGATAGTGTAGAAATCACTCACAGCGGTTAAAGTGAAAAACAATATTAGTTAAAACAGGCATGTTCAAACTTCGGCCCTCCAGATGTTTTGGACCACAACTGCCACAGTCCTTTTCCTTTGGAAATACAGGCTTGGAATTCTGGGAGTTGTGGTCCAAAACATCAGGAGGGCGGAAGTTTGGACATGCCTGACTTAAATGCACAGAACAGTGTATGGAATCATCAAACATAACATACCACCTTTTACATACAGATCTGTACATAAACCTTATGTGTAATGAATGGCTTCTTGAATACGCAGTCCATGTTTCATGAATATATGTGTTTGTTCAACTTCAAAGAGCACTAACCAGCTGTTATGCTAATGCTCATATCTTAGGCTGATACTTCAGGTCCCTCTCGCTGTAGTTCGCGGCCCCACTGGAGACCGGTTCGAAGGAACGTAACCTCACGTCCTTGTGGGGTCAATCCGAGTTTGAAGGAACGTAACCTCACGTCCTTGTGGGGTCAATCCGGGTTCAAAGGAACGGAACCTCACGTCCTTGTGGGGTCAATCTGAGTTCACCCTGACCACGCCCCCTGAACTGCACTCCAAGCAGGGTGACAGATTCCCGTCTTGGAGCTCGGGAATCTTTTCAATCCACTTCTCGATCCGTGTTGAAAACTGATTTCAACACGGAGGCAAGTTCACCTTGGCTCAAGGAAGGACGTGAAGTAACCACCTTACAGTGACGTAAAGGTTTTCTCATAAAGTTGTGGGAGAAGCCCAGTGTTCTGAGTGATTTCTGCAGGTACACTATCTATGTGGAGGTTTTGATCATTTTGTAAATATTTCTCCATGCTCCCTAGTGAATGTGCTAACAAGTGTCGGCAGCAAAAAGTAACCACTGAAAGAACAGTCATTCTGGGAGGCACTGGGAGGTAGCGAGAGACATTGCAGACTTCAAAGAAAAGGCCAAGGGAACCCCTCAAGGCCCACTTGAGGTTGCCTTTTGACAAGTCCAGAAATGGAGACCTTAAAAGAACAAAACAAAATAAATATAATTTCATTATTTCCTCTTGGTGCTGGAAATAACAAGTTTCTTAGTAACTCATCTCAGTAAGAAAATTGTGTTTTCGAATTTACACAACTATCCTGTATTTAAGTTCCCCTCCCCCGTTTGTGCCATGTATTTGGAAGGATTCATTTAGAACATCAGTGCTTTTACAATGGCATGCAAATTGTTGGTCTGTGCCTTGAAGAGGCAGTCAATCTGGCAAAGTGTTATTTCAGGATCCCAAGAGCATCTGTGGGAAAACGTCAGGATGATGAAGAAGATCAATGCTTTTACAATGTGCTTTTATAATGTGCAGCATTTATTGCTCGCACACTGGCTTAGTTCCTGGCACACTGCCAACAAACCTGAGCTGTGCCCTTCACAGAGCAACTGAAGGAACCGGAAGAGGTCACAAGTAAATTCATCATCTTGCATCACTTTTTCTCCTGTGGAAAAGCCAAACAACAGGAAGTATTATTTTACCAAATAAATCTATAGCCTCACATATATCACTGGTTGACAATTTTTTAAAAAAGGTTCCAGAAATATAAGCAATTGTTACAGCAGCTTTTCAGAATCATATATATGGGATACTCACTGGCGGAAAGGTATGTATATTCCTCATTAAAGAAATGAAAGGCAGAAGTATTCTCAAAATATGTGACAGCATGGGCTTGGCATTATTTTAGAAATTTTCTCCCAAACTTTACACTACAAATATGTAACAATTGAACACAAATTTTCTTCATTTTATTCAATTTAGACATATGACCTCTATCACAATTTCCAAAAGATTGTGAAAACAGTAGGGGATTATATGGAACCTTGTGGGATTTTACAACATACAGTATAAGGCATAGGAAAAAACAGCAGTTCTCCTATATCATTTCCTAGAATCAGCCTTTCCAACATGAAAACATACACAAATCAAGGTTGGACTGATCAGAAAAATATGAATTTGGTGTCCAAGCAAGGACAGCTATAGATCACTGCACCAGGCTTGTTTGAAAGCAATGTTCAAATCATTATCAAACACTGTTATCAAGAGAAGTTAATTTTAAATATCAATCCATAAAATGTGTAGAAAGTAATGAATGCAGAGGTGGGATACAGGGTATTTTAGAGCTGTTAAAACTCTACCCATTTCTCACAGAGGAAATGCAAACTGCAACAGAATAAGGTGACATGTGGCCCTTCAGACATGATTGGACATGATCAGACATTATCCAGCATACCAATGGGGAAGGATGAAGTAAAATGCATTTAAACAATACCTGGAGAGCTACATGTTCCCCATCTTAGATGTTAGAGGAATTTACTGTGCTGATAGAAAACAAATGGTTTTAAAATCAAATGTGAGGACATTTTAAAACCATTTGCTCATCCTATTTCAAATAATAGTTGAAAAGCCTTTCCATCTTGTGAAACAAGTTACCAACAGCAGTTTGCTAAGCACTATCTTTTTTTATCTTCAGAAAGATGCTTTCCAGGATGATTGTTAATGTTCTTTTGCATGATAATCCATGGGCATTTGTCATATCACTCATCATATTATTCTAGGTTTAGGTGACAGGATGTTAGGCTGAGATTTTAATTTTAGTTTTCATTTCAGCAGAGGATATTATGCCACTTTATTATTATATTTAATCTGTTGATTTTTAGTATGTTTAACTGCTGATTTTGCTGTTGTCAGATATAATATATAATGGATACCTGTATGCCATCCAGAGAGTATCAGCTCACAATAGGATGGTAATTAATATAATATAATATAATATAATATAATATAATATAATATAATATAATATAATAGGAAAAGAGCAGCCAGACAGAAGTAAATTCTCTGCCTGACTGCTCCTTTCTCCCCTGCTACTGCCTCCTCCAAGGTGGTGTGTTTTGGACAGGGAAGGTTGTGGGCAGTGGGGCCATCCCTCACTGCCTACAGCCCTCCTGTCCATAAAAACTGCCTTGGGAGGAGGGGGAGCACGGAATAAGGAAGGAGGCAGAGGTAAATTCAAACACACCCCAGCCTGTCAAAAAGTTCCAGCTGGGAGATGAGGGAGGGGTGAAAGGCTGAATAGAGCAGGGTTTTTTCTCTCTCCATGCTCCTGTCAGCCTTTCGCCCCTCCCGCTGCCTCCCAGCTGGGGCTTTTTGACAGGTTGGGATTTGGAGAGGGGTGCACCCTTCCACCCCACACCATCACCTGTCAAAAAGCTCTAGCTGGGAAGTGGGGAAGGGGCAAAACACAGAAAGGAGCAGCAAGGGGAAAAACCCTGCTCCTTTCTGACTTTCACCCCTACCCATGCCTACCAGCTGGGACTTTTTGACATGTTGGGGTGGGGGTAGGAGGGGTGCCCCCTCTTCAGACATGATCTGTCAAAAAGCCTGAATTGGGAATTGGGGGAGGGGAGAAATGCAGAAAGGAGCAGTTTTTTTTCCCTTGCTGCTCCTGTGCTGTGAGTATGGAGGCAATTTGGGGTGTTAATACCATAGAGTAAACTCCCTGATTGCCTCCACGTTCCCAGTACATTTTGCCAATTAACTACCCCCAGCCCCTTTAGAGCTTCATAAGTCCCCTTACCCCCAAATATTTCCAGAACCCCCTGAAATTTGGAAACATTTGGGGGTAAGGGGGCCGGCTATGAAGCACCAAAGGGTATGCCACTGGGAAAAACCTTCTAATTGGAATCATATGGGAAGCGGCGGCAGCACTTTCGCTGTCCTGATCCGTTTCCAATTCCAATTAGAAGTTGTTTTCCTGGGGACCCCCCCCTTTGGAATTTCATAACTCAGCTCCCTGATCCCCAAATCTTTCCAAATTTCAGGGGCTTTCAGGGAAGAGCTTGAGGAAGCTCCTCTGCCATTTCCTCTAGAATGAATCATTTCATTCTAGAGGGGGAAATGGTGTTTCATTTTGTTTGTAACAAAACGCTGCTTCCCCATTTTGTTTTGTTTCATTTTGTTAGCTAATGAAACGATGAAACAGCGTGTCGTTTTTCGTACGGTGTCCATCCCTAATAATGTAATATAATATAATATAATATAATATTATGTAATGTAATATATGCCAGAAAACTAATAAATAGATTGAAAACCTGTATTTGTTTAGCTTTGCATATTTTTGTTGAATATCTTGAAGAACAGTTACATATCCAAAAAATGCAAAGATGATTTTAAAAGATATTTGGTTTTTATTTTATTTCCCAAAGTAACTCACATGAATTAAAACAAATTGAGATAAAAACGCTTTAAGTTATCATAGTAAAACATAAAATGAATACATTTTTAAAGTGAATACCATTTAAAAACACAATGAGAAATCAATATATTTTACATTTTAATTTATATATTATATATTGCATTATATATTGCTAAAATACTGCCAGAACCCATGCTGCATTTCAGTGGCACTGAAAACATATAAATGTTTTCATGGGCAATGTGAGAGTGGTATGTAATTAAGCAATTGATATGTAATTAAACAGAAGTGATGTCTGGGAGAAAGAAAAAATGGTATATGTTGTATTCCCTTGAAAGTGCTTAAATGTAAATGTATCATCATCATCATCAGAGCAGAAAGGCTCATGAAGCCCAGTCCCTATGAAGGAGGCACAAAATCCCAACCATGCCTAAAGCACTGAGTGATCCAGCAGTATTAATTATCTTTCTATAATTTTATTCAAACACCTGTCAACTACAAATATTTATAGAGTGAGTTACGAACTGCAACTTATTAAATGAGGAAAAGCTCATTCGTGACCACTGTTATAAAGGAAAAGGAAAACAAAAACAAAAACAAATTGCAAAGCAGATCCCTTTCTTTTAATTCCATGGTTTTAAATTTAACTTGTCCCAGTTGTGTTATGATTAGATACCAGTATACAGCTTAACATACGAATGAAACAACTCTGGGTAGCCTGCATTTTCCAAGAAAAAGCTAAGCACCTTTGGTACTAGCAGCCTGCGGCCAGTATCCAGCACTTGCCATTTGCCAGCAGAAATGCAGACACCAACAAATCAGGGTGTAGCCAGTCCCCCGCCTCACTAAATTGAACCCTAACCAAAATTCCAGCTCCCAAAAAACTAGCTCTGGAAGAGATAGGAAACTCTTCAGAGCTGACTTATGGAGATTCTCGGGTCTATAACTTACGATGCTCTGGAATGTACTACATGGAAATTATTGCAAAGAATAATATAGGCTTATAGCTAGAGAACCTTATAATGGATGTAATTATAAATCAGTATTCTGGGGGGAAACAGGCTGATTTTGCTCAAGCAACATAGTGGTACACACTACTCAATACATTTCACTTGGCTCCTTTTGGCAGCAGGAATTGCACAGCAAATTGTGATCATCCATGAACAAACCATGCCTAATGGTTTTATGAAAAAGCAAACTTTCCAGTTAGCACATCATAACCATCTATAATAAACAATTAATAATCTATATTGTTTGGTCATGCCCACTGCATGAGGAGACAAGCACAAAAGACTGAGCAAGATGGACCAGTGTATTGATTCAGTCATATTAAGTCCAAATTCTACTGAATCCTCTCTTACTGGGACATGAAAACTCCGATCATCTACATCAGTGTTCTACGCTTGGTTACTGTGAACAGAGAGCTCAGCATGCTAACAAGGAAAAATTCAGCTGAAAATATTGAGTAAATTTGTGAATTTTTAGGTTATTAAAGAAAGTTCCGTAGAGGGAGTAAAATTATGGATTAAAACATTTTGAAATTTTATACTAACATTTAAAATATCTTCTCTGGATGATAAAACTTAAGATCGTTTATGATGATGAAACTGAACATCAAAGAGAGAACAAAAACTATGCATTTGAAACATGTTCCAATATTTGTCAACTTTGTGGAAAGATGGAAAGGAGAGAAAATGCACTTTCAAGATTATTATGACTACGACAACATCTGTACAGATTGTAAGAATTAAATGAAAATTAGCACCAGATAAAATAAACCCCCTTTGGTTTTGAACCTTTTTTCCAATAATAACCATAACAAGTACTGTACAATGTAACACTTAAAGGAAACACCACATTTATTACATCACAGAGACAAGTTAGATACAGAACTGGTAAAGTACCACTGATGTTTACCAGTGGGGGGTCCAGTGTTAAGAAAATGAGCCACGGGGTTGATCACTATGAGAAGGAATCAGAACAGAGAGTGTTGGGGATGAAATTGTGTAAAGGAGGCAACTAGCAATAAAACTATTCTACTTTACTATTTGAAGTTTCTGTTTAGTGGAAAGAGAGAGTTCTATATCACACTACTGGTTACAAAATATAGATTTAGGTCCATCTGTCACACGTGTACTAGGTAAAGGTAAAGATTTCCCCTGACAATTAAGTACAGTCTTTTCTGACTCTAGGGGCTGGCGCTCATCTCTGTTAGTAAGCCGAAGAGCTGCCATTTGTTCATAGACATATTTCTATAGTCATGTGGCTGGCATGAGTAAATGCGCAAGCACATGGAATGCTATTACCTGTCCACTAAAGTGGTACCTCTTTATCTACCCACATTTTTACATGCATTTTAATTGCTACGTTGACAGCAGCTGGGCCAAGCAATGGGAGCTCAACCTGTTGTGATGATTTGAACTGCCGACCTGTTAATTGACAAGTCCAGCAACTCAGTGGTTTAATGGATACCCATAATGTGAATAAGATATAGGTTCTTTTGGATGTCTTCTATCCCTTATTCCACTACTGTACATATAGATTCAGTGTAACCATCAACTGTGAATATATATTCCATCAAAAACCAGTAAAAGATCTAGATCTCCCCTAAGATGGCACCTAGGGGTCTGCATGAGGCCAACCTGGCAGCTGACAGCCATAATTTCTCTAAATTGTAAACTGTGTTCAACAAATTCATATGATTCTTAGAAGATTCTTAGAAGATCTTAGAAGATCTTTTTCCAGGTTTCTGATACCAATTTATCACAATCTAATATTGCTCTATTTTAAGATGTAACCTATTATATATGGAGGGGGAATTGCTGAGAACACACAAGGGCCTCTGCTTGAGTGGACTTCCATGTTCATTTTAATTGGAGTGGTACTTCTACATTTGTATTCCATGTTCTCTTTCAAAACAGTTGATGAAACCTACTCATCCAAGAACTCCATGTCCACCAAGGCAAAATATTTGAAAATTAATATTCCTCTGTCAAAATAAATCTTTATCATGCAAGGACTGTATCTAACTAACCATGGCTTCAAATATTGTAATAGTTTATACTTTGGAACATTTTCAGATAATAAACACAATTTGTTGAAAAATATCTGAAAAATAAAGCATTATCATCTTAAAGAGAAGCACTTTGAATCTGAAATGCTACTGATTTCAGTGGAAAAGATTAAAGTACAGTAAGTGCTTGATATTGTAATCCTATACATACTTTCCAAAAACTAAGTATTACTGAACAATGGAGCATTTCTGAGTAGACAATTCTCCCACTGAAATAAATGCTACTTGAAATTTTAGCTTTGTCAGCATGTTTAGATACTCTGTTTAGCCTGCTCTATCACTGAAACTTCCATCACATGGGATCTGCATTTATACAAGAAATAATATGGAGCAGCATATTGGTATTTCCCATCATTACTGCTTTAGATAAAATCACAATTAATACTTAGTTACTCTTTTGAATGTGTTTTCAACTTGTCCTGTCTTCCAGAGTAAGGTAGTTTCCATAAGTAATCAAACCCTTTGCGTCTGACCCTCAAACCCAGCTCTGGATCCTCCACTGATTTCCTATGATTGCACAAACCAATGCAGCCATAAAAGCCACATTAAATACACAACAGAAATGCTGCAGGAAGACTATAGCACATGGTGGGTTTTTATATCATACACACACATTTTGTTTACATCCAGTCATCACAAATATTTGGCCCATTAAAATAAAAGATCACCAGATGAAGCAGGAAAAAAAGAAAGAAAAACAAAAAAAAAAAGCTTGCTGCTCTTACATCTAGTGTGCCAGTTACTGTGCAAATCCTGAGAAAGGGAGGAAAAACAAACATGTGGGGAAAGTTGGCATACAACAGAAAGTTGGGAGAATACAATCATAGTAATAATAAGGAAAAAATGCCCATTCTTAAAATTCTGAGAACAAAACAAACTGCACAATGTTCAGGAGCTGTACAGTGCTGACACAAAGCTCGTTAACAGGGAAAAGAAAGGGTATTTCTATGTAATAATTACCATGCTCATGAGTGATGACTGAGGAACAGAAAGACAGGACATTTATTTCAAAGAAAAGGAAACAGGGGTGGGGTGGGGAAGAAAGGTGAGAATTTGTTTCAGCAGGTTAGAATTATATGTAGCACTGCTTTTGGCAATTCAATTTCCCATGAATTCAAAATTTTGAAATGAAGCCCCCCCCAAGCCTTTAAATGGTGAAGTGTACATATAAGTGTGACAAATAAATCATTCATGCCAGTTACTTATATAGGCATACTTTTGCCATTTAAGTAACATATCCAGAGGTTTAAAAATAAACTTCTTAAAATGAACATCCATTATTATGCATATTTACATCAATAATATCCCCAATATCAAAGCATTCTGGAGATTAATTTTGAATGAATCAACAGATCAAGCAAAACTCAGGAAAATTTTGATACCAGAATTTATGCTTACACACTGACTTGAATGGAACTACATAAATAAGTAAAAATAAATATTTATACTACATTAAACTGAGCATATTTGATGTAAAATTTAATCACAGTAGAGAATGAATTGTTAAGGTTTTCAGTCAAGTTAAATTTCTTTTAACTTGATGAAAACACTCAAAGTATCTAGGCTGCATCAGACATCATAGACACAGGCAAACATGCAGAATCAGAATATTACAAGATTACGAAATACACCAATAAATGGGCAGCCAAGCTTTTTTCCTTTCTTTGGAGAATAAAAATATGAAAAGAAGTAGATTGTGGAATGAATTACCAGTGGAAATATTAAGAATGAATGATGGCTTAAGCAAATTAATCATATATCATAAAAATAATCCAATGATTGTAGGCAGAAACAAAGCAGTATTACAGTACAAACAAAACACAACAAAAGGAAAGGAAGAATGAGTTGATGAAAATACAGGAGGCAACCTGGTTCAAAATCAAAAGTTCAGGAGTTTTAATGAATTAACTCAATAAAAATTTATGAGTAATTCTAAGAAGAAAACTATTTTTGAACCTGCCTTCTATGATGGTTTATTTTATTTCGTTTTGTCACTTGTTCGAAAGAAACCCTTCTGGTGTAGTGTGTTCTGGTCACAAACCAAATATAATCCCCCAAGGGTGTAGCACTAGTTTTTTTACTGGTCTTTCACTTAACACTCTGGTACAGAACATTTTTATGCAGCAGATTTCAGAGAAAAATCACATCTCAGCAAAATTACAATACCTGATCCTTCTTCTGTTACCATGCCAAGGCCCTCTGCTTTGTTCTGACGTTCAAAAGCATTTAGGTCAAGAACACTAAAATGAAAATAACAACAAATTAATTTTCCTATAGAATTACATGTTGGCATAGCAAGGCCTATATCCAAACATATGGCAAAACCAAACCTCAACATGACTCAGCAGTTTTGTATATCTCTTTAAGACCTTACTACTTAAGTAATGGTTCTAGCCTCACACACACAAACTCCTCGGCCACGCCCTGACCTGCCTGATGCTGGTGTTGTTCCAGAGGCATAGAGAGAGTTGGAGAATTACTTCTGACTTACTGCTATTTAAGGTTGTATTTTATCCTTTTGTATTTATAACAAGCAAGGCAGTATATATGTGTGTATAGCTCCTTATCCCTTTTTATAAGCTTTATCACAGCTGCTGTTGCCCTAATTTTCTATTTTGTATATTTTTCTGTACAAATATTTTATGAGTGTTTTATTATTTTCATAGGTCAACCCGTTTACCTTTTCCCCTTAGAATACATAGATAAAGTATATTTTTCATATACCTGTTGTTTCTACGACTCCTCCTTTAATCAGACTGCAGCACATAATAAATACCAAATAATACACCAATCTCCCAACAATCCATCAACATATCCCAACATTACACAGGACACATTCCTGTCTCATTTCAATTGACATACATTTGGATTAAAGATAGTGTCGTATAAGATGCTTGTCTGCATGAATTGCTTCAGGGAGAAAGCAAAAGGTCATTCTAACTTCATACAAACCAGTGAGATGAACGTATTTAGAGGGCAGTGATCAGCAGGAGTGTAATTAAATAAATTGAATGAGTCTTGCACATCATACAGTTATTAAAATATATTTTGAATTCAATTTTTTTTAAGCAGAGCAAATCCCATCATAGACAACCATGTAGACACACTCATTTTAAATACAGTAATGCCTTGAACAACAAAAATCTTGAATTACGAAAGGAAATCTGCCAGTATATGGAAATTTCCAATTACGAAAAAAGTGGTTTTTTTTTGAACTGCGAAAAAAATTAATTAATAGTTATAGGGGAAGACTGTCCCAACCCAGCAAAGCAGGGGAAGAACTTTCCCCCTTTATCTGAGTTGGTGGGAAATCCCCTCAATCAATCGGCAACTGAGCTGTCAAAATCACCTGGCTTTCGGCTGTGATTTTGACAGCTCGGCACCCACAGTGGTTTTTCCTTCAGTGGGCACAGGAAAGCAGGACGTCAGCCAGGTTAGGATTGGGTGGGTGCTGAACTCGCCACCCACGTGATCCTCCCCCAGCTGAGAATGGGATAGCCAATGTCGGGGTTCTGGCTTCCCTGACCCAAGAGGGGGCTGAGCGGGCAAGAGGTGAAATCACCCCTGCCCACTCAACCCCTTGATGTGTTGGGGCAGCCGGCAAAAGCCCCTTCCCAAAGATGGGAAAGGGTTTTTGCTGGCTGCTCCCCTCACCACTTTGGGCTGCAGCGAGATCCGGTGGCTGGAGAGAAGCTGCTGGCCACCGCACATCACTGGGCTGAAGTGAAGGGCGGGGGGAGCCAGCAAAAGCCCTTTCCCAAAGACAGGAAAGTTTCCTATCCCATCTTTGGGAAAGGGCTTTTGCTGGCTGCCCTGACCCAGCAGGGGGCTGAGTAGGCAGTGGTAACTTCACCCTTCACCTGCTCAGCCTCCTGCTGGGTCGATCCCGGCAGCCCCAACACAGCAGGGGGATCCTAGCTCTGAAAGCACTCACCCACTCAGCCCCCTGCTGTGTTGGGAAAACTGGGATCCCGGCTTCCCCAATACAGCAGGGGGCTGAAGGGGGCGAGGGATGAAGTCACACCATCCGCTCAGCCCCCTGCTGGGTCAAGGTAGACGTCGAAAGCCCTTTCCCAAAGACGTAAAAGGGATTTTGCTGGCTGGCCCCCTCGACCCAGCCCAGCAGCAGTAATGAACAGCAGCCAGTGGCTTTTCTCCAGCTGCCTGATCTTCTGGTGAGGGGGGGTATCCAGCAAGAGCCCCCTTCCTAAAGATGGGAAAGATCCTGGCTGCCCTGACACAGCAGGGGGCTGAGTGGATGAACACTGTCAGAGCTGGGATCACCCTGCTGTGTCAGGGTCAGCCAGCAAAAGCAGTTTCCTGTCTTTGGGAAAGGGCTTTTGCTGGTCTCCCCCCACCCGCCACAGCTTAGTGGCGGTGACAAGCAGCGGTCAGTGGCTTCTCTCCAGTTGCCAGATCTCACTTCAGGCAACTGGATGCAGTGGGATCCGGTGGCTGGAGAGAAGCCTTTGCCGCCTTCCCCACAGGTCAAACTGTCAAAATCAGTTGGGTGTCGGTGTCAGGTGGCAACCAGGGTCTTTACTCCTGCTGTCCAGTCTCACTTCTGCAGCCAATGGCAGAAGTAAAGCCACTGGCCACTGCTTGCCACTGCCACCAAGCCAGTTTCGACAGTTTGGGCTATGGGGAGGGGGGCAGAGGCTTTTCTCTAGCCGACGGGTCTCGCTTCAGGCAACTGGGTGCAGTGTGATCCGGTGGCTGAAGAGAAACCTCTGTCCCCCTCCCCACAACCTAAGCTGTCAAAACCAGCTGAGTGAGAGTGGTGAGTGGTGCCAGGAGCTTTACTCCTGCCCTTGAAGCGAGACTGGATGGCAGGAGTAAAGCCCCTGGCTATGCTCGCCACCCCCCCCCAGCTGATTTTCACAGCTCATTGAGGGTGTTTCCCACTGCTCTTCCCCTGCTTTGCTGGGTCCCTAAAGGCTTCCTATAGGAATGCATTGAAAACCTATTGTACTCCGTTCCCTTCAGAACAGATTAATTGGTTTCCAATGCATTCCTATGGAAAACCACACATTGAATTACAAAAATTTTGAATTATGAAAAATTTTGAATTATGAAAGAATTATGAACAGATTAATTTTGTAACTCAAGAAGGACAACACTTTCAGACAATTTCCCTCTTTTTAACCCACCTGATGCTGTGGTACCCTGGGTTATGAAATTATTTTCTTCGCCATGACACTTCATAAACTGTAGAAATTTTCGTAACCTGGATCCAAATGGGAAGCAATGCACACTGGGAATGGAAGTCTTCTAAAAAAAAATGTAACCTGGGGCTTTCCATAGAAAAATTGTAACCCAAGTTTTTGCAGATTTTTTTTCAGACAAACTTCCAGGTGGACTTCATTTTGTAACCTGAAAATTTCATAACCTGAGGCGTCCATAACCCAGGGTATCACTGTACTGTGACTTGTAAAAGGCACTGAATATGCTCAGTTCTTGCTGGATTATTCTAACATTTCATGGGCTTTATTTTGCTTTACATTTTATATTTTTCACTTTGTGGGGGGGGGATTAATAGGTCCTATGAGAAAGGCAATAATGCCTACTTTTGGGGGTGGAAGTGTATTTCCTGATTTACACACACACACACACACAAGGAAACCAAGTTTAGAATTGAAATGATATTTATTATCATTATAGTTACAACATTTCATTAGCTTACCTACAAGACTGCATAAGGCCAGCAAGACTCTGAAAGAAGCCAACATCCTTTTTCTCCTTGAGGTAGTCAAGCATTTTCTAAAACAAACAAACAAAGCCGCCAGTAAATCATGATCCTTTCTCGAGGAGAAAAATGGGGTAAAAATATTCTAAATAAATAAATAAATAAATAAATAAATAAATAAATAAATAAATAAATAAATAAATAAGTTTTCACTGAGCCAAATTTTACTTTTTAACTGTAACTCTTTAGATTTAGGAAGTCATAAACTAAAGGTGCATCAGACTTGATGCCATACAACTCTTGTTCGGGGAAAGCATTTACAATGAAAAGGGTCTCATTCTCATCAAAGCTGTGAAGACAGAAGAACCTAGGCAAGGTTCTCTGTCAATGTTTGGGCTTGCTTTTGTGGAAAAAAAATAGTTCTTAGGGGTTCTACTTAAAGCATTCAGTTTTTTCTTAAATTACCACAAATTCTAACTAATCTGCAAAAAGTACATTTTTAAAAAACGATGCAGGATTGTTTGAGTCTAAGAGGAAAATTACCTGCTGAACAGTAGAATTTCCTCCATTCAAAATGGCAATCCCAAGTTTTAGGGTGGCTGCAACCATTGGTCCCATCTCACCTGGAAATGAAATATCCATTTATATTATTAATGTATAAAATTCAAAACAAGAAACAAAAATGATTTCTTTCTTTGGAAAGCAATCTAAGTTGTAGCGCCGTAGCTAAGATAATCAATCAATCAATCAATTTTACATTAAAGTTCCAAGATGGCTATCTCTGCTTGAAGCGATATCAGGCCCCTTTGCAAATGTAACATCCAAATTCCTAACTTACAAACAACTCTTAAATGCTGATTGCTCCTTGAAACCACTTAAACAATTGTTATCCGAAGGCTGTAAGATGGATTGGTGGAACTACCAACAATTATATTCATATTTTAAAAATCTTACTAAAGAGGGTGGTTTCATGACTAATGATACTATATTTGATAAAACGTTATATTCTGGTGACAAAAAGGTTCTCAGCAAAATTTACAATTTATTGTTAAATGAGAAATCGAACGAAATATTGGTAAAAGATTGCGTCATAAGATGGGCAGAAAACTTTGGTTATTCACTGCATTTGGATAAATGAGAGTGTTTGTGGAACACTGTAAAGCTCTTTAGGTCTACAGCTTTTAAAGAAAACTGCTATAAGATGTTCTATAGATGGCATCTCTCCCCTCATCGTCTATCTAAAATGGATAACTGTTGTTCAAGATGCTGGAAATGTAAACATGACTGTGGTACTTTTTATCATATGTGGTGGACTTGTAAAGACGCAAATATATATTGGAGAATGGTAAAGTTATTTACAGATAGATCATTGAAGATTAAATTAGATTTTAGACCAGAACATTTTTTATTGAATATAGTTGATATAAATATTTGATGTATAAATACATGATGTATTACATCATGTAATAGTTGCAGCAAGGATTTTATATGTGCAGTTTTGGAAACAACCTGAAGTGCCTACAGAGAGAAATTTCTGTGGAAAGATAAGAGAATGTATCGAAATCAACAGACTTTCTGGATACCTGAAAGGAGACTCTGAAGAGACCACTAGAAGAAGATGGCAAGAAGTAGCAAATTTACTAGCTAACTGATACGTTATTAGATCTTGATATGCACAATCTTTGACTTTGACTTGATAGATTTAATGTAATTTCCTATCTTTTATTTTTATCACTCCCCCCCTTTCCCTTTCCCCTTTTCCATCAAAACCAATAAACTTTTCAATTAAAAAAAGGTTTATACCCATATAACCAGGGGCAGGGAGTACCACCAAGTGAACGGGGAAAAACCTTGCCTTTTTAAAAACATTACTTTAGGAAACCTGTGAGGTTCATATTAAAACCATAACCCATGAAGGCTGCCAAGTATGGAAAGCTTTCAGGAGTTTCCACAGATTTTTGGTGGAGAGGATTCAGGGGGGGGGGTTCTAAAAAGCTCCCCTAAGGGCCCAGAGGCATTATGTTACCCACAAATGTTATACAGTAACCCATGAGGTGGCAAGAAAATGGGGTTATATTCTTCTGAAGCTCCAAGTGTCTTTTTAGTGTGTCTGCTCTTATAGCAAATAGGAAAGACAGAAAAAAAGAGATGTTTGAAGCAGCTCTTTTTCTTTAGTCTGCTCAACTTACTACCATAAGGAAATATGAATTCATAGATAAAGACATGGTTCTCAATTCCAGACTGTGCATGCAATCAGTCTTCCATGTTCCTTTTCATATAAATAACAGCTGAAAGGAAGACTAAGCAACCTCAGGATTATTAGAGATGAAGTTTTAAGTCTTCTACTCCAAGACAGAACTATTCCCCCCCCCCCAAAAAAAAATGGTGGCACTTGTACTTTAAGGGATACGGGCACTGGTAAATGGGAAAACTAGGAGAGGGTTTGTCAGAAAAATGCACATATCATTTAAAAATATGTTACCTTTACTTGCACTAATTGTCTGAAGGACCATCTCAGCAGCTCCCCGATCATGTAGCCTTGCTTGCTGGTACAGGAGCTTTTGCTTTTCCATTTCTTTTTCCTGAATGCAAACAGTACATTTGAGGGGGTGGGCTGTATCTCTTCCTTACAATTGTTTACATGTATGGGCTCTATTGCAACCTAGTTTCTAAAATAATGTACATGATACTGTACTGTCATTTCTCTCTTTTCCAGATATCCAGTTGAAGTTTAGAGCTTTACTTAATAATCTTCAGCTCATAACTCCTACAAACTGCCATTTCATGACCAAAAATATGCTAGATAAAATGCAGCATTCATTTAATACCCTGATGTTTTAAAACACAAGATATATGTTATCTTTTTCACTTTTAATAATTTTGGTCAGCAACAGGTAAATGAGCAGTGAGCGAACTTTGCTTTGAAACTTCAAACTGCTGCTTTGACATCAATATTAAAAAGGGTTGTAATCCAAAAGCATGAAGGCACAGCTACATGGAGCTTCTTTTTTATTTTAACATAGTAAGAGGAAGAATGGGAAAATATTCAGAATCATAGTAAAAGTAGAAGTTGCATAGAGCCCCACAATGACAGAGAATCCATCCAATGCTGAAGTCACTGGGGCCACAACACTGTGAAGTAATATCACATTCAAAACCACAAAAGCCAAATCATTTACAACCTAAAGCAACAGCAGCGGAAATAGCCAGATAGACAATTTTGCTGCGGTAAACATTCCATCTAAAACAAAGAAAGGACGCAAGGAAATGGAAGAGGTTTAAACAATGAAAAGCTGTGGACGCAGAACATTAAAAACATGACTATTTTGGGAAGGGGGGCCTTTTAAAAAAGGAGGGGAACCCTTAATTTCTCTTAAATTAAAACTTGGGCCTGTAAATACTTACCCGGGATAATCTCAGTTTGTTACAATGAACTTTACCTCTGCAGGAACGTGCAAGTGAATGGGCAGCAAATCAATTATTTTATTAAATAGTAATGCTTGTAGAAGCAAGACAGCTTTTTTATGCCCTTTCCCCACCACCATAATCTAGAAACAACCCAAAAATGGATTAGGTATTGTCTTCCCTTACATTATGTTTTTGAGTGTTTTTAACTGATGGAGGCTCTTAAGTTGAATAAACTAAATGAAGGAATAATAATAATAATAATAATTAGACATGGGCACGACTTGGCGAAATTCTCATTTCCGTTTCCGTTCCTCGTTTCCGTTACGCAACGGAAACGGTAACGACAATTAAGCCGTCAGAACTCAAACTCGAACCGATAAAAGAAAAATTGGGTCTGATTTGTCGTTGTCGTTCATGGCATCGCGGCGATCGCACGATGCCAAGCGGCACAGAAAAAAAGTTTTTAAAAAAACCCGATTCCCGGCCAAAAAAGCAGGCAAAAATATGCCTGCCTGAGTGAGGGCACCTATCAGAGGGGTGGTTTCTGGGGGGGGGGGGTCCCCGGCCTCCCCCCCTCTCCTGTCCTGGGCTGCTCTGGTGGGGGGCATCCTTGTCGTCTCGCCATGCCATGCGGTGCGGGGGGATCCAAAATGGCGACCGCAATATTTTTTTTAAGAATCGTGGTCCAAAAACCCACCAAAGCACCACACAGAAACATGCGAAAATTAGGTATTTTAACTGCCTGAATTTTTACAGTAGCAGCAGTGGGTTTTTCTTGCAATAAACCTCTGTCTCCAATCCCATTGATTTTATTTTATTTTATTTTTATTTTTATTTTTTTACACCTGTGAAATGATGGGCTGGCCATGGGATGGGACCATGCAAATTTTTGGAGCCATTCCACCAATCACATGGCCACTTGGCCAGGTTTTGACTGAGACTTCTGGGATGTGCCAGTCGGGCATAAAAAGCCCACTATAACCCTAGCCCTAGCCCTAACCCTAACCCTAAGCCATACGCCAGTACACTGTCCTTCTTAGTGGGTCAGAGGCACCCAGAGGTGCAGCCCACTAACTCACCCTAACCTTACCCGTAATAACCCTAAGCCTAGCCCTTGCCCTAACCCCAACCCTAAGCCAGATCTGTACTCACATTGCACTAAACGCAAGTACATTTCCCTTCTTAGTGAGCCAGAGGGCGCCCAGCAGAGGCATTCTTTCACCTCGCTCACCAGTCCAAAGTTCCAAAAAACTCTGTACGCCAGTATGCTGTCCTTCGTAGTGAGCTAGAGGCACCCAAAAGAGAGGTGCCTCTGCCAGTGCCACTTGGTACGCAATGGCTCCACGGTCATGTACTCTTCCTTTTCCCTTTGTAGCGGGCCAGAGGAGGCATCCACCCCAGAGAGGTGCCTCCAGGAGCCTGCTAAATGCCTTCCCTTCGTAGCGGGCCAGAGGAGGCACCCACCCCAGAGAGGTGCCTCCAGGAGCCCGCTACCCTACCCCCCTAAACCAGTACTAACGACAGACGACAAACGAAACGACTAATTTTTGGAAAAATTTCGTGACAAACGGAAACGAGCTGAAACAGGCCGGCTCCGACATACGACAACTCGAAACGTCATTTTTCCTGGTCGTGCCCATCTCTACTACTACTACTACTACTACTACTACTACTACTACTACTACTACTACTACTACTACTACTACTACTACTACTATAATAATAATAATAATAATAATAATAATAATAATAATAATAATAATAATATGGAAACACTGAATTGCATTATTGACATAGTGATTAACCTCTTGTTTAAACCTCTTCTTGTGAGGAAGGAAATAAAAACAGAAACACACACAAAGCATAATTACAACACTTTCAGTGAAGCTTCATAACAGTATCTCGCCTTTTGAAAACAATTTTGTAAAGATTTTGAAAAAATTATTCAACTTTTCTTAGACCCAACAATCTTTTCTTTCTCCACTTACTACAAAGTTTGTTTGCTTGTCCCACCCCACATTGTATTAATAAATAAGACTTTAAGAACACATTCCCATTACGTTTGTCTATTCCCAGCTGAAATGGCTCGAGTTTAAAGGCATGTGCAAAAGGAAGGAGAACTGAACATCCCATTTTTATTACATATCTAGGAAACAGTATCATGTATACTGCAAGCTGAAGAAATTAAGAAAAAATACAAAAGGTAATGTACTCATGAGATTGTATCTAACTGCTTTCAGTTTTATATGGAAATAGAGAATGCTTAATTTACTTAAATGCTGAACTCACCATATCTGTTCTAAAAGTTTAGGCTAAGGAGTTGGTTGGAACTTTCTAAAGTAGTTAGACTGGTGAAAAATTGCATTGATAATACAGGAAATTGCTAGCATTTACAACTTTATTGCTCAGACACTAACAGCTTCAAGATTGCACCTCCCATGCCAACCCTCCCAGTAGTAATGAAAATAAAGAGTCGTTGTTTTAATGCTTCAAGGCTGGTCTTAACAGGTCTTCTGGGAGCAGCAGAGATCAGTATTTCCACTGCATCAGTAGTGCTAGGTACAGACTACATCCACACGAGGCTTTGCTCAAATGAACTAATAATCATTAAGATACTGTACTACCTTTTGCACAAGTAACAGAATGCCATTACTGAAACTGTGGGATGAGTTTAATTCCTTCAGAAGTTGATGTCCAGTAAGTAATGGGGGGGGGGTTTCAACTTTGCATATGTCATTTTCTATCTTTGCCCACCTACTCCCAGAATAAAGAGACAGACACAGGTGTTGGAGATTAGGGCCACTAACTAAACAATTTACCACTTCTACCTGTAGAGGGGCCTGACCATAGCGTGGAAACTTAGGGAAGGCTCCAGGGGTACCTTCTACCCCTTTCCTGACACCCAATGGATGTGTCCCAACTGTCCCCAGGGCAACTTGTACCCAGCTGGATAAAATTTTGAGTCTCTCCCCAGCTGTAAGCCAATCAATCATTGATCTTAAATGAGTAGCAACTAGATGAGGTGTCCAAAGCACCCCTCACCATGGCAAGCAAATCTCTGGATCCTAGTTGCTGCGATGCTGCGCACAATAGCACCAGGTGTGTCTTTTGGGAGCTCTCTGAAACTGACTTCCCATTCTACACTGCCACCACAGCGAGGGAAGCTTAAAGCACTTCCTGTGCCCCCACCAGGCTGCTAATTACAGACTAAAGATCCCGCTGCAGGGAAGTGATATGACATCACATTTTTGATGCAGCGAAATACATTTGCAACACTCAATGCAGCCTAGCTTCTGATGCTTCAGAGAGAGTCTCTATATGGGAGCATGCAAAGAGTGAAGCAGATATTGGAAGGAGTATACAAACTAGCCAGCACACAGAGCAACACAGAGAAATAAACAAAAGGCAGTCTTAAATTGGGGGTACCTTTGGATACAATTTGTCTCTACGATAAGACTTGGAATTTTGGGCGTTATGGCCGAAATCCTATTGTGTCACTCCACCAAGACAGTAGGAATGATGCCACTGGAAGCAGTAGATTCCCAGTAATTAAAATCTGGGTTGCATGAAACCTCAGGCAAGTCACATGCAACCTGATAGTGAAATGGGAACATTTTAATAAGCATCCATCCGCTACTGCTGGTGATGTCCCTCCCACTGCAGTGACACAGCTACACAACAGAATACTGATAATAGGTGATAGTTAGGAAACAAGGAGGAAAAGTGGGGCAATATTGAAATAAAAATAAATAAAATGAGTAAGGGATTATTCCTGAAATGAAGGAAAACACTTAGCATTTTCAATTTAATCTACCCACCCACCCACCCCGGAAATCACACATGTCACTTTTCAAAAATGACACTACTATTCTTGTCTTAAATGGAGAATTTCCCCTAACTGCACACTGCCCAGAGTAGCCGTGTATCTAGGTGAGGCTGTATATACATTTAATAAACAAACAAACAAACAAATAACTGTGAGCTCTTCCTGCACTACTTATATTACACTATCACATGAGCTCTCTGCCCTCAGAAATCTCGTTGGGAGAGCGAGGAGAAGAAAGCCCGCCATCCCTGATAAACCAGCCTCTGTGGGGCACAGCTCCACCAGGACACCCCAGGCCCCCCTGCAAACCGCTCCCGCACAAGCCTCCTAAGCACGTGGCAGGGCTAGCCCACAGGCCACGGCACAGTTTCCCCCCCCCCCTCGGTGAGCCTTGTGGAAAAGAGGCTGAACAATGGGAGGACCCCTGTTAAATAGGGCCCTTCTCTCCCCCCCTCCCCGGGGTTTCGCGATGACATGAAATCACATTTAGCAATATTTTGCCTGAGGAGGGCAAAGGAGTTCTGCTGCCGAAGGTGCTCGGTGGCAGAACGGGACCTTAGAGAGTCTCATCTTGCAAGCCCTCTGTCTCCATCCTCAGTAGGAATATTATCACCATTTAGTTCCAGTGTTTCCACAAATACTGCTACAAACTTATCAGCGGTTTTTCATAAATGTCAAATCTGTAATTTAAAAATGTTAGCATTTTTCATTTCCACCCCATCTCTGGAAAACATGGATATGGTGAAAGATAAAAAAATAAAATATATGCAGTATTTATAAAATCTCAACTTACTTTTACCACTTTAACAACATAGTACACATGACCTTTAATCTCATTGGCACATAAAATTATAATAACTCCATGACTGGCCATAATGATGGGTTTTTGTAAGGCAGGCAATATAAATGAAGCAAAAGGGCAGTTCAACAGGAGTGATTTCATATAAAGAAATCTGCCAAATAAAGATATTGCCATGGATAATGCAGTCCAAAATACAAGCATATCTGTCCTCTCTTTGAACAGTGCTTCTAGCGATATGTTGACAATGTATTAAAGCTACTGCCACATTTCTAAAACTCAAAATGGATACTTCTAGATATTCATCTCAAATACTATGTACACTAGTAGATCAGTGCAGTGATATTTCACTTGCTTTAGTTTCTTTCCTGGCACAGAGATTGCGCCTTGCCCCAAAGCCTTCTTTCTTCATAATATGAGAGCATATTCTATTACCAGTCATACTCAAGTATCAATATGGGAAACACTAAAATGAACTAATTCAAGTAGGGGTATAACCTAGCCACATTTCAAACACATCAGAATTTGGCTCTAGGAACAAGGACCTCAAAGTTATAGGTAATTTGTTCCTCTTTCATACCTTTTTAAAAAACTGATTAGGAGCAATAATGGAACTGACACACCTAGAGCATTGAACTATAGGAGAATCTTTTGCTTTGGAGGAAAATCAGAAATCTCATGTTTGCCACCAATGGTCTCAGCCTTCTAGATCTTCATAGTTCTGCACATTCCCTATTTTAACATTCCAGTGTCATGCCTCCCGCTTCAGAGTATGCTTACAACCACTCATTCCTGTAATTAATGATAGTAATGCACTATCAAGCTGATTCTAACTTATTGTGACTCTCCCAGAATTTTCTACTTATAGAATAGTCAGAGAGGTAGTTTACCACTCCCTTCTTTTAGTGAATTCTGGCATTGTGAACTAATGTGCAGGTCTCACGGCATGCAACTGCACCAGCCACACCCGAATGATCCTGGCTGGCCTCTCTTTCAAAAAACACAATGAGGATTTGAACTAAGCCGGCTTGAGTTATTTTGGGAGAAAGATGGGATAGAAACATTTTAAATAAATAAATAAATTCCCTGCATCTGCAACCCATTGTGCTGTACCAGCTTACTGATTCTTATATTTACTATGAACAAATACTAAGAGCAATACTGAACAGTGGAGCAGACCTGCTGTAATGAGGAGGTGGCTTCCCCTCATTTCACCTCGCTCTACCTTTACTTCTGAAACCAGTTCTTGAAGGCTGGAAAATCTTCTGTGGCATTTTGCTAGTGGTAGGGAAGGTAAGTTCCACAGCCGAATGTTCAAAGTAGACCTCTATCTGATTTTAAGGCTGTGCGACCTTGCATATGAAAGAATACTTAAAGAACTAAATTAAAAATATGAGTGCTATTGAGTTGCTCTGTGATTGATTCTATAGCTAATTGTCAAAGTAGCTTCATTAGCTTTTAATCGAAGTTTTGCCCCTATTTCTCAGCACTATATAACAAGATTAGGAAATTACTAAGTGACTATCTTCTATGAGATTGATTCCTCTGAACCTAATATCTATCAGTTATGTAAAAATGGAAATCAAACATTTTCAGAAGTTTGTAATGCATACAATTTAGAAATGACAGTTCTATGATCAGTCAAATTTGTATAGATGAAACCCCCTCATAGAATACAAAAATATTGCAAGTACACTTTGGTGTCCCCTTGGCAATGACATGCAGCCAGAAAATCTTTCACTGCCAGCAGTATTGCACTGGAGCAGTACCAAACCCACCACTTCATTGATGCTGATTCCCAGGCAACGGCTGAAGTCGAGGAAAAGTTGCTGTGTATATTGCAAGTGCTGACAACTTCTGGTCAGAAAGAGTTTTTTTTTTTTTTTTATTTCCCCTTATATTTAAGGCATGTAGATAATTTTGAATTCTGCGACACTCTGATACAAATTTAAAAAAATCACTTCCATAAAGACAAAGGTAACAAACATACCACACTATACTGCTATATGCTGAGTGTTTGATGTTGTCGGTAAATCAAATGCATGTTATATACACAATCTCAACATTATACTGAAAAGTCCAAATAAGTCACTATATAGACTACATTCTGTTAGAAATTAGAACAATCCCTTCTTGGTAAAAAAAAATAAATAGCTTAGCTTTTGCCATCAGAAAAATTAATTATAGCCAACAATATTTTCTCAATCTATAGGCAATATTTTCAAGATAACTGAATATAAATTAAAAGTTGCTTCAAACAACGTTCCAGTGATGTTTACAATTTTAAATCCAAAACTGTGAATAATGGTGTCAACTGAGATTATTTGTTCAGAAAAGAGCACCTGTCATTCTTAGAACTGGATGAATCAGTTCTGGTAGGCAAATCAAAATATCCTTAGCTAATATGTCCAAGATGTTGGGTCTAACAAAACCAAGAGTCACAAAATTTAGACCCACATAAACACACACGTTTTACCTTGCTGCGTTGGGATCCTGTGACCTTAAGGAAAGGCAAGGATAAGAAGCAAAATAGGAATAAGAAAAAGTGTCGAAAATACTCTGGTGATATCTCATGAATCAATGCATAAACCAAATAGTATTCTTGAAATAAGTATTTCTTGTTTCCACATAACTTCTGTAACAACTTAAAATACAGAGTTACAGTATCTCTCATGGAATGATTTAGTGCATTGTCTCTATTACAATGCTCATAATTTTTAAAATGGGAGTTTTTGTTTTTGTTTTTAAAAGATCACATATTGGTTACAATTTTGCTTAGCATAGTGAATTGTACCAGAGAAGGCCCAGAAAACCAATGGGAATTTGGTAGATCAGCTCCTCCATATATTCAATTTATTTAAATGGACCTACTCCAACTGCTACACATACTATTCTCAAGTAACTCCCAGATAGGCTTGACTCACCAAACTCCCATTGATTCAATGGCCCCACTCTGGTGCAATTTACTATTACCCAATAATATAAATCTGATACAGTGGTACCTTGTATAAAGGAATTAATTCATTAATTTTCCTTTATACAAATTCCCATAGGAATGCATTGAAAATGGAGTGATTCCATTTTTATGTTGTACGGATTCTCCCCATAGGCGATTATGTTAAGCAAATTTCCCCTATCTCAGGAATTGTTTATGTTTTACAAATTTTATGTTATACAAGCTGTTTGTTATACAAGGGTCCACTGTAGTCTTAAACATTTTGCACTACTTCATATATACAGTGGTACTTCTGCTTACGAGCTAAGTAGAGGTACCACTGTATATGCAGACAATCCGGAACAAGGATTTTAAAATTTTCTGCTCTTAAGTCGAGCAATTCGACTTAAGAGTGGGAAACCATTGGTGTTTTAACTGCTTACAAAGGTTAGACGCAGTCTGCTCTACTTAATTTTTGTTTTTTTATTTTTTTATTTATGTTTTTCATTTTTTAAGAAAAGTCTGCTCTACTTATGAGCTGTTTGACTTAGCATGCATTCGGAACGGAATAAACAACTCGTAAGTAGAGGTACCACGGGGTGTCTCTCTCTCTCTCTCTCTCTCTCTCTCTCTCTCTCTCTCTCTCTCTCTCTCTCTCTCTCTCTCTCTCTCTCTCTCTCTCTCTCTCTCTGTGTGTGTGTGTGTGTGTGTGTGTGTGTGTGTAAAAGCCAGACTGCAACCACTGCTTAGTTTAGCGATAACTACCGATTGTTGAACAATCTAATTTTCTTTGCTTGGCCACCGACAATTTCTTTATTTTACTCATTTAACTTAACAGAATTCCAACTAAACAAAGTTTTGCTATTAATGCAGGGAACTGAAACAAGGATTTTAAAATGCACATATTTTTACAAAGATTTTTAAATGGCTATATTTGCAAGACTGGTGAATGAAACCACACAAGGAATATAACTCGTGCTTCACAGAAAATAGTGAATGAAAATGATGGGGGTGACAAAGAAAGCAAAACGACAAGAAAAACCATTTGCATGTAAGTAGTTAATAATTTCTTCACTACAGACTCCTCATTGTTTCTAGTTTATGAAAGGACAGCAAGGCATGAACCTTACATGAATGTTTTACATGCAATAACTTTCATACAGTGGTTTTAAAAAAAAATCACTGACCACATCCTTGCTGCTTGTACCAAAACATTTCATTCTCTTCTGTGATAGGAAATAATCCAAGAACTCAGAGGAATTCTATAAAGAGTGTCTGAGAGAACTACTTGTATTAGAAAATGGGAAGCATTTTAATAGGCATAGCACAGGAATTGAAGCATCAAAAATATGTCCAGTGTTATTATTTGAAGTATTATTCTATTTTTATTTAAATGTTTTCTGGTTTGGCAACTATGTGTTTTACATATATACCACTTTATATATTAAAGAAAAGATGGCTCAAGAAATATCGGTCTTAATGCAAATGGGAAATAATATTATTATTTTTTGAAATTGTGGCAATATTTTTATTTGCCTAACAGAGATACTGAGAGATATTTAGTTTGATAAATATGTTCTATATATCTTCTTTAATATTTAAATTACCCTATTTATTGGCGTATAACACGCACTTCCCCCCCCCTGAAAATAGGGGGCAAATTATGTATGCGTGTTATACGCCGATATAATATGAGGCGACCAGTGTGCTTGGCAAAAACGACTACCGTCCCATAGCCAGTGCTCGCACACTGCGAGCTGACGGGGCAGGCCAGAGAAACAAGGATCCCACGCACGCCCTAACCCCCCTCCCTAAATCCTAACTATCTCCCCCCAGGGAGCAGGGAGCCCGCCCCCCGGGACCCTAACTAACCTGCCCCCTAAATCTACCCCCCCGGCGCGAGATCCCTAGCCAGACCAGATGGCCCGGATGAACACGGGCCGTCAAAGAAGTCCCGTCCTGGTTGCGCCGCCGCCGAGCTCTCCCGCTGCCTGAGCCCTTATCAGGGCTCCGATCGGGGAGCCCAGCTGATCGGCGGCCTGTCAAATAAAGAAAAGACCGGCCAGAGCACCGCAAGGCCGCAAGCCTCCGCCACTGCTGCTGTCGGTCACGGGCAGGCCGCCGCTGCTTCGCCAGACAAGGCCCCGATCCTCGGCTGCACGGACGGAGCCGGGAGCCCTCCCCCGGTAAGGCAAAGGAGCCTCCGATGAGTGTGGGGGGGTGCTGGCTGGAGCGGACAAACCGCGCGCGTCCGGAGCAGCCGAAAATCTCGCCGCAGACCGGCGGCGGCGGCAGCCTTTGTTCCCGGTGCGGGCAGTCCGCCGCCGCGGCGGCCGCCGCCCGCCTCGCCAGACAAGGTCCCGATCCTCGGCTGCACGGACGGAGCTGCCAGGTTGCCTCAGGGATTCCGTGGGTGGGAGGTGGGTTAGGGGGAGGGTTAGATAGGGACCCGGGCAGGTGGGCGCCAAAAAAATTTTTCCCCCTAAAATTTCCCTCTTAAAATGAGGGTGCGTGTTATACGCCTGTGCGTGTTATACGCTGATAAATACGGTAGATGTTGTCTCTTATATTTCTTCAGTCCATGTCATAAAGTCTCTACCTTTATCATGCTGGCTAAAATGCGCTAGTAAGTGACAACTAGAGTAGGGGTCCAATGGATCAGTGAAAATTTGGTGAGTCAATTCCACCATAAGGTCTATTTATTCAATGAGCCCACTCCAGTTGCAACTTACTAATGGATTGCAGCCATTAAGTTCAAATTTGTGAGCTTGGAATCTGTATATTTCATTCAAAATTTATTCCCTTGCCATATGTCTGAAGAAGTGGATTTGATCCATGAATGCTTATATTAAAATATAATTGTTAGTCTTTAGGTTGCCACTTTTTTGTATTTTGTCTTGTTTATTTGGATTTTGACTGGAATGTATGAAAGACATTTAACATAACATTTATCACAGCAGGGCAGATAGTCCATTGCATCTAATTCCAAAGAAAACAAGATAAGGTTTTGAATATAATGGCCAGTTCAGTATGACTGTCCCTAAAGCATTTCATTCTCCTCCTGATTCATGCCATTAACCACAGCCTGTAAAGTGAATTTCACATAGCTAGAATATGTGCATGCGTGCATAAGAACATCACATATTGCCTTTTCCAGATTGATAGGAAGACTTTTCTTCTGGGCCTCAATCTTTCACAATCCAAATAAAAGGAACTCATATATGAACAGAGGAGGGAAATAGACACTGGCAAAACCCACAACATATATCTAGACATGTTGAGAATGGCCTTTTTATTTTTTGGTTTCACCCATTCTTAGTGGAGAGTCATCATTGATCAAATTTCTGCTATTCCGATACAGTCTCATTCTGTCTCATCCCCAGCTTCTATTCAACAAATTTTGAGTTCACTATCATAGTAGGTTAATAATACTTCATCACCCAGTTCAAAGCCCATGGCACTTATTTCACTAGCCACACATAAAGTGTGACACCTGATTGCTGCTGAAGGCAGACTCAAATAAGCTCCTTGACTTTTGTGAGAACAGGTCTGTTTACTTCAGCACACAAACTTATGATCATCAAGTTTTCCTAGATTACCAACTGGCCTTGAAGCCCATGTCCCATAAAAATCCTTTCTGTTTTAGAGAGAAAATCGAATTCCTGTTCGAAATTGGGCATGACTAGCAACTGGGGAAAATGCATACATGTGTGTACAAGTACACACATTTGCTTTTAAAACTGCCATGGGAATACAAAAAGAAGCACACACAGGTCACATTTGACTGTTTATGAATTTGTACTCCAGTAGCAGCACGTGCAAGTACAAAACTATTGTACAAACAAGCTCTCCAAATTCAGATCTGACAACCTTCATTGAGTCCCCCCCACCCCAACTGATGGATTACATTACCTTAATAAAAGGACTACTGGATTCAGATGATACAAATCATAGCAACACGCCTCATGGCAGACGTTGTTATAAGAAGTAAATTTGTAGTAATACACTGCACTTATATATCAACATCATTACTGATTTTTTTCTTGCCTTGCAGAAACTTACTTTATAGCTATAAAAAGTTTATGTATTGGGTGTAATACATGTGCTGATACATATTTAAATTCATGTTGTGACCTATGTGGAAGTCCATGGTCCAAGCAGGATGGGCACATAACCAACAAATGTTGGTGGTGCTGTTGCCCTTGCTGATATCATAAACCATATGGCAAACAAGGTGACACATATGATCAACAGAGAGTTGTCTTAATAATGCTCACATGCAATGAAAAAGAAAAGATCAAAGCAATGTGTTTAGTCTATCTGTTTACAGTTGTTGAAGGGAAGATTATGGAAATATTGTAAACGTGGAGACAAGGCCCATAGGGATTTAACTATCCGACTTCTTACCTATGCATTTGCAAACAATATACAATATTGTTAGTAGTAGGTATTTTTAGAAAATCAACAAAGAAATGGTAGTTGGACACCATGGAATAATGTATAATGGAAAACATGAAAACTAGATAACATAAGCAATAATCTTACTTCAAAACTCTTCACCTCCTCTTCACCATCATCATCTTCTTCATCATGACAGCTCTGAAATTTGAAAAGAACACATTCATCAATGGCCTTTCAAAGTGAAACATACATATTTAGAGGTCATGGATTTTTCATACAGACTTATGTACATTTTGTACATTATTTATCTCGTATTTCTCTTTCACAGCTGCAAATATATATATATATTTAAAAAAATAGAAATAATGGCCAGAGATTGGTGATACACACATTCCATTGGAATTGATATGGAATTGGGGTCGGCTAACAAATTAATCTTCATCAGGATTATATCACCAAGCATAGGCCATTCAGTCCTTACTTTCAAGACATCACTGCCTGGATCCAGTGGTGCACATCTGCCAATGATATAGCTTGCCCAGTAGCTCCATGAGGAGGCTACTCCTTTCTTTGTACAGTGCCATGCCCTTCAGCCCACACTCTGTTCTGGAGGGCTCCCCACCCTTACAGAGCAGATACTGAAGGCAATCAAGGCTTGCACTGGGGAAACCACTTCTTCCTGAATCCATATTTATTGCTATCTGCAAATGCACATAACCAAATGCTGGCATATGAGCCTTCAAACACATTTTCTTCTTGATCTCTTAGTATGCCACAGCTTTTCGTGGAAAAACTGCATGTACTAAGGCAACTGGCACATTTCAAGCAATAAGGAAGATAAGGTGAAAGGGATGAAGACACTTCTTCTTCACCTTGCTAGTGTAGCCAGTAAATTAAGGAGTGGAAGGAATCAGATTTAAATCTGATGCAAAAAGAACAGGAGGAATTGTTTCTAGGATATCTGTTGCAGCAAAACCTCCAATGGCAACACCAACCAAGAGACCTGTGGCAAATTAAAGACGAACAGACTTTGTTTGGCATGAACTTTGTGAATTACACCCCATTGCATTTGCACCTGTAAATATAGGCTGGACTCCATTGGCGAGTTTGCCAATCAAAATGCATTTCTCTTTAAAAAAATCACAAGACTCGACACTGTTGATGTGGAATCATAATGCTTCTCTGATTTTTAAGATTAGCCTTGTGTGTCATGGAGGCTTGTTTTGTTTTGTTTTGTTTTGTCTTTTAGATGAGGAATTACAAAGTGTAATTTACAACGGTAAAAGAGATAGGAAGAAAAAGTCTGTGTTTCTGTGAAAAAATACCTTTGCCATAATATCAGCGTATGCCATGTAAAGGTAATCTTCTTCCAGCTTACTGTGGTACAGACAACAAAGAATGAAGGATTAATGTTATTATAAAAATAATTTGTACAAATTAGAGTTTAAGGGAGAGAAAAGGCTGGCAAAGTCATCATAACTATTACCTATTATGTGTCTTTTATATGAATCTATAGGATCACAGAATTTGTGTTTAAAACTACTTATAATCTTATGTGATTACATTGACACTATATTTTCAATGTTAGTTTCCATCACTCATAACTTTACATGGAACTTTACTCTCCTTTTAACTGCTCGTGTACTCTTGTAGCTTTAATGTAGTGTTGTCTTTTAATGCTGTAAGGCAGGGCTGTCCAACAGGTAGACTGTGGGCTACTGGTAGCCCACGAAGCGTTCAAAAGTAGCCCACCAGGCATCAATAAAAAAGTGAGGGGATAAATTCTCCACCCCTCCTTCCCCCATCCCAAGGATCACTACTGCCCCAGCAAAGTTCTGGGTCTGCCAGCCCACTGTCTTAGCTGAGCGGGCAGTTCAAGGGCCATGAGCATGTGCACGGAATGGATAAAATTCATAAGTAGAGGTATTAGTGTAGTAGACCTCAGGCACTCTAGGCTGGAAAAAGTAGACCTCAGCTTGTTCAAAGTTGAACAGCCCTGTTGTAAGGTGTCCCTCAATTCCCTGTTCTCAATACTTGAACATGTCTTAATTGTATTGGACTGTATATTATCCCTCATTACTGTAACCCGCCTTGGGTCCTTTTCCAAGGAGAAAGGAAGGGTAAAATGCTCAATAAATAAATAAATAAATAAATAAATAAATATGTTTACTGCTATGTCAGCTGGAGCTGAGTCTCTGTCATCACAGCAATCTTGAAGAACCATAAAGAGCAATCTGGAAGGAGGGATGGTAAATGCAAGGGCATCCAGATTTCTCTTACTAAAACATCAGGGATTAACTTTGCCCGGATACATAAAATATATTTTAAAAGTATATATACAGTTTATATAATCCTATGGATATAAACATTCACACACATTCCTACGGGATTAATATTTCAAATTCATTCCAATGCATACCTTTAGCTGTATTATATACATAAATGTATGTTTTATTTTTGTGTTTATTTTTAACAACATGGTTTTGAACAGATCAAATATAAACAATCATGAACCTAATAACTATGATAATATAAAAACATACCATCACTTATCATTCTGGTTGCATTTTTTACCAAAAAATTAAGAGGAAAGAGACCAGAGAGTACTACTTGTTTAACATTAGCTAAAATATGTTAGTAAAAAGATTAGAGTTTTCCAGTCGTCTGTGTATTTCAGAAACACTTGTAAATTGCTGCAAGAAGGAATAATGGGCAATTAACAAGGAACCGAGCCTGCTTATTACTTCAAATAGTAAAAAAATTCAGATTTAGAGGGAATTGTGTTTTCAGGCACCAATAAATAAATAAATAAATAAATAAATAAATAAATAAATAAATAAATTTCTTCCTCTGGCTCTTATCACTCTTACCATTTTTCAGTTAATGCTGTTCGACTGAAGAGTAAAATAAGCTGATGCAACGGATCAACTCTTTTAATGCATTCATCTTGTTCTGTTGGTTCTTCTCCAGGTTTCTGTTGGAGAATTTTTTTTAAAAAATTAGGATGTTAAATGGTTTTTGAGAGGTGATATATTTACTTGAAATTCTTATCTTCTACCACTAGATTAGGGATGCTTAAGTAACATTTTGACTGCAAATTCAATTATTAATTGACTATATCCAAACTTCCTAGTTCAAGTTTCAGATTTCAAGTTTATTGCGGTCATATGACCTGTATAAACAAATATACAGTAAATCATAAAAACAATGAAAAAGAATAAAACTATGAATGGGAAAAAACATCAGGAAGATGGATGAATGGTCGAGGTAATCTCTGCTCTCTTGCGTATGGCGGCCAGAAAAAAACTTTGCCACCTGGGCTGAAACATAAGAATTCTTTTATATTAAACAGTAGTTCAATATGTGACTCATAACAGCATGTCATCTCATGCTATGTATTTAGATGGGCAATGGCCTGGTATGTGTGACAATCACACTATTAAATATGGGTCCATCTAACAAGCTTATTCAGATCAGGATGAGGTGAAACCAAGGTGAACTATAATTAGAAGCCTCCCACAACCATTCCTCAGACTGAAGTAGCTACTTGGATGGGTAGTGAAATATTTGGATTCCATAAGAAAAGAATTCCAGGTGCCATGACTCAAATCCCAGATAACCTCACCTGAATGACTGAGAATCTCCACAGACACATGGGTGAGAATGGTATTTTATGCAAAATATTCACAGAAAATGGACAACTACAAGATGACTACTGGTCATTTAAGAATTTGAAGCACTGGATGGGATGATTAAGCCTTTTTAAAACGGTAGCCAGTCCTTCTATACTTGTATGTACTACAGACATTTTTCACAGAGATACTAAAACAGGAAAAGCTGGGCTTTGATTTGCTATCAACTGGAGGTAGGAAATCAGTTTCCAGGTTTCTCATCAATCTTCTACAAGTGCCATGTCCTGGTGGGATGTAAGACATTGGCAGTTTCTCATCAATACAAAGATAAAATAAAATATAAGTATTTTTCAACCCTTAATGAAGAGCTATACTAGCACACTGTAAAACATTACCAATGCTGCAATACATGTAAACCTATGTGAAATATGTTTGTGCACTAATAAACCCTCCAAAGTTCCAGGTCTTGTTGAGCACATAAGCCTCAGCAGATACCTCAGCCTAAAAGGGGAAAGGCTTGCAAACTATCAGTTTCTCATACTGATTCTGAACTTCCTGTGCCCTCTGTCCAAAGCCAAATACAAGGGGTCTCCGACCAGGCCTGTACATGGAGGGGCTGCTTTGTCCACTTGCCAAATCGAGACATGCTGACTAGTAGCTGGCCTGGCCAATCGGGCTTTGCCAGCACAGCCGGCCAGATTGGCCAGTGGCCAACCATTGGGTCAGCTGACCACCAGGAAAAGCCCCAGGTAAAGGTCTAACAGCTGGGTCATCAGTCCAATAAAGTATTAATAAAGTGTGGCCCATTATTAATCCCAAAAGTGTCTCATCTCTTATTTTGGACTGGGTGGACAAAGGGATTATTGTTGTGGCAACACCTTTATTGAAGGACTGGAAAATTCTTTGTTCTGCCACCTTTGGGAGCTAGCACTGCAAGACTGTAAATGCACATAAAATACACTAAGTTTCAAATTCTATGAAATTCAAAACATACTGCTAAATCTTCAATCAATGTATCCTCAAAATAGTGGTCTTCTGTTTCCACCCAAGATTTATCATATCCTTGAAGAAAAAGATTGATAGCACGATGTCTAAAAGAGAAAATGAAAGCTTGTGTATTTCCATAGATTGACAGATGAAACAGGAAGACAGATCTCATTTCACATTCTTATTTTTAGAACCACTATTACACAAAAATCCCAACTTTCATTCCTTCTTAAACCAAACATATACCATTTACTTTGCCATTTTATGTTTGCTGTTGTCCTATACACATGCTACTGTGCATTTTTAAGTCTCCTATTTCAAATCAGGATCTGAAGAATAATATTTAAATGGGCCTTTAAAAGTTTGTTTATTCAGAATTATTGGCTGCTGTCTTGCACAACTGCGCAAAAACTATTACTTTTAACAGCCAAATTCTGCTAGTTAACAAGTCTCCTTGATCATTGGTTCCCAAGTTTAGTTCCCCAGATGTTCTTGGATTAAAACTCCCAAAGGTTTCATCACTAGTTGTGTTGGCCAGGATTTGTGGGAGATGTGGTCCAAGAACATCTGGTAGCCCAAGACCAAGAACCACTGTCGTAGATTAAATCAACCCTGAGCTCTTCCTAGAAGCAAATGTGACAAAACTGAGGGTGTCCTACTTTGGGCGCATCATTATATGACAAGGTTTACCGGAGAAGATAATAATGCTAGGGAAAGTGGAAGGCAACAGAAAAAAGGAAGACCAACTTGGGATAGATTGACTCCACAAATAAAGACATGGCTTTCATTGTGCAAGAACTGGACTATGAAGTTAATGATAAAACATTCTGGATGCCACTTATTCATAAGGTCACCATAGGTCAGTGGAAAATTAATGGCACATAACAACAACCTGGTGTTGTCAGTGATACCTTTAACTAATTTGCATGCAGAATCACTGCATTCATAAATTCAGAGTAACAGACATATCACATTGATAATAAAGCAACAGAAAACAGTTGTGCAGGCTCTGGTGGTCTCGACGGTCGACTATTGCAATGCCCCCTATGTGGGGTTGCCCTTGTCCCTGGTCCAGATGTTGCAGCGGGTGCAAAATGCGGCGGCCAGGCTGGTGGTGGGTGCCCGTAGATATGAGCACATCACCCCAGTCCTGGCTCGCCTGCATTGGCTCCCCGTTGTCCTCCGGATCAGGTTCAAGGTCTTGGTTTTGATTTTCAAGGCCCTCCACGGCTTGGGACCAGAGTACTTGGCGGAGTGTATCTCCCAAAGGACAACTGGGTCCAGACCCACTAGGCTGGCGCAGGCGCGCTCACTGAGGTTGCCCACTCCCAGAGAGGCACGTAAATCGCGTACCCGAGATCGCGCCTTCTCTGTGGTGGGCCCCGCTCTCTGGAACCATCTCCCCAGTGAGATGCGCCTGTTGGAGTCCCTGCCCGCCTTTAAGAAGGCATTGAAGACCTATCTCTTCAGAGAGGCTTTTGGTGACTCCCTCTGTTAGTCTGGGTCCCCCCCCCCGGGTTTTGCCGCCATCTTGATTCTTTGCCTCCTCTTTTTTGTTCGTTGTCTATATTTGTTTTTATTGCTGTAAGCCGCCCAGAGTTCTCTTTGGGGAAGATGGGCGGGATATAAGTGCAATAAATACTGCTGTATTCAGCTGTATTCAGCTGTATTCAGACCGATGAAGCTGTTTGGATGAACAGCGAAACGTTTCTATCTCTCAAAAAAGAAGTCCAGTAGCCATGACTCAACTCCCAGTTAAACGAACCTGGATGACTGAGAATCTTCACAGAAGTGCAATAAATAAATAAATAAATAAAAAATAAATAAATAAATAAATAATGTTGCCTTTTAATGTTGTAAGATGCCTTCTCTAATTCCCTGTTCTTAAGCTTAAATGTTCTTAAATGTTCTGGGTTGTATATTGTCCCTCCTTATTGTAAGCCCCCTTGGGTCCTTTTCCAAGGAGAAAGGGAGCATAAAAATATTCAAAATAAATAAATAAATAAATAAAAATAAAGCAAACATTTGAGTACATATAGCAGTTAGTAAATCTTTTTTATTGTGTAAATGTTTCTGAAGCAGAATTTGTATTTTGTATAATCCATTTTCCTTTATCTATGATAGCACATACCGTGGAAGATTAAGATAGCACATACCGTGGAAGATTATAAAGTGGTGCCATTCTGAAACAAGCTACCACTGCTCTTTTTCTCTGTTTGGACAGAAGTTTATGCCAAACTGCTTTTTTTGATCTCTGAGGATGCTCAACCTGTGATACAAATGAAAATGAAAATCAAATGTAATCAAAAAGCACTAAATAGTTTAAAACCTTATAGATGCAACATTGAAGTGTAATGTCAGTTTCTTATTGGTCTGAGCAGTCCTAACTAGAGATGGGCACCAAACAAAAGACAAAATGCTGTTTTGTCATTTCGTTATGTAACAAATTGTTTCATTATGAAATGAAATGAAAGAAGCCGTCTCATCACAAAACAAAACAAACCACTTTTCTTTTCAGTACAGAAAACAAACCAGGGGAGCTTCCTTTGATTCTTCCCTGGAAGTCCCACAAATTTGGAGCAGTTTGGGGTTCAGAGTGCTGAGTTATCAAACTCCAAAATGGGTTCCCCCAAGTAATCGAGGAAGGAATTGGGGGCATGTCAGGCAGAGGAAGGAATTATTCACCCTGCTTGAATTGGAGAATTAATTGCTTCCTCCTGTGCTAAGTGCTCTTACTACCATGTAATATACTTTCTGGGTTGAAGTTCAATTACACACCCTGCTTGAACCAGAGAATTAATTGCTTCAACCAGAAAAGTATTTTACATGGTAGTAAGAGCACTAAGCACAGGAGGAAGCAATTAATTCTCTGGTTCAAGCAGGGTGAGTAAATGCTTCCTCTGCCTGACATGCCCCCAATTCCTCCCCCACCTTTCTCCTTACTGTCCAAAACCTCTCCCTTAAAAACACTTTTAAAATTACCTTGGGGGAACCCACTTTGGAATTTAATAACTCGGCCCCCTGAACTCTAAACTGCTCCAAATTTGGAGGGCTTCCAGGGAAGAGACCAAGGAATCTCCCCATTATTTATAGCCTTACAACTCATTTTGTTTTGTTTCATTTTTGAAAAAAGTTAATAACAAAACAAACAAAACTACTAAAGGAATGAAACGAAACACTATATTTTCATTTCATGCCCATCTCTAGTCCTAACCCGAAAGTGCAATGTACCATGAATTATCTAGAACAAAGCTGTGAAGCTGTAGTAACCTACCAGTGTTATTTTCAGAGAACTAGAAGAAGAAATGCATTTTATCAAAGGTCAGTTAGCAAGCCCCACATTATGGCTGAAATCCTATTTTTAGTGTAAGCCAAATGTTAAGTTAAAATCTAGTCCTCCTGGAAAAACAAAGCATCCCTGCACCAAGCCTGTGCGCATGTGTATCCCCAAGAATTATGGCAGGGACTGTTGGTTTACTGGAAAGAAATAAACCAAAAGTGATTATTTGGTTAATGATGAGCAACAGGATTTGGCTATATTAGCTGCAAATGATGGGGCTTTAAAAATGGTAACAATAATTTTATGGCCCTAATCAAGAAACCTATGACACATTGAACATACCTTTCAGGCTGTGTTTCATGACTAATAGCACATATAGACTTATACAATTTAACTGCACAGCAAATTATTTTTAGAATGCAGGTTTCTGTGTCTCTCTCTCTCTCTTTACCATTTCCTCCAGATCGAAGCCTACTAGCAATGTGAAAGAGCAATTTCTCAGTAGAAACTCCCTGTATGTTGGCTTCTATCACCTCCTTATTTGTGTTCATGCAGCAGAGACACTAGAAAGTTTTCTCTTTATACAAACATCTGACCACACTATTGTTGTGTGTGACTAATTTTTATTTTTGTTGCTTCGTGGTTGTTTTAGCTTTTTAATATATGTAATGATTAGTTGTTCTTTTTATGTTTTTACATTTTTTAATGGACATGGATTCACTCCTCTTTAGTGCTAATACTCTGCTGCTGCAAGATTTCCATTAGAGACTCTAGACACCTAATCCATTACTTCTTGATGCGGCAGCCTATAGAACATGAAACGACACTCTGCGTGTGAAAAGAAATCCTTTCTCCATAATTGCTCATATATTAAAGAGCATAAATCAAAGGACAAAATATTGCTAGTAAACAGACCACCACTCTAAACCCTTATTTAGCACAAGTTGCATGAGCTGGAATGTAAGAAGGAATGCAAGCAACAATTCACTAACTAGTAGCAATCTGCTGTTGCAATATATGTAACTGTACTTAATGCCAGCATAAATAACATGGTCACTCTTTTTGCAATTAGGAACAGCAACTATTAGTGTTGAAGGTTGCTTGAGAGACAATTTAGCAAACATGCAGGGAGTATATCCCATTCTACTACTCCAAAACACATGATAATGAAGACTCTTTTAAATTAAAAGAACAGAGTACCGTATATACTCGAATATAACCTGAGTTTTTCAGCCCTTATTTTTGGCTGGGGAAAAACGCCCTCTGCTTATATTCATGTCAATATAAAGTTACCGCTCTTGGTTGCTTCGATCTCTGCAAAAGAGGTTGAAGCAACAATGAAGGAGGAGGAGGTGGCCATCACACCTGCTGTCCAACCCACCTGGGCTGCACAAACATGCATCCGTCCCAGAAGATCGCTGGGACATATGCATGTTCGTGCAGCTTGGGTCGGTTGGAAGACAGACATGATGGCCACGTGGGAGTATTTTAGCCACTCTCCCCTTGGCCCACACTCTCTTGGTGAGGTTTCTTTTCATTGCCCTGGATATTGGGCAAGGCAGGGAGAAGGGAGAAGGGGGGTGGGGGTGGGAATCCACTACTGAAGGCTTTTGTTTTGCTTTTGGTGTCCTCCTCCCCACCCCATGCTGCTCTCTCTCTCTCTCTCTCTCTCTCTCCCCCCCCCCCCCGCCACTGTTGCGCAGGCACTGTCATCCCTCCTGCTCGTTTGGCTGTCAGGATGCTTGGAAAAAGGGATTTTTCCTTTCTGTGGTGAGAATAATCTCTCCCCCTCAGCCGGCTCTCGCCACCTCCAGCCCCATCTTTTTAACCTGCCCCGCCACCAAGTCCAGTGAGGGAAGAGTCCGGAGCAGCGGCGTGCTGGGACTTGTGGGGAAGGACCCGAGCTGCCCCCATTGCAATGCGGGGATCAGGCAGGAGAGCCACCGGCAATCCAGCAAATTTGGGGTTTTGCCTTGCAGCAGCATCAAAGTGTTCTGCTTATATACCGCCCCATACCACTACAAGTAGTCTCTGGGCGGTTTACAATTTTGATTACAGTGTGCAGGCTACACATTGCCCCCCCAGCGAGCTGGGTACTCATTTTACCGACCTCGGAAGGATGGAAGGCTGAGTGAACCTTGAGCCTGCTACCGGGGATTGAACCCAGGTCGTGAGCACAGTTTTACCTGCAGTACAGGCATTTAACCACTGCGCCACGAGGCATCACACTCCTCTTGGTCACATGGCAGGACACAAGGGGAGAGATCCTGAAAGAGAGGGAAGGGAGCGGAAAGCGGTGGAAGAAAAGATAGGCCGAGGTCAGCATTTTCCGATATTTATTTTTTAAAAATGTTTGTCCAAGGGGGCCTGGGGCTCGCAGCTCTCCCTCTCTCCCTTGGGCTGGAGAGGTAGAAGGCACCAAGAGACCTGAGAGTTCACAAGCACAGCATCCCCGTTGGCACTGCACCTCCTCTCCAGCACCCCCCCCTCCACACCCATCTCACTCGTTTTCTCCCAACCCATGGGAGGTCAGTGGCTCCTGTCTGGCAAAAGGAAGGCTCTGAGCCAAGGGCCTTCAGCTGATGAGGCAATGACACGGGGAAGGGCTTTTTAGGATTTTTATCAAATCCTAAGTGCTCAGCTGGCTAAGTGCTAAGGCAGCGGAGGGCAAGTCCTGCCCGTTCCACCACTTCCAGTAGCTGCTGCCTTTCCCACCCTAGGCTTATACTTGAGTCAATAAGTTTTCCCACTTTTTTGTAGTAAAATTAGGTGTCTCGGCTTATATTCGGGTTGGCTTATAATAATAATAATAATAATAATAATAATAATAATAATAATAATAATAATAATAATAATAATAATAATAATAACTTTTTATGCTGCCTTTCTCCGCAAAGGGACCCAAGTATATACTTAAGTATATACAGTACTTGTTTAATACTCTGACTGAAGTGAATGTATTAGAATATTAAATGACTGAAACACATCTATTCACATATTATGAATAGATTAACTTAATTAGACAGGCAAAAATACAACATTCTCTGTAAAGGGGGGTTATACAGTGCACAAGTTTTAGTGAAAAACAGACTGTCAAACTTTTAAACATAAACAAAAGTGAAGTAAACTTCTCATAAGAAAGGGCTTTTAAAACCATTTATCTAAACTATAAGTTAGGGACCAAAACATAAAATGGGTAAAGAAAACCATTAACAGGCAATCCCATGGTGAACCTAATTAGTGATATGAAAATAAATTTTATACTTCCCACTTTGAAAAATTTCCGGCCCTGATTACAGACTTTCTGGAAACAATAAAACAAAAGTAATAGATGAACCAAAAACTGAAAGACAAAATGATGCACTTTGTTTTACAGATGTAGGTGAAATAAAGGGTTTGAATTAAAATTGTCTGGAAAGGACTAACACTTTATTTGGTCCTGCTTTGAGGTGTGTAGAGCCAAAGCACACCTCATGGGGTAAACTGACACCACTGACCTGGCATCTTTTTTAATGCCAGTAATGCAAATATCCACATAAGGAGAAGGTGTTGGGGCCAGGCAATATCTGCACCTGAGTCAAACTGCCCTTTTCCTGAAATCTGGGTACTCAATTAGACAGAGTATCCTCCTGTTCAGGCTGTTGGATTCCCATGATTAAAGAGATGGCAGGGGATCTGGAGCTGGCACATTTCCCTCAACCCTTTTGGGATCATCAAGTCTTAGAGCACACAGGTCTTAGAGCATACCTGCATACACTTTAAGCTTTGTCAAGACAAACTTGACTCAGGCAAACTACATACATGTTGTTAAACATGTTGTTTGAAGTGTGAATATTTTTAAAAATGTAAACACTGTAGAAATGGAAATATTCTAACATTCTTCCCCCTATTTTGCCCTACGTGCAAGCCAAGCTCTGTGGCCTAAATCCAATTGCTAAATCAGTGAGATCTGTATCTGTATCTGTATCTGTATCTGTATCTGTATCTGTATCTATCTATCTATCTATCTATCTATCTATCTATCTATCTATCTATCTATCTATCTTCAAGGCCATCTGCATTGCTTCATTGATTTGTATGAGTCACATGCAGGCATGTTGAACAACCAGCTGCCACACACAAAGAGCGGAAAGCAAGTCTTGAATTTCCTTCTGCAAATTCCCTTCCCCATGTTCTATGCAGATTGCTGCTGTGGCTCCTGGACTGAGGCACTGTAGCATCTTTATGTACTGTGTGTTGTGATACGGTACAGGGAAGATGGGTGAGTCTGGAAAGATGGCCATGCCACCATGACTGCCTTCATGTTGATCATTTGCTGCAGCGACATCACTGCAGACTTGATCCTATTGTGTTCAGCATTTCTCCATTGGATTTCTTTCTTTCCCTTCTAAACTAAGGGCCTTTTCACATGACCCCTAAAATCCGTGGCAAATGGCTCCCAGATCCGGAGCTTAAAATTGTTTCCCCACCAGCTCCGGAGTTTACAAAAAAAAATTAAGTGCGACCACGCCCACCTAAGCACGTCCCAGCGCACTTTTCAAGTACCTGCTCACCGGGGGTGACAAATTCCTGATGCGGATGTAACGTAGTGAGTGCCGGGCTCTCCTCGCTTCTGTTTGTTGTTGTTTTTGCCCCCCCCGCCTCTTTAAGAGATCTGAATGCTGCCAGGAGCAGAGCGAGACGGCAGAACAGAGGTGAGCGGCATTCTTTTCTTCCTTTTTTCTCCCTCCCCTCACGCAGCCAGCAGCCAGGAGTGCGGAGGGGGTGGGAACACAGGAACAGCAACAAAACCCCAAGATCTCTGGTCCGAATTTAAGTGGCCAGCGGATCTTAGGGGTCGTGTGGAAAGGCTCTAAGTGGATGTAGGATGGAGCAAGAGTTGCACCAATACCACAGTTTAGTACATCCCACCTACCTGTAGATTAATTTATTTAAAGGATAAGAAATCATATGGTGTTTATTATGAAAATGTGCTCCTATTAATGCAAGTTTTAATTTTAAACCCTCCCCATCAATCATGCAGTTATGCAAAAAAAAAACTATGCTTCTCTAGAATAAACTGATTCATGTATGCATTTATGATGCAGCATTATTGATATGAATTACATAAAGTATTAAAAAATAAAAGAATTATCTAACCTGTTCCAGATGAAACAATACATTAGCTATATCCAAAACACGTTCCACAGTCTTCTCTGGATCTGATGAAACTTCAGTTCTATTTGGTAGATCTTTATAAAGGGCCACCTGCCACCTAATGGCAGGGTCTTCAAGCTGCAGAAGAAGAGATTTTATGTAGAATGCAAGTGAACAATTAGAAATAAGAATAATGTACTGCTACAAGTACATTCAACTATATTTAATGCTGTCATCAATTCAGGTGCCAATTTACGTGTAGTTTGCCCAGATTCTTCCCTGTAAAGACATCTCCCTTTCTTTTTAATGGCTAACTGTAGATGAATAGTCATGAAGTGATTTACACTGCCTGCTGCTACGAGGATTAACAGAAAGCACACTTTTACTTAATTTTTTTCTTGGCAGGTCCAGTGCTAGTACAGCATCATGGCATAGTTATTTTAAAAGTAGTGATATCACCTCTGAGTCTAAATTCTGGGGTGCACAGTGTGCTGTGTGCATTTGCTGTACTGTACTATACAGATTCCTTTACTGCATTGTTAACATTCTGAACTCATATATTCTATTTTTCCCCTAAAAAGATAAATGGCCATAAAACTATAGAAGAGCATCCACTAAAATTTATTGCTTATTAGGTTTTTTTCTCCATGTTTATAATACCTTATTATTATAAGCAAAGCTAGATTAGTAAACTGACATTATAGATATGATTGTAGTAAAGAATTAAAAACTTAGGAATTATTGTTTCTTCTATTTTTATCATAAAAATTTCAATAATTACACTTCAGCCACTGATTCCTTTCTCAGACTATCACATTTTGATGCTTGTATCATTAATGTACCACAAAATATTGTTGTCGTGGCTTATGGGTCAATTATCTTTTATAACAAAACAATGTTTTCTTTTAGTCTTGCCACAATCCTCTCCATCTTTATATCCTTTAATGCAAAGTGAAATTCACCTTACAGACTTTATGGAAATAGGTTCCAGGATCAATGACTCACTAAACCAGTTATTAGTTCTAAAATTTATCATTATTTTTTTAAAGGACAAATATTAGATTTCTCCCAATATAAGAACAGGTGGACGTTAGTATTTCTCTCCTTCTGCATGCACCCATTGTATGCATGCACCCCACTATCAGGCACATGTGTGTTTGACAAAAAGAGAGCTTCGCCAAAGAGAAAAGGGATCCATTCTTCCATCAGTGTTAGTTTTTCTGTTTGATGAAGACAGAGACAAGCACTTTTAACTTGAGTATTAGAAGTACTGTATTGGATGAGTAAAAATTGCAAATGGGTACAGGGGAAAAGACAGCGAGAAAAAGGAAATGTGTGTAAGTGGGCAGGTTCACAGGTCATATATGCAGTTGGTTCTGTCACATGATGAGAGAAATGCACACACTCTTCTTATGCCCCCCCCTGCAAATACAGAACAACATTTTGATATGGAATAGAATTTTGTATACACGGACCCTCATGGATCCATACATGAGTGGGAGAGGAAAAGAGACAGAGAATGAAAGGGAAACAGCTAATTTCTCTTTCCTTATTTTCCCCTCTCAGTTCTCTCCCCCTTCTCCAATCATTTGCCAGCATGCAGGCAGATAAGTGGATAACATCAAAGCAAATCCATCTGACAGGGCATTTAAGCATTGGATAGTCAGAATGCACAATACTGGGGGGACGGGACGGGACACGATGCACATGAAATCAGAAAGAGATATCAAAATTTATGACACTGAATGCATTCAAACACTTGATCTACTACCATGAACAAACATCTTTATAAGGGTAATAACATACCCAGGAAGCAAACTGTATTTCTGAAATTATTATACACTTTTAGGTAGAAACTGCACATGAAATAGTAAAGTCTATATAGATGATATATTTGTAACTCTTATTTTTTTAAAAACTCTGACAAAGAGCACTGCAAAAACCTGACAACACAAAACTGAGACAAATGACAACTCTTATCAGGTATACTGATATGGGTATTGTTACAACAATCTCTTGCTTTTGAATATCTACTGGAGATTATTTATTTATTTATTTATTTAAAATGTTTAACCCTGCTGTTCTCCTAAAAGAGGAATTGGGGTGGCTTACCTCATTAAAAACAAAATAGTAAAAGCTAAAATAGTAAATTAAATTAATATTAAATGGCCACATAAAAGCACAACAAACACAGATTTTTAAAAAAATATAACCATCCCATTTTAAAGCCTTTCTATACTGCAGTCATTCCTCTGCTCAAATCCTGTGAACAGTCCCAACAGATCCACGTAGCCAACTCAAGGTTAGCTCAGCTTTCTGAGGTAGGTAGAATGAATACCCAGCTCAGTGGGGGGGGGGGCAAAGTGTTATTTGCATAATTATGTTGTAAATCATGCTGAAGCACTTTGGGGCAGTACAGAAGTCAAATCAGTTAGTCAATCAATCAATAACCCTTTTACCCAATAACTGGGTAGGAAAGTACAGTGGACCCTGCCAATTCGCGGTTCATATATTGTGGTCCCCCTATATAATGGGACCGCAGTATATGAAAACAAGCCCCCCCCCGGGGTAAGGGGGGAAAGGCCTGTTTCAGGCCTCCCTTACTGGTGCTGTCCCAAACAGGCCTGTGAGGTCCTTTCTGAGGCTTCTGGAGGCCCCCAAAGGCCCAGGAAGGCCCTTGCAGGCCAGTTTGGGGCAGCACCAGGCTGGGGGTAAATACAAAAGCCCCCAGCTAGGCGCCTCAGGTCTGACCCGAACTGCATCCGCATATTGTGGATTTACAAGTATCGCGGGTCTGGTCAGGTCCCAAACCACCGCAATAGGCGGGGGATTATTATAAATAGTTGTACCTTGTGTAACTGCCCATAAATAAGTAAAATAGTCTGAACAGAAAAAGTGATGATTCTAAAAGATCTAAACAGGGGAAAGCAAAAAGGGTTAAATAAATCATGGAGCAAAAGACACAGTGTCTTGCACCATTAAAAAGGCCAAGTATGTAAAGGGTATAGCCACAGCCCGAAAGAGCTAAGATGAGCTTTTAAAAGAAAATGTGACAAAGAAAATTGTGGTACTTGAAAATTACCTTGCCCTGTAGATGAAGATTATTATAAATAATTTCTCGAACTTCATCTTCAGTGTCTTTCTGTCAAGAAAATACACAAAGTATCAGATGTATTTTATTTTTCTGCACATTTGCCTTTTTAATATACACTTGCCCATAGTCAAAAGATATATTATGAAGTGTAAGAGATGATATAGATATAGATAGCACCAGTCACAGACAAACAGTCCCATTTGCCTCTAAAGCAATACTAACCTTACCATATATTGTCTCAGCATTCCTATAGTCCCTGAGATGTTTGCATAAGAATGTTCCTGTATGTAGACTAGATCTACATAAGAACATAAGAACATAAGAACTTAAGAAGAGCCATGCTGGATCAGGCCAAAGGCCCATCTAGTCCAGCTTCCTGTATCTCACAGCGGCTCCACCAGATGCGTTTGGGAGCACATGAGACTAGATATCTGTCTCCTGATACCACTCCCCTGCATCTGGCCCTTGAAGTACCCTGGTTTAAAGCCTGGAGATTACACATCTCCATCATGGTTTGTAACCTGTGATGGACTTTTCCTCCAGGAATCTGTCCAATCCCCGTTTGAAGGCATCCAGGCCAGATGCCATCACCACATCCTGTGGCAGGGAGTTCCATAGATTTACAACGCGCTGGGTGAAAAAATATTTTCTTTTGTCAGTTCTTACTCTCCCAGCCCTCAATTTGAGTGTATGTCCCCTAGTTCTGGCATTTCGGGAGAGAGAGAAGAGCTTCCCTCTATCCACTTTACTCATACCCTGCATTATTTTGTATGTCTCAATCATATCCCCCCTCAAGCGCCTTTTTTCCAGACTAAAGAGGCCCAAATGTTTTAGCCTTTCTTCATAAGGGAGGTGCCCCAGGCCAGTAATCTTTTAGTCGCTCTCTTCTGCACCTTTTCCAGTTCCACTATGTCTTTCTTGAGATGCGGTGACCAGAATTGTACACAATACTCCAGGTGGGGCCTTACTATTGTTTTGTATAAAGGCATTATAATGTTCGCTGTTTTATTTTCAATCCCCTTTTTGATAATCCCTAGCATGGAATTGGCCTTCTTCACCGCTGCCACACATTGGGGAGACACCTTCATGGAGCTGTCCACCAACACACCAAGATCTCTTTCCTGATCCGTCACGGATAACTCAGAGCCCATGAGTTGATAGATAAAGTTTTGATTTTTTGCCCCAATATGCATTACTTTACATTTAGTTACATTAAAACGCATTTGCCATTTCTCAGCCCATTCCCCCAGTTTGGAGAGATCCTTCTGGAGCTCTTCACAATCTTCTCTGGTTTTTACCACACGGAAAAGTTTTGTGTCATCGGCAAACTTGGCCACCTCACTGTTTATCCCTGTCTCCAGGTCATTTATGAACAGATTGAAAAGCACCGGTCCCAGGACAGAGCCCTGGGGCACACGGCTTTTCACCTCTCTCCATTGTGAAAATTTCCCATTGACACCTACTCTTTGTTTCCGGGATCTCAACCAGTTCTCAATCCATATGAGGACCTGCCCTCTTATCCCCTGACTGTGCAATTTTCTCAGCAGCCTTTGGTGAGGGACTGTGTCAAAAGCCTTTTGAAAATCCAGATAGACTATATCCACCGGTTCACCCAAATCCATCTAGTTGCAGATAATCTAGTCTGCATATAATAAGAATGCAATCATTTCTCATATTCAGTGTGAAGGTTACCTAAGATAATTGTACCTATACCAAGGTCAATTGTGGCCTAAGTACTGTGCCTCAGAATTATTAAACTATTGTTAGAGAGGGGACTGTCCACAATAATTGCTAATGGGAAGAGGGGATAAGAGAAGCTATCAGACACATAGGATGCAATGGAGTTGGGCACAAAACAAACTTTTTTGTTTTGTTTTTCATTTTTTGTTTTGTTCCCTAACGAAAAGAAAAATGAAGTGACCATCAAAGAAAAATGAGACGAAACGAAAGGGAAAATTTCCTTTCATTATGGTTCGTTTTTCGTTTTCCCATTGGAACACATTGAAGCAATGCATTCCTATGGGGGGATGATTGGGCATGGAAAACGGAGGACTTTTTACACTTTTTTCTGTCTCAAAGCCCCACGCACCAGCTAATTGGTGCTCAGGAGGGAAAAAAAGTTTTAAAGCCCACAGTTTTAAAGCCCACGGATCAGCTGCCATGTGGGGCTTGAGGGAGGGGTAAAAAGTTTTAAAAGCTTGGTGGGGGAAACTGTGGGCTTTAAAACTTTTTACCCCTCCCTCAAGCCCCACATGGCAGCTGATCCGTGCTGGAGTGGGGGGGGGACTCCCCCCCCCCGGGCTAATCAGCTGGTACACGAGATTTGGGGGAAAGTTTTAAAATCCCTGGGCACCAGCTGATCGGCACTGGGGTGGAGGGGGAAAAAATTTCTCCACCTCAGCACCAATCTGCTACAGCGCGGGGGTTGGTGGGAGTTTTAAAAGCCCTGGGCTTTTAAAACTTTTTTTAATGATTAGGTGGATGATTCAGTGCAAGAGCCTAGAACTGCCCACTGCGTGGGTCCTTTAAAATGTCTTTGAACCACTGAGACTGCCTCAGTGGCTCCAAGACATTTTTAAAACCCTGCACCTTCCCACCCCATGGGTTGCATTGGGAGGAAAGGTGGTCCTAAACAATTCATTTCATGCAAAACAACCCCCCAAAAAAATTAACAAAATGAAACATATTTTTTCTGTTTCATGCCCATCTCTAGGATGCAATATCTCGCTGCTGTTGCAATTTATATAGAGAAAGAGATCCAGAGAGTGAACTTACCATACTTAATCTGTTTTTTGCTAGTGCAATTAGTTCTTGGTCACCAGGTGCACAAATATTCAATCCAACAGGTAGCAGTCTTTTCAAAGCTGCCACAATAAGAGAGGTCTGAGTTGAATATCGGTCGCCCTTCCGCTTCATTTTTTTCCTTTCCTGATCAGAAACAGCCGCCTGCAGTATGTAAGAAACAATCCAATTTCAGATTTTAAAATAAGAAAAGCAACCTTCTGAGTCTGGGGCTGTTGGGCTAAAAAGTGGGAACCACCACACTGAGAACAGCAACTGTTTATAGTAATAATGATATCAATAACATATCCATAGCCAGAATACAATTTTTCATGTCCAGCCTCCGCATGTGACTTGTTTGTCTTCTTCATGCTCCTTCTTTTCTATGCAAGCAGACTGATCTATTTGCAACATACTAGTAGATATTGCAGTTTTCTGGAGTCCTTTATTGTTGTAATTGTCTTTCTTTACATGAACACTGATCCAATTCATGGAAGGTAAGTCAATGGCCTCTTCTTGGTCTGCAAGAAGGTGCTCTCCAGGAATGGGACTTACCTAGGTATGTCCAGACAAATCAAATGGGATGACAGTGTGGCTGAATCCATGAAATCAAAATTACCTGCTGCAGCACCCTCTTGTCAAAACACGCTGCTGCTGAGGTATATTATCTATCGTATATTGCCACATAAATGTGGAAGGATGGGCCTATGTCACTACTGTGCAGATTTTCTCCAGACCAGCATCTGTAGGCTTCTTTATGACTTCCTGATGTGGCAGCTGCTGTAATGTTATCAGTTTTGATAGGTCTACATTTTGAGAGGTCTGGAACCTTGTGTGTGTGCGTGTTGTGTCATTACAGTCGTGACCGACTCAAACCTTAGAGGCCCCCCAATTTCAGTGAAATGTTTCAATCTCTGAATGAAAAGAGTTGCCATGACTCAACTTCCAAAGAATAAGAAGTACTGAAAAGCAAAAAGGCATAGTTTTAAGAAAAAACAATGAGGAAAGGGCAAGGCAGGAGAAAGAAATCTGGGAGGAGCTAAAGGAGAAAGTCATGTTAAAGCTTTTCCTGCCCATTTCCCAGCATGATTTTTAATCTCTCTAGATCACAGCCCTTGGAAAATCAGATGACAAAGTATTTGGAATGCAAACTTTTTTTTATTTTGACTGAAGACTCCAAAGTAATCTTTGCACAAATATGGTAAGAGAGAGAGAGAGGTACCTTAGACATCTTGGACTTGGTATCGGTAATAAGGAAAGACATGTTGTTGATTTCATTCTGCACCACAAAGTTCTGTTCTTCTCTTTTAAAGTTCTAAAATAGTAAAAACAATGCTTTAAGAAAAACTCTAGTTAATTTCAATAATTGTTCTCTCACATTTCTTGTCTCGCTTTGATGCTTATAATACCTAATAAAAGTATCAAGCCTATCCCGAAACTGAATTCAGACAAGAAACAGTTTCAACATATTACATTAAATGTACAATACGTTTATACTTAATATATTTATATTTTAATGTCCATAATTGCATACATCTTTAATTACTGAATATCTCCATGAGTTAATCATATCATCACCCTTGCACAGGCATAACTTATATAACAGCATTCTGACCCAAGAATCTGATATTGGACTTTCAGTTATTTAATGCTCTTCCTGGGCTTAATGGGCGTTTATACACGACCCCTAAGCTCCGCTGCAAATGGCTGCAAGCTCCGGAGCTTAAAAATGTTTCCCCACCAGCTCCAGAGTTTGCAGACAATTAAGTGCAACCCCGCCCACCTAAGCGCGACCCAGCGCACTTTTCTTGTACCTGCTCTTGGGAGGTGAAAAATATTTGATGCGGATGTGCTGGGCTCTCCTCGCTTCTTTTTGTTTTTGTTTTTTGCCTCCCGCCCCTTTAAGAGGAACCAGGAAGTGACCGGGGCTCCCCCGGCAGCATCCACCAACTCCGGGAGGTAAGGCTTTATTCTTCTGTCCCTTTTTCCCCTCCCTCCCCTCATATAGCCAGCAGCCAGGAAGTATGGAGGGGTGGAGATGCACGAAGAGCGACAAACTCCTAAGATCTCTGGTCCGAATTTAAGGGGCCAGCGGATCTTAGGGGTCGTGTAAAAAGGCCCTATATTACCTAATGTAGTATCAAATTACTGCTTCTTATTGATCACTCACTTTCACCATTGCAACACAACAGTTTTCAAGAAAGAGAGTTCATTGGGAATGATTGGGTTACTATCTTCAAGAATATTATGGAATCTTAAGCGAACATGAAAGCATTTCATCAGTCCAATATTATTTCTTCCTCAACCTCTTTCATGGGTTTTCTCATTGCCTATTATATAGTTTTAATTTATGATGTTATTGATAAAGAGAGCAGAAGAGGAGTTAAAAATGATGAATAAGATTTGAAGTTAACCAAAAGGTAATTAAAGAGATGGTATAAAGTTAAAAATGTGAGACATTCATGACTTCCAAAATTAAAGTTATAATACTGTATGTTGCCGATCAATTAATACATAAACATGTTGGTCATTATTTTACATGAGGTTAGATATAGAGTCACAAGAATTATATCTGTACCCCATGAATTTTTTTATTGATAGGATTGATATTCTTTAATCAATAATCAATAAGCTTGTACATGCATAAGGGCTGTGTCTTTGCGCATTTTAAAGCTGCATTTACTGAGAGCGCACAGAGCTGTCAACACAAGGAGTTAGGTAATATCCATAACATCTGTTTAACGACAGAAGCCTAACTGTAACCAGTTTCCTGTAGGACAAGAACATGAAAGAGGAAGTATCTAAAGATGGGTGTTATAGTGACTGTGACCTTGGGCAAAGTTACATTTAGGATACCAAGATACCAGAGGTGGGTTGATTCAGACTGGTCTCGGCTGGTTCTAGCAAGACGAGAAACCATCAGTAGGAGATTCTAGAAGCTGGGTGTGGTGCCCAAAGAAAGGTATTTAAAGAAGTCTACTAGACCATTTGGGTGGTACAGAATCTCTGTGACCACTCTTAGTGTCACTCTGATTCTGTGAACCTAAATGCATTTAGTTCTTGTATGTGTTTGTCTTGTCATATGTTATATTCACTTTGCATTCTCCTTGAATTCTCTTTGTACTCTTTAATAAAAGTTTACTTTTGCACTTTAAATGCAGCAGGGCAGTGATTATTTTTCCAGCAAAATATCAATTTAGCATTATGTACTGTAACAAGAATATGGTTAAAATATCGAAATTTCTTTTCGTAAAATATGTTCTTAATTTGGAACAGGAATAAAAATATTTATTCCTATGATTTCTCCACTATATCTGGTGGTAGAATGGGAGAAAATTCAGGGACATTTAAAATGAAAAATGGAGAAATTAACTAAGAGAAAATAAACTATTAGGCTAAAATATTGGTTATAGAAATCAGAGAATAAAGAATTAAAAGAAATGTTAGGAATGGATGCAATATATTAGTTTAGTATGATCCAATTAAAGCAATAGACAAGATTGGATAAGGAAAGCAGTAAATGTAGGGAATTGAAAAAAATGAAGAAATAGTATTACAAAAGGAAATGATGAACACAAGTTAATGAAAGAGATAAGTAAAATTTATTTTTAAAAAATGGAATTTATTTATTTATTTATTATTGCACTTATTAACCGCGCCTACTTTCCCAAAGGGAACTCTGGGCGGTGAACAAATAAATATGAAATACAAACCAATAAAAGGATAAGCCAACTCAATATAAAAACAAACAATCACAAATAAAGCTGAAGAACATTTATATTCTCTTAAAAGAAGAATATAATATATTTTGAGAGAAGAATTAAGTACAGAGAGTTGGGATGTCATAAAATATTTTATTTCCATAAGTGATAAGAATATGAAAATGTACTGAAATTTTCACAATTGGTTTTTAAGAAAAGAAGTAATATAACTAAGATTTAGAAGCATGCCCTAAAATAGTGCTTTTATCAATATTTGACAAAGAGCAACATAATTGCTCAATTAAAAATTATTTTCAAATTTAAAGAAAGCAAAAATAATAGTATCTAAGAAATTGGAAAATAAAGTATGATGTTCAATTAAAGGGATGATATGAAAATGTTTGGAACGTAACTAATAATGATAAAGCGCTGTATAACATCAAAGTAAGGAATGGTTTGTTAAATAAGAATAGTTTTACAGATATTTTGGGAAAATTACTGATTTTGTGTTAAATAATGGGAAAGGGATGTGTGCTTCACTAGGGTCAATACAATTTGAAAAGGGAATGGGATTCTGTAATGGGAGGAAATATTAGCTATATCTCCAAATGTTTCCCCCCCCCTTTAACTTTGCATTTTTATGTTTGTTAATAAATAAAAATTAAAAAACATTTCTTCAGAATGTATATCAATGCAGTCATTGATATTCACTTTATAATCAAGTTGGAAATATATCTTAGGATCTGAATAACAATTGCCTTTCCTTTTTTAAAAAAGGCAACTTTTATTATCGTTTATGGAAAATGCACCCCAAGAAGAACGACCCTGTGGATAACTATGAAACTCAAGCACCATGCAAAGAGAAAGAGCCCAGAGCTGTGCACACTGGAGGAGGTTAGAATCTGAGTGCCTCCCATTGGATCCATGAGGCACAGTCAATGGGTTTCAATTTGGAAACAGTTGAGGAGAACAGTAGAGCATTGCCTCTCTCCCATTGCTTCGGCTCTTCATCAGCAGTGTCTCCAATTGCCATTTACTCTACCACCATTGTGGTGGAAAAGTAAAATGCCACACTGCAATGGGGGACAAAACAGCATTGAATGATTCAGAATCTATAGAGAGAGGTGCCACTGGTGTCTCGCATGTTCTACCTCTGTCCTCATTCTCTGTGCACATATATGCCAATTAAAGTGACAAACATTCATCTGGTTATACTATCATTAAAAATACAGAAACAATTTACATGGGACTTTGACCAGTAAATGAATACTTCAGCAACCATACGGAACAGGTCCTCTGCCTCTGAGTTTGGTTCTTTTAGCCATTTTGCTCTGAAATTGAAAAAACAAAACTATCAGTTCTCCACTTGAAGCTATTTATTTTAATAGAGCATATGCTAATCAGTGTACTGTGCATCTATTTCAACTGATCTGTCCATTGAAATTTTCTCTATTTCTTACCATTTATGAGAAAAGCTTTTTTTAGGTTTTTTACACTAAAAGTAGATTTATTCTTCACTCTCCTGTAATAAAGGTTAATTTTACAGATTGAGATACAAGACCAGTATTAGTACACCTTCAAAAGATTTTAGTACCCTCCCATAAAAAACATTTCTCTCCAAATATATGTCCACAAAAGAAAAAGAGTTTGGGAATGATTTGGAATTGGAAAAACAGCTATTGGGTAAAAAGGTTTGTTTGTATTTTTATTTTTTATTTATGAAGCACCCGCAGGAGTTAATATTAACCTCACCCATAATTCTATTTCAATTGTCAAAACAACATTGAGACTGCTAAGAATAATTTGATGACTTAAATTGAGAATCTGTGCACTTTGTTATGTTTGGATTAGTCACATCATGACCAATTACATCCTTGATCTGCTTAGTTCAGTACCTAGTTCAGCATTTTACTACCAGACCAAGAATGTCATGCGGCAAATCAATTAGCCATGCCTCTTTAGAATAACTATCTATATTTTGAACAATCCTCTGGTTCCCCAGGTTCCTTCAAAACTATCCAGCATTTAAAACACAGTTTTATCTGCTTCCTAATCCTATGACTTCCCCTGTGGGGAGATTTGAAATATCCTCATCTTGATTTGAGAAGAACTGGTCTGTAGCACACATTCCAGAGGGAAACTGTAGGTCTGGCTTAGTCGATGTTTGTGGCAGATATATAATTGCATTTTTGTACTAGAAACACATGAAATCAAAAAGCATTCAAAGAGAAGATCCAAAGCCATTCATAAGCTACTTTTGCACATACCTGTTGTAGTCCACAAATCTAATCAGTAACGGGTAGAAGGCATAAAGGTCTCGTGCTAATGTAGTGAACTCATCCAGGATAAGGAGTTCTGCCTCAGACATATCTCCCCTGCCTTCTGCTCTTAAGTTCTCTTCATCAGATATAACCAGTGCAGCTTTTTTCTTTAGTTTTTCCATCAGCGGTAGAAAATGCGTTTTCAGGAGCTGAGGCTTGGCTTTGCTTATGATAGGCTGAGAAAACACTATGTAAGGAATCCATTAATATCACAGCATGCTAATATATGAAACTATAACAGAAAGAACTATTTTGCAGCAGATCACATGTACTATAGCTTCTATTCCCTCTCTCCAAATCTCTTTGCCACCATAAGAGTTCTGGTTGTTGTTATAATATTAGTGTTGAATGTGTTACATATATATTGTATGGGGGATTGTGCATGGCTGTTTTTTTTAATTGTAGTTTTTATGGATTTGGTATGAATGCTGTCAGGTGAAAGAGTGTAGGGCTGTGTGTGTAGGTTTGGTTTTTATGTCAGTTTTAAATGAGTGTAAGTGATGCTTGGTGTGTGAATGTTGGAGTATGTGTATGGATGGTTTGTTCTTAAATAGCAGATTTTACATGTTGGATTTTTATGCTGGGGTGTGTGAATGACTGACTGGATGGCACTTTTAATCTCGTATTTATACAATGACAATAAATTCCATTCCATGTCAAATGCATGCAAATCTGGAAACTACTATAGTTACTTCATCTCTACTCTCACACAGCTGTGATATATCCTCCAATTTCTTCTCTCTCCCCCCTATTTATTATTTATTTAAAATATTTCGCTCCCACATATTTAAATGATAAACCACCCAGAAACTGCTTTAAGTACTATGGGCGGTATATATGCAGCATACTTTGTTTTGTTTTGCTTTGCTTTCAGTGTGTCTGCTCTAGCTGGGACTAGCAACAGAACACTGACCACTTTGACTATGCTGAATACCCTACCTTGGTTGTCTCCTCCCTTCTCGATCTATCCTCTTAAAGTCAATTCATAATACTTCTATTGAAATACTTCCTCTTTATACTGATCCATTTCTTTAAGCATACACTCCTTCTCAGTTCAGTACTCAAGTGAATACAGGGCAAAGGAATCCAAGCAAAAAATTAATCAAGCTATTACCTTACCTGCTAACCTTTTCATCCAGGCTCCCTCGTCTATGCCCAAATTATTATATATAATTTTGAGGATGTTTCCAAGCAGGGTGTTCATATGCTCTGAAGTCAAAGCTGTGCAGCACATTTCACTTTTGTCAAGATTGTTCTCAGGTCCATGCTCCCACCAATGGGACATGTAGCTACAGAGCATGGGCAACACGACTTCCATTACATGAGGCATTTGTGTATAACGAATACCAGACTCAGCTAATTCTACAATTTCTTCCATTAGCTTCTCTAGAGAAGGAATGTTTGGACAAAGTTCTTCTACACTGTTTGGCAGGCTGAGACCTGAAAAAAACAGCACAACAATATAGTTGTTATGCATTTGCTATGGTTAGAACTTTCCTTCAGTACACACTACTGGTACATCTCTAGTATCTTAGTTTTTACTTTATTTCCATATTATGAAGTCATGCTAACTTGATCTTCAGAATTATTACTTAACTTCATGATACTTAATGCAAAGGATCTGGAAAACAAAATACCCCCCCAAAAATAAACAAAATAAAAGCAAATATTCTTATTCTGCATTTGATCATATTGATTCCATGCCATGATTCTGGGTGCTCTCTTTCCTCTCTCTGCCTCTTCAACAGTTCCTCATACACACAGTAAAATTGCACTAGTCAAATCTTTTTTCTTTTCTTGTTTGTGACACAAGCAAAATTGTACAATTAATAAATATGGCATATACATATAATTATTACCCATTAACGGGCAATATTAACAGTTTTTGGTGCAGGTAACATCACAGCTTCTATGGTATACATTGCAGGGCACAAAGTACAATGACTTAGGTGTAATATTATGTAGTCATATCTACACTTGCAGAGGACTGTGATGGTGTGAGAATTCTATATTTTTGGCTCTATTTTGATTCTGCCAACTCTATTACATCATTAATCATAGTGATAAATTATAAGTTTATCTATACTGTATTAGATAGTTTGATTCCACGCTTGATTCCACTTCAACTGCCATTGTTCTGATCTATGGAATACTGACATTTATAAGTTGATGAGTTGTTTAGAATTCAGTGCCTGAGTTCTTAAGGACTCCCCTGAACTACATCATGTATGTCCGGAATTTGTAGCATGAAACTACAGCTTTCAAACATAGCATCCATTCAGAAGGAGGAAGAGGGAATGCTTGGAAACTGTAACACATATCCCATGGTTCCCAGAAGCTTCAGAACAGAAACTATGTTACAAGACATTGACACTAAAGGGTTCTAGTACTTGCAAACCTGTGCTGTAATCAATGTTAGCATCTAGTTTTCACAATGATAAACATACACACATGAGATATAAAGCTGAAAATGTTAAAAAGGGAAGAGACAGAATAGGGACTGTCCAGGGATCAAGATAGGAGCACCTAATACCAAACTCTTGGTAGGTGACTCCCTTCTGGTTATGAGCCACATGAATATTAGTCATCCAGGTTTTCAATAAAGCTAAATATCAGCACTGGTTTACTTTAAGCAGCCCATTTTTCTATAAACAGCTGATAAATAGTGGTTAATCATGATGGGTATTAGCAGCAACAAACCTCATTATTCCACTAGAAGAAAGGGGGAAAGGGGATGAATGCACACACAGTGCTTGTTGGGGTATTTTCTCCATCACAATAAACTATTGTTTATAGTGACACCCAAGTTGGTTTTCAATTAACATCACCAGATGAGTTATTTTAGAGTAGACCTTTAATTCTTGATCTTAACACAAAAATCCCTTATTTTCCTGACAACAAGGGTTAAATCTTCTAGGTTAGACAAATCAACAATCTGCCCATGGAATTAAGCAAATAGTACCTAGAAGTATTCACAGAAACAGGGGAAGGTCATGAACTAAAAAATAGTTGCCTACACAGTGCATTAAGCTCTTGACATTGCATGAAATTCAACTTTTAAAGATGTTTATTTTTAAAACCCATTTTACACACCTGATCTGTCTCTTGTAGTCTTAGTATTGTAAATAGAATACATGTTGTGGTGGTTCAGGTGAGTTTCTAAAAACGCCACAGGAAAGGCTCCAGCAAAAGCAGCAAGGCATTCTCCTAATGCTGACCGCTGCCTGGAAATACAATACATCACATTTTTACAATATGTTTTCTAACCCAATGCATGAATAGTTCATTTGCTACAGTGAGTTTTATCTTTTTTTAATTAAGAATTCAAAGCTTCCAAAGCAGTTTGTTAGATAATTAATACAATGAAAAACCTACTGAGTAGATATTACAGTAGAACAGTTCCTGACTCTTGTGATGTTCCTTAGGCATTCTATCCCACCATTTACCTTTTAAGGCAGCTAATGGCATAAATTATTTAAACAGTTTAAACAGTTGGTACTGAAATTACCAAAAATTTTGTTACTGAAAGTACCAAAAATTCAAAAGCTATACCACTGTAGGATCAAATTATTACTCAGTTGTTGAAGAGGCTAACACAATATTTCATGAGAAATCAAGCTGGAAGGAAAAATTAGGAATAAAACACAAATATTTGGTATTAATTAAAAACCTTTATTTATAGTTAATGATTTGTATATTTCAGTATTTCTAATTGAGATTACTATTTGTTTTAATTAATTTATTTATTTATTATTTATTTTCAGATTTATATACCGCTCCTATTTCCCGAGCGAGAACCCAGGGCGGTTTACACAAAAATGTTAAAAGGCTAAAAACAATCACAATAACAATGGCATCCGAGCAGGCAAACAGACTTAGCAGGGGCGAGGGGAAAAAAGAAAAGAAAAAAAGAAAGAAAGAAAGAAAGAAAAAGAAAGAGAGAGAGAAAGAAGCCCGCATTCCTAGTCATTGTTGAAGGCGTCCCTGAAAAGCAAGGTCTTTAGGGCTTTCTTAAACGACGCCAACGACGGAGCCTGCCGTAGTTCGCTCATATGAGTCTGTGAAGATTCTCAGTCATCTAGGTGAGTTTATCTGGAAGTTGAGTCACGGCAACTGGACTTCTTTTCTTGAGAGACTGAAACGTTTTGCTGCTTATCCAAACAGCTTCGTCAGACTGATGAAGCTGTTTGGATGAGCAGCAAAACGTTTCAGTCTCTCAAGAAAAGAGGTCCAGTTGCCGTGACTCAAGTTCCAGACACCCATCTAGGTATAAATTTCACTCCATACATTCATGTTGTAAATTCTGAGTCACCCTTACCTCTCCACATAGATACTCTTGCAGGTTCCCAGAGCATACAAGCTACTCAATATTCTATAACAAGAGATTTGTACATCTTCCACTAAAGGAAATGAGGAATAAGAAAATGTTTTAATACAATGCATATTACCCATGGAAAACAAGTAGGAAGAGGCTACAAAACTTCACACAAAATAATTAATAGCTGTGGAAAATGAAAGTAATACACATCAGTCCTGAGAAGAAATGATGATTCATACTGATTCATCCTTGTGCAATTGTGAGAGTAGACTAATGTACTCCTTTCTATATGGGGCTATTTTTGATGATAATTCAGAAGCTTCAGCCTGTACAACATGTAGTAGGAAGGCAGATGTCTCGTGTCACTGTCACATGAAATCTATTCTGCAGCAGCTACACCGGCAGCCAGTGATTCAGTTCAAGGTATTGGTTGCTAAATTTTAAAGCCTTACATGGCATTGGATCAACACATGTACTGGACTGCTCTTCCTCATATGAACCCCTGCCCCAACTGAGGTCATTTAGGGCTGCCCTTTTAAATCTGCCAATTGTAAGAACTGTCCAATTTGGATATGACAGGAAGAGATCTTTTTCTGTTGTTGCCCCATACTCTGAAGGTCCTTTCTGAGTTCCCATGAAATATGGTGTCTTTCCAGAGATTTAAAAAAGGGTACAGACAAGACTGTTTCCACAACCTCGGGATGCTGTTAATTTTATCTGTGCTTTCACCACTTTGCAATATACAGTTGTAGATATAAAGTTAATTATTACACTTTATAGGATATAAAATTAATAGAGATGGGCACGACTAGGGAAAATGACGTTTTCGAGTTGTCGTGTGTCGGAGGCAGTCCGTTTCGGCTCGTTTCCATTTTTCGCGAAATTTCGCAAAAATTAGTCGGTTCGTTTTTTCGTTGTCGTTAGTACTGGTTTTGGGGGGGGGTAGCAGGCTCCTGGAGGGAGCTGCAGGAGTCAGCCAGAGCCACAAGTGACAGACTGGCAGACTCTTTGCACCCGCTGTGTCTCACGTACTTGCATGTAGTGCAATGCAAGTAGATCTGGCTTAGGGTTAAGACGGGTTAGCGCAAGGGCTAGGGTTAGGCTAGTTACAGGTGAGGTTAGGGTGAGTATTGGGGTGCACCTCTGGGTGCCTCTCTGACCCACTTAGAAGGACAGTGTACTGGCATATGGGTTAGGCTTAGGGTTAGGGTTCGGGTTTGGGCTACAATTAGTGGTGGGCTGTTTATGCCCGATTGGCACATCCCAGAAGTCTCTGTGGTCAACCTGGCCAAGTGGCCATGCGATTGGTGGAAAATTTGCATGGTCCACTCCCATGGGCGAGCCCATCATTGCGAATGTGCAGGTGTAAAAAAATAAAATAAAATAAAATAAAATAAAATAAAATAAAATCAACGGAGACTTTTTTTTTTTGCAAGAAAACCCCACTGCTGCTACTGTAAAAATTCAAGCATTTAAAATAGCTAATTTTCGCATGTTTCTGTGGTGCTTTGGTGGGGTTTTGGGCAACGATTTCAAAAAAAATATTGCGGTCGCCATTTTGGATCCCCCGCACTGCATGGCAAATGGATGCGCCCTCCCAGCCTGGTACCAGCAGCGCAGCAGTAGCAATAGCCAAGGAGAGGGGGGCGGGGAACCCCCCCCCAAATAAAACACCCTTCTGGCCTGGTAGGTGCCCTCAGATAGTTTTCGCCTACTTTTAGGGCCGGGAATCGGTTTTTTTTAACTTTTAAAAACTTTTTTTCTGTGCCGCTTAGCATTGCGCAATGCAAGTAACGAGCACGACAAATCAGACCAAATTGTTCGTTCGTCGGTTCGAGCTCGAATTCTGGCGGAGTAATTCCCATTACCGTTTCCGTAGAGTAACGGATACGAGTAACGGAAACGGAAACGGGAATACCGCTAAGTCGTGCCCATCTCTAAAAATTAATTATCATTTAATCTGAATATAATATTTTTCATAAAATATGCTGTGAGGGATAATGTTGTTTTAATTATTTATTTTCTCTAGATGCGAAATAAAACAAATTAAGATGCAAGGTTTCTTCAATAGTGTTCTTTAAGATCAGAGTCCTGTTTGAAATAAAAAGCACATCCCGAAGGGCAACCATACAAATGCCCCCCCCCCGAAAGTGGGCTGTCCTTTGTGCAATCAGTTGTACAACTGAGCAAGTACCGTACCAGTTTTCTCAACTAAGTTGGCTGGGTGGATCACTGAGTTAGGTAACCGACTGTGGAGCCAGAGGTTGGGAGTAATTCCCCACTATGCATCCCATTACAGTGGGCTTGGGCATGCTACCCAGTCCCAGGATGCCTCCAGAAGAAAAGAATGGTAAACTACCTCTGAGTAATCTCTACCTAGAAAATCCTAAGCAGGTCTGCTATAAGTCAGAGCACACAATTAGTAATTATGGAAGCACACAATTAATAATTATGGAACCAGTCTTGCAGCACACAATTATTAATTATGGAACGAGTCTTGCAAATGACCGCCCACCAAAGGGAGGAAAACATTTACATGATTTAAACAGGATTCTTGGCTAGGAGTTTACTTGTCTCTCAGAAGCAAAGATTAGGAAAAATTCAGTAGAAAGTCACAACTAGAGGAGACCAATTGAATCAGTGGGGATTTGGTGAGCAAACTCCTCCTTAAGTTCCTTTGATTCAATGGGCCTACTCTACTCCCTAACGTTGGTGGTGCAAACTCAAATTGCTCTTTGTATTTGGACTAGTCAATACAACCTCTTATTTCCAAAGGAAAATAAATAAATGAAGTAACTAAATGTACTGCTGTGTAGTATATTAGAAGACACTAATGACTCCAACCACAAAATCATTAAGCATTTTGGTAAAACAAATTACTTTATATGTTTAGAACGATACCTACATATCAGGTCTTCTCCAAATTGATGCTGTCCAATATGTTCAAACAATGAAGACAAGACTGGCAAGAGAGCCACAGTGGTGTAGTTAATTATCTGTGTCACTCCTTTTGGCTGACTCCTGCTGTGCGTGAACTGTCCTTGCTTAAGGTTTTCCATTGTTTTCTCTAAATCTTCGGCAGCATTATCCAAAAAGGTTCTCAAAGCCATCTTAACAGACTCCAGACCTGTTTTCATTACTGTCCTACATGTTATATACCAGTAAAACAATATTAACTCTGGTTATGAATGAAAAAACACAATTCTTCAATTCCTCCTACTACATATTACTTATAATATTGACATTATGTGCAGGATCCTACTACACTAAATGGAAGCAGTCTGAGAAACAGCACAAGAAGGCAACAGAACCCGATATATTTATTGCCCCTCCTATTTAGTTATGTTTTGTTGGGGAAAATTGTCTTCTGTCATTCTTGTGCAAGCATCATAGATATAAGCAGCACTTTCTTTCTTTCTTTCTTTCTGTCTGTCTGTCTGTGGCACCATCCTTGTGCATGGCACATTACAGAAGACAGCCCTCTGTCACAAAGGGCAATGTGACAAATAATATGACAAAGGGTACAGAGTAGAAAGAGGTCAACAGGAAACCATGTGTGGCTGTTAGACATGCAAGTAATTAAGCTGCACACAACCTTTTGACAGTAGGGGATTGCATAGCTGGAATGTAGCTAGCTCTGCATACTTTATCTATAGACCTATATGCTATATACATTCAATAAGTTCAGATAAATGTTTATATGGAAGTTGAGTCATGGCAACTGGATGTCTTTGCTAATCCAAGCAGCTTTGTCAGTATGAGAAAAGTTAGTGGTGAGACTTCCATTTTATAGTTCACTTTGACCTCATGTCACCCTGGTCTGAAATATGCTCATAAGGTGAACAATGGCCTGAATAGGATCATTAGGTGGACAATGGCCTAAGGCGCATGAAAGTCCCACCTATGCAACCTTTCCTAAAACCCATTAAGTATGGGTCATTAGCTATGGCCTTGCTGGTGGTGGTGTGAATTGCTTCTGATATTAGTACTTGGCTACAGAGGCAGAGGTTGAAAATTCAGCTCCCATTCTGCATCCAGGAAAAAGGGGCAGCCTGTGTAGCTTTTGGCAATTCCCAGGATGATTCCAGAAGAAGGGAAAGGTAAAGCATTTTTGAGTACTAATCTATACCAATAAAACCCTGAAGAGGGTCCTCATAAGTTAAAATAAATTTGACAGAACATAATTATTATTAATTAGAGGTATAGATATCTTTCCCCTGATTTTCACTGGCAGTTAACTACTAGTAATATTTCAGATTTATATGGTAGCCCCAATCCTGTGAATGGATATATATTCTATTCCAAATTCCAGTTTTGGCCAGTATTGACTAATTTTGGGGAGTATTTAACAAACTATGTTTAATTAGCATTTTACCTTGCATCCAATGTCTGACCCAAGATATGAAGACAATTGACTATTGAAGTTGCATCATTTCCTAAGCAGGGATGGATTTAAAAAGAGAGATCTTATGTTATACTTTTTAAATTTCAGTGCTGGTGAATTAACTTGTATAAACATGCAGAGTAAAAAGGTAGGATTTCAACATAATCTTGACTGAATTATTGTTTCAATCTTTCTAACAGACACCAGGGACAAAATAAAAACAGTGATATATCACCACACAACTGGATGAACTAGACAAAACATAGTGAACATGGTGAGCAATTCAAAACACATTTTTGTGAATTCACAAATTAATTAAACTGAATAAACATTAAAGTAAGGGCAGCCCTGACGTCTAATATAAAGCATTGGCACCAGTCTATTTTCCCCACTCTTTCTCCAACTCCATACATTCTGGAAGTCTTTGTGTTATTCTGTAGCTGCTACACGCTATGTGCCAGTAAGTATATAATTTCCACATAACAAATAGCAAAGGCATGCAATGCACAAAATTAATATTTTGTTGCATCATCTGCCTAATGACAGAAATCCTGTTTCATCAAAATGTGGGATTTGCAAAAAAGCAAATATGAGAAATATAAATGCCCCTCTTCCTTTAATAATAAAGGAAATGCATTATCCTGGGGGTTCTTATGAGACTATCTAATATATCTTAATAAATCGTGTGTTGATACAAACAGGTAAATACAAGAGGTACAAGTCAACTGGAAATACTGTAAGCACACTTAGATCTTGATTTCAATGGGATAATGAAGAATATACTTAAATGTTTTCTGAAATCAATAGCTCTTGTAAGTCATCACTTTTATACCCAATGTCTTGGGCAAACATTGTGATGCAGAAAAACAGGTTATAGTCAAAATTCAAGGAGCTAGTTAGGTTCATGCAAAGGGCTTATGCATTTCTCCAACTGCTCTGGCTATGTATGATTCTTTAATTGTAGAAATTATAGCACCCCTCGAAACTAAATGAAATTACTTTCTCTTCTTATGTCCATGTGAGATTCTGCACCATGGTAAGAGCAGAATAAAATCTACACAATACTTTGATGATATAAATGAAATCCTTAATGTGAACCATAGTAAACCCAACAGTTTATCAGATAAGCCTAATTCATCAGGTAGTTTGGCTTAACAGTTTCTTAAATGTGCCATAATTAAACTTAAAGGTTTCAGTCTGATGCAGAAGTCTTCATAAAATATCCAGCAGAGAAGTGACTACAAAACCTAACTAAATAGGTGGTCTCTTAGCAAACCTGTAACCTAGAAAAACCTAAATCATAAGTACAAAGAATGCCTATGAAAACATAAATTCTTATTGGAACACATCTGAGCATTTAAACCAAAGTTTCTGTCAGAATACATGGTTTTAATTCCATTGTTATTCTAAATTAGAGTAGAATCACTGAATAAACTGCTGAATAAATATGTTCCCTTGTATCCATGGGTGATCCAATCTAGAATCAACTGCAGATATTGGAAACCACACTTACAAGAGAACACATTAAAGAGAATGAGTAAGAGTGAGAGGAGGGGAAAGGTCAAGAGAAGCATGTATACAAGCACTTCAGAACACTTAAATTAAGTGTTCATAACTTAAAAGTTATGGTATAACTTGCTGCAGCAAATTACTACTAAGTAATGAATTGCCATTGACATGTCTTTTTACATGCCAGCATGTGACTTGCCATGAGATCTGGAATGTGAGTGGGAAATAATTAATGGCAATTCATGGTTCTGATTTATGCGACTGAAATCTATACTAACTCCTCAACATCATGCTGGCCAGTAAGAAAATAAAAGATTATTTACTTGGCAAAGATCTCAATGGATCTACTCTAGCTGAAACTTTAAATTGGAATTAGTCCCCAATTTACAAGAAAGACTGTAAACTATTGCAAAACAGAAGGGTATCCATATTAAGTTTCAAAAGGAGCAACAATAACAAAAATATTGCAGCATATTTAAGATTGCCATATTTCTTTAAATTTCAGATGTCCAGTTGAAATACCCAAGATCCGTGCTATAAACATTCAAATATTCATTGCGCTTAATATTAATGTATATGATCTAGAAATGGGCACCTTACAAAAAAAATGACACACTGTTTTGTTGTTTCGTAAGCTTTCAAAATGTTATGAAATGAAACAAAATGGGAAACACCGTTGTTATGAAACACTTCTTTTTCCCTTTGAAAATGAAACGTTTTGTTACTCTGTAAAATGGCTCCCTTGTAAAAAGCTACCCACCAAATGTGTTGCCTAAGGGGGGGTGCCAAATTAGGACGCAGGGGAGCCATTTTATAGAGTAACAAATCGTTTTGTTATTTTTTTCAAATTGTTATTTTTTCATTTTATTATATTTTTTACAAAAATCATTTTAAAATGAAACAAAATGAAACACTAGTAGAAACGAAACAAAACTCTATTTTTCCATTTCATTCCCATCCCTACTATGCTCTCCTATTAGAGGAGACATACAAATAAGATGACTGAGGACATAGCCTTTCAAAGTAATTTCCTAAGATCACAGAGAAATATTTCCAATAGGAAATTATACAGTATATAACATGTCGTGAACTGTGAGAATGAACCACCAGACCCTTTCTGCTAATCTATGTGATCCTCACACAGGGATTACTGCCATGCAGGCTTCCATGTATAAAAAGCCGAGTAACGGATCTACATACTTTGTCAGGACAAGGATCTCTGCAAATGCAACATCTCAACTGGATGGTGGAGCAGGGAGGGGTTTTAATGGAATAGGGGGCATTACATGGTCCATAAATGCATGGGTACACAAACCCCTGCCAGCCATGTAAAAGGTCAGTGACAATTTACATATGAAATAGAATAAACTGTCATGGCTTCCCAATAAACAATGCCTAGTGGGTAGTCTACAGTGTACTTCTTTGGCAGAGCAACTGCTTTTAATTGTATCTTTCTTGCAAAAATATTAAAAAAATCACAGTGATAAATTACTATTATGAATTATTGGTAATCCAGAAAGATCATGCCCTTGGCCATGCATTCATGCATCATGCAGCAGAACAGCACACTCACAGATGCAAATCATGGCAAAGAAAATCAAAGGATGCTCACACAAGTATTTGTCAAGGGTCTCCTTACCAAACAGTGAAATCCTATGCCTGACAAGTACTCCAAGTTTGCAGAATAGGCTGAAGGCAAGGGATTTAAAAAAGAGAAAGGCAGGAAGAAATAAAGAAATAAAGGAAGAAAAGTAACAGCTGATCTATGAGCAGGGAAAGCAATATGAAGGTCTGCAGAAAGAATCCACTCTCTGGGCTGATTGTAAGACTGAAAGTACTATTTGTGTTTCTATGAGCAGCCTTTTAAACATGGTTAAGGATGCACGTATTATGATTAAAGGAACAGATTTAAAAACTGAAAACAAAGAGAATTATCATTAAAAGAGTGTTCATAAAATTCAACCCAGAAACAGTTGCTGAAACGTTATGAAGTAAAATGCAGTCAGTACGCTCCGATTAGAATATACTACTACAACTTTAAAAGCAAGGGAGAGGAAGAAGGAGGGACAAAACAACAACCCACAATTGAGTCAACAACAAATATTTGATTAGTGTAATACATATTGACCAAAGACCAGTTCATGTAAGTTCTTCAGTAGGGAAATATTTTATGAAAATGAAGTATTTCTCCTCCTGTCACAAAGCCCCTATCGCTCCTGAATAATCATTTTCATCATTGGGAACTTGTGGGGCTGCGGGACAAGAAACCCTAAACTATTAAAAATCACCAAATATGACTTTATTAATGGCTCAGCCCATCCTGAGGATTCCTCAGGATCTGTGATTGGTGGGGTGGATATTTCATTCTTTTTAAAAAAGACTTGCCTTATTGATGACATCACCAGCCTTCCACTGCAGAACTTACACTTTTAACAGTCAGTGCCATTAAGGACATTCGTTTATGTTAAATAATGAAAATATCATTCTCCTGACTGCTTCCCAGAGGATCATTTGTTTCCAAACACAATTAATAGTGATATGAGGAACAGTATAAGGCAGCCAAGTCCTTAACCAGAGAGTAAGACAAAAAACCTGGTCACACAAGGGAAACGTTCTCTATCTCTTCTAATAATTTTCATATCCCTGTTGTATTGATTTGTGGTCATGTGATATATATATTGCGGTGAACATTCCAATAACTTTTGGTGTTGCCCATCTATTTCCTCCTACTGGAATCAACATGGTTGGCTATACCATGGTACCAATGTCCTCTGTTGCAATGGCTGCATATGCAATTCTGCATATGTATATGGTCTGCATTGCTGCACATGGCTCAGGGGGGAAATCACCTATTTCAGACATGGCTGCCTACTCCCCACATATTGTCCAGTCACAAATGACCACTAATTAAACATTATCAGTTACAAATGGTCACTGTTTAAACAATCTGTCTAATCAATAATATAAAAATGAAGTTAATGATCAAGGAACAGATGTTTCATAAACACATCAGTGCACATTGATTTCTTGAACTATTCAGCATTGTCCTCACTGGACTCTTCCACAAAGATTGAGATGAAGATAAAAGAGGAGATTCAACTGCTGTATAAAATCAGCCAGTGGAATGAAGTATATTTCTAAACATACTTCAAGTGTGTTCACATGAAAAAGCAGAGACACGATTCATAGCCAATCTGCCTACAACCATTCTGCTAGACAATGCAGACAGCTTTTCAACTAGCAATATCTTTAAAATTAGCAAATGGATCAACAGGTAGTGCTCTATCATCAATTTATGGTTGTGTAATAGAAACTGAATTTCTTGGTGGGAAACGTCTGTGAAGATTCTCAGTCATCCAGGTGCGTTTATCTGGGAGTTGAGTCATGGCTACTGGACTTCTTTTTTGAGAGATAGAAACGTTTCGCTGTTCATCCAAACAGCTTCATCGGTCTGAATGCAGCTGGTGCAAACCCTGACTCTTATAGGCAGCTTTGACCTCTAGTCACCCTGGCCTCAATTAGGCTCATCAGATGAACTAAATAGGCTCGTTAGGGAGACAATGGTATCCTTAGCCTTGAGGTGAACCATGGCTTAAGGTGCTGAAACCTATCAAGAAAGGGTCGTTAATGGGTCGTTAGCTATGGCCTTGGTGGTAAAGGCTTTTTGATTTGTCTTGGTAGTGTGGAAAGCACAGCTTGATAAGTAGCAGATAAACTATGCCGGAGGCCACCACCTCTGTTGAGGGAGGGATTTTCAATGCTCACATGAATGGCCTCCCTTACTCCTCTTTCAAACCACCTCTCTTCTTTGTCTAATATGTGTACATCCTCATCTTTGAAAGAGTGCCCTTTCTCCTTCAAATGGAGGTGTACTGCTGATTCTGGACCTGAGCTGTTACCCCTCCTATGTTGGGCCATCCTTCTGTTTAATGGCTGTTTGGTTTCCCCAATGTAGAGGTCTGAACACTCCTCACTGCATTGGACCGCATATACTATAAAATCAAGACTCGGGAAGTACAGGCCTTTACAGACCACATCAATGCAGTGGACCCTAATATTAGGTTCACTAGAGAAGACACCCAAGACAACAGGCTGGCTTTCCTGGATTGTGCAGTCATCATCAGACCTGACCGTGGCCTGGAAGTAGAAGTTTACAGGAAACCCACCCACACAGATCAATACTTACTGTTCGACTCCCACCATCCATTACAGCACAAACTAGGAGTCATCAGGACCCTAAGCCACAGAGCAGAGAGCATTCCCACCTTCACAGAAGCCAAGAAGAAGGAAGACAGGCACCTGAAGACAGCACTTAAGGCCTGTGGATATCCAAAGTGGGCCTTCAACAAAGCAGTGGGCCATCCCAGAAGAACAAGGGATCAGTCTGAGACCCAGACCCAGCGGAAGAACCTGGTCATTCCTTACATGGCTGGAGTGTCAGAGAAGCTTAAAAGGATTTTTGGCAAACACCACATCCCTGTTTATTTCAAACCCACAAACACACTAAGGCAGAGACTTGTCCACCCAAAGGATCCGGTACCCAACCATAAAAGGAGCAATATAGTATATGCGGTCCAATGCAGTGAGGAGTGTTCAGACCTCTACATTGGGGAAGCCAAACAGCCATTAAACAGAAGGATGGCCCAACATAGGAGGGGTAACAGCTCAGGTCCAGAATCAGCAGTACACCTCCATTTGAAGGAGAAAGGGCACTCTTTCAAAGATGAGGATGTACACATATTAGACAAAGAAGAGAGGTGGTTTGAAAGAGGAGTAAGGGAGGCCATTCATGTGAGCACTGAAAATCCCTCCCTCAACAGAGGTGGTGGCCTCCGGCATAGTTTATCTGCTACTTATCAAGCTGTGCTTTCCACACTACCAAGACAAATCAAAAAGCCTTTACCACCAAGGCCATAGCTAACGACCCATTAACGACCCTTTCTTGATAGGTTTCAGCACCTTAAGCCATGGTTCACCTCAAGGCTAAGGATACCATTGTCTCCCTAACGAGCCTATTTAGTTCATCTGATGAGCCTAATTGAGGCCAGGGTGACTAGAGGTCAAAGCTGCCTATAAGAGTCAGGGTTTGCACCAGCTGCATTCAGACCGATGAAGCTGTTTGGATGAACAGCGAAACGTTTCTATCTCTCAAAAAAGAAGTCCAGTAGCCATGACTCAACTCCCAGATTCTTGGTGGGAATTTTTTGTTCATTACTGAAGTGTTGATTGTGTTCCTGCAGGCAAATTTTCACTCATCGATGAGGTGCTGGTTGTGTTCCTGGGCAGCAACAAGAAGCACAACATGCACCTCATTTAATGAATGGCAATTTGTAACCCAAACATATGCAATTTCCTTTACACATGAATAAATTTGCACAAGGATTCTGACCAACACATTGCCTTAAATTCTTTCCATTTGGATCTAATTAGCTTTGAATCTAATTATCTAGCTATATATCTTGACCATACATTTCCATTATGGGTAACATCTGGGCATCTCTGCACTGACAGAAAGTAGCCATTTGTGGATTAGGCACTGTGTGTGTGTGTGTGTGTGTGTGTGTGTGTGTGTGTGTGTGTGTGTGTGTGTGTGTGTGTGTTTTAAACTTTTTCTTCTCCATTGTTGTCTTTTAGGTGAATTTTAAAAAAATATTTCCCCAAATCAATAACTATCCCATTTCATTGACCAATGCCTTTCAGCCATGGATATTAGGATGGATCCTTGAATTTTAAAAATTCTTTAAAAATAATAATATTAATCATGGACTATATTTACTGCTAAAATAAAATATATTACTCCTAAAATGATCAGTATTTTTCAGAAAATTAATAAAGTATATGTAAGATGACTATGAATGTGCTAAGGTAAAATTTAAATTATCCTCTCCCCCTTATGCCATATTTGGCATAATGGCAGATAACACATGGGAATTTTCTATTTTCAAAAAATCACCCATGAGCTATATTTCAGAGAAGAAAGTTACTATCTTGGATTAATATTCAATATAACAGAATTATGGTTGTAACAGTTGCTAAATGACAAGATTTCATATTTTAGTTCAAGTTACATTTGTAAATAAATATGGTTAGTTTTCACATGTAATCAGTGTCTAGCCAATGTTGAGCCTTAATATATCAGGGGAAAAGTTAGAACCTAGATTTTTTTCCAGAAATATGCTGTACATTTCCCAAGTTTTGGCATGGAAACAATTTTTAAAACAACTAGGTATTTGAGGTGGTATTGTTAAATGGAATATATGGATCATGCTCACATTAGCTAGAATGCCTAAATCAGTTTTTAGGCACCTTTAGTTATGTCAGAATATATTGGCTGTCAAAATATTGTACTTAAGAACTACAATATTGGGGATGTTAATGAACGGTTGGCTGAAATTCAGTGCTAACTCACAACTTATTGAATCAATTGAGCTTTCAGAGGAGATGACTTACCAGATCATTACTGATTTAATGGGCCTATTCTAGTGTAACTTACAACTGGATTTCAGCATAAATATAAATATGAGGCATTTTGAATAAAAGATACTGCATTGTGTTTAATTGATCCTACTACTTTTTATTGCTGTTTTGCTGCTGTTATTAAAGAGAACCAGCAGCTAGGGTATTTTTTTAATTTTTAATTTGGGATCTGGAAAATCAAACTTGCAAAAGGCCTATGGGACATTATATTACAATTTGGGATCTGGAAAATCAAACTTGCAAAAAGGCCTATGGGACATTACTTCTTTCATTTGTGTCATAAGAACATAAGAACATAAGAACATAAGAAGAGCCATGCTGGATCAGGCCAAAGGCCCATCTAGTCCAGCTTCCTGTATCTCACAGCGGCCCCACCAGATGCATTTGGGAGCGCATGAGACTAGATATCTATCTCCTGATACCACTCCCCTGCATCTGGCCCTTGAAGTACCCTGGTTTAAAGCCTAGAGATTACACATCTCCATCATGGTTTGTAACCCGTGATGGACTTTTCCTCTAGGAATCTGTCCAACAGATAACTAAAGACAAAAAGACTCTTATATTCTGTAGTGCACCACATGAATGTCTGAAAGGTGCAATAAGAAAAATCAGGTGATAAACTTTTCTCCATTATTTATTTATTTATTTATTTATTTATTTATTTATTTATTTATTTAAAATATTTCTATGCTGCCTTTCTCCCCTAAAGGACACAAGGAAGACTTTCTGTTGATGAGGTTTCAAGTAGAAAGGTAAGTACATTCTCTTCTTCTTCATAATCTTCTAATTCTGGTAGAATTTCAATTATTAAATTCTTCAAACTCAAAAGTAGAAGCTATATTTATTTAACATATTTAAATAGCATCCTTCAACCCAAAAAAACCAAGTCTATTTTGACCCCAAAAGTAAAATAATACCATAACAAAATAAGATAAAAACATGTTGCAAATATCATACATAAACTACTTTAATAACGTGATGAAACAAGAAAGATGTGAAATGGTGCCTAGTATTTAAACCACCAATGGGTAGGACAGTGTAAAGGTAGATTTTTTTTCTATTTGTGAAGATCCATAAATCTGGGAAGCAGCCCAATAAAATCAACTACCTGAAAAGCTTGAAAGGATATCAAAATATGGATGATACATATATTTTAATGGAAATTTGTTTTTGAGCTCTTACACAAAACTGCAAATAACCATTTTAAAAACCATGATTTGAAGAAATCAGTCGTGTACTTCTAGCCTTCAATTTTCAGCCTCTTATGCACACATAAATACACATGCATGGATCTCTTGATAGAAAAAATGTGTGACTACCTTTACTCTGCTGTCTGGATAAAATATCTAGCTATACACTGTATAACCTAAGCCATTTAGATAGATAGATAGATAGATAGATAGATAGATAGATAGATAGATAGATAGATAGATAGATAGATAGATAATGGAAGCAAACTATATGTAGTATGAAAATATTATTCTACTCTGTCTTCCTGACAAAAAGATCTAGGGCTGTGTTTGTACACATTGTACTGCAATCACTATCTGAAGCAGACAACTTTCTGTAGAACTAATGATTCTTCCATCACTTTCTATGTCCAAAATCTGCCCAAGTTTCATAATAAGCTAATCAGCTGTGATATGATATTATATTTTTACCTTGTCACCATTTCTTTCTCCTTATTAGAAGCATGACCCCCACTGCTGAGAGGTCTGCTCACTGATGAGAGAAAATACAGGCGATGGTTTTTGAAATATTGATCAATCAATGGAAGTACAACCTGAAATAAATATACAAGAGAGATAAACATTCCACACTGATTATCTCAAAGCCTCCTTCCATTTTCATATTATTCAGTTTATGGCAGTTTCATGATACTGAGAATCTGTGAGCATGTATGCAAAAAAAAATGCATACACCTTCACTGCATGTATATCATAATTTAAGCCATAATGCCATTGTTTTCATAGAGAGGCAAGATAACAGAATGCAACAACACATTTTTAAAAAATCACATTTAATGTTTTAAATTGTGTTTTTGTTTTGTAATTTTTAAATGACAATAATCTGAATAACTTGATGGTGATGACACAAGAAATCTGCTCAGACAGCAGCGGCAACCTCTTAGATGTGTATTGACCTTTATCAACTAATACAGTCTATTGCACCTTTGTGACCAGCTCCAAGATATGAATAGGCCCTCTCCCGTCACATAACAATGGCAGCCTGGCGTTACAGTCTGGCTCCCTAAAAGTGCTATTGCTTGTTAGCTAAAGCTGTGAACAGCTGTCAAATGTGAGTGGCAAGCACAAGGGAATGAAGGGCGAGATGCCTGTGACTTCCATAAAGACTTGCGAATGGGATTTCTCCCTCTTCTCTCCTCAGCATCCCTCTGAACCTTCTCTGGAAAGCTCCCACCCATTTGGAGCATACGTGAGCTTAAAGAGAAGAAGAGGGATCCAGTCCCCCTACTGTATTAGTTTTGCTGGTTGATGGCCATAATGATGTGTGATCTGTAGTCAGTGAAGCATGGAATTCAACTTTATCGCACCATCACTTGGAGCATAATTGCTGGTTTCTAATCTCTTATCAGTGGTTAACATATAGGAGGTAATTTACATTAACTCTGCCTTGGCCTTGAGCCCAAGACAATTAGCAGTTGAAGAAAAATATAATTATATACTTTACTTTAGCAAAGAACTTGATTTCTTGTTCATAGGGAAACTGTTCTCCTTTGCCTCTACTGCCACCATCTGTATGAGAAAAGATAAAATGTTGGAGATTTAATTTGAACATGTTGTGGTCTTTATGCTCTTTAGGTAGCATTTTGTCCAATTTCTAACCGAACTTCTCTTCCCTTTACGTTGTTGCACTTTTTAAAAGTACAGAGCGCTACTTTAGCCTAATTAAACCCCCTTTTAATCAATCACAAGAACCTTTATTGGCATACATTAATATAAAACATATGCAATAAAATGTAAAATAAGAGGTAGGAAATAAATAAATAGGTTAGAAATGATTAAAATATTGGGTTAATAGCAGGCCCTTTTAATAAGCAAAATGGCAAGCTAGATGGTTTAACCTTACGTCAACCTCCCTGCATAAAGCATCACTCAAACATAAAGCTTAACACAATAAAACAAATCGCTAAATTTGTGCAAAAAATACTATTTTTAAAGCAACACCAAACTTTCCTTAACTCTTCTCTACAACCCCTCCAAATATGGAGAAGATTGGATTTCTGGTATCCCAGTTATACACCCCCAAAGAGGTACCCGAGAAAAGCTCCCCCAGGTACCTAGAGACACCAAAGAGGCAGAGAAGCTTCCTCTGACTCTCCTCTATAATCCTTCCAAGATTGATGGCGTTCCCCCAGTCAGTTGCTGAAGGGCATTTTCCTAGGGTGCCTCATTTTGTGGGTGTTTACCTCAGATGTCTGAAACGCAATCTTCACCAAACATGGTGGGATTGTAGAGGAGAGTCATGGGAGGGTAACTCAACAAATTTGGTGTCCCAGAGTACCTGGAGAGCATTTTCCTGATGGGGGGGGTAATCTTTAAGGGTACATAACTCAGACATCTAAACCCAAACTTCACAGATGTTGCAGGGCCTGTAGAGGAGCAATATGGGAAGCCTCCCTGGAAATTTGGTGTCTCTGTGTGCTTTGGAGGCCATTTACATGGTTTTAAAGTAAAAAAATATATGAAACAATTCATCAATTCATTGTAAAATTCATAAATTTGGATTTTGTGATTCACTGACCTTGATGAATCACGAATAAAAATGAATCACCATTTTTGTGATTCATCCCCATCTCTAAACATGACTGATTACTTATGAATGTACTTCAAATCCTTGATAGTAAAACAACATAATGCTTGCAAGCACACACACTTTATCAGATATGAAAGAATGAAATAAACACAGTTTGTGCTAGAAAATTACAAATAAGCATATGCTCAATTTCTTCATAGCCTTTGATTTTCAATGAATATTTTATTAGTGAATATGCATGTATACAAAGAATTTTTTTCTGTTATCAAGGCACTTCCATTTTTTAAAAAAAATAGAAAACTTGCCTGAGTGTTTTTGAAGAATATTTTTTTTTCAGATTTGTAGCAGAGCATAATTTTTTTTAAAAGTTAATACCACTTTTTAAATTGTTTAAAGTCAGATTTGTACAATAAAAGAATCCAGAGGTGTGTAAGAGATACCACACTACTGCAACAGTTCCTTTTTAGAGCCTGAGTCTGCCTGGAACCATTTTAGATGGGTTTTAAAATAATAATAGTTTTTGAAACTTTATCACAATGACAGGTTATCTGGTCTAGGAATAAGATGTAGGATTTCTCGGTGGTTTTTCACACCATCAACCACAAGAACTATGGAAAAATTGAGACCTTGTTTGCCCACTGAGTATCCTCTATATGTCTTTAAAAAGTCAGCTAATATAATATGACTCTGACTGCATTCATTTGTCCCACTAAATCCAACTGGAATAACTGGAATAGATGGAAAGGGATAAACTTGCTATGCTAATTTATGCACTGGGTTATCCTGTATAGACTATGTAGTACAGACTTTGGGAGTGTCCTTTATTTTGGCATCAAGCTGCAATTTGGCTGCTCATTCAATTATTCAGGCTTAGTTCTGACTCATGCTCTTGTGTCTTTTATCAAATACAAGATTTGATTTATTTTTCTGCTACTATCCTAAGCTGTTTTAAAATCTTTTAAGTTTTTTGTATTCTCTATTCCCCACAGTGAGGATTTTGCATCTACAGAGGAACATAAATATTTTAATGTATAAATGAATAAATAAAATAAGTCACATTTTACTTCCCTAGCATTCCTATAAACTGGTTAGAATTTAGAAAGGGGCATATTATTACTATTACAATCAGAAAGTTTTGATTTATGGTGTTTTGTTTTTGTTTCGTCTTTGCTACTGAATTGTCTTACAAAGTACTTGAGGGTATTTCAGTTGCTTTAAAAACTGGTCTGAAGACTAATTGTATTCTTTAGAATGTGTTATTTCACTCATAAGTTAGAATATAAGGTGGACTAACCTCTAAAGTTAAGAAAAAAAGTGTTGATTTATATTCCCTCCAAAAAAAAAAAAAACCCAAGAAGAACATTTTTAAAGCCTGTTTATTTTTGGCAATCCATATAAACACACAGCAAGACCATAACTGATAATTTAAAATTATTTACTATTCCTTACCAAATTCCAGAATATATTGATGGGCTTCATCTACGTATCTTATCAACTGTTGAAGAAAACTGTAAGCAAATCGTTTTTCTATGGAAGGTGTGTCCAACTCTAGATCCTTTAGACCTCTGAAGGAAAAAAACTTAAAATAACTGAGAGAAAAAAATCCCAAAACCAGCTCTCATATAAATATCCAAATTCTAGAAGTATTGACAGCAAATTGTGCCTAGATACCTGTTTCAAGTTTGGGAAACATGAACCCAGCAAGCTTGTGCTATGATTTTTAAATCCACATTTTAATTTTATTTATGCATTATTTGATTTAAGCAACATTTTTTTGTTTAAGAAACCCATAAGGATCAATGTTAGAACCTTTGCACTGCCTTACTTATTGTTGTTGAACAATATATTTGCTACTAATTGTGAATCTTAAAATATCACAACTAAGGCATGAGCAATACTATTAAAAAAATAATGTTGGCCAAATTTCTACTAGAGATTAATACCTGCATAAGGGAAATTGCTATTCGGTGCAGTTTGCCAATGGAGGCTTTCACAGTTTTCCTTATGCAAATATAAACTGGCAACAAGACTCTGACATATATTTAGTCCTTGTGAATAGAAACTACAGTTTAAGAAAGGATCCAGAAGAAAAGGACATTTTAAAAACACCCATAATTATCTAATTATCTCAGATTTATTATGTAATATATATATATTATCAGGTGAGAGCAAAAATAGGTTCTGGCTTGACAATGCTATTATTAAAAAGGCTGCAGCCCTGTAAAACTACTACAGCACACAAGACTACAGTTTACCTAGAGACCACATATCCATTGATTTGTAGGAACTTCAGGATATCTTGGGCTTTTTCTCTGTCCTTGGCCTTCTCTTTGGCTGTCAGTGTATCATAGGGAACAAGTAAGGGATGGTTTCCGCCTCCCACTATAGTAAAATGAGGAAAAATAGTTGTCTGAGAAGATATCACATAGAAAATGTAAAGAGGAATGACGGTATTTCCCATGACAGAGAATATATGTAATATACTTTTACCATATAAACGTGGATTGTAGCGAATGCTATTTTAATAGTGAACACTATTCATAGGATGGTCTCAATTCCTTTGTTAGCTTGTTATGTGATTCCATGTTGTAAACCGCCCAGAGTAACCCTAGGGCTAGATGGGTGGTATAAAAATCAAATAAATAAATAAATAAATAAATAAATAAATAAATATCTTCAACTAGGGCCAGTTCTAGTAATTATGTCATAGAAATGTATTTCACAAGCAAATGCTGTGCAGGGCATGGTCACTGGTTCTCTCTAGTGGTCAATTCTGGGAACTTAATCCTTAGAAATATATATTGGGAGGAATTTTGTTTTCATATTTTTAATATTTTCAGGTCATGGATAAGTGAATCTGGGAGATACTGATCCTGACGCCATTTCAATTTTAAAAATATCTTCCTCCTATCCAAAATAAAAGAACAGTTGTGATCTTCACATTCTTAGAATCATTGAATCAATAGAACAGTGAAGTTGGAAGGGTCCTACAGGGCCATCCAGTCCAACCCCATGCTCAATGCAGGAATACAAACCAAAGGATATCTCCCAGGTGGTTGTCCTAATTTCACCACCTCTTGAGGTAACCGGCTCTACTGCCATACTTCTCTAACAGTTAAGAAGTTGTTCCTGATATTCAGCTGAAAGCTGGTTTCTCTTAGCTTGAGCCCGTTGTTGCATGTCCTGCACTCTGGGATGACTGGGAACAAATCCTGCCTCTACTCTGTATGACAGCCCTACAAATATTTGAAAAGTGCAATCATATTGCCCCTCTATCTTCTTTTGTCTAGACTAAACATCCCCAATTCTTTCAGTCTTTCCTCACAGGGCTTGGTTTCCAGCCCCCTGATCATCCTTGTTGCCCTCCTTTGAACTTGTTCTAATTTTTCTGCATCTTCTGCATCAATACTCAAGGTGGGGCCTAATCAGTGCTGTATGTTCTTCCCACATACTTACTAAAATTGACTTCTCATCCATTTCTACTGTGGAAAAAGTTTCTTAGAGAAACAACAGTGGTATTTGTTAACAGAATGCAACACTGGGGACACCAATGTTACAAGGGGTAACAGATTCAAAGAGATGAAACATTCCTCCTTAAGTGTCACAACCCATGATTGTTTAGGTAGGTTGTACACAATAATAACAACCCTAAGATCTCAGAGGTACTGTATGCTATCTACATAGATGACTGAAGATATTCAGCCTCATTTCCACTACTAAGAAATTTCCCAAGGCATCACAGCCAAGTAACATCCCTCACAGCCCTCCTCTATGCCTAATTGCTAAGATATGTGAGAGGCCGCTCGTGCACCAAGTAGAGTGGAAGGCAGGAAGCACTACGAGTTAGAATGATGGTGTGTGGAGTCTGTGTGTGTGTGTGTGTGTGTGTGTGTGTGTGTGTGTGTGACTTGCTGTTTGTCCACCTATTTGTTAGTACAGCAAGGTGTGACCCATTCTGTATATGGCCCTTAGCAGCAAAACGGCTGCCCCCTATTCTACAACTTATTCAGTATATCCATGAATATTTGAAAGTGGTCTTAATAATATAAATCTTATTTTCTAATTGCCTTAAATAAAACATCCACTGAATTCAAAAGAACCAAATAAGCCACCCTGCCTCTACCACCTTGACTGCAACCAGTACATGTTGATTTTTACTTTATTCCATATGTAGATCAACAATTTCTTTTTTACTGTGTTGTTCCCATAGAGCTATTGGCAAATGAGAAGAGAATTCCAAACATATTTTTAATGATCCACTACATATTAGTTTGGTTTGGACAACTGACTGGGCACTAAAAGCATTAGTATACTGCACTGGCCTACACTAGAACTGTGGCATGTGATCACAAGGGCTCCATGTTATGTGCAGAAGCAAAATACATTCCACAGCACACTGCTAAAGTAGAAGGAGTGAATATGATAGAGGCAGCCAATCCATTCTAGGGGGAAGAGGTTCAGAAAAGATATGGTGAAATAACACGCACAAACACTCAAAATAAAAATCTTAACAGAAAGAAGACTCCATATCAGCTGCCAACCATGGCTTATCAGAGAATGATAAGGCCAATAGCACCCATGCCCGCTGTAAAAAAAAAGAGGATTAGGATGCACAAGAGGAAAGAAAAGGTGGATATGATAGGTCTGCATTCCAGGTTCTCTCCTCTAAAAGAACTAAGAGCCATGTCCCATGGAAACGGTAAGTACAGCTGTTATGATGCCAATTTTGAAGATAGGCATTCAGGAGATATCCTCAGCCAGAAAGGTACATGGAGTCAAGTTGGACTGTTAGAGGAATAAAAAAATTGCCACTGCCTCACTCACAGAGCCAGGGTAGCTTTGGACATTATCTATATTTCTGACGAGAGATGGGCTTCTCATTTCAGAAGTGCTCAGCTTCCGAAAAGACATGTGGGAGCCTAGGTGGTGTTCTGAACTGTAGGAACTCAATCAACAAATCCCTTACCTTGCACTGGGGTTGTGCGGGGCTAAACACCAATGAGGAAGAAGCCTCTGATGTAATCTTTCCTTCTCCCTGGCACTGGCCAATTAGACCGGGAGGCAGGATGATGCATTTCCCTGCACAGCTCCTGATTGGCCAGGGCCAGGGAGAAAGAAAGATGGTGTTGGAGGCTTCCTTCTTGTTGGAGTTTAGCCCCGCGTGACCCCAGCACAAGGTAAGGGATTGGTTGATTGCGGTCCTCTGGTTCCGGATGCCAGCTGGGCTTCCACATTTCATTTTGGAAGCTGACCACTTCTGAAATGAAAAGTCCATCTCTATTTTTGACCAACTTCTAAAGGCTAGAAACAAATGATAATAAGCAATAATAGCATATGTGATTCATAAGAGTGGAGGTCTGCTATTATTAAGCTAAAAACAATACTAGCAACTCACCAAAACCTTTTATTTATTTATTTATTTATTTATTTATTTATTTATTTATTTATTTATTTATTTATTTATTTATTTATTTTTTGTTTGTTTGTTTGTTTAACTTATATGCCGCCCACTACCCAAAGGTCTCAGGGCGGCTTACAATCCAAAGAATTAAAACTATTTAAAATAGTTAGAAGTAAAATATCAATAAATCATCAAGCAATAATAAAAACATTACACTAAAAACATTATCCTAAAATTGCCATCAGCGGACCCACAATCTATATTGTATTAATTAAAAACCTTCTGGAACAGGAAGGTTTTTACCTGGCGCTGAAATGTCATCAGTGTTGGCGCCAGGCATACCATCTAAAGAAAAAAACACTTAAGAAATTAGACTTGCTGAATTTTATACTTCCACACTTTCCAGCAAATTACCACCACCCCCTCACTGCTAAAACAGGCAATGTTTAATTCCACCTTCTGAGACTTTACCCTGCATTTTGATATTTCTACTATCTATTTTCAAACTCACTGCTAGGCAGGAAGGGCATCATTCTGAGCAGAAGTAGTGATTAGGCTGTCATTTAATCTAAAGATCATTTAAATTCCTCCCAGTTATATACTTTAGAATGCAGTTAGGAATTAATTAATTAATTAATTGGCACAAATATTTAAGAAATGTCCTTTATAGGCTAAGATGCAAACTTTTAATTGTTTTTGGATTTTAAAAAAGTTGTGAAGCATCTTAAAGGCTAACAAAATTGATTCTGGCACATTACACGGGAATTGACAAAATCATGTCTTTATTGGTGTTTTAGCCTTTAAGATAATAGGATACCCTTAAAGAGCGGAAACATCACTTTGGCAACAGAGGTCAGGAGAGTCAAAGCTATGTTTTTTCCAGTAGTAATGTACTGAAGCAAGAACTGTACTGTAAACTGTACTTTTGAGCTATGGTGCTGGAGGAGACTCTTGAGAGTCCCCTGGACTGCAAGGAGATCAAACCTATCCATCCTGAAAGAAATCAAACCTGAATGGTTCACTGGAAGGACAGATTTTGAAGCTGAGGCTCCAGTACTTTGGCCACTTCATGAGGAGAGAGGACTCCTTGGAAAACTCCCTGATGTTGGGAAAGATGCAAGGCCAAAGGAAAAGGGGGTGGCAGAGAATGAGACGGTTGGATGGTGTTACTGATGCAATCAACATGGATTTGACCAAACTCTGGGAGGCAGTGGAAGACAGGAGGCCCTGGCATGCTCTGCTCCATGGGGTCACGAAGAGTTGGACATGACTTAATGACTGAACAACAACAACAACAACAACAACAACAACAACAACAACAACAACAACAACAACAACTGACTAGCATGGTTATCCCTTGTGGCATTTCATATTTGAGGAACACAAAGCCTATAAAGCAGGAAGTGGCCACTTCCAGCATTTATATTATGTAGCCAGAACTATTTTGGCAATTTACATAAGTACAAGTGAAACTTGCAGCAGCAGCAGCAGCAGGAGCAGCAACAGGAGCAAATAATAAATAAATAAATAAATAAATAAATAAATAAATAAATAAATAAATAAATAAATAAATAAATAAAATGATTCATATCTAAATCTTCAATAAATCAATATATTCTTTAGGTTTAAACAACTCAGTCCCATGTTCATATTATCTGTCCAGTGATGTGAATACATGCTGCATGCTGCGATGCTGAAAAATAAACAAAAAGGCAGGTCTTTTTGTTAACTACTATTCAAGTTGAAAAACATTATTTGTCTCCAAAATATATTTAAATGTTCATGAAATAATATGCATCCGAACTTTGCCCTAAATACTCCAATATTTTTAATCAGAATGAAAAGTTTATAACAGTAGTCATTCTTTAGCAATGACCACTGTTAAGTTACTCATTCATACTGAGCTTTGTGGAAAGATCATTCATTCATTCATTCATTCATTCATTCATTCATTCAAAATATCCACCTTTTGCTTCAAGTTCCATTTTCTTTTTCTTTGCCCATATGTTGTGGTAGTTTTCAGCCATCATCTCAGCCATGGCCTGATAAAAGGAAAGAACATATGGTTTTGCTTTTTGTCATATGACTAATGTAACATTAAATTGGCCTGCATTTTAGCAGCATATTAGCAAGTTATTATAAAGCTGTACTAACAAAACAAAACATTAAATAAAGATACATTATTCTTTAAAATAATTAGCTATGTACAAATTTGCAAATCTAAACGTCAGGATATGATCTCAAATGTTACATATTGGTCAAATTTTTAATCTTTTGTGTTTGCACTTGATTCTAGTTGCTTGGTTCAGTTTTGTACTTAGTAGTCTTGAATCAATTTGGGAAGGGAGGTAGAATGTAAAAAGATTCACAGCTAGTTAGCTATTGGCTTGGACCTAGAGTCGGCATGAGCAGAATTCTGCTTATGGGATGTTTCTACAGGAAGAAGTCAGACTGGGTGGGGGATCCAAGCTTCTATGCCAAAAATAGCAAATTATTGCCAAGAATAAAACTATGAAAATTCTGACAAAAAACAAGCCAACCCTAAATACACAGAGCTGACTCTGATTATTATGGCAGGCAGGGATGCTTAAAGAGTGTGAGGCTCTTCATCCATAGCTGTCAAAAAACAAAGAGAGGTTTAGGACTAGCTTGCAGCCAGTGGCCTGAATCTAGTGTCTTAGTTTGATAACCCTTTAAAAAATATCTTCTGTATGAAATTCTTACCAAGTACAATAAAATATTAGAGGTATAAAATTGAAATACATGCTTTATGTATTTCAGACCTCTCAACAAATGACAGCTACCAGAGGATAAACAGTGAATTTGCATCATACACAGAAAATAGCAACATGTTCTTAAATGTTCTTAATATACACTAGTGACCATGATAAAACTTACATGCAGTTCTCGAGAAAGAGTAACATTACTCATGTCAATTGCACGGGGATTGTAGCCATGGGCAGTATCTATAGAGACCTGGGGAAAGTATTAATAGATGTAATAGATGCAAAAAAGAAAAATGAGCATCCAGAATTATTAGGTGCAAGGCATATAATGACAATTTTAAAAAGATAGTAAGCTAGCAAAAAATCTATCAGGAAAAAGTGACCAAATCTCAGTTTGTCAATTCTCTGTATATTTGCCTATCAAACTGCAAAGCAGTACAAAAAATGACAAATTAGTAGGAGCTAGGCACAGTCTAGGCATTCAAACATTATTAAAAAAACCTATTTTGGCACACCTTAAATTCCAATGTGCTAGTTTTCCATTTACTTAAATCAATAATTGACCTCACACAAGAATTCACGGTACAGTTAAAGATAAACAGATTGGAATCACAAGATTTAAAAATGCTGATACTTAATTTTAACAAAAAACCTCCCACATAAAAACACCCCCATCTTTTGGAAGTTGAGTCATGGCAACTGGAAATCTTTTCTTGAGAGATCGAAATATTTCACTATTCATCTAAGCAGCTTCGTCAGTCAAAAAAAAAAGAAGTCTAGTTGCCATGACTCAACTTCCAAATAACCTCACCTGGATGGCTGAGAATCTTCACAAACATCCCCATCTTCTATATGGAAGATGAACACGTAACAAAAATAGAGCTATAAACAAAGAACCAGTTACTTACCTGTAAAGGTGGTTCTTCGAGTGGACCTTCGTGAAGCCACACATATGGGTTTCCCAGGCGCCCCTGCGCCAGAGGTCGGACTTCCCTAGCAATAGGAAAGTTCGTTAGTCGCCGCCCCCGCACCCGGCGCATGTGCGTGGGTGTTCCCGCCGAAACGCCTCAGTTCCTCTTGACCACCAGAATGACAGGTAAGTACCCATCAAGGCCTGACGGTCTGAGGGAGGCGGGCGGGTGCTGTGTGGCTTCACAAAGGTCCACTCGAAGAACCACCTTTACAGGTAAGTAACTGGTTCTTCTCCATCGTGGCCTTCGTGAAGCCACACAGATGGGTGATTGAAAGCAGTACTCACTGGCAGGAGGGTAGTCACACCGTCCCAAAGGAAAGCACTGACATCCCGAAAGAAGTGGACGACCTCATGCGGGAATCCAATCTGTAGTGGGTCACAAAAGTCTCTAGCCTGGACCATGTGGCCGCCTGACAGATGTCATCCAGGGGGACACCTTTAAGGAATGCCGCTGAGGAGGCCATAGCTCTGGTGGAGTGAGCTTGTACAGTGGACGGCAAAGGCCTTTTAGCCAAGTCATATGCCAGTTCAATAGTCTGCATAACCCAATGGGCAAAGCGCTGGGAAGAGACTGGACGACCCGCCAACACAGGGTCATGGCAAATAAAAAGTGTCTCAGTCCTAGAAACATAGAAGGCTAGGGCCCTTCTCACATCTAAGGAATGCATGTCCCTTTCTACCTTTGTAGAAGGATTGGGGGGAAAGGCAGGCAGGTTGATGGGTTGGGAAATGTGAGAGAATGACACCCCCTTAGGTAGGAAGCTGATGTCAGGGTAGGCCACCACCCTATCCCGATGGAATTGCAAATAAGGTGGATCACACCATAGGGCGCACAGTTCACTAGCCCTATGGGCAGAAGCAATTGCCACTAGGAAAGCAGTTTTTAAAGTCAATAGTCTAAGGTCTATGGTGGCAAGGGGTTCAAAGGGCGGTCGCTGGAGAGCCTTGAGAACAAGAGAGAGGGACCATTGTGGTGTAAAAGGCTCCCTGTCAGGAATGGTGTTCTTGAGACCCCGCAAGAAAAGCTTCAGGCACGGATGGTGGAAAAATGAGGATGCAGGAGACATCGGCAGTTGGTGTGCGATGATGGCTGACAAGTGAACATGCAGGGGTGATAAAGTAAGACCAGACCTCTTAAGATGTAGAAAGTACTGGAGTACCCAGGTAAGTGCAGGGTTGATACGGTCAAATCCCTTGTCTGCCGCATAAAAAAGAAACCTGCTCCACTTGTAGTGGTAAAGTCTAGTGGTGGAAGGTTTCCGGCATGCAGAGATGATAGAATCTATTAGTTTACTATCCTCCACGGCGTCAGTTGGAGGCATGGAAGATCCGGGTGAAGAATTTGACTGTGATGTTGGGTCAGCAAGTCCGGGAATGTGGACAGACGCAGATGGGAGCTGGACATTCTGAGGAGAGATGCAAACCAGGGCTGTCTGGGCCACCAAGGAGCAATCAAGATAAGATCCGGGTGCTCCTGAAAAATCTTTATCACCACCTTGTGGAGTAGTGGAATAGGTGGGAAGGCATACAGCAGCTTGTCCTTCCAAGGCAATAGAAGAGCATCCCCTAGAGAGGTTTGACCTTTGCCCACCCTTGAACAATACAGATAACATTTCCTGTTGCTGTGAGAGGCAAATAGGTCCACTTGAGGATGACCCCATCTGGAGCAGAGGTGACAGAATGTTGAGGGATGTAGTTCCCATTAGTGGTTTGAGTGCTGCTTGTGACTCAGATTGTCTGCATCGATATTTTCTTCTCCCGGCAGGTGCATCGCTATTGGGTGGATGCTGTGCTTGAGGCACCAGTCCCAGAAGCGGATGGTGAGGTCCAACAGGCGTGATGAATGTTTGTTGATATAGTACATGGCGGTTGTGTTGTCGGTGACCTGTTTATTGATGTAGTACATGGCGGTTGTGTTGTCGGTCACCGCCAGTACTACATTGCCGGAAACAAAGAAGATGCTGATGTGCAGGATGGATAGAGATGTGGAAGTATGCATCCCGCAGATCCACAACTCCGAACCAGTCCCCCCTGCATAGCAGTGGGATGATCTTCTCCAGGGTGACCATCCTGAACTTCTCATAGACTACAAATTTGTTGAGGAAACGAAGATCCAGAATCGGTCATAAGCCACCATCCTTCTTTGGAACGGTAAAGTAGCAAGAGAAAAGGCCTCTGTGGGAGAGAGCTCTTGGCACCTGCTGGATGGCTCCTTTCTGGAGTAGGGATGAAACTTCTTCCAACAAACAGGGGGAAGGAGGGGTGTAAACAACATTCCCCAACGGGGGAAGGGACTTTAACTCTAAGAGGTGACCGTTTGGAATGACTGACAAGACCCAGTGGTCCGAGGTAACTGACTCCCAAACATGGAGGAATGGGCTCAGGCGGATGCCTTGGGCGTCAATACTTGTCTCTGTTTCTCCTGTCCCTGGGTTTGGAGAAAGAGGAGGAGGACTTGGGCTTCTTTGATTTGGAAGAGAAGCCAGAGAAGGTAGAAGGTCAGGCAGACCACTCTCGCTGAGGGTGTCATGAGGAAGATTGGGTGGAGGGTGGCCAATAATGCCGGCGTGCCTGGAAACAAAAGGGCTGCTTTGGCCTTTGCGGGATGACATTGAGCTTCTTGGCCGTACCCTGTTTTTTATGATGGTCCTCCATCAGGTCATCCGTAGATGTATTGAAGAGACCCGAACCATCATATGGAAGCGACTCAATCTGAGCTTTGTGCTCATCGGACAGGCTGGTGGTGCGAAGCCAAGAGTGTTGCCGCAAGGTGACAGAGGTGTTCAGCACCTTAGAAGCACAGTCAAATGCGTGTTTGGAGATGCGCATTTACTGGGCTGCCAGAGCCATTACTTCTTCGTACAGGGCATAGGCTTCTGCCCTATTGTCCTCCGGGATCAGCTCCAGGAATGGGTGTAAGTGTGCAAGGAGCTCCCTCTGGTAGGCGCCCATCGCCCCTTGGTAGTTCACAATTTTATGAAGGAGAGTGGAATAGGAATATAGATTCCTTCCCATCAAGTCCAACTTGCGGCTTTCCTTGGACGGAGGGATAGGCGTCTGTTTAGTGCGTGACTGCACTTGCGATGACACCAGCACTACCGAATTCGGCACTGGGTGCTTGTCAAGATAGGGGGCTTTGTTGTCATGGACCAGATACAGAGCTTCCAACTTCCTGGATACTGAGGTGGATGCAAGCGCCTGAAAAGAGTCCTCTACCATGGTGAGGAAGGATGGAATCAGCGTGAGATGAACAGGCACTGTCTCCTCAGCTGCGATACTCCCAAAGATGTGGCATACATGCTTCGGCTTTGGCTGATGGATGGGAAGATCAATAGTCTTCGCCATCCTAACCAGGAAGCTGGCATAATTCCTCGTTGAATCAGAGGAAGATGCTGGAGATTTCTCTTCCACTTCAGACTCTGGGGAAGTGACCAAGTGGATCGAATCCGAGGCCTTGGATTTGAGGTCAGATTGTTCAGAGTCCGCGGTCGACTCTGAAGAGGAAGCTGCCATCTGCTTCTCTACCTCCATAGATTCAGAGGACTGGATGGACCATTGCCGGCCATCAAACTTCAGCGAAAAGGCTGGGATTGGAGGCACCGATACCGATGGTACTGATGGTATTGGAGATCGGTGACGTCCGGTACAATGGCGCTTTTTGGGTGGCTTGGTCGAACCCGTAGCACTCGGATCTGAGGGTGCCAGAGCCTGCGCTACAGCCGTAGCAATGGAAGGCGGTGGGATCGGCAGAATGATGGAAGCCTCGAACCCGACCATCGGATCTGAAGACAACACTGAGGGGATCGGAGGCAGCTGGACCTTCTTCCGATGAGACTTCATCGACAACCTCTCATCTCGGGACGAAGCCGAAGTTCTCGATAGCACCGGGATCGAAGAATCTCCGAATTCTACCATCGGCAGTGCCGATGAAGCCACTTTCGAAGTAACAGAGGCCGACAGTGAGCGCGCAGGTAGTGCTGGGGACCGACGGGTCCCAGCCTCCGAAGTTGGAGTGCCTTCCGGCTGGATCAGGCTGATGTTTGGAGGCAACGCCATGTCATAATTGGATGACGAATCTGAGGTGTGTGACGGGAGATGATGGAACTTGGGACGGGTGGACATGGGCGCCACCGAACCCGAGAACTCCGTTTCGACTGTCAGAACCTTAGGCGAAGCCGCAGCCGAAACCGGTTTCGGTGATTTCACCGGTTTGAGGGACTTGGTCACTGAGGGCTTGGGCGACGGTTTCCGTTTCGAAATGCCCTCGGGTATGGGGATCTTTTTGGCCTTCTCCCCTAGTCCCTCAGGCTAACGGGCAGCCTCCGAAGGGGTTTCCTTGTGCTCCATCGGTTGTGGGCGGAGAGGTCGCTCCAGTAAGAAAGAAGCCAGCCGATTCTGGCGGTTCTTCAAGGCCTGAGAGCTAAACCCGTGGCAAATAGAGCAGGCCTTGGCCGGTGGTGCTCACCGAGGCAGAAAAGGCACTTTTCGTGGCCGTCAGTATGCAGGATTTTACCGCCGCAACTGGAGCACTTCTTGAAGGGTTGAGAAACAGACATCCAGTCGAAATCCACAAAAAATACAGTTGAAATCCAAACCCGTCATGGAGACTAACGTTTTAGAACCTCTAGCCATGGCGGTTAAGAGGAAAAGAGGCATTTAAGCGGGAACACCCACACACATGTTCAGGGGGCGGGGGCGGAGACTAACAAACTTTCCTATTGCTATGCAAGTCCAACCTCTGGCACAGGGGCCTGGGAAACCGATCTGTGTGGCTTCACGAAGGCCATGATGGAGAACACTAATTATAAAGGTATGCCAAATCCTCAGTGTCCCAAACCATTTCTTTATCCTGAATAAATGACCAGAGGCTACTTGGGATGAGGTTGCTGAGTACAACCATAAGAATCAGTAGCAGCTTAACCTGGGATGTACCTGACTTGTCTGTGATATCCGACGTGGTCTATTATATAGAGCCATAGAATCTCCTTCCCTTGTTCTTTCGACCCGCCATCCCCAAGCAAGCATGGTTTTCAAAGACTCCTTGATTGGCCATCTATAGATTTCTTTTTCCTAGGAAAAGCACACAGAGAATCAGCCTATTAGCCCACAAGCAGCCATGTTAGGGAGTGCAAATCCTGTGATTTTATTTGTAGTTATTATACTCCACCCTTTAGTATCCTTCAAATGGGTTCCAAGTAGCTTCATCAGTTAGGTCGCACATTTTATACTGCATCATGTATAGTATTTAAGCTGATGGACAACTAACAGATCTTCCAGCATACGTATGCTGGGCAGGCAGATCTCCGAAGTAGAGCTCTAGTATGATTCAATATATACCATTTCTAAAGCATGTTTCACTACAGTCAAAACTACTAACATTAAAAATAGTTAGGTGAGAGGATGTGTTTATGGTTATCTATATGATAACTGAAAATCTGAACTGAAACATTGTGAACTTGGTTATCCTTTCATGCCAACTGCACAAGCAGGCATTTACTCTTCCCCTTGTGTGCATGTAAGCCATGCTTATTTCCATGGGATGATCTCTGCTTTGCATAACTCCAAATCAGAGATTATAGGAGCAGTTGTAGAATGCTCTGTCCATGGAACAGTAACACTTCTTGATTGCCAATAGAATGCTGGACAATGATTGTCAGATTATCATACAATTAGCCCTCTCAGGACATTATAATCATTTCATAAGATAATGAAAGATGGAAAGACAAGGGAAATGATACATCTTTGAATCAAACTGAAAATATCTGAAGATCAAGGGAAAGAAAGCAAATTAGTAAAAAGCTACTATGGTCTTTAAAGGTCCAGGTGTAAACATCTGATGAATACATCAATATTTCTAAATTCTGAAGAGAGAGTGTGACCCTGAAGAGGGGTGAAGAATGGTGGGATATAATTACTTTCAGACTCTACCATTTAGTTTATAGGGAAAGGAAATTCTTACTGGAATGACTTCTGTAACATTCATGGATAAGTCAGCAGTCTAAGTGAAATAGCAATTCTAGTAAGAGAATAGGAAAAATCCCTGATCTTCGAAACAGAGTAAAAGGAGCAGGATACCCAAGACAACCCCACTGTTAGAGAAAAGGCAAGACCCTCTGTGGGCCTCCTCTAAAATAAGATTCACATCCTCTTGTGATCTACGTGGCATTTACTTTTAGAGTAACTGCAAAACAAAATCTGTTATGATAACTTCCTTCACAAAGGAGAACATAATTACCTCCCATTGTAGAGATAAGCATGATGGTTTAAAAAGAAATGTAAACCACTCTGGGTCCCTGCACTAGAAGAAAGGTAGGAGAGAAATTGAATGAAATGAAGGGTAGCATTTTCCTTTGGAATGTAGTTTTCAGCACATTTCTGGGAGAGAATAGTCCTAGAGATAACCATCATAGCCCAAGCATTGATGCAGGCTGACAGTCAAAATACAGGAATTGATTATTACAAACCATAAATTTTCTTTGACTTTGCTCCCATCACCTCCTTACCAATGAACATCGTGAAGAATCTGGAGATACTTCAAATGCTATTGGCATGGTAACAGAAGCAAAGTTTTTCCAGTTTTTTCTGAAAATTACATCATTTGCATATATTCCACTGCTCACATAAGCATGAACGATGATTGCTTTTTATGGGCATTTAAATTCAAAGCACCAAATAAACTCTTTGTGGGGGGAGAGGGTTAACAGCCAGCCAGTCTTTCTGTGAAAGTGTGCATTCCATCTTAAGGGGAAAGGATGTTAGTTTTGTGCAGGTATATTTTGTGTAATTTACAGTGATTTTGAGGGGAAATTAAGCTTCTTTTCTTATTTTTGCCTGGAGGTAAGAATCTGGTGAGGCTTTCGATTTTCTCAACAAGTCAAGACAATCTAGACTGATGTGGATCAGGAATTTGTAAGTTTTCATTTAATTTATATCTTACCTAGCTCAAGAAAGATAAAAGTCATCAAGATATCCATAGATTACTTCAAAGCTGTTCTTTCCTCAACAAAACTTAAAAGCTAGCTAAACAGAGTCATTTTTTCCCCTGAGAAGGGAGACTGTAGGTTACTGAAATGTCCAATGCTGCTGAATATCAGCCTGAGGAAATAGCCAAATGTATCCTCAGTGATATTTCAGCCCATGAGGACAGAAAGGAGTTAAGGCTTTCTTCCACCAAAATAGGGACACTCCAGAAAATTTGGAAATTCGAATTTGGCCTGAGATATATCTTTGTTCAAAGAACAAAATGAAGATTTCTGATACTGAGTTACTGTGGACTCTGATGGATTCAAGGCTCTTACAGGTATTCCCCCAGTGCACAGCTTCCCTTACAAGGTATCCTCTTCCATAATAACAAAGTGTCTTCTCCGGCCTTCATTCCTGGGCACGTTTGTTGGACATGTAAAAGGGAGACAACCCCTCCTGCTTGGGCCTGAGACACAACTGTGAATAAGGTAATGGCAAAGGCAAAAAGAAAGTTCTATGCTCAAATTTCTGGAAAACAGGCTGTGAATGGGAAAGAAATTCTCACTTTATAGGAAGAAATTATTATTTCAGCCTTCTCATCCTAGAACAAGTCCTTACATGAGGAGGAAAAAGTGCAGTGTTCTCCCAAGTGCAAAGGTGATTTTGTTTCAATAACAAAAGGAAACAATTAACAGAAAACAAAACATTTGACAGGAACTGCTTACCTTTTCTGATAATAGTTTATATTGTTTCATTAATGGCTGCACTTTGGAAGATTCTGAGTATGTTTCACCATATATCCACCCATTTGCAAACTGATAAAGTTAAAGAAAAGGAGGGATAAATTGATCAGGAATCTTGATTTCGTTTATGGTTTGGGTGCTTTTTTGCATGCTATCATTATTATAGACCCCTTCTTCTGTTCTTAACATTACTAATTATACGATCCTGTATTGTAGTTGCTTGTGAAGCAACTCATGTACATTTTAGAGACTCTAGCTATGACTTTTTATATACAGGGACTGATATATTAATAGCAAATGCATTATCATTATGCAGTTGAGACAGAGATGGAAATCCTTGCTTTTCACTTTCTTGCATGCAAGAACAAGGAGCTGAAATATTCAGCTCCTCACCCATGATCATGGCAGGAAGCTACTGCTTCTGATCATTATGTCCATTGTGACCTATTTCCTACTTTTGTGCAAAACTGTTTAATTTGTGAAGTTCACACAACTGGGTAAATGGCAAAAATTGTCCCAAACTGGCATACCTGCTCTTACATTGATTGTATTTTTTCTTAACAAACAGCCAGTCCTCCAATGCTTTCCATGTCTGTGTTTATGTTTTGATTCTCAAAGGGGGGGAAAAAAACCTCTAGAAACATCCAAATTTCAGAGGGTGTATTTTGTATATCATTTTCAGATAGAGATAAAGAATCTTGGGGAGTTTTTTTAAAGTTCTAGTTGAGCTATTTTGTTATATCAAGAAAGCACAAATAAATGAGAATGGACAATTTAGGTAGTAGTCTTTCCATCTGTAAATCAAAACAGCACCATCCCTCCAGAAGACAGAGGTTTCTATAGATTTGAAGGAACCCCAGTGTTTGCAGAAATACAAAAATGTTTAGAGGAGAAAAACCAGAGAGGAGGACATTCCTCCAGAAAGCCTCGTGAGAATCATACTTAGTAAACACACAATTCTAACTTGCTCTCGAGGGGCCAAAAATGAAAACAGAAGGGAGTGTGGAAAGGTGTCACCACAAATGCCAAGATGAATTTACCTGGAAGTATGTTTTAACTGAGGTAATTAAGCTCTGTGCTCCTGACTACGTTTTCCTCATAAAGGTTGTTTTTCTACCATAGAGGATTCTCAAGATATTTTAATAAATAAAATCAAATATATATTAGCAGTGCACACATGGTACAAAAGCATCTCACTTTATACCTTGACTGCTGATAGTATCTGTCCCTTACACCCCAATTATGTGTTTCAATTTTTCTACATATGAAAAATGACACTGTAGGAGACAATCATGCAAATGCAACCATCCATATATGTCAATGCATATGTTAACATATGCATGTGTGCATCAAATGCATATGTTAACTTATTAGATAGATATGAATGAACGAGGAAAGGCTACTAATTCACTAAAACTGAAGAATAACAAATGCATTTTAAAAAAGTTCAATTAGAGACATGAAATGATTCTAATAATGCACCATAAACAAGATTCCATGATACATACTGAATGAAGAACACCTCTGGGCTATTAGCCAAGTAGCTTTATAATATTTGAAATATGCTTTGACAGATTTATAAACACTAATAAAAAGAGAGGGGGAGGTATATACCCATGCATGCACACACACGTACACATTACCTTTTCCATGCACCATTTATCATGGGTATGTTCAGCATATTTGTTAATAAAATACTCTAGCTTTTCAGGAATTGTAATGCTACATAAAAAAGAAAGAAGATAAACATCAGTATTTCAATTATAATTAATTGCATTCTTCTTAATCCTAATAAATTAAAAATCACTTCCTCATAACTGTACTCATTTATCTTGTTAACTGTACTTTGCATATTTCTTTAAAATTCTAACACTGAGCTCAGACTTAATGTCATGTTATAATACTATTCATGTTATAATCTAGCAAGTGAAAGATAAAAATTCACCAGTCGGATTTAATTTGATAGCAAATCAGTAACTCTTTATATCTAATGAAAACAAATATATACAGTGGACCCTTGTATAACAAACAGCTTGTATAACATAAAATTTGTACAACATAAAAATTCCGGAGATAGGGGAAATTTGCTTAACATAATCGCCTATGGGGAGAATCCGTACAACATAAAAATGGGATCACTCCGTTTTCAGTGCATTCCTATGGGAATTTGTATAAAGGAAAATTTGCTTAACAGAATTTCCTTTGGAACGAATTAATTCCTTTATACAAGGTACCACTGTATACTTGTCCCATGCAACTACTTCATCCCTCTTTGCACTTGCTTGTGAGACCAGCAGGGAATGAGGGATGCAAGTGGTGACCTGTTAATGAGTGACAATATGCTGCTTCAATTTACATAATTGCACTTATGCTAAGTAATATTTTACTTAAAATATTTATATACCATCTTTCTCCTAAAGAATCCAAGGTAGGTTATGGTATTAAAAAAATTAAATGCTAAATAATAAATTATTACAATATTTTAAAAAGCATTAAAGAGATATATTAAAACTCATAAAGAAGCTCAAGAAAAGAACAGAATAAAACAATCCCTTTTAAAATCCCCTTTGGCAGCCGGTTAATAACAAAAGCCTGCCTAAGATAAAGGTCTTCATCTGCATGGGGAAGGACAGCAGAGATGGCCCCCAGACTGGCTTCCTGTAGGAGGGAGTTCCAGAGTCTGGGTTCTCCCATCAAGAAAGGACCAGATCAATCAGTGAACAGTGTCTTCAAGCCCTAACGCAACCCAGAAGGATACTGCAGTTGATAGTATTGAAAGCTGCCGAGAGGTTCAGCACAACCAACAGGGACACACTCCCCCTGTCCAGTTTCCAGCACAGGTTGTCCACAAAGGTCTCCATCCCATAACCAGGCCTAGAGCCAGATTAAAACAGATCTAGATAATCCATTTTATCCAGGAATTTCAGGCACTGAGAAACCACAACCCACTTTTCTCCCTTGCCCATGAATGGAACACTGGAGACTGTCCAGTAGTTACCTAATATTTAGGGTTCCAAGGAGGGTTTTCCAACAATGGTCTTAATTACTGCCTCCTTCACGTATGCTGAGATCCTATCCTTTTGCAAGGAGGCATTCACCACTCCTCATGCCCACCCAGCCAGTCCCTCTCTGGCAGCTTTTATAAGCCAGGAAGGGCAAAGGTTCTGCAGACATGTGGTAACCTTCACTCTCCAAGGGTCCTGTCCATATCACAGGGCTGCAGAAACTGAAATATCAACACAAGACAATCGGGGGCCGTAGATGTCTACAGGACCTCTATCAACTACAGTATCTATCAGAGCAGATCTGAGCAATTTTGCTTGTGGAGTGTTATTAGAAATGCATGTGTTATAAAAATTAAATATGTAACAACCCAAATTCTTACTTTGAAGTATCAACAGGCTGTGGATTAAAGTTCCCATCTGAATCCATGGAAGCTTGTTTTTCCATTACACCAACATAATTTGATTCCATGTAATCAGGGTGTAAAGCACCTGCTACTGCACTCAGGCAGGGCAGCGCAAGCTTGAATAATTCCTGTTCATATTTCTGCAGAGTCAAAACAGAACACAGAAAAACTCTAGCAAATTACTGAGACTATTTCAACTTCTGCTGGTGAATTCTAAATCCTTCATTATCTAGCAATCTGATCTACTGTGATTATGACATTCAGTAGGGCTAGCACTTCTTTCATTATAACAGGAAGAACTTAATACAGATAACAATTTAGCCTCCTTATGGACAAAATACTCAAATTTTAAAAAACTCTAAACTGCATCAGAATAGGTAGATAGGGGGTTCCTTATGAGTACTGGCATCCCAGCAAACATGCAGGGGGAAATGGAACCTCTTTCTCCCCTGCTGTAAGCTCTCTTGCAACAAGTAAACACAATAGACATGAAAAATGGAGGCATGGACCTTTGATCCGAATCAACTAGAAGTGTCAGAGCAAAATCAGATATATTAAATGCAGTATACATGTATAATCTATAGAAGCTGTAATCCAAAAATACAAATCTACACACCATTACTTGAAGCCTATCTATGATATGCATAATTACTCACTTTTATTTCACTGCCATACCCTTTAGAAAGTAGGATTTTTTAAAAACAATTTCAAGTGTATATGTTTTAAAATTATAACCTAGTTCTTCATTTACAGCATTTCCATTTTAACTGATGCTATACAAATGCTACAACTAAAATAATTTTTAAAAATTCATCAAGTAATCAAAAAAGGGTTACCTTTTGAGATAAAGCATCAAAAATACCCCAGAACAGCTTTCTGGATAAATGAAGTTCTTCTTCAGAAGCAGCACCAAAATTGCCCCATCCACCTGGTAGGCAGTAGTATTTCCAACATCTTTCATAATGGTTTGTTAGCAACTGTGGGGAAAATATTAGCTTTTGAGAAAGTACCGTGGGGGAAATATTAGTTTTTGAGGAAATTGTTGTTTTTACTTTAAATTGCAGAGGCACCAGTGCTTTAGCTTGTTCTAATAGATTGGTATGTAACACCCTAATGATTTAAGGCCAAAATGTGTTGCATCATGTGATCACCTAATGGCACTGATGTAGGTAGGCACTGACAGATATTTTGTGGACCTGCATGTCTTTCTGTCCATCTGTCTATTTGCTGCCTATTTGTTTCATTTGTATATCATGCAGATTAGCCTAGGGCACTTCTCTGGCCAGTTTACATCCTAAGTAATATAAACATAAAATAAATCACAAATAGTATCTTATAAACCACACACATATATAAATAAAACAGTGATCATCTAATCAATTGTTTTAAAAGAGGGCTTATCATAACACATATTGCTGCATACTCATAGGCACACAGGCAAACAGCATGAGCAGAAGATTCTGAAAAGGAAGATTAAAGACCTCACTTACCTTAAGAGGCATCTTTGCATGCTCATTTAACAGAGGAATGTCAAAAACTAATCTTCTCAACAAATGTTGCATCATTGAAGGCCTCAGTTGACTACAATTCAAAAGACAAGTTTGAATATGAAATACAACGGGATGATACGCATTTAGCTACCCTCAAAAAAATGAGGGGTCTGTAAAAACTTTTCATGTTGAAAGCAATGTAAACAGCAGACAATGTTGCCTATGGAAGGTTCTCTTGATTATTGCTTTTGCTATTTTTTTTACTGCGTACAATATTAAGGACTCCATGGAATCCATTTAATTCCTAGGGATATTCAATCAGTTCAATGGTGCTTACTTCAGAAAGAAGGTACCCCACACACCATTCAAATTTTCTAAGTATAATTTCAAAAAAAATTCTGAATAAATTCACAGGGAGGTAATATACAGGTTTTCTTTATTACAATAATCATTACCAGTAATGATACTAATGTATGTGACATTATTATTGGACATTTCTTGCTCTAGTGACTAATTCTCTGATTTGAGAGTACGCCCTTACCCACAGATGGAGAGTAGGCACTCTTCAATAGAGTCCCGCTGAGCTTTGGTAAGAGAGCAGCCCTTGGAAAGACGGTAAACAGTATGTAGCAAGGAATCTATAAGGGAAGCATGGTGTTCTGTGCCAGCGAAAAGAGGAGCACATCTAGTTAATAAGGGCAAAACAGCAGTGCAGAGGTACCGATTGAGAGCCAGGGCCATATCTGTCGCACTCAGTGCAACCTATAAAATAAATTGAAAACTATTCAGATATACAGGTTTTGGTGAACACATAGTAGCATGGTTACATTATGCTATACTGTATTTGCTTTCCAAGAGGCCACAAGATAAACTTTTTTACAGGAATAAAGGGGAATCATGGATATTTAATATATTTATTATATTCCATTTCAATATTTAAGGCTCATTTATCTCATTAATGGTTTTCTTTAAATCACATAAGGAAGAACTTCATGACAGAGCTGTTCGGCAGTGGAATATGCTGCCATGGAAGATGGTGGAGTCTCCTTCTTTGGAGGTTTTTAAGCAGAGGCTGGATGGCCATCTGTCGGAAATATTGTGATGGGGTTCCTGCATGGCAGGGGGTTGAACTAGATGGCCCCTGAGGTTTCTTCCAACTCTGATTCTATGATTCTATGACTTTGGCTTTAATCGCATTCAATACGAAAGGCATATGCTGCGTTGCACATTTTATGTTGTTTGCTTTATATCTGAATGGCCTTTTATCCCTAAACCCACCAGACATGTTACCCTATTTGCACTGGACCCCCAGAGAAAAACAGAACAGATATTTTAGTTTAAGAAGGTACTTTTGAAAAATAACCAATTCCCTCAGGTATTTAATTCTCTTACATTTTCACTGGACATCCTAGCTCCTTGGTAGTCATACTGGTTCTTTCTTTCCCCTTTCTCTTTTTTTCTGACAAAAATTTCTCATCATAGTCTAAAGAGAATTTATAAAAGCCTTTTATTTTATCTTTGACTACAGAAAGAGGCATTCCTAGGGTATTAGTAAGCTGAACTCAGGCACTATATGGTTTCTTTCTCCCAAGGCCATGAAACATTTTGGGCTTTGTCAAATTTCTTCCTTCCTTCCTTCCTTCCTTCCTTCCTTCCTTCCTTCCTTCCTTCCTTCCTGTCTGTCTGTCTGTCTGTCTGTCTGATTGTCTGTCTGACTTTCTGTCAGGCATTCTGAACAGGGTCCTGCTCATGGGGTGGAATCACCAATGAAACAATTATTCTGGGTGTAACCCATTGTCATGCATTCTTTTCAGGGCACTGTTTTATAGGAAAAAGTCAAGTACTGAATTGGTCATACACACCCCTTTCATTTGAATAAAACATTACTTGTGCTTGAACAACAGCTGTGGGGCAAATCAGCTATGGTTTTCTAAACTGCTACATGTAGGCTCTAACTGGCAAACCACTCCAGTATTCCTGCCAAGAAAACTCCATGGACATGGAGTCACAAAGGGTCAGTCACGACTGTAACAACACAACACACACACACACACATAATGTCTACTTGTGCTAGTATTACTATTTCTCTTTCCCACATTCCACTCAGGAGAAACCTATATCGCATTTCACCCCAGACAAATACATGCTGCCTTTTAAACATACAAGTCCATTGAATATCAATTCCTCTCCTTCAACTCTTAATAAAGACATCAAAGTGCTGTACAGTGGACCCTTGTATAAGAAAAGGTTTATATAACATAAAATTTGTACAACATAAAAAATTCCGGAGATAGGGGAAATTTGCTTAACATAATCGCCTATGGGGCGAATCTGTACAACATATAAAATGGGATTACTCTGTTTTCAATGCATTCCTATGGGAAATTTGTATAAAGGAAATTTTGCTTAACATAATTTTGTTTGGAACGAATTAATTCCTTTATACTAGGTACCACTGTATATGCATAGTATTGTTTTGGTGGTGGTGTTACAGTCATGACTGACTCTTCATGACCCCATGTTCATGGAGTTTTTCTTGGCAGGAGTAATGGAGTGGCTTGCCCGTTCCTAGTCCAGGTGCCTACAGCACCTGGTATTCTCTGGTGGTTGCCCATCCAAGTACTTGCCAGGCCTGACCCTGCTTAGCTTCCGAAATCAGGCAAGATCATAGTATAGACCTCAATCAAAGAGAGGAATGAGCAGTTGAAAGTCATTTTTTTTTACCGTATCTAATGAAGCAGCTGCACGAAGATCTGGCAGAAAGCCAACTTCCAGCAGATGTAGAAGAAAATCTTGGTCTTCAATTCCATAGACCCTGTCAAGGAACAATACCATGGCTGCCTTGTGGTCTGGGCAAAACCCTTCTGACATGTCAGGTTCCACCACAGTACCATCTAAAGGAAAGAAGAAAACAATGACAGAGTTCCTCCAGAGATGCAAATTACATCAGTGTTACTTCCTGCCAAGAAACAAAAATGAGTAAATGCACATTCTCCAGATTATACTGATCTAGAAAAGCAGTCTATTTTGTTCAGTGATTAAAGGATGTCCAGCAGGTGGCATCTAATGCTAAGTCTAATTTCAAGGTACCTCAAAATATAACTGGATCTCTGTTACTGAACATAATCAGAAAATTTTGCAAATGAAATTTCAGCTTACTCTAGTCAAACCACTCTGTGAGATTCATATCTTACTATACGACAACAAAGTAGATTCAAGTTGCAAATGGAAGTCTGGACAGGAACATCCCATTGTGGATAAATTCTGGCGTATATATACAATCAACATCCAAAAAATTTCCACACACTTGACACTGAAATGACATACTCTAAAGTACTCTTAGATACTGTTCTATTAAATATCAGAAATCATCTTCTTTTGCTTTCCTTACCTTTTGCTATCGTTGGCATGTGGAAAGGAATGCTAATTACGCCCACCAAATCCTCCAGAGGAATCAAAGACCGTAGAATAGATCTGATTCTAATGGCTTCTCCTTTGCCAGCATGGATTAGCTTACAAAGGAGGAATAAAAGTATTTGTTTATCTGATGGCTATCAGAATCCAATCATCATCACATGAACATAGTCATATTCTTTATACTTCATATTTATGTAACTCATATAATGGAACCATAGAAGCTGGTTTAGATGCTGTACATTCTAGTTTGACACTCCAAACAATCAACATAGCTATGATGACATATTGCCTCCATTAGGAGGAGGAGAAGGTGGAAAAGGAGGAAGAAGGAGCAGATTTTAAAGCAGCCATTTCCAATATGATGCAGAGGGTTTGAACTACAACATTCAGAATGCCAGACCTGTGACTGATGAGAGTTATAGTCCAAATACCAATAACATATTAGGGAATATTCTAGAATATCAGCTGGTAAGTGCTGTTTTCAAAGTAAAATGCTAACATGCTTTGGGGAACAGCAAGACACAAGCGATAAGTTTGGTATTTACAGTACGACCCCCTTAGCTGCTGATTCACTAACCGCGGATTCATTTATCTATGGCCTTTGAATTTCCGGGCCGGGTCCCAGGCAGCGGATCGGAAGTTTTGAACTTTCCACTCAAACTTCTGTTCTGCAGCCTGGGACCTGACCGGGAAATTCAAAGTCCCCACCTCACCCCTCTGGAGAGTGCCTGGCCCACGGGTAGCAGTAGGGGAAAAATATAACACCGCCTGTACAGCAGTGAGTTTTTCCCCCTACCGCGAACTTCTAGCAGGAAGTTCAAAACTTCCGATCCGCTGCCTAGGACCCAACCCAGAAGTTCAAAGGCTGGTTGGCCAGGCGGGTGAGTCCCCACTCCATCCAGATGGTGTCTGGTTGACCTGTGGCGGCGGCAGCAGTGGCAGAAGTGAGGAGGAGGGTGACAGGCATCAGGGCGGTAAGTTTTATTTTTAATTTTCCCCCTCCTTGCCATCACCGCAGTGGTGGCAGCAAGGAGGGAATAAAGTTTTTTTTAATTTTCTTTTTCTCCTTGCTTCATCTGAGAAGCAAGGAGAAAGGGGAAAAAACGTTATTCCCTCCTTGCCATTTGGGGGATGTCAGGGGTGAAAGCTTTCACCCTGGCACCCAACCACCCCTTCTGCCACCATTATCCTTGGATAAGAGTGTTTGCTCTGATCCGCAGATTTCGCGATCCACGGGGGATCCTGGAATTGATCCCCCGCAGATATGGTGGTTGTACTGTATGTTGTGCAGTGCAGTGCAAAATGCAATAACATTAACAGTTTCATTTCCTTTATGCTAAACAGGTCTTGAACCGGCAAAGTTCAAACTTGATTTATCCAAAGATATATCAAATACTTCTGACTGACAGGATGAGTCAGAAATAGCAGCAGCCTTGGGGGAACAAATGGAAATACTCCCCTGTATCCTCTTGCTCAGTTTTCTCTCCCCCACTCCCATCCCAACCATAAGTCAAGACTCTGGCATCAACCCTCAAAAGGCTCATTGGGGAAGTCTGAGAATGAACCTATTGGTGCCCAATTTTCACTATATTAGAATGCTAGGATTTCTCATTTCGTTTCTATTGGACAGTCTACTCTTTCACTCCTGTAGGCATGTTAAAATAGTTTCTTAGTGTGGATCTATCTAGATAATGAAATATTTCTCTCATATTTTTGTATTTGCACATCTTTCCCACCCTCTCCTTCTCTCAACCACTCCTTTCTATTGCTGCTTCCCTCTTAGGCAGCATTCCATGGCACTGAGGCTCCACTGGGACAACTTCCCCATTCATTTTCCTCAGGAAGGACCTTTAACTGTAAAAGGTGGGGCTATCCAAGGCTGCTGATATGTCCCTCTTGTGAAGGGATGATTCCCTGAATCCAGTAGTCTTGGAATTGGAATAAAAGGGGGGGGGATGATAAAGGTGCTCTGATTTACATTATTCATTTGGAGACAGAAGTGTAACTTTAATAAGGGTAATAAATACTAGTGAACAACAGAACCTACATGCATTTCTGGAGCACAGCGTCCTAGAAGATCGATCAAAGCAGCATAGAAGGTCATAATTGCATTTCCCACGTGAATAGTATCATCCTCTTCTTCAACTTCACTTCTGTTCGTTTATTTTATTTTTCCCCAGAAGAACAAAAATACAGAATCAAATTGAAATTTCATAGGGCAGTTTATCATTTGTCAAAATCACGTTAAATCCTTTAGATACTAAAGCTCATATAATATGTATCAGAAGAGGCCAATTACAGCTAGCATTTTAATATTGTATTAAGGATTTCTCCTAGTTTAATAAAAAGTAGTTCCTTATGCGACTCTGCTCTTTAAAACATTTGCTCTGGATTTTATGTATTTCTACAAAAGAAAGTGGTGTTTTGTACGCAGAGCTTGGAAACATCTTGACCAAATATGCTGAACATGTTAGCATAATTTATGTTTAGTTTATATGCTTTCAAAAGGGTCTAAAATATCATGTAAGTAATTAAAAAGGTAATACTTCAGTTGTTGGGGATGAGTGCTCCTTCTCTGGTGTATTTAATTATACACAGGATGGTCAGATATCTGGAAGTTGAGTCATTTATTTATTTATTTATTTATTTATTTATTTATTTATTTATTTATTTATTTATTTATTTATTTCTATATTGCCCATCTTCCAAAGGAACTCTGGGCAGTTTACAGCAATTACATATAAATCAATAAATAACAAATATCTAATGTCAACCACTCATCCAAGACAAAACAAAAACAAAGCTAATAATAAACAAAACAAGACAAAACAAAAACTAATAATGAAAATTGGTCAAGACAGTGGCAGAAAAAAAACCCTACTGGTTGTCAAATGTGTCTCTAAAAAGAAGAATCTTAACAGCTTTTTTGAAAGGCCAGCAGAGATTGTGCTAGACGAATCTCACTTGGTAATTTGTTCCAAAACATGGGGGTGGCAAGAGAGAAGTCCTGGTTTCGAGTACTTGATTTCTGGGCCTCCCTGGAAGTGGCCACCCAACGTGAGAATGCCTGCGATGTTGTAGTGGGTCGGGCCTCTGTTGACCTTTGGAAGATCCGCTCTTCCAAGTACTCAGGTTCCAAGCTGTGGAGAGCTTTGTAAGTCACAACCAGTACCTTGAACGTTATTCAGGATGCAACGGGCAACCAATGCAAGCGAGCCAGAACTGGGGTGATGCGATCATATCTGCCCGCGCCCACCACCAGTCTGGCTGCTGCATTTTGTACCCGCTGGACTTCTTTTATAATTTATTGTCACTGTGTGTATATATACACAGTTTACACATACAATGAAATTCAGACACCCAGAGACCAGACTCAACACACACACACACACACACACACACACACACACACACACACACAAAAATCCCCTCAACACACACACACACAGAGAGAGAGACACACACACACATAAAAACAAGAAATGAAGAATCATCTGGATCAGATTAGTTGTCTGAATTTGGCACCACAGACGGCTGCATAAGGAGAAAAATGATAATAAAGTTCCAACCAATAATGTTGGATACCAAAGTATAAAACAGTAGATCTTGGCCACATTATACACCCTTCTATTGTGTTTTGCATTTGATGTTATGAGATCATGTTTTATACTTGCTGCATTTCTGATCAACATTTAGAGCACAAAAAAGTACAGAAATAACTCCATTGAGCTTGATAAAATAGGCCTGCAGAAACAGTCACTTTTATTCTACCTACAGTGTGCGATTGGACCCATTAGTTGGTGAAGGCCCATCTCGTGTAGGATCTTCTGATATGTTTATGGCTTCTTCCATGGCAGCAAGTAAGCCTTCTCCACCTTCTCCTCTCAATGCTGGCCCAAAACACTCAGGACGTCGAATGAGCAGTCTGACCACAACATTAGCATTCTCTTCGACACTCTCTCCTACAATTACATAGGAAACATGTAAGTAAGCCACAATCTAGGACTTTTAAAAATTGCTTACATGGAAACTAAAGCTGAATGTATATGGAAATATAAAGATATCAATTACGGCTATACCAGTGAGCAAGTCAGCTCTAGAAGAGGTCTATCAATCATTTTTACAATGTATGTGTTCCAGCTAGTTTCAATATTTTGAATACTCTCTGAATTCCCCATTCTTCTCCCTTTATATTTCCCTCTCAGGAAAAGAAATCTGTACAAGTAAAATGTAAAGCTCTTGGAACGTCCTTGCCTCAGGCTGAGACGGAGACAAAGAACTGCTCCTTATGTCCAGGCCTCTGTAAATTGCATATACTGAAGCTAAAGAAGGACTTAGTGACCTTTAGGGAAGACACATATAACACCCAGTTCTTCAAATTATAAAATAAAATAGCAGGAATTCAACAATTTGCACAACCAGTGAAATTCTATAGTTTTATGAATAAAAATTGGTAATTTTCTGCAAAAATATTGCTGTTCCCAATAAAGCAGCTCTATCAAAAACACCAGAACACTGTTATCCATATTTGCAAGCAAAAACAGGTACATCATAATTTCTCTTTCCTTCATGTGAGGGTAAGCCAAACAAACATTTATATCATTAGTTCAAGCTCCTGTCCCTGAAACTAATGAAGTGAGAAATGCCAGTGCCACAGTTAATCACAGATGCAGCATTTAATTAGCCTCATTACAGCATGTAGCTTTGAGAGGTGGATATAATTATTTAAAAGCATTGCAATAAATTTGCTGGAGCTTAAAGAGTTCCATTTGGCATAAGCTTCCATTGACGGCAACCCACTTCATCCGATGCAGTGGGCTGCACTACACAGAAGCTTATACCAATTAAATCTGTCAGTCTTTAAATTGCAGCAAGACTCTTTATTGTTTTATTAAACAGATGGTTGCCCTCCTGGAAATAATTGTTTCAGAACAACAACAGTTAAACAAAGCATAGGTTTTTGCAGTACCATTGCAAAAAACAGCAAACCGAAGAAAATCTAAATATCGTTCTCCCTCAACCGGATTCCACCCAATGTCAGGGTAGCCTTTCGATATCAGTAAAGGGCAGTTCTGCAAACCACATCCAGCCAGGTAGCGGACTACCTAAGAACAAGGCAAAATTAAACAAGAGAAGCATTTACTGAGAGGAGAAAACTTTCCCCCACCTATTCCCTTTCATCTGACTAGTTTCATTGGGTTGAGGATCTTTTTCACTACCTTCATAGTTGTCTTTCCAAGTCTCCATATTTTGGTTCCTCAGACCAGAATCCATCTGAAGGGATGACTGGTACAGAAAATCTTTAACATTTTTTATTTCTGCATTGTCAATAGAGATGGGCACGAATCAAAAAAATTGCATTTCGTTTGTTGTTTGTCATTTGGAGGGTCCGTTTCGGTTCGTTTCCGTTTTTCGTGAATTTTTGAAAAAAAATTGTTTTCATTTTCGTTCGTTTTGTTACCGTTTTGTTACTATTTATTTCAATTTTTGTGATTTTTTAAAGGATTTTAAGCAATTCACTCATATTGCAGTAACGGAAATGAAACACACGACAAAATTTGGGGTTGTTTCTGTTCGTTTCATTACATTTCAGAGACAAAATTCGTTTGTTGTTTCATTACATAATGAAATGAAAAAATGAAAACGGAAACGAAAAATTGTTCGTTTCGTGCCCATCTCTAATTGTCAACATAAAAATTATGCCATTCTTCTGTTGTAATTATTTTTGTCTTCCAAATGTTTGATAATAATCCTATTTTATACTTACTTTATCAGTACTGTAGGACTCACCAAATTGTTACTGGTTTCTGCCAATAATATGGTTTTCACTTCATTTTCTAAAATTGCAGATTCTTCATTGCAATATTCTTCCATGAAGGAATAAGCCATCCTTCATTCTCTTCTTCACAGTTCTTTAGAACAGTGGGACTGTGGTATATGTGGGAGATTGGTTCCAAGCCAACCTCATGAATGTCAAAATGGAAACGCTATATATAGAATAGTCTCTGGTTCCTTCTAGTAGCCAGTCCAGGTAATACACATAACAGGTAAAACACATAAGAAACACATACCCTGGAGGTGGGGGTGGGTTATTTAATATTTCCAGGCAGCAGATAAGTCTGTGAAGATTCTCAGTCATCCAGGTGAGTTTGTCCGGAAGCTGAGTCAGGGCAACAGCTTTTCTCGAGAGACTGAAACGTTTCGCTGCTCATCCAAGCAACTTTGTCAGACTTGGATGAGCAGTGAAACATTTCAATCTCTCAAGAAATGAAGTCCAGATGCCATGACTCAACTTCCAGAGGCAGCAGATAAGTAAAACCACAAGTACTTATTGTGCAGATACCACCGTCCTATTGTACATTGCTTCCCCATTCCCTTTACTTTACTCATTCTGGTCTTTCAATATTTCTAACATATGTTCAGATTTCCCAGATTTCCTCTGATTTTTTAAAATATTTCTGTTGTTCTCTTCTACTTTCTTGCAGTGATTATTATAGTAGTTCTTTTTGTCCCTATGTGCAGAGCACTAAAAATTGCATTTAGGATTTTGAGCATATTCCTGTCACTTTGTAGTTTTGCTGCTTCTCTGTTACTATCAATTTTAATGATTTCACCAACCACTTATCAACCCTTTCCAGTACTTCTGACATCAGAGCAAAACAGCAAAAATATGTTCTTTACATAGTTTTAAATTCTTTGGGACCATTAGTTATTTATAATAACTTTAATAATAATAATAACCGTAGAACTGCAGAGCTGGAAGGGACCCTAAGGATAATCAAGTCCAGCCCCATTCAAGGAGGCAGTGCCCAAATCAAACTCCCAACATCTGGTTCCACAGCCATATACTGTTTTCTTCACCTTTTTTGTAATTTTTAACAATAACAATTTGTGGTCATATCACAGTCTGCTTCTTGACTCATTGCTGCATATGGAATAGAATTTTTCCACCTTCTGCCTTTGAATATTTTCTCTATTTGATTTCTATACATGCTATCAGGTGACAACCATATCTACAATAAGATGTTCAGTTGATTGAAGGATGTATTTGCAAAAACGAAAATGAAAAATACCACCAGTGGTTTGCTTCAGACAATTCTGAGTTGCTCTCCTACTTCACTTCTGACTCCTACATCAAATTAAATGACGGTGCTACCTCTGAGCCAGAGCTCATTAATAACAACCCCCCCTTAACTCCAGTTTAGCATGTTTGAAAGGTATAGGTTTTCCCCACACTTGTGTGCTAGTAGTGTCCGACTCTGGGAGTGGTGCTCATCTCTGTTTTTAAGCCAAAGAGTCAGTATTGTGCATGTCTGTGGCCAGGTGGCCGGCATGGCTAAAGGGATTTCTGCACATGGAACACTGTTTACCTGCCACTTTTTATGGAGGTACCTATTTATCTCCTTGCATTTACATGCTTTCAATTTGCTAGGCTAGCAGGAGCTGGGGTTAACAGTGGGTGCTCACTCTGCTGTGTGGCACCCAGGATTCGAAACACTGAGCTGCTGACTGCAGCCAAAAGTTTCAGTACTCTAGTCTGCTGAGCAGTTGATTGAAATTTAGGTGGTTACATAAGGATTGTGCAAGCGTTGATACATTTGAAAAGGGATTGTGGTATTTTCAACAGTAATTTTTGCCCCTCCAGAAGGGAGCATAGAATTATAGAGTAGTGAAGTTGGAAGGGTTCTACAAGGTCACGAAGTCCAACCCCCTGTTCTATGCAAGAATGCGAATCAAAAGAGATCAGCGAGGTGGTTGTCCAAATTTCTCTTGAATGCCTCCAGTGTTGGAGCACTCACCACCTCTTGAGGTAATTGGTTCCATCCTGCCCCTCCTCTGTATGACAGCCCTTCAAATATTTGAAAAGTGCAATCAGATCACCCCTCTATCTTCTTTTCTCTGAGTGAAAAAAAAAACCAGTTCTTTCAATCTTTCCTCATAGGGCTTAGTTTCTCTCCCCTGCCAAATCATCTTTGTCACCCTCCTCTGAAGTTGTTCCTTGTCAGCATCTTTCTTATGTTGTGTGCAGAACTGAACACAATACTCAAGGTGAGGCCTAAGCAATGCTCAGTAGATGGGGACAAGGGATCTGGAAATTTAACTTCTGTTAATGCAGCCTAAAATAGCATTTGCCTTTTTTGTGGCCACATCATTCTGTTGGCTCATGTTCAGCTTATGATCTAGAAGAATTCCAAGATCCTTCTCACATGTAGTATTGCTGAGTGAGATGTCCCCCAGCTTGTAACTGTGCATTACATTTCTTCTTCCTATATGCAGTACTTTGCACTAATTCTTGTTAAATTTCATTCTGTTGGTTTCAGCCCAGAGCTCCAGCCTATTAAGATCATCAAGGTACATCATGTTACTATACTTTGTTTGTTTTACACAGCTGTTCAAAACATGACGTACCTTCTCTAAATCAGGCTCTCTTAAAAGCTAGTGCAAGTTCATTATTATCCATTACAGATGCAGCTGCAACATCTAAAGGTGTTGATCCACGCATAGAAGGGGATGCTGTGGAAACAATATTTCAGGAATGTATGTTATATTCAAAACATACAAAATTCATAAGATTTTATGAAATAACAATATAGGTAATAAACCTATTTGTCCACAATACATTTTGTGTTTGAATTCTGTATTTTGCAATAAACAGACATACTTCTGGTTCACTCTGAGCCATAGTACTATTACAGTAGTTCCCTACCACATTACACTTCATATATTGTGGTGCCTGTATATTGCAGATTTACTGGGACTGCAGGCAAGGGCAGGCAGCAGGGCAGCGGGTGAGTGGCATGGGTCCAGGGCAAGTTCAGAGGCCCACCAAAGGCCCACCTTGTGACCTGGAAGTCATTTCAGTCCCACCATAAGCCACTTCTGGTGCCTGTACAGCATCCAGAGGCCCAGCGCAGGCCCTGGAATTCACTTCCGGTCTGCCCAATGTCACTTCTGGTTTTCTACAAGTCACTTCTGGTTCACCTGAAGCCACTTCTGGGCCCTGCACAGGCTTGGGAAGACTGCTGGAAGCTTGTTCCAGGCAGTGACAGGCATGGGGTGAGTATAGGCCTTCTGTTCATGGCTTAACCCGCAGATAAAGGCGTCCGCATATCACGGATTTTCCTTTATCACGAGTGGGTCGAAAACCTAATCCCCACGATAAACGGGGAAGTACTGTACCATAACAGTATAACTTGGTAATATTATCATACTAAAGTTTTTTTTCATATGGCTTTTGAGTAGCCATACAGAGACAGAAAGGGAGGGTACAGATAATACACTCTTCTAAGCAGGCAGTACTATAGTGTATTCTCAACAATCGTGTAAAACTTCACAATGTGGACTTGAGAGAACTCCTAGACTACGCAACACATAGCATATTTGTGTATATTGAAATGCAGTGGCCGAATTAATTTCATTAAAACTTACCAAGCCCAACACTGCTGTTTTCCAAAAGATAACTAAGATGGTCAAACATAGCTTTTTGATTCTGTCTGCTGATGCGGCAAAAATAACACAGAAAACGACAGCAGTTGGCCACCATTTTAGGAAAGGTGATTTCCTAGACAAAGAATACTACATGAGAAAAGTAGAATGATATAGAGAAACCAATACATTTTAACATTGTTGCATACATTTTTATTGGTAACAAAAATATCATCCGTAAGAAATGTATTTAATGGTATTAAAATACCATCCATAAGAAATGTTATTTCATAGAATAGTTTTCACGACCCACGTGGCACCACTTTTGAAGGATTTACATAATAATATACTTAATATACTTCTGGTCTGATCCACTTCAAGGTATTGACAATGACTGACAATATCTAATTGGCTTGGGCTTGGATATCTGAAGGAGCGCTTCTCCCTATATAAACCTGCCTGATCAACTAAGATCTGATGAGGAGGACCTCTCTGTGTCTCCCACTGTGATCAGTTTGGTATGTGGAGACATGAGGGAAGCTTGAGACACAATTGGTGCTAATATTGCCATCATTTTGGTGCCAAGTCAAGACATATTTCTCAGTTTGAGCCTTTGGGGAGTTGAGGACTGTGCAGGATTTAATAAAATAATTTTAATGTTCTTAATCTCTTAATTTTGTGTTGCTTGAGTTTAAATTCTTTTAAACAGCTTATGTATTAAAGTTGTTTTAGACAGCTTTTGAATTCACCTGAATTAAGCCTCTGCCTATATCTGAGTATTAAGCCTCTGCCTATATCTGCATATTTAAAATCTAGTATTTAAAACACCTTCTCTTAGCACATTACCTTTGATTCTCCTCCTCCAAGAACATTCACCATCACTTCCATTACAGTTTCATGCATCCCCAGGGCCCTCATAAGATTGGGATGCTGGTAAAACACTTTATTGTTCATAATATCCCTATGTTGAACACAAATTGAAAATAGTCAAAATATCTGAAAACACTTCAACTGTTTCAAAATTAGTTCCTATAAATACTCCCCATTGGTTGCATGCTGTATTTCATGATGCTTTAACAGTGTACAAATAATTCAAATGTGGTACAATCTTTCAATTAGTTGTCCACACTGTCGTTCTACCGCTGCACAAAATCCCTAGAACATATTTACAAGGAACAACAATCATATGAATCCAGTTTTGAAGTCTCTATTACATCTAATTTCACATTTATCCAATAAATTGGCTTTATGTGCTTTGAGGGGTGGCAGCCCAGTTAACCTAACACATCTGTCTATCCAAAATGATCAACCAGGCTATAGTCCATGAACATTTATGCTTGTTTTTAAGAAGCCACAACAAATCTTCTTGGTTTTACTACATTTTTTTAAAACTAGAAACATGGGAAAACAGTAGGTATCCATAAAATTATCATGCTGGGCTTCTTATCTTTGATAATCTTTACTCACTGATACGTATGTACAAAAACTCCAACATAAGCAATCAAAGTTTACAGTTTAAAAGGTCATTGCATATCTAAAGAATTAATTATGCCCTTGAGTTCATTAGTTTTCTTCTTGCTTTGTTGGTTTTCTGTTTAAATTTTTTTAGCCTATAAATCATCATTTTAGCAATTTTGCCTCCTTTCAAGCTGCTGTACATAGGACTGTGGTCAAAATCAACAAGTAAATTATTATTTGGGGGCTTTTTAAATAGCAGATGTTACAGAGTAACATCATCTAATAATCATTATCTGATTGGTCACTAATCAGGTTTTTTGTTTTTTGTTTGTGTAGCATACTTTTTGTGTCCATCTTAACATCTCATAAGAAATAATCCTACAGCTTTGATGTTGGCAGCATCATACCTATCATCATTAGTAGTGGTGATGAATTCCAAATATACTTGGAGAGAATATTTAATTACATAAATTCTCCCATCCAGCAATAAAATGGCTCCGCAAAGCAAGACCCCATTACTAGCTAGAGGTTAATTTCATATAAGTGAGCAGCCTTGCTCAGTTTCTGATAATAGCTCTCAATGTGGTTCCTCAAACACCCCTCCCAATAGTACCAGATGGGGGTTGCTTTCAAACCATGCAGCAGATAAGGAAGAATATTTGCCATGCTGTCCAACTCTTACATCTGAAGTAGTGGACTTATAGCCATTTTGTCACTACTTTTTTGTCTTTGTTGTTTGTTTTCTTTTGGCTTCCCTGATCTGCTAGCACAGACTAACATGGCTTCCTTTTTTAAAACAGAAGACAAGTAGTTGCACTGTGCAGTACCCACTGGTAGAGGCAGGCAAGTTGCCACACCTTTTGAAGCTGCCAGGTATGCTGGACAGCAAAGAGAAGTACTTGCATATCCGGGGAGCACAACAGAGCAAACATACAAAAGGAAGCCCCCTCCTTCTTTTAGTAGTCTTGTTTTGTGGTAGACAGTTATCTTTTTACCTGGTTAGCAAAAACAGAATTCTTAGGTCCTTTCAATGGTTGTCAAAAAAGAAAACTGAAAATGTCTCTCTTTTGTAGTTTAAATGAATTCCACTGAAGGGGACCATGATGATTGACAACCCCTATTTTGGATGATACATATATGCACCATTAATATTTTAAAAAGAACACACTGGGATCTGTATTTGCCCAAGAAAAATATAGTATCCTCCAGTTTCAAAATTGTTCACATTATAGAAATTAAACTACTAAGACTATGCGGTTTTGTTTGATATTCTGGGTGTTAAACCATCTCCGGACTTTGAAACAGTCTTAACACCATCCTCCCTCCTGATACCATTGTGTGGTGCATTCCATCTCACCCAAAATATTCTCAGCACCTGATAGACAACATCTTCTATCAAGACTGCATTTTTGGTACAATGCTTTGATAAAGATAGCATGTGGCTATCGAAAGCTTAGCTTATATTTTTTGTTTTCGTAGTGACCAATAAAGGTATCACCAAGCCTCTTTAGAATTTAAGTGCAATTATTTAAAGGTGAAAACAACCTCCCTCCCAGAGATGTTGTAAGCTATCTATACTTGTATATTCTTGTTATTAAATAAATGCTACTCAGTTAGAGTTCCTCAAGTCAGCTGATCACCACAGTACTGCATCATTTCAGAATGACCCAGAACCTAGCCTATGCATTTAGAGTAATTGAGAAAATGGTCTCCAGTCTTTTTTACTTCCGCACCCTAATAATTTATTATTAGTAATCAGGGCGTACAAACCCAATCTCCACAATATATACTGCTGAAGACTGTCAGAGTCATGATCCCCCCCAATAGTTTCTTTTGATTTAGAATTAACATTCAGATCCCTAAGCAGTAAAATGTTAGTAAATAAAAAGAGAGGCTTTACCCTAATCCACGAATCATGAGTTTTTCTTCTTCCTTCCCCATTCGGACACTGAGAAGAGAACGGATCTGTCCAAGAGATGCAAGTAAGCTGATTGTATCTTCCACAGATACACCATTTATAGTATATGTCTTGGGCAAGGCACTGACCAAGCCACCAACTCCATCATACTGGCGGTGCAGCAAAACAAACATGGCTCTCACCAACTCTGGATCTTCTATTACTGACTCCTGAGCCCATCGTACCATTGTCTCTGATATCAGCTGCTGGAGAGTGGCTAGAAATAGAAATTAATGAAATCATATGGAAAAACAATTTTTCATCCCTCTTTTTAATTTTAATTATTTTAATTTTATATTTTCCCTCCCCCTTCCCCCACAGCAAGCAACTAGTTGTAATTTCCTGTCATATTACACATAATTAAAGCATTTCACATTCTCAAGCTTCCCTTTTATCCATTCTATGAACTTCTCCCATTCTCTGGCAGACAGACCACCCTGAAGTTTCCCCTGCTCTGCCTGTCTTCTGACTGCGCAGCCCAAGATTCCAGTCTCTTTAATCTCAATTCTGTTTGGTCCACCTGCTTTTCCATATCTTTAACCTTATCTTTCAATTCATGAATATGTTCCAACAACCTTCTTATATTGTCACTTAATTTTCTGTTTTCTTCCCTAATTATCTCCGTAAAGTTCTCCTGGATTGCTTGTCGCATCTCAGCACAAATTGTCTTAGATATTTCCTCTTGTACTGCCTCAACAGCTTTCCTTACCAAGATATCTTCTTGCCACTTGGTGGAAGCCATTTGTCTTTCACCGCTTCACTCTTTTAATCTCCAAAAACCTCTAGACAGAGGTAATTGCAGCACCACTAATTAGAGAGAGTTAGAAGGGGTTATCTTTCCTTCTATGACTAGTTTTTGCCCCTCTCCTCTATTGCTGAGTCATTCAAAGTAATAAATTACTTAGCAGCACAGGGAGCTTGTTCTGAGGCAACTCACCACTCTGGGTGCATGCGTGGAATTCCCCATTTTTCCTTTTTAGTAAAATACATTATAACATTTAAAATGTAAATTTAAGACAAAATCTTTCACTGAATTTGCTTAGTAAAGCAAGGTACTCAATAGAGAAAAAGGACCGAACTTACTGGGTCCACTGATTATTGACAGAGCAGTGCTGGATGAAACAAAAGGGAATGGTAACTGCCATGTGCAAGGAGAAGCCCAAACAACAATGTCACGTGCAAGGCCCTGGCAATCAGCAAGCCCAGGTGGAACCATGGGACACGGGTCAATCTGGTACTCAATAGTAGATTGTCAGATTGTGGGTGAAATGGCATTATGGAAAAGAGCGCCAGGGGCTTATTGACAGATTTCATGATGAAATAATCCTAAATAGATTGCACAACTGCAAGGGCATTTATTTAATCCAAGAGAGACCTAATGAGAATGAAGGAAGGGCTGCACTTGATGAAACCAAAAATATATTTAATCCAGGATTCTGCTTCCAGAGTGGCCCGTCAGATGTTAAAGGAAAGTCCATAAGCAGCATATTTCTGGTTCTACTTAAAATGTGCTTTTAAAAGCTATATAGATGAGCCAAAAGATGGTTCCCTAAATTAAAATTAGAAACCTGGACAATTAACTCAAAGCACAACAAGGTAATTGTCGTAGCAATCATACATATTGTTCTGCTTATCTGAATGTGGCTTTTCTCTCTAGAATTACAGGATAAGGTGATCTGTGGGCCCCTCCCTCAGTACAGCCCATGCCCCACCCACAGTCCACTCCATTTTGGCTGTTCTGCTGGCATATCTTATATCTTCACAGACACAACAGGTCTTCCTGTGGAGAGTTCCATGGAGACATCTTCCAGGATATCTTGCTCCAATGGCAAGATATCCTAGTACAGTGGTGTGAGTACTGGACTGAGACCTATAAGTTCCTTGAAGCCACAAAATCATTACAGTTCTTATGGTGCCAAATTTACTTTATTATACCTACATGGCTTATTAGCATCATCATCAATTGTTTTCTCTGCTTGTTTCTTTTTCAGGTGAGTAATTCTTTCCACAAGGTAAAGCAGACGACCAGTGATTGTTAAATCACTGCTTCCATCCAGAATTCCATCTTCATCCAGTTGAATGCCTAGAAATAAAAATCCAAATATTTATTAGAGCATTTGTCTAAGGCAAGGATGGGGAACCCTTGGCCCTACAGATGTGTTGGACTAGAACTCCTAAAGTATCACTGGCAATATAGGCTCAGAATTCTGGGAGCTTTAGTCCAAAACATCTGGAGGGCCAAAGGTTCCCCAAAGTTGGTCCAGAGGAAATATAAATATTTCATCCCAGTACAGTTACTAAGTTTTGGGGGCCCTGACAGTATGTGACCTTGGACCCTTTACTCTGCCAGGTGGGTATGCCTGTTAGAAAGCAATTAAAAATATCCATGAATGTTGAGAATCAGAATATTCAACATACTGTATTACAACTATTGTTTTACAAAGAGTAGCTCAAGTATGCAAGGGACAGCTTGTACTCTGCACTGTTACTGCTCTGTCAAGATCAATAGTTACTTGTTCTATAGCAACTTCCATCATTTCTTCAGGTTTTTTCATCCACAGACAAAAAAAAGTCCTCAATGAGAACACCAAGTTATGCTCAACTAAATATCTCATCGATGTTTTATTGTGCTATTTGGGGAGAAAACACACACAAAGCAAACATTTACCACAATGTGCCATCAAATCTTCATGAAAATCCAAGAGATGATCCCTGATTTCTTCAGGACATGGGCAGTCATTTTTATCATCCTTAAAATTCAGCAGCATATTTATCTTCAAAAGAAAAAAAATAACTGGTAACGTTTTCATTTTAAGCAACTTTTTGGGTAATGCACAGGGATGAAAAAGCATTATACTTACTGTGATGTGACACTGCTAGATGACTGACTAAAATCCTCCATCCTTTCCGGGGATGGAGAATATAAAATGTATTTTAGATTTGCTTTGGTTGGCATGGAACACAGCTTGGAAAAGTTACTTTGTATTATTAGAACTCCCAGAATTCCAACAGTCCTGGATTTATGACATCCTGCATGGTAATATATGGTAATATATGCAGGACTGGCTTGGAAACAATTAGTATCCAAATAGTCTAGTCCACTGAGTGATGTTATTCACTAGGCCCTCCATCTCCAGGCTGCAATTTGTAGCAGTTGCATGATCACTGACATGATTGTTCACCAGCAGTGCTGGGAATGATAATGTGCAGTCCATTTAAGGATGAACAGTATGAAACCTTTGCACTAAGCTTGCTCACCCTCCACAGACCAAAGTTAAACTAAAACTTGGGAAAGCCTGTCACCCTCATCAACCACTCTGTAATAACCTGAGGTTTCCATTGGCCAGACAATGGCAGGAAAAGCAGGCTATATGGAGATAAAGGGCAAAAACACTTCCCTCTCCCTAAGCCCAAGTAAGCAACCTAGCTTATCATGGCAGCACCAAGGTTCGTGGGATGATGAGATAGAGAACATTTCTGGGGGGAAATGCCTCATTGGATGGTAGGTGTGCTAATATGCTGTGTAACTACAAGCAAGTGCACAACTTCAAGAGGAGACCTACATGCAAGTGCTCCTTGGCAATGTCATTCCCATGGCCAAAACATGCTTTCAGCCAGAAGAAGAATGTTTGAAGGAATTGGAGTCTTTATAGAGAAATAATTTGTTGAACAGTTTATCCAAACTCTCTGTTCAATTTGTTGTAACACAGCTAAACTCCTTTCCCCCCAGCACCCTGGAAATTCACTATAAAAGAAAGCTTATAAATCTTTAAAGTAGTTTAAATAAATGAAATGAGCCAGAGGAGCCAGGGGAGAAGTTGAATTATTATTTCTTTTCTATGTGGCTTTGTTTTGCTTTGGGATAATCTCTCTAGAATATCCAGCATTGGCTACTACAAGTGTAATAAAAGACTGTCCTTTCAGTTTACCAGATAAATGGGATATAAAGTGAAATATAGTCACTTTATATTCTAGCTTCATTTATCAACTCTTCTGCTTAAAACTCCCCAACTCAACATTTGATCATAGCTTTCTTATCCTCATGGACCTTCACAAAGAACTGCTTGTATAATCCAAAGAAGTTAAGAATCTAGTCTGGTGGTTCTCAATCTTGGGTAACCTCCATGTTCCTGATTACTACTCCCAGAATACTTCATCATCAACTGTGTCGTCTGGAGCTTCTGGAATATCTAGGTCACCCAATGTTAAAAAGCACTGCTCTTACCTAAATGCACCCAGAAAGTATGGACCCCATAAATGAAGTTTTTGTAGAAGTTACTGTAAATTGGTTGCTAAGTTACAGTAACTTCAGAAACAATCTAAAACTAATTGTAGCAAAGACACCATATTTTTAATAAAAGTTACTACCTAGAAAAGAAGAAGAAGAAGAAGAAGAAGAAGAAGAAGAAGAAGAAGAAGAAGAAGAAGAAGAAGAAGAAGAAGAAGAAGAAAGAAGAAGAAGGGGGAGTTAGGCTATGTTATTAAATTCTGAAGAGCAACATAAAAATTACTCATAGATTGTGTGGTCTTTATAGCATTCTGTAAAAAATATGCCTAGCATAATTTGGGTGCAGCAAGTGTAAAGAGGTCCATTTTTAACTGTTGCTACAATTAATCTTACAATACCATGATTCTTTACTGTACAAAACCAGGATTTCTCCTTTTTCTTAAAACCTTCTTTGCTCAAACTCTTCTCTATACGAGACAAAAAGCTTCAATTACTTTAACACTGTAAAAAGTATACCAGTTATGACTACTGCTCAGAGCTTAAATGCTGAATATTAAACTGCAATCTGAATTACACAATACCTGCTCCTGTGGTGGAGACCGAAACTCTTTGGTTTTCTTGGCTGTCAGTGCAGCAGACATATTTAATGCTTGCATAACTTCATTGTAACGGAAACGCTGGTTCTCTTGAAGTTTTGCTACAAAGTCATCTGAAAATGCTACAATGGCTTCTATCCGGTGACGTATCTGACAGTCACAAAGGTACTGAAGTAAATGGCACATCTGGGGGAAAAAAGAAATTAAAAAAGTATTTAAAATGCACAAAATCCATTATGGTCATTTTATTTTTCTAATGTTTAGATATATAATCAAAGAACAATATTTTCTCTTTGAAGGCAAAATTTATGAGTAGGCACACTTTTTTTACTTCTGTCTCCAACCTGATACTGATTTTATTTTTCATCAAAAATCCAAATTCACTTTTTTATTTCTGTCTTTTTTCAAAAGCTTTCTTTCTGGTTTCCATTACTTCCTGCGCTGAATACTGAACTGATTGTTCTGTGTCATTCTATTCTCTCAGCTCACACTTTTCATTTATTTTGGATTTACATTGTTCATGTGATTTTCTTCTACTCATTGCTGTGATTGTATTTCTTCTCTTTTTAAAGAGATTTTTCCCTTGGCAGGGATTCATTTGTCATGATGTTCTATTATTATTCTGTCTGTTTATATTGCAGATGTGCTTTTTTATTTACCTATTTTTTTCTTTGCCTGGAATGCTTATCCTAACTTTTTTGTCTCAGATATTATTTTTGCTTCTTCAGATCAGTTTTTACCCTTCATCCCTAGCAATTAACTAGACTTCTTACATGGGAAAAGGTAAACCACATTCATTTGTAAATACAATACCAAATCTTCATGAATGAACCTGTGTTTTAGTAATAATAAAGTAATAACAAACAGAAAAAACCCTCTAATAAAATTCCGGTATTTTTTAAAAAACCAAGCCTGATTGAAAGAATTAAAAAGTTTTATTGAAAATCATGTGATTGGATCCTGATTGATAGATTTAAAAATTCAAACTGCTCCAAATATGGAGCTGATTTCCCCTTTGAAAACGCATGGCAGGAGACTCTTTGGTTACAGAAATCCTGCCAAAATGTCTATTGAAAGCACTTTGAGTTAGGAAAGAACACAACTCTTATGTGGTGTTGTAATATATGTGGAAATAATTTGAATAGCAATACAAAATTATATAACTTCCCTAAAGATATATGGCAAAATGTTACCCTTGTTGGAGAATTGTCACCCCATTACTTACTTAAAAGAAAATCCTTTTAAAAACACCTTTTCATATCAACTACAACCTTTTAGTTGCCTTGTAAATTTCTCACCCACACAACTTCAATGTAACCTTTGCCGAAGGCACTACTGGCAAGTCTGTATTATGCATGCTCAGTGCTACAATAAATTCTTGTTTTTCCCACTTGAAAGATTTTTTTCTGAAGATCAATAGTTAGTTCATCACCTACAGCCTGGATTCTTTCCAAAATACAGACAAGTCCTTCTGGGGAGAAAGCAGGGCTAGAAATATTTTAAATAAATAACAAATAAAGATAAGCAAGATTGGTCTTCTCAATTTATGTGAGCTATTTAAATGTGGAGTAGCAATTTTGTAACTTTGGGTAAATATCTAAATCAGGAACAGTATTTCAGTCAATGTTTTAGTTATACAAATAAATACTGTATAACATATCACAAACTATTTTAATGTGTTATGTATTTAGAACACCTTCCTTCAAGCTGTAAAGGATATTTAATGCTTTCATATGTTAATAGATTTGGAAAGCAAATAATACTTCCAAGAATGCAAAAAGTTTTTTTTCTTTCTTCCTCTCCCCCCTCCCCTGCCACATCTGTTACAATCTTCCTATACTGGTGTTTTAATACTATTTTCAGGCTTCAGCTTCTCAAGAAAAGAAGTCCAGTTGCCATGACTCAACCTCTGGATAACCTCACCTGGATGACTGAGAATCTTCACAGACATATTTTCAGGCTTGTTTTTCTTCATAGTATTATCCATGTCATGCAGGCATGACACAGCAAACATGTGCATCGCACGTCATTCAGATTTCACTGTGTCACTCATCACAAAAGTCCCTACATTGTTCTATTCACCTAGTTCATTATTCTGAACTAGGTGGCAGGAGCACCAAGATAAGATTGATAGTGTGTTCCTGTCAGTTTCATTTCTTGTCTGTGTTCTTCAGAAAGCCTTTTGGTTTTACAGCTGTAGAAGTCACCTATAGACTATGCCATTATAATACTGATGGGAAACTACACACAGATATCCATCTACATTCTGCCGGAGCTTACCAGCTCTACGTAACTGAGAGAAAATGTCTTGGCAACCTTAATTCCTCCCTCCCTCCCCTCAAAACCCACTCTGCTGTAAACACATGCAGATCTTCTTATAACCTAATTTCCAAAGACTGGCCAAGGCTTTGAAACCTTCAGGGAAGGATATTCTCTAAGATACAACCTTCTTAGACAGGTCTAGTCAGGGCAGGAGAATGGACTTTTTGATGGCAATTCCGAGACCCTATCCATAGAATCTGCAATGTCTCCTGCTCTGTGGTCTTTCTATAGACAGGAACAAGCATTTAAATCAGGTAGTTGCTGTAGAAGGAATTTTTAACAAGGTAGGTGCTTTTTTAATTTTATTGCTTCACAATTGTGTTTTAATTATTCTATATTTTGAATTCATCTTATGTTCTAATTGTGTTTTTTTTCAATACTATAATAAGCAGGTATGGTAGGAATGGCAGCAGTACAACATACAAAATGGCAACAAATCCTACTCTAAAGCATAATAGTCATTGATCAATAGGTAGCTTTCGATCAATTAAACTTTTAAACAGCCATTAAAACTATCATTCAAAATACAGAGAAACCAATAATACAAGGGAAATGGTCCATAAATACATAGCTATCATTCATGTACCGTTTCATAATTACCTGTAATTTCACAGGCTCAGGAAGTTTCATTTGGAGAAGTCCTTCTTCTGGAACCTTACGGATTTCATCACTTCCTCCTTCCAAATTTATTCCCTCTGTAACTAATTCTTTCACTGGAACACAAACCTCGTTTTCATGGCCTGCATCCTCCTTAAACACTCTAGGTTCAATCAGCTGCAAGATATGCTTTAGATCTCCATTATGGAAGATTCCCATTATAAGCAAAGTATAGAAAAGCTTAATCAAAGGAACAAATAAAAACTCTGTTGTTCCGCCTACTGGATCTCTGACATGAAGACTGCCTTCCTGGACTGCCTCGGTTAACATTTCTATAGTTTTAGCCTTCAGAATTTCCAGAGGAAATTCAGGACTGTACTGGTAACATTCATTATAGATTCTCACAAAAACTGGGAGAAGAAAACTGCATTCTGGGACGCAAGGAAGTGCTGAGTCCAATACCAGGTAGACCGTGTTTTTTCTTTTCGTCAGGAAACAAAGTGATGCTTTTAGTTTCTTCTGTCATTGGAACAATAAACTCATTGTTCATCATTAATCTTGCAGTAGCATAGGAATTAAGGTGAATGTCAATGAGCAGGTCATAATAGCCTGCGCGTAACAATCCCGGCATGTATTTGTTCTCAATGGCATACAGGAGCTGAGATTCATCAACGTGGCTGCACATGGCATGAGCAACCCGGTTGTTCCCAAGGGCACAGACAGCAGAGTACAATCTGAGAGTATGGTAATGAAATTTCAAGAGTTCTTCTTGTTCTGACAGCTCTAAAATATCTATAGACCTGTGGAGGAGGAGGAGGAGGAGGAGGAGGAGGAGGAGGAGAAGAAGAAGAAGAAGAAGAAGAAGAAGAAGAAGAAGAAGAAGAAGAAGAAGAAGAAGAAGAAGAAGAAGAAGAAGAAGAAGAAGAAAGAAAGAAAGAAACAAAGAAAGAAAAGAAAAGAAAAGAAAAGTGAGAAGTTAAACTAGCTCTATAAATTAGGAAAAATGAACTATTCTTGCCATGGTTATGTCATCAAGTTGCCTCCTTACTCTTATTATTATGCTTACTTATTGTTATTTAAAATCACTAGGAGATGAAGGCAGAAGAGAGCTTTATGCCCCAATGGCAGAAAAAACAGTAGAACCATCTTCTAGGAGAAGGAAAACTCTGATTTTAAACCTTCACTGCCTTGTGGCTATATCCATTTCTGGAAAAGGCTTCAGGAGTTAACCTTGAGGCAAAATCCGGAGCCAAAGTCCCGGAGGCAGTTCATGACTGTGTACAATCATGTTCTGGTAACTCCTGCAACACAGCTGGAACTAATCGTATCAGCTCTGCCGTTCCATTAGACTATTCCAACGATGTGGAAATGGCGGGTTTGCTACCTGGGTAACAGTTTTAACCTTCATATTAATCTACCCAGGCCTTGTGCTCTGCAGAGGCCACACGGCATCTATACCGAGCACAATACCAGAGTCTCTTGAGACTGAAAGATACCCATACTAAGAGATGGCCAACTTACATATATGTCAAACCTTAGTCATATAAACATGCATTATCTTTAGATAGATTAATGCACTGCTTCTGATCATATTTCCAGCTATCTGTTGAACTCCCTTTCCCCTTCACACCCAACTGTTAGTCCAGTATATCCACTAAATATTTCCTAATGGGGTATTCTGGGGTCTCCTGATTGCTTCCCCCCCCCCATTATGTTTTATACTTCTTCAAATGGTGGGATTCCCCTATATGTCTGGTGCCTCCTCTTCATGCGTTTGACCAATGCTGTTGTACCTAAGGAAGTATAGTCATGTAGAAGTTTTCTAATTCCATATACCGGTATGAAAATGTTATAGCCCTTGTTTTCTATAAGCCAGAATCTAGAGAGTATCTGGAGATATAAATTACAACAATGTCATGTTAAGGTTTATATAGTTCACTATAATTAATCATTAATTAATTAAACTTTAATCATTATCTGCAACCCCTTTTATTCACCACAGGAATTTTCTACATTTTTGGTGGTTGCTGTATATATCCCTCCTCATGCTTCTGTGACAAATGCATTAAGTATTTCATATCCTGATACTTTTAAAATTATTTTAGGTGATTTTAATCAAGCTGATTTAAGGAAGGAGTTACCAAAGTACTTCCAGGATGTTAAATGCCCTACTAGAGGGGAAAACATTTTGGATCATTGTTATACAACTTTAAATGATGCTTATTGCTCTTTATCATGCTCAGGTGTGGGACATTCTGATCACTGCATGGTTCACCTTGTACCTGTTTACAAACAAAAGCTTAAAACTTTAAAACCAACAATTAAAACAGTGAAAACTTGGACTGAAGAAGCAAAGTTAAAGTTGCAAGCATGTTTTGACTGCACTGATTGGGACCTATTTGAAAACACTTCTGCTGATTTGGATGAGCTCACAGACACTATAACATCGTATGTCAGCTTTTGTGAGGACTTATGTGTGCCATCTAAGAATGTGAAAATTTACAGTAACAACAAACCATGGTTTACAACTAAACTCAAACAGCTACGTCATACCAAAGAGGAAGCCTATAAAAAGGGTGATAGAATATTGTACAATCAGGCTAGGAATATATTGACCAGAGAAATTAGAGCAGCAAAAAGGAACTATACTGAAAAGTTAAAGAACCAGTTTTCAACAAATGAATCAGCAAATATGTGGGAAACTCTTAAAACCATTACTGGTCATAATAAAACTCCTCTCCATGTTGAAGGAAATCATCAACTGGTGAATGACTTGAATATGTTTTACTGCAGGTTTGAGAGGAAACTGCAGCCATCTATTCCTACAATTTCCATCTCAGATTTAACAACAACAACTGAGCCTGTCGAAATTTACCCCATGTCATCGGGTCCTCCATCTTTGGTGATCACAGAGAAGGAGGTGCAAGGTCTGTTTTACAGACAGAAGTTAAGGAAAGCACCAGGTCCAGATAAAATCACTTCTTCTTGTTTAAGAGTTTGTGCTGAACAACTGGCTCCTATTTTTACCTGCATCTTTAATAGATCACTGGAGATGTGTTATGTTCCTTCTTGCTTCAAACATTCATTGATTATTCCAGTACAAAAAAAAATCTTCTGTCAAGGAATTGAATGATTATAGACCAGTTGCTTTAACTTCTGTGGTCAAGAAAACTTTAAAGAGTAGTATTGGCTCACCTGAAATCTATCACGGATTTGTCATTAGATCCATTGCAATTTGCTTATCGTGCAAATAGATCAATAGAAAATGCTATTAATATGTCCTTCCATTATATATTGCAACATCTTGGATCTCCAAAATCTTATGGAAGGGTTCTTTTTGTTGATTTTATTTCTGCATTTAACACTATTATTCCGGATATCCTTATGACTAAATTAAAACAGCTGGCTGTACCTGATCACATTTGTAAATGGATTGTAAGCTTCCTAACAGACAGAAAGCAGTAGGTGAAGGTAGGTAAAATTATATCAGAAATTAGCAAGGTTAGCATAAGAGCCCCTCAGGGCTGTGTGCTTTCTCCATTTCTTTTTTCCTTATATACTAATGATTGTATCTCAAAGGATTCCTCTGTTAAAATAGTGAAGTTTGCAGATGACGCTACAGTGATAGGCCTCATTTGAGACTGAATCTGCCTATAGGCAAGAGACTGAACAACTAGTTTTATGGTGCACTCAAAATAATCATGAATTAAACACATGCAAAACTGTTGAAATGGTGGTGGATTTTAGGAGGACTCGTTCTATATAGCCACCTCTTATGATATCAAATAACTTAGTGTCAATAGTGGAGTCCTTTAAATTTTTAGGTACTATTATATCTCAAGATTTAAACTGGTCATCTAATATTGAAAGTATTATTAAGAAAGTACAACAAAGAACTTTTTTTCTGCATCAACTTAGGAAGTTCAGACTGCCAAAAGAACTGTTGATTCAATTCTATAGAGGTGTTATTGAATCTAATATCTGTTCCTCTATAACTGGTTTAGTTATGCGACTAAGCATGACAGATATAGACTTCAAAGGATAATTGGAACTGCAGAAAAATTATTGCTACTAATTTGCCATCTATTGTGGAGTTGTATACCACACGAGCTAAAAAGAGGGCGATGAAAATATATATACAGATTCTACACATCCTGGACATAACCTGTTTCAATTGTTACCCTCAGGGCGACGTTTTAGGGCATTGCATACTAGGACAACTAGATATAAAGATAGTTTCTTTCCAAGTGCTATCAAACTGTTGAATAATTAAATTTTACTTCTCTTCTTCCTTTTTAAATGATAGGTTATATTGTATTGTTGTACTGTGTTTTTATTGTTGACTATATGATTCTTATATTTCCTTCTTATATATGGAGAGCATATTTTACCAAAACAAATTCTGGTTGTGTCCAACCACACTTGGCCAATAAAAGTATTCTGATTCTGATTCTAATGCATGAGTTCTGAACGCAAGAAGGTCTGGGTAAAATGGTGTCAGAAATGCTCAATAGCCACTGTTAGCCAACACTATGTCTGATGAATTAAATGTATGTCTCCAGGTAATGCAGATTCCTATGTTCCTTTCCCAGGGGGGACTCTTTGGTATAAACACGTGGAAAAGGAATTAGGATTATAGGGAAGTTACTGCCCTACTGCTTAGAATCAATTTTCAGGCGAAGGAGTGAGAGCAACACAGAGAGAAAAAGTAACTGTGAGGAACATTCAGTTACAAGTGTTCGTTTCCCTGCAAAGGCAGCACCAAAAAGAAGCATCATCTACCTTCATTCATCTGTCAGGAGACTAACATTAGAATTACTAACATTAGAATTTGGGTGGGTGGGTGGGTGGGTGCAGCCGTGTTGTTACAAGCTACTGTGAACTACTTTGGGAAGCATTAATTTACTACTTTGCATTAATTTACTACTTAATTTACTACTTAATTTACTACTTTGGGAAGCATTAATTTAATAAGTGGGAAGTGAATCTTCAATTTATCTTGCTTGCTTGCTTGCTTGCCTGCCTATCTATCTATCTATCTATCTATCTATCTATCTATCTATCTATCTATCTATCTATCTATCTATCTATCTAATATTAAAAACATATAGTATTTTCCATGTATAAGACTATGTTTTTGTCTAAATTTGTTAGCCTAAAAATTGAGGGTCGTCTTATACATGGAAGTAAGCCAAGAGAGAACTACATCATTGTGAAACTGTAATTTTGAGTTGGAAATGTGGGGGTCATCTTACACATAGGAGTGTCTTATAGACAGAAAAATATGGGTAAGTAAAACGCAGAATAAAGTGCTCCCTTTAAAAATCCCCTTGGTCAACTAGCTACTTAAAGAAAAGCCTGCCTGAAGGGAAAATAAATACAAAAATTAATAAACACTAAACTTTTTCCAGAAATATGATTTGCTTTCGACTTACATCAAAGATAGCATACTATTGCACTCTCATCTGTAAAAGAAGTGAATACCTGTTTTCCTCTGGGATGTGAAGGGACATAAACTGCAAAGGCTCCAGGCACTGGACTGACCAGCCTTGACGCTCATTGATCCGGGATATATCAACTTTTAGGAAGTGATTTGGTACTCTGCTCCAAAGCACATGTGTCAGAAACTGAATATGGAGACGGGGAGGACACTGGGGAATGGGGTTTTTTGTGCTCACTTTTGAATAAGCCAGCTGACAATGGCATCACATTCTGGAGAGAGAACAAAGCAGAGCGGACAGATTAACAAATCCAGTATTTAAAACAAACATGCCAAAAATATTTACACTACATAGCTATGATTTGGTTGTATTGACATGTAGAGCTTGCATTCTTTTGCACATTGAAGCTCACATCCCATTATCTTTCTCCTGTAACTGTATAATCTTACTGAGCCAAAATGAAAGGAAGGAAAGGATTAGTAGTTTTAAAGGTTTGCCAGGAATAAAGAAGGCAATCTCTATGAATAGAAATTATGGCATGTTTCTAAAATAACTCAGTGTGTAGGACTTTTTCCCTCTAGCAATGAGCTTTTAAGTGGAGAATAAACAGCAGGCTCTCGAAGATCATGGAGAGAGGCAAATGGGCCAGGATGAAATAATTACCTTATACCACACACACACACACACACACACACACACACACACACACACACACACACACACACACACACACACACACACACAAAGTCCCTTAACAAATTTCATCCAACCTCATTTGATACAAATTAGGATTAGGTTAGATTAAGCATACAATAATTTTATCATGAGACAACCCTGTCAGGTTGAGCTGGGTCCTACAGATCTAGCTGAAATCCACACCATAAGACTCTAACAGCACACTTAACTACTGATATTTATCTTTGCACTCTCTGTGTTTGAAGAAGTGGTTTTTGATTCACAAAAGCTCACCCTAAAATAACTCTGTTATTCTTTAAAGTGCTAAATATTTTGCCTCTTTTTGTTTTTCTCCTTTAGTTTAACTATTGAATTAGTTGTTCATCCTTTTCTTTTCTACTGGATTTTTGGCTACAATTCAAGGTGCTGACCTTAACCTACAAAGCACAAAATAGCCTGGGTCCAAGCTACCTCAAAGATCGAATCTCGCAGTATGAACCGGCTTGAATGCTAAGGTCATCATGAGAGGCCTTTCTCTCCATCCCACCACCTTCATAGGTGCACCCCAAAATGTCTATTCTTCAAATGTTTAAAGCCAACTGATCACAATCTGATGAGCATTTCTAATCTCTATTGATTTTCTCATTAGCTTGCTTTGCTGTGGTTCTCCTCATTATTAGTGAAATACTGGCTCTGTTTGCATTCTGATTATTCATACATAATAACAGGGGAGAACTGTGTGGCAAAAACAGAAGTATGTTTTAAGGGCATGCCAACTAATTATTTTACCATCTCCCTCTTCAGTATCAGAAATCTGTAGATTTTATTCAACTGTCCATGTAATTCTTGACTTTAGCCAATTTTTCTAATGAAAGCAAAATATATAAAGAAAAAATCTGACCAGTTTATTATGAGAAGCCCACAAAGATGTTCCTCCCGAAAACAAATACAGTGAAACCCCCCCCAATTTCGCGGTTCAGGTATCGCGCCTCCGCTACATCTCGGGATCACAGTATCTGCACCGTGGGAGGGGCAGGGGTGGGCGGGTCGCTCTGCGCCACCCCCTGCCCCCCGAGAAGTCTCAGGGGTACATGGGAGGGTGGCAGGGGGCGATCGGGTCACTTGCACCGCCCTCCCACGCACCCCCAAGAAGACTCGGGGTGGCACGGGGAGCGACGGGGGGGGATTGGGTCTCTTTGCGCCGATCGCTCTGCGCCGCTCAACCAGGCTCCCCCAAGAAGCCTCAGGGCCGCGCGGGCAGGCGGCAACAGGAGGTAAGATTGCCCTGCTACCCGCCACCCCCCCCCCGCTTCCGCATATCACGGATTTTCATGCATCGCGGGTGGGGTGGGTCCCTAACCCCCGCAATCGGCAGGGGGTTACTGTATTAAGATACCTGACTGGTAATGAGCTCAAAAGGATGAGTCCCCTCTTCTTGTACACTTCTTCAAATGTATAAGTGGGTAACACATTCATATGATTTTTTTAAAGGAGAAATTTATTCACTTGATGGAAACTTCCAACAAAAAGTGTTTTCACTTCAGTATGCTGGCACAAAAATAAATGCTTTAAAAGATTACCTTTATTCTTCCCAACTCAAACTGGAACACATTAGGGCTTGTAGCCTGTGCAAATACTGCAGGAAATAATTTAGTGCTTGGTTCAACCTAAACAATGAAGAGACAAAATGTATTACCATCCAAGATATTATTAGTGTGAGTCAAACACTCTTGAGGATTTAATTTGTAGGAGTTTGCTTCATGAATACGGTACTTTAAAAATGTTTTTAATCTATTATTCAACAACAACAACAATGCTAATGCTAATGCTAATAATAAATAAATAAATAAATAAATAAATAAATAAATAAATAAATAAATAAATAAATACCTGATAATAGGTGCTTAATTCTTTGCCATTAGCTGTGAAGGACAGGAGACCAGTTGCAGCATCAATCAAACAACCAATTTCTAATCCATTGTTATTTCGTCCTTGCCCTGGACTCATGCTCTCTCCTGCGCATACCATATAGCAGTTGCTCCGTTTGATACTGCATTTCAAAATATTGATAGCACGTGAGATGCTATGGTGTGCTATGTCTCACAAGCCAAGATCTAAAGCTCCACTGGGGTGTACTGTACATCCACATATGTATCAGTTATCTTATTCTTCTCCATGTTGAAGAAAATTTTGTATATCGAACAGGAATTCCCACTGTATCCCCATAGTACTTCTAGCCTTATACAAGACCCCAACCACTCTTTAATACACAAATGTCCACATAAACTGCAACTTAGAGACATTCCTCAGCAAATTGAGGCAATGTTTTACTTTTTTTAAAATTCAGATAATGCTCCCTTAAGAAGCAGAGTTTAAAAATACAATTTTCAAAAAAACCAGCCATGTTAGACTGTCTCAGCAAATTAGCAAAAGAAAAATAAGAGCATCATAGTATTTTAAACACTAATTATTTTATTTCAGTGTGGGCTTTCATGCATCAAAGCTCACTTCCTCAGATGCTTCATATAGTAAGTAAATATTTTTAAAAACCTCTATACATTTGAACCTAATTAGTATTATTAAAATAAGTGTCATTAATTCCTATGTATGACAACAGTAACATACCAAACCAAATTCCTCTGCAGTGCCTGCCACGGTTAATTTGGATGTGTGTGAGGACTTAGTACTTTCCCCATACCCCCCTTCTTCTTCCTTGAGCCATTTAATTCTTTATTTAGCTATGTATTGCTATAATCCAGAACTCCCTAACAGGAGAGAACTGAAGAACTGTAGCTTAAATGTCAATTAAAAAGCAAACATTCAGGCTTTTTAACTGACAAAGACAAACTTCCTGGTTAAGATATAAGAAAAGGCTGACTCATTGTAACCCAAAAATAAAACAGGAAAACAAAACACAGAGAGATGGAAGAATAGAGAGGCAAGGAACGGAGGATGTGACTCTGATACTCATTCAAGAGTTCATAAACTGGGGTAGATGCTGATAACAATGTTTTAAACCAGGCTGAGTCTACACATTGGAACAGTGGCATACCACATTATTGTATTTTAACTCTAGAAAGAAAGAATGTTCATTATAAAATACTGATCAGTTGTAGTTTCGTATACCGATGTCATTAAAATGGCTATTCTGGTGACATGCAGCACTCACAAGCACCTATGACTTAAATAATGTTTAAAATATTTTATCTGCCACTAAAAATTCAATCACATTACTATTCAAGTCCTATAATTAAACTGCACATCCACTGCGGCAATGATGGGCTTTAGAACCAGCTAAGGCGAGGCAGGGTGCCCTTTTCTGTTGTTCCCCACTCTGTAAATGTTTTCTGTGGTTTTGTATATTATGAGGAACTAACTACACATGCTAACAAGGTGACTGACGCCAGTTCTTTTAGACCCCTGCTAAACCCCTAAGCTTTTCTTTGCTGAAAAGATGGCTTCAAGTTATGCAAAAAGAAAAATGACAAAGTGGAGAGGCATTTTGGAGAGTCATGGGCTGCTACAAAGAAAGGGAAGCAGTGGGATGTGGAGGTGGAGGAGAACCCAAACTGACAGTAGTGAACGAGCTGCCGGAAAGGAAGGGAAACCTCAGTGGGGCAGGGACTATGCTCAGCTCATTCACGGCCATCAGTTTGGGTTCTCCTCTCCACCCCTGCCACCCACTGTTTCCCTTCCTTTCCAGCAGCCCTTGAATGTCCTACGCTTTCCCCCAAAGACTCTCCACTTTGGTTTTTTGTTTGTTTGTTTTCAAAAATCAGAGCCGGTCTTTTGAATAAGGAAAGGCGTACTTCTGTCGATAAGATAGCCCTCAATTTTTAGGCTAACAGGCTTACAAAACATATAATCTTATAGATGGAAAATATGGTAATAATATTTTCAAACCAATGTATTTTACTATTTTAATACAGTACCTCAGTAACAAACAGATGACTCATATTGTCAAAGCAAACATACATAATTTTTTCAACTAGTAATTTACTTCAGCAACATTCAACGAATAGCATTCAGGTTCACAAAACCAACCTCTCATGAACTTTCCCTTTTTCGTCTCCTAGGGTGACTGTAACCGTACGGACTTTGTCCAAATCAAAATTTGTGTCATACTGATGGAAGTCTGATGTAATCCATCCTACCCAGACATTCGCAGGCTCTTGGCCAGGAAAGATGCGCACGGAATAATAATACTGTAAAGAGATTTTATATATTATGTATGTTAATGTTTTATTGTCATCCATAATGTTTTTCCCACATAAAAAGTAAAGTTTGTAACCACAACTCCCCCCCCCTCAACTCTGCCCTTGCTTTGTGAAGCACAAATTCTGAAATGTTCATTGTCTGTAAATTGATTGAGTTCTCTTGTTTTGCTGATGTTCTGGAATAAATGAATACCAAGAGCTGCAGACCTGCTTGAAGCAGCTCAAGCAGAAAACTTCTGTCCTCATTATACTTGCCCACTAAATTTTAAAATCTTTTGAGGATCCTAAACACTCTCCAATATATCCTGGTGTAGAGCACATTTCATTAATCAAACCATTCCATAACTAAGGCATTAATTATCACTGTACCTCATAAGATTTTTCCTTCTGCATGAATCAGGTGGCTTTGCACATGACATGGAATTTTTGCATTCCGGGTCATGTGTAGAGCCCTCCAACTTGCACGTAATAATTAACTTAAGTGAGAACTAATGAGTGAGTATCTGCTGCTGATTGGATACCACTTCCCACAAGCTGATGCAAGATACACAACAGGATTTGGCCATGATTTCAATAGTAACTATTAAGTAACCACATATCATAACAAAGTTTTTTTTTAAAGTGTGCTGCTAATGTGCCTGATAATCTATGCATTATCAGGTCAAGAAAATTTAATTGTTCTCTAAGAAAACAAAAAAACTACAAATATCAATACTAATTTGCCATACTGTGGATGTTTGCATTAAGTAATCATAATCATCTCTTTCATCTGCTAAGACATCTTCTGTGAGCCTGGCAGAGTGGCTTGTGCTGTTGTCAGGCTTCGTCCTTCTCAGCATAAATCTGTAATATATCAAAACATAGGAGATGGGATAAATGAGCATTTCTGTGAACTTGACAATAAATACAAACAATTATATCATTTTGATAAAAGCTGTTTATGGACATCAAACAAGGAAATGAAATATATTTTAAAGTTAT